>VDFB02026320.1:19535098-19559651 GCA_007258455.2 Sequoia sempervirens | reverse complement strand
TATTATTCGAGTGAGAAAAAGGCAAAGGGTATTAAAAGTGAAGTTTGGAGCTCATTTGTGTTATGCTTGCTTATTTTCTCTATTTGATACTTCAAGGAGCTTTTTGAAGTTCTTGGATTTTGGGATGGAAACCCTAGGGTGACTAGGTTCAGTTGTGAGACTAGTCCACCCTAACTGATTAGGTTGAAGAGCTCATTCAAGTCTTCCATAGGTGTTTGATATTTATAAATTTGTGGGTCTCCTATGGAGAAAAATTTGAGGTATAACAATAATATTTTTAGAATTTAGGAAGTGATATAATATTCAAATTGGATCATTTACTTGGGAAAACATATTGTTGGTCAAGTATCATAGTCATGTTGGTTGGTTCAGTTGGTATTCTCATTTTATGAATTATGGCTGAGTTGTGGGACTATTTCTAAGCCCAAATTGCCATCACACCTTTGAAGGGAGACAATGCAGAGGGAAATTGTGGCTCTGCATATTGTTGTGTGGAGGTTTATTGGTGATTAAAGGAGGTGCTAAGGATTTTGTCATTGCAAGGTGGAGTCATAGAATTTTATGGAATCATAGGTTTGAGTTAAGGGGTTGTGGATTGTTAAAGAGGGGTGTGGGTCATTCTAAACACAATTTCCATCATCCTTGTAGTCACAAATACCTTACAATGTGGCATGTGAACATTTCTAGGCATAAGGAGGTTACTGGTCATGGGTTTTGCATATAGGCGGTTGTTGCACCTATCACCAATGTCCTCTTCCACAACATGGTTATACTTGTAAATCGTGGCATCTTTCTTGCAAGTCAACTTGTTCTAGGAGCTCTACAAATTGGTATTTAATTACTATGTTTGTAATCTACAATTCTGAGAATGTGTACTATTGTCATTATTATTGTTCAAAAAACTAGAAGTTGATGATTCTATACCTCATTCATATGTAATGAATAGCTTCCTAATCTAAAATATTGCAAGCATGATGTTGTCTATTTATTGAGTTTATCAATGGTGATTTTTGCAAACTTCAATCTTTGAAAATATTTAATTCAATTAGTATGCAATCTGTTTGACAAAATGCCCCATGTGTCAAACTGGAAAATCATAAAAATATCATGCATTTTGAAGTGGGGATTTTACACGCATGTCTACTATTAACTGACTATAAGAATAAATTCAAGTGTGAACTACTTTTGTAGGTTCTAAATATCCTTAAAAAGAACAATGACCTATAATATCCTGTAAACAATTCATCGTGAAAGGTACAATTAAATTCAAATAATTAAAAATCCCACATAAAATAACCTAAGCTAAATAGAAAATATAAACTAAAAAGTAGCAAAACCTGCTTATGCATAGGTAGAAGGAGATGGTGCTTCAAAGCACTAATTTTGTTGAGTGTCATCTCCACAAGACACCCAATGAATGCATGCCTGTTGTGTCATCCATTTCCATATCCTTTCTTTTCTCTCCCTATAGAACAAAAACACCTAAAAATATTTCTAGCAAAAATAAAACAAGTATTGTGATATACTTTAAAAACCAAACGAACATGAGATCCATGTCTGGTTGTTGAAGCAAGATCTCATATAGGACAAAGAACCCGCATAAAATCACAATCTTTAAGAATTTTGAGAGAAACTTAAAAACTATTAAAAGCAAGTGCATGCAGATCTTTTAAGTTGGTTTAATCTTATAGTTTGGGATGTTCATTGAAATATAAATAGAAAAATATTATTATGATTGGTCAGTAATTTTTTTCAGTTTAATAAAATTTAAAAAAAAAATTCAAAAAAAAAACATCAATAGAAAATTGTAAATCGATTAATTTTAAAAATCAACACTAAATATTAAGAAATGGAGATACTTTTTAAGATTAATATAGTGCAAGTGAAAACTTTAGTATCTAAATATGGACTAATAACATAGAATCTAGCATGTTTATATTAGATAAATTTAAGTAAAAATATTGAGATTTTATTTATATCACAAATCTAGTAAAAGTAGGTACCTTGAGAATTATATTTCTAATATTTTTGACAGATTTATCTAAGATAGGAATGTTAGTAACATCCACAGTTGTGGCATGCAATATGTTAATTCAATACTCAACATTACTTTAATGAATCAATCATTTTGGTTTCACTAATATTATAGCAATAGTTTTACATAAGATATGTATTGATATTTAATATATTATAGTTTTGAAACACAAATAAATTGTGGCACCAATGATTCATGTATTTAATAATTTTGTTCATATATTTACAAATGTAATCGTAAGAATTCAATGTTGACACCCAAAGTAATTGATTGAGCAATATATGATAAATATTTTACTATTTTATTGCTACATATGGAGATGTTGATGCTATTGTAATAATGCAAAAAATGTACTTTGAGCTCTTGATGGATCTTATGTTTTCTCCTTTTGCTCGTCTAAAATGGAATAAGATTTTCTACTTAAATAAACACATATTTTATGATTCTAAGAAAAACCAAGATTAAGATTAATCCCTAAGAATGTGTCCACAAAAATCAAGCTAAGTTCAAAGAATTTACCAACTCTCATGTGAAAACATGTGTTTTATATACTAGTTATTACATAAAGACTAGCCCAATCAATATAAGTCCAAAATTTTAAAAAAAGTACAAGGTATACAATTTTTACCATTTTAAATAATAATAAATTTCAACTAAACAATGCTTTAACTTCAACTCAATAAACGAAATGATCATATTTTTATGTTTAACTATAATTGCAATAAGGGGTGGAATGTCATAGCATGAGTGTGTTAACAAAAAATATTAAAGAATTGACATACAAAAATAATAAAAAATATAAATCCAATAAAATATACATGACCTAATAAAAAAGTTGAATAACTCTACAAAATATTTGTATGCTTGGTTATTTTAATTTACTTATAGAGAATGAAATTAAAAGCAAAATCAGATGGAAGGCTCCCCAAGCAGACTTTTCGAAGCTTAACTTTGATGGAGCTTCAAAGGGAAACCCTAGTATTTAGGATGCAGGCATTTGCATAAGAGATTCATTTGGGGTGGTAATAACAGCATGTTCATTTCATCTTCCAAATGGTACCAATAACATTGCAGAAGCTCAGGCAGTTCTCCTAGGGTTGGAGCTCGGATTGAAGTTGGGAACTACAAAAATCCATGTTGAAGGGGACTCCTTGGTAATTGTTAATGCATGTAAAGAGAGGAAAATATAGAGTTGGAACAAGGTATATTTTGTAGAAAGTTTGGTCACTGTTACATAAGTATCAATCATTTTTAATTTCACATACTTATCGTGAAGGCAACAGATTGGCTGAATGAACATGGGTTGTGATTCACATGAGGTGGCTTTGGTAAATAATGTTGATCAAATTCAAACATATCCATAGTTAGCGGCAATTGCTTCGCAGGAAGCATTGGCATCAAAAGTGTATAAAGTTTGCATAAAATGAAAAGTGACACCTTCGACATTGCAATCAAAAAGGTTTCATAGCCAAATATGGTGTTAAAAGTTTCAAATTGTGATCAAAAGGGGATGGCCAAAGATTAGCCAAACATGTGCTGAAAAACATGGTACGCTTCCAAAGCATAAAGACTAACAAAATGGTGCATGGGAAAGGTTTTGTCAAGCGGTAAAACCTATCAACATGCACAAATCTTTTTTAATCTAACATTTGCTTGGGTGGTTGCAGGTTTAGGTACTAGGCACATTTTATCATCATTCGATGATAAGTTTAAAGCATGAGGTGGCATTTACTGCAGAGCCAAGGCATCGACACATTTATATGAAAAGACATTACAGACCCAATTCTTTTATGCGAAAAAGATTTGAAGCTTTCCATCCTCCTTCAAATTGATATATAGGCTACTAGCCTTTTACCAAAAAAAAATAATGAAGTAAATTTAGTAAATAAAATAGTCAATAGCTGGGGTTTGCCCCTAAGTCCACACAAATAGTAGAGGAGACTTAAGTCTTGGGTATGCTCCCCGAGGGCTTGGGTTTGAGTTCAAGGTCTGAGTACCTGATGCGCATGGCTTGTGGGTTGTGCATACATCCCCAAGGGACTAGTCTCGCCCCAGCTCACCCCTCAATATGTCCTAAGGTAAAGTGGGTTGGGTGTTGGGCGGGGTCACAGGGACACCCCTAAGTTACCAAAAAAAAGTCAATAGCTATACATTTTAGTAAATAAAATAATAGATATACAAAAAAATAGATTTAAAATAATTATATGGTTAAATATATAATAAATAGTTAATTTCAAATTTAGTTTTTTTAGAATTAAAACAAATAAAATGATATAGCAAATATAACTTTAGTTAAAAATAAAAATAAATAGTATGTAAAAAAATAGGTGCCTATTTTTATTGGATTTGTGATTTAAATAGAATAGACACATGAGAAACATATCTCTCGATGTCTTTTACATTGATTTTTTAAATATAGGTATGCTAGTATTTAATATTGATCAAGGAATCTCAAGTTGTCACCTGTACATGAAACCAAAACACAACCAACATATATGTAAAAGATAAAACTATAACGCAATGAGTGAACCTCATAAGTTGTGTGGTTCACTCATAAGAAGGTGGCGATGACTACCTTTGGCACAAGAGAATGCAATGAAGGAATCCTCACTCTACAAAATTTTAGGCATGTGAATCATTATGAAGTAATATATATCCAACAACCACCTAAGGTCCATGGGGGAAATGATTCGACTATCAAGAGTGATGTGGACAGGAGTGGGGTGTAAACGGTTGTAGGCCTGTGACCATTAGAGGTTATGGCTTGCATGTTAGTTGTTGTGTGTTGCATGCTTGTGGGGGGGTGTTTCTTTGGACTGGGGGTGTCGATCTTTATTTGGAGGGGGTCTCTTGTGGATTGTGGTGTTTGGATCTTCTTTATTTTGGTTTTTTCTTCTTTTGCTATTTGCTTGGTTTTGGCTTTAAGGCTGCAGGGTAGTGCAAGGGTTTAGTCCCCTTTTTTTCCTCTGGCGATGAATTTAGGAGAAGCATCTAGGTATAAATCCTTTACTGATTTTCGTGCATCTTTGGGAGTGAGGTCGTCTTCTCCCTCAAAGAGGGTTGTGGAGAATAATATGATGTTTAATGTTTTGAGGTGGGGGGTTTTGCTCTGTCTGGAGGCCCTCGAATCACAAAAATTAATGGATGCCTTGAGAGGAGCAAAGATATATCATTTTTGGTGATTCAACTAGAATCAATTGTTGAAGATATGGAGTATTTTTCAAATCATGCCTTGATTTACAAATTCATGGGAATGCATGTTTCACTTCCTTTCTTGGAGGCATGGGATCAACATATTTGGGCACTAGAGGGTGAAATAGAAGTGATGTTATTAGAAAACAACTACTTTATGGTTGTTTTAATTACATGTTTGATCACAACATGGTTTTTGAAGGGTGGCCCTATTTTCATAACCATATCAATTTATTCATCAAGCCTTGACACACTGATTTTAACCTATCGGAGGAGCTTCCAAATTGTGTTCCTATGTGGGTTTTCCTCCCTTGGTTCCTAGATGAGTATTGATGAAATGATATTTTGCAAATAATGGTTCTACTTCTAGGGAAGCTAGTGGGTCCCTCTTAGCAAACACATGACATAAAGGTAATGAATTTTGATCGTATTTGTGTTGAGATTGATTTGAGTATCCCCCTTCCAAATTCTTTAGAAATTTGTGTGGGTACGTCTTCTTAGATGCAACAACTAGATTATGAGACTTCCTTTTTCATGTCGGTTGTGCCATGAATATGGGTATTTTCAGCATAGATGTCCCAGATCCAAAGCCTCAAAGTCACAATCTACTCATCCTCCTCGCAACCCCCCAAAGGTTGACAAAGGGAAGGCTCCTATTATTGGTGCATTTTCTAATAATGAGGGCTTCACTCATGTTAGTCACGTAACAAGAATTGTGGGAAAAAGAGGACTTTTAAGGAGTGGCGAGAAGGGGATACTTTTAATAGGTTTGATGTGTTGGATGATCTTAGCCATCAAGAGGTGAATCCGAGTTTGATGGCTTTGGATCAAGGTGCCTTGATGGTGGTTCGGGAGGGAAATATCTTTGACAATCTTCATAATACCTAGGAAGTTAGCGCTTTTCAAATAGATATTGATCTTAGTCTAGTGGCTTCAATGGTTCTTGAGGCCCTAGAAGCTGTGGAAAAGTTATGGAGGGAGAACTCTCTTCCACTGGTGATGGTGGGGTCTATTTTGGATAAAGGAAACAAAGCTTCTCCTTCTTTGGGACTTCTTTAGGAAAATCTCAAGAAAGGGGTTCTTGAGAAGGCTTCCAAGGCTGAGAGAAAGAAGGAATTAGAGAAAATTATGATGATGGGGGAAATGTTGGTGGAGTCAAGATCCGTTAAGACTCTTGATTCTCACTTTTACAACCCACAAAAATGATCATCCTCTCATGGAATGTGAGGGGCTTGAATAGTGGCCCTTGATAAAAAGTTGTTCACGATTTGGTGAGAAATCATTCTCCTGATGTGCTATTTTTAAAAGAAACTAAGTTGTCTATTGAGAATATGTGTGGTTTGGTGCCTAAAATTTGGGGGCGTGGTCAATATCAATGCATTGGTGCACAAGGTAATGCAGGGGGTTTGGATTGTTTATAGAATCCATTGAAGATTTCCCCCCTTTGGTGGATGTCCTATAAGTCCTCTATCTTAGTGGTTGCTTCAATCTTGGAAATTGGATAAAATTTTCTTCTTACCAATGTCTATGCTCCTACTAATTTTCCTGGTAAGTAGTGCATGTGGTCTCACATTTATTTTATTCAAAGTTTTGCTTCTCTTTTTCCCTAGATTATTGTTGGTGATTTTAACGCCATTATTGATCTGGAAGAAAAGAGGGGAAATTTTTTGAGGTTGGAGCCTTATGATTTTCTTCTCCATGATAATATTTTAGCCTTGAATCTTGTTGACATTAAGCCTAGTAACGGTCAGTTTACTTGGAATAATAGGAGACTTGGAGAGGATTGTATTGTTGAGAGACTACATAGGTTCCTGGTTTCTTGTTTCTAGATTGGGGGATCTTGGTCTATTTGTTCTGAGATTTTGGATTGGAGGGGTTCAAATCATTGGTCTATTAAGTTACCCATTGCTTTAGCTCATGCTACCTATTCTCACTCTTTCAAGTTTTGACTTATGTGGCTGTGAGATCCCTCTCTACAATATCATGTCGTTGAGTAGTGGTTCTTGGGTAGACCTACTTTTGGCACCGCTATGTATTCTTTTTCCAAGTAGTTACAATATGTGAAGTATCAACTCAAAAGGTGGAACATGTAGTGCTTTAGCAACATCTTCCATGCTAAGGTTGTTGCTCAGGCTAGTTTGGATGCTATCACCCATGAGATTAGGGAATTTGACCTTTCAGAGGGCTCTCTCAAGGAGGAGGGGAGAGATTTGAAATTACTAGAGGAGGGTGAGTTGCGAGAGGAGATTTACTCGAAATAGAAGGCTTAGGTTGATTGGTTATAGGAAGGGGACAAGAACACTACTTTTTTCTTCATTTCTATGAAAGCTAGGAGATGATAATTCGATCCCTTTTTTGGTGAATGAAAAGGGTGAGCATTTATCCTCTTTGGGTGATATTTCTAGAGAAGCATCGTAGTAAGTTTTGCCTCTCTATTTAGGGAGGACTCTCCAGTTGTGTTGGAGGATGAAAATCATGTCTTGTCATGTATCCCTTCTTTGGTTTTTGAGGAGATGAATGAGCACCTCTTGGGCTATATTTCCCTAGAGAAATTGGCATCCATATTCTTTTAGATGAAGAAAGGGAAAGCCCCTAGTCCTAACGCCTTTTTGATTGAATTCTTTCAGGAATTTTGGGATATCATAAATCTAGATTTATTAGAGGTGGTTAGCAAATCTCAAAGGAACAAGCAGATGTTGAGGGCTATAAATTCCATTTTTCTTGCTCTCATTCCTATGTGTGATGGGCCAAATAAGCTGAGTTTGTTTTGACCCATTGCTCTTTGCAACATGTGGTCTATAAAATTCTTTCCAAGTTGATTGTTAAGAGGTTGAAGTGGTGGATAAGAAGGCTTATGTTTGAGGAACAAGGTGGTTTTGTGGTAGATAGGAAAATCTTAGATGGTGTGTTCATTGCTACCAAAACTATCCATTCCATGGTGACCTCTAAAGAAAAAGCTATGTTCATCAAGTTGGATATGCCAAAGGCTTATGAAAGAGTTAAGTGGTCATTTTTGTGTAAAATTCTTATTGCTTCTGGTTTTACTAAGGAGTGGGTTATGAGTTGTATCACATCATAATTCCTTTTTAATTTTTATTAATGGGGAATTGTCTTCCTTATTTGGGGCTTCTAGAGGTCTTCGACAAGGGGACCCTCTTTCTCTATACTTATTTCTTCTTTTGGCTAAAGGTTTGGGAGATTCATTAAGAGCAATGTGGTGCAAGGTATTATCCAAGGTTGGGCTTGGGGCAATGGTTTACTTCCTCAGTCTGACCTGTAATTTGTTGATGATACTACTTTGATGGGTTTGTCCAAATTAGAGAGGTCACCAATTTGGGCAAGGCTTTAGACATTTATCTTTCCTACTTTTGAGTAGATGATTAATGAGAGTACATCTTCTATTTTATTTTTCAACACTCTGAGGCTCATTCAATAGTGAATTGCTCGTATTTTGAGGTTTCATATTGGTTCTTTGCCTTTGACTTATCTCAACATTCCTATCTCTTCTAGTGCCCTCCCTAGGGGCTCTTAGCAAAATATTTTAGATAAGTTTTGCATGAAGGTGAACCATTGGACTCACATGTGGCTTTCTTTCATTAACTAGGTACAACTTCTTAAGTATTTGGTGCAAGCTCTTCCCAATTATAGGTGTATGCTCCAAGTGGCTTTCATTAGATTTATTAAGGATTTGGACTCTTTGGCTAGGCAATTCTTATGGGTTGGCAGTTTGTCATCTTCTAAGTGGACCCTTGTGAAGTGGGACATTATGTGTAGTCCAAAGCAGTTTGGTGGCCTCGGGTTGTGGCATTCCACTTTGAATGTCTTGGCGATGTTTTCCAATCTTTATTGGAGATGGTGTTAGGAATAGGATAATGGATGGGCTATGATTATTTCTCATAAATATCTATGCAAGATGCCAAAGGAGGAGGTTTTTTGATATCCATTGGTGGGGAAAGGTTATGTGATTTGGGAAAGACTGAAAAAAGGTGTTAAATTGATCAAAGGGGGATTGTTCTGATATGCAATAGGGGATCTGAGGCTCTCTTTTGGTTTGAATCTTGGGATGGATTTCTCCTTATCATGAGAAGGCATCCTAATTTGCAGGATCTTTGTCTGTGATTCTTGGAGGTTGGTTGGTCTCAAGTGGTGGATTTTTAAAACTTATTAATTCTATGGGAAAGTTGAGGTGTCTAGATGGAAGATACCTAGCAAGTGGCTTGTGGTTGGCTTGGAGGAGGATTGTGTTGAGCTTCAAAAAATTATGGCAAGTAGACTGTGTAGCTCTCGTAAGGATAAGGATATGTTGGCATGGAGTCCAAATCCTAAGGGGATCTTTACAATTGCTAGTGGGTACTAGGATTTGATTGCTCAGAAGTATGGTGGGGTGGAAGTTCCTTAGTGGAAAATTATTTGGAATAAGTTCTCTGGCCCAAGTGTACTGTTTACTGTGGAACTTAGCTTGGAATAAATGTTTGACTTGGGATAATCTTCGGAAGCAGGGATTCTAGGGTCCTTTTGTTTGTGTTCTTTGTGGGTGCAACGAGGAGCATTCTCCCCACTTATTCTTTTGTTGCCCCTTTTCTATGCTTATCTAGCATTTTTGGTGGGGTATATGGAAACATCCTTGTGTCCATGCCTCCTCTTCAGTGGAATTCTGGAGTAGCCTGGGGAGACCTCCCACTCAAGCATCTTTTCTCCAAAAGTGTGGTGCATTGGCCCTACTTTCATCCTTTGGCAGATATGGCTGGAAAGGAATCGCATGATTTTTCATGGGAGTAAGTTGATGATTCAATAGGTTTGGTAGAGAATTGTATGTATGATTCAAGAGACCGTGGAAGCTAAATGTGAAATGGCTTTCCCTTTGGAAAGGAGTGATGAGGAGATTGTGAATAGTCTGGGCCTACGTGACTTGGTCTTTGAATCCTTTTGTGTTTGACACGGTAGGCATGCTAAAAAGAAGGTTCAAAGGGTTGGGAGTTGGTCTCCTCCTTCGGTGGATGTTTTAAAGATCAACATTGATGGTTCTTCTAGGGGTAATCCTAGGCCTGCTGGGATTGGTGGGGCTAGGAGAGATAGCTCTAGATCTGTTATTTTCCTATTTTCCATTCATAAAGGGAAAAAAACCAACAATCCTACGAAGGGGTTGGTGATTCTTTGGGCTATAGAGCATGCCTATGCACTTGATTGGCATAAGAATATGTGAATCTAACATTTAGATCATGGTTAATTTGTTGAATGAGCAAAAGATGGAGGGGGTTAATTGACAACTTGTTTCAGTTGTTCGGCATATCTTGCAGTTCTGTTCCACACTGGAGGTGGTTTTTTTTACTCACATCCCTCATAAATGGAATAAGGTTGCTGACTATTTGGCCAAATGGGCTTCTAAGCATATAGGTGACTGGCAGATTGAGGGATGGGAACAATTATCCCCATATTACTGCCAAATCTTAGAGAAGATTATTTTGGAGGACACAAATGGTTGATGTTGCTAGCAAATGGTTGTTGTGGTGTTGGGTTTTGGTTGGGTGTTTTTTGGGTTGGTAATTTGGCTTACTTTTGGGTGCCTTTGTGGACCCTGATTACTTTGTACTAGTGATTTCTTGATATTAATAAATATTTACACTTTTTATTAAAAAAAGACCACATAAGGTCTATAAATGCCTCCTCATCATTCCATTTTTTGTTGTTTTGGAGGATCGACAAAATGGATAGAATGATTAGATTGGTGGTGAGAAAGAGGAAGACAATCTTCTTGGGAGATATCATAGATTTAAGATTGAAATAATTCTTCAAGGTGAATGTTGTTATAATGCTTCACACCATTAGAGTGATTCGCCAAGAGCAGTTCCTATTGATAACTCACAAATATAAGGTTAACATAGATGTTTTGTAATGTTTGTGGTGGTTATTTTGGAAGCAAGTGAGGCTAAGGATTCTATCTAAGTGGTCATTGAATTATTGATCAAATCACAATTTTAGTGTGGTCTTTGAGCAATATTGGATGACAGTAATTAGTTTTGGGTTACCTTGAAGTGCAAGGATATGGGCTATGCACAACATAGCTTCATCGAGTTCTTGGATACTATTCATAACACATGTGAGAGGTTAGAAGGAAGATCTTCACAAGCACTGGGCTAAATGAGGGATTGAGTTCCTCAAATTTGAAAATGAAGTAATGCTTCTCTTAAGATTGATCAGTCCCTCACAATGTGGAACAACATTATAGATAGTAGCCCTGAGGTGAACAAGAACCATAAAGCATATGCATATAAGTAAAAGCTATGGACAAAAATATGTAATGGGGTTATTTTGAATAGATAATCCCTTGTAGATACTTCATAATAATTCATACCAACGTTGTTAGTAATGACATAATGGAGTTAAGAACTTGCATAATGGACTATTTTTTTTTGTAAATTTTTAACAAAGTTAATATAATGAGTATGACCCCTGAGGTCATGTTCATCATTTTTTTTTTGAATTACTGATTATAATAACTAATATAAATATAAACATTATTAAGAGTTGACATTTATTTAAAAAAAAAACTATAAAATAGCTTTGAAGTAAATGAAATAATTATTAAGTAAATAAAATTGAAATTATATGAAACTCTTAAGTAAATAAAAATTAAATATTTCTAAAGTAAAACAAAGAAATTTATGCACCTTTCATGGGTTTTAATTAAGAATAAAATAGAGAGAAAGAAGCCATCATACCATTTGAAATCAAATGCTTGCAATGACATGTTTAATAATATCAATTATATCAATGGATGCGGAAAAAAACCTTATGACATTTACCATGACAAGTTATTAGCGGAACTTTGCTTTTCCCAAAACAAAACCCTAATGGTGGAGTTCTTCACCAAAATAGTACCAAATTTAGCTCAAACTTCATTGTGAAGAACATAAGAAAATTAATGGCATGTTATGATTTCACTTACAACAAATTTTGGGGCCAATTAGAAACTCAAGTAACAACCATTTCACAATGTTCTTGTTTGAAAGGATACTAAAGTAGTAAATTTATGGAGGATGTTAGAGAGATGAGTAAATTGACGTCAAAATGTCTCTTTCTGCTAGAAGGTATTTGTATTGTGTCATGCTGCTATGCCCTTGGACTACTATATGTAACTTCTTTCTTCTTATTTTTTATGCAGTTCCTTGTTGATTTGCTTTATTCTTGAAGTATTTCATCTTTGTTTAATACAAAATTAAATGTTTCTTCCTACATCTAGTACAAATGACAAGTACAAATTTGTGTCAAAGAGATTGCACTATATATTTTATGAGCTTAGAGAGCACCATTAATACTAATAGTTGTAACAATACCACCATGAGAATCTTTAACATCTCGTTTTTTGTGAAGCTTGCAATAAGACCTCAAATATTTACATGATAAAATTTAATAATTAAATAAACAATTGTAAGTGAATTAAAATCTACTTAAAAAGTACTAATAACTCTTAAATAAAAAACTATCTTTAATATAGATCATATTTTAAAATAATTATTATATTAATCTAAAACTAATGTCTAACTCTAAATATTTTTCTTTATGAAAATATGCCTGTTATAATTCAAATAACCTTAAATGGAACATTGTAAAGGTCTAGGAAGGGAAGGTATTGCATGGAAGATGATGGTATGAAATCCAGATATCAAATTTCTGAGTAAATATCAATACTGTTTTTGTGACTCGCTCGTTCAATTTCACAGGCAATGTCCTTCAATGCATCATGGCAATGGCCAAGAGAAGAATTACGGTATACTGTTTATTCACATGTAGGTAAGTTTTTTGCTTTTTTTTCTATGATTTTTTGGTTTTAAACAATACAAAATTGGAAAAATAACCTATATATATATTCTGCGAATATAGGTCTAGACTGAATAACTTGTTGTAGATTCTTTCCTGTTTTCTATCATTGTTAATAAAAAATACTTTATATTAGTATTCCATTCGAAATGCTTAAAATGCAAGAAATAATTCTATACTAATTTCTAGGAAAAGGATACGGCTATATATTTTATGAGCTTAGAGAGCACCATTAATACTAATAGTTGTAACAATACCACCACAAGAATCTTTAACATCTCATTTTTTGTGAAGCTTACAATAAGACCTCAAACATTTACATGATAAAATTTAATAATTAAATAAACAATTGTAACTGAATTAAAATCTACTTAAAAATTAATAATAACTCTTAAATAAAAAACTATCTTTAATATAGATATTTTAAAATAATTATTATATTAATCTAAAATTAATGTCTAACTCTAAATAATTTTCTTTCTAAAAATACGCCTGTTATAATTCAAATAACCTTAAATAGAACAATGTAGTAAGGTCTAAGAAGGGAAGGTATTGCACGGAAGACGATGGTATGAAATCCAAATATCAAATTTCTTAGTAAATATCAATACTGTTTTTCTCACTCGCTCGTTCAATTTCACAGGCAATGTCCTTCAATGCATCCTGGAAATGGCGAAGAGAAGAATTGCGGTATGATGTTTATTCACATGTAGGTAAGTTTTTTTTTTTTTCTATGATTTTTTGGTTTTAAACAATGAAAAACTGGCAAAATAACCTATATATATATATTCTGCGAATATAGGTCTAGACTGACTAACCTGTTGATTCTTTCATGTTTTCTATCATTGTCAATAAAAAATACTTTTCATTAGTATTCCATTCGAAATGCTTAAAATGCAAGAAATAATTCTATACTGATTTCTAGGAAAAGGATACGACTATATATTTTATGAGCTTAGAGAGCACCATTAATACTAATAGTTGTAACAATACCACCACAAGAATCTTTAACATCTCATTTTCTGTGAAGCTTACAATAAGACCTCAAATATTTACATGATAAAAATTCTAATTATTTTTTATTTTATTTTTTAACAAGGGGAATCAAAGATGGCTCCCCCATATAACCCCCCATCACCGGTGAACTTTTATCGTGATTCCAAGGCCGGGCTGACACACCAACCGATACCACAAGAGCTCTGAGAGAGAGTCGTTCCATGGTGGTGCCCCGCTGGCTGTGGAAAACCTTAACCAACCGGCCTCTGACCCCCATGATAAAATTTTAATAAATAAATAAACAATTGTAACTAAATTAAAATCTACTTTTAAAAGCAATTAACAACTCTTAAATAAAACTATCTTTAATATAGATATTTTAAAATAATTATTATATTAACCTAAAACTAATGTCTAACTCTAAATAATTTTCTTTCTGAAAATACTACTGTTATAATTCAAATAACCTTAAATAGATTAGTGTAGTAAGGTTTAAGAAGGGAAGGTATTGCACAGAAGACGATGGTATGAAATCCAGATATCAAATTTTTGAGTAAATATCAATACTGTTTTTGTGACTCGCTCGTTCAATTTCACAGGCAATGTCCTTCAATGCATCTTGGCAATGGTGAAGAGAAGAATTGCGGTATGATGTTTATTCACATGTAGGTAAGTTTTTTGTTTTTTGTTTTTTGTTTTTTTTTTTGTGATTTTTTGGTTTTAAACAATGCAAAATTGGCAAAATAACCTATATATATTGCGAATATAGGTCTGGATTGACTAACCTATTGTAGATTCTTTCATGTTTTCTATCATTGTCTATAAAAAATACTTTTGATTAGTATTCCATTCGAAATGCTTAAAATGCAAGAAATAATTCTATTCTAATTTCTAGGAAAAGGATACGGCTATATATTTTATGAGCTTAGAGAGCACCATTAATACTAATAGTTGTCACAATACCACCACAAGAATCTTTAACATCTCATTTTTTGTGAAGCTTACAATAAGACCTCAAACATTTACACGATAAAATTTAATAATTAAATAAACAATTGTAACTGAATTAAAATCTACTTAAAAATTAATAATAACTCTTAAATAAAAAACTATCTTTAATATAGATATTTTAAAATAATTATTATATTAATCTAAAATTAATGTCTAACTCTAAATAATTTTCTTTCTAAAAATACGCCTGTTATAATTCAAATAACCTTAAATAGAACAGTGTAGTAAGGTCTAAGAAGGGAAGGTATTGCACAGAAGACGATGACCTATGAAATCCAGATATCAATTTTTTGAGTAAATATTAATATTGTTTTTATGACTCGCTCGTTCAATTTCACAAGCAATGTCCTTCAATGCATCCTAGCAATGGCGAAGAGAAGAATTGCGGTATGATGTTTATTTGCATGTAGGTAAGTTTTTTTTTTTTTCCTATGATTTTTTAGTTTTAAACAATGCAAAACTGGCAAAATAACCTCTCTCTCTCTCTCTATATATATATATATATTGCGAATATAGGTCTAGACTAACTAACCTGTTGTAGATTCTTTCTTGTTTTCTATCATTGTCAATAAAAAATACTTTTCATTAGTATTCCATTCAAAATGCTTAAAATGCAAGAAATAGGAAAAGGATACGGCTATATATTTTATGAGCTTAGAGAGCACCATTAATACTAATAGTTGTAACAATACCACCACAAGAATCTTTAACATCTCATTTTTTGTGAAGCTTACAATAAGACCTCGAATATTTACATGATAAAATTTAATAATTAAATAAACAATTGTAACTGAATTAAAATCTACTTAAAAAGTACTAATAACTCTTAAAATAAAAAACTATCTTTAATATAGATATTTTAAAATAATTATTATATTAATCTAAAATTAATGTCTAACTCTAAATAATTTTCTTTCTAAAAATACACCTGTTATAATTCAAATAACCTTAAGTAGAACAGTGTAGTAAGGTCTAAGAAGGGAAGGTATTGCATGGAAGACGATGGTATGAAATCCAGATATCAAATTTCTGAGTAAATATCAATACTGTTTTTGTCACTCCCTCATTCAATTTCACAAGCAATGTCCTTCAATGCCTCTGGCAATGGTGAAGAGAAGAATTGTGGTATGATGTTTATTCGCATGTAGGTAAGTTTTTTTTTTTTTTGATTTTTTGGTTTTAAACAATGCAAAACTAGAAAAATAACCTATATATATATATATTCTGCAAATATAGGTCTAGAATGACTAACCTGTTGCAGATTCTTTCCTGTTTTCTATCATTGTCAATAAAAAAATACTTTTCATTAGTATTCCATTTGCAATGCTTAAAATGCAAGAAATAATTCTATACTGATTTCTAGGAAAAGGATACGGCTATATATTTTATGAGCTTAGAGAGCACCATTAATACTAATAGTTGTAACAATACCACCACAAGAATCTTTAACATCTCATTTTTTGTGAAGCTTACAATAAGACCTCAAATATTTACACGATAAAATTTAATAATTAAATAAACAATTGTAACTGAATTAAAATCTACTTAAAAAGTACTAATAACTCTTAAATAAAAAACTATCTTTAATATAGATATTTTAAAATAATTATTATATTAATCTAAAATTAATGTCTAACTCTAAATAATTTTCTTTTTGAAAATATGCCTGTTATAATTCAAATAACCTTAAATAGAATAGTGTAGTAAGGTCTAAGAAGGAAAGGTATTGCACGAAAGATGATGGTATGAAATCTAGATATCAAATTTTTGAGTAAATATCAATACTATTTTTGTCACTCACTCGTTCAATTTCACAGGCAATGTCCTTTAATGCATCCTGGCAATGGCGAAGAGAAGAATTGCAGTATGATGTTTATTCACATGTAGATAAGTATTTTTTTTTGTGATTTTTTGGTTTTAAACAATGCAAAACTGGCAAAATAACCTATATATATATTCTGCGAATATAGGTCTGGATTGACTAACCTGTTGTAGATTCTTTCTTGTTTTCTATCATTGTCAATAAAAAATACTTTTCATTAGTATTGCATTTGAAATGCTTAAAATGCAAGAAATAATTCTATATTGGTTTCTAGGAAAAGGATATGGTTATATATTTTATGAGTTTAGAGAGCACCATTAATACTAATAGTTATAACAATACCACCCAGGAATCTTTAACATCTCATTTTTTTTAAGCTTACAATAAGACCTAAAATATTTACACGATAAAATTTAATTATTAAATAAACAATTATAATTGAATGAAAATCTACTTAAAAAGTACTAATAACTCTTAAATAAAAAACTATGTTTAATATGGATATTTTAAAATAATTATTATATTAATCTAAAATTAATGTCTAACTCTAAATAATTTTCTTTCTGAAAATATGCCTGTTATAATTCAAATAACCTTAAATAGAACAGTGTAGTAAGGTCTAAGAAGGGAAGGTATTGCACGGAAGACGATGGTATGAAATCCAGGTATCAAATTTCTGAGTAAATATCAATACTATTTTTGTCACTCGCTCGTTCAATTTCACAGGCAATGTCCTTTAATGCATCCTTGCAATGGCGAAGAGAAGAATTGTGGTATGATGTTTATTCACATGTAGGTAAGTTTTTTTCTTCTTTTCTTTTCTATGATTTTTTGGTTTTAAACAATGCAAAACTAGAAAAATAACCTATATATATATATTCTGTGAATATAGGTCTGGACTAACTAAACTGTTGTAGATTCTTTCCTGTTTTCTATCATTGTCAATAAAAAATACTTTTCATTAGTATTCCATTCGAAATGCTTAAAATGCAAGAAATAATTCTATACTGATTTCTAGGAAAAGGATACGGAATAAGTATTCCATATCGTAAAACAGACCCTGTATTCTAAGATGAGTTATAAATAGTATCTACTTTCATCATGATGATCCATCAATCATTTTTATAGTTATTTCCAAACACTTTTTACTATTATTTGGAAAATATAAGAAATAATTTCAGCACTGACTTCTAGGGAAAGGTTAGGAAAGACATAAGTATTCCACTTTGTAAAAGAGACCCTGTATTCTGAGATGAATATAAATAATATCTGCTTTTATCCTGATGATGTATTGTAGAGTGCAATTTGAACCTTGATTTAAAATCTTTTATACATTTTTGCCCAAAATCCTGATTTTTAATTATTCATAGACTATGAAAATATTTTGTCTTCAACAATGTCTTTACTTATAGTTCTCAAAGGTAAAGAAATTGGAGGTACATGCAATTCAAATGAATTGTTTCCTATAAAATGAAATCCAAATAACAGGGAGCAAGCATTTGAAAATTTGTTGATTTGAGGTTGACTATGATTAACTGGATAGTGTTTCAGCCATGGCTGCATGCAATGAGCTTAAGCCATCTTCACCCAGATCATCTAATTATAATTGTCTTTACAAAAGAAAACATCCTAGATCTGCAAGGCTCCTTCCTGTTTGGACAGAGATAAAATGTGCTTGAAAGAGTTATACTATCAGTGATGCTCTCAATTGTAGGCTTCGATCTGTTGGAATGCTAGCCATCTTCAGCTCTGATTTTGATACAACTTTCTGCCTTGACTCTAGAATTTTGGCAGTTTTTAGAAAATCTAAAATATGCTTGGATCTTACGGTCTTACCTAATGACTTCCCACCCTTCCTGAAGGTGTGGTCGTATTTATTATTAGTAATGGAAGAATGTGAGCAGATTATAAGCAGTAAACCTTACCAGCCTAAGATAAGCTCTCTCTGTAAGAATATAAGACAAAAACCAATATAGAATTTTCTTAAATTACAAGGAGAGCATATTTACCTTAGTGGATCAATTACAGTGACTAATGGGCTCTGAGAAGAGTTGCACAGCTTGCTTAAACTTGTAAAACCTTAGTTAGCAATATAGATTTTCAAAATCTTCTGGACAATATCCTATTATAAATCTTGACTATTGATTTTGTCAATGGTTTTCTGTTGTGGCTATTGATCGGTACATGCATAACAATGGAGTAGGAAAGTCATGAATTGTGTGACATATAATATTCTCTGCGTTAGGAATTTTCATTTGTCCCTGCTCATTAAGGTACTCCTAGTATCCACTCCCATACCAATGACAAAGTTGTGTGTAGAGGAAAGGTGAACATGCAACAACAGGACCTCTATCACTCAGAACAATCAGCCATAAGAAATCCACCAAGTTTAAAATGGTACTCTCTCAAATGAGGTTGCTGGTGCACTTTAGAAGTCTAAGTTTAGACTTTGTTTCTTGGTTTATGCTATTTTAGATTTAGCAGTTTTCTTTTTCAGACTTAGCTAGGTGCCATCTTTAGCTGCAGTTATTTTTTCAGCTAAAGTGCATGAGTTATGAAAATTCTAGTTTTTAGGCAGTTTAAATCATGCAATACATGGTGCACTTCCTTTTCATAGCCTTTTTCATCTATAAAAGAAAGGCAGGGTTGTGAGTGATTTATTCATTCCAATTTTAAGCTAGTGCAGTGTACTTCTTGTTAGATTTGATGAGAAGACAGTTACAGGTTCGAGAGTTCAATACTGTCTATTCACTATTCATATTTTTAGTAGTATTTGTTTATAGATTAGCATGTTCAGAGATTATTGTTATTGATTTATGGTTTTGTGTTTTAAGCTACCTAGTTTTAGGGATAAATTTTAAGTGTAGAATCTGCTTGCCATGGTCTAAAAATTAAACATGGTATCAGAGCAAAGAATCTGAAATCTTTTGAGGTTTGCTTGGATGAAAAGAGTTGTTGCCTATGAGAGGGATTTGTTGGAGGGTTTCAAAGGGTGGGATGCTTGAGCTTCAATAATTGAAGTTGTCTCTGCCTGTGACAGGCATACAGAACTATGATAAGTTGTTGGGTTTGATGCCCAGGATCTTGCATTGATTAGAAGGTTGATGCAACTAATCTTTTGGCATTTTTTTTTGTATTTTTGAGTGATTACATTCAACTTGAATAAATCTAACTAATTATAGGAATAATTTCAACACTAAAGTTGGTAACTATTCTTTTTCATTTTCCTTCATTTAAAGCACAATTTGAACAACGATTTCAAGAATAGACTAACAACAAATTTGCTTATTTTGGCATATTGACTACTTTTTTTTGTTTTTGTTTCCCTACATCCTTTTCCTTTGATCCTTTTCCCTACAATTTTTAGGTTAACTAGGAATCGAGCTTCTCTAGAGGTTGCTTGTGCATTTAAGTTGTGTGAAGAGACATTGATGTTGTGGATTGGAATTGGCATATCCAACTCTCCATCAAGTGTGGAGTCCTAAATCTTGCTTCCTCGCTTTGAAACAATGTACCTTTCCTAGGTTGTCATCACTCTAATACCAAATGTTGGAAGGAAGCATGCACAGGGTTTGAGAGAATTGGATGGCACACACTTCAATGTGTGCACACTTGAACTTTTTTTGAATAAGCTACATTGGTGGTTGTAAGTTGTTTTTTACTCAATGTTCCACCGGGACGCATATCCCCCAAAAAACCCCGTGTTTCCAAGATGGGGATGTCTTTGGGACATGGAGACTTGGCGAAATGTCTCCCACTGTCCTACCACCACCACTCAAGTCTCGGGACATTTTCAAGATGCCACTTGCTTTGGGGACTCTGGTCTTCCTCGAGACGTTTAGGAGACTTTGAGGAGTCTCCCAAACATCCTAAGGACTTCCAGGTGTTGCAAAAAATTAGTGATAAAATTGTGAAAACAACATTTTCCATGAAGGTTTGTGAGGTTTTGGAGGCCTTAATTTGTGTTGGGACCTTGCAAGAGGCATTACCCATTGACCCCGTTGGGGGCTTTGCTCCTAGATCCCCATAAGGGGCATTGCCCCTCCACGACATTGCCCCTCCACCTCGTTGGGGGTTCTACACCCAAACCCTTGCAAGGGGCGCTGCCCCTTGACCTTGCTAGGGGCTTTTCCCTCAAACCCCCATAAGGGGCATTGCCCCTTGACCCAAACCTCCACCCACCATTGTTAATGTTCAATGCAATCATTGCCATGTTTTTGATGTTTATTAGTTTAAACTTTACTTATGTCATTTCATTTTCAATTCTTATACTTATTTTTTATTTTCCCCCAAACCTCTACCCACCATTGCTAATTTTCAATGCAATCATTGCCATGCTTTTAATGTTTATTAGTTTAAACTTTACACAATATGCCAAAATTTCATTTGTAATTCTTATACTATTCCGTACATATCTTTTTATAATTGGATTTTCAAGTACTATATGTATTTGCGCCACCCTTGTTGTCTTGTTGCTCTTGTGCTGCCATCCCCCCACTGCCTTGCCACCTCATCGCCCTTGCACTATTGTTTCCCCACCATCCCCAAACTTAGGCCCTTGGTCCCTCCGTCCCCAAAGCTTGTTCCCCCACCCTACCATCAAGGAAACCTATGGAACTGTGCTTTTTAGACATGACTTGTGACGACCTATCCCTTGGGTAAATTTTTTTTTTTTTCGAATTTTACTCCAAACATATAAAGATAACAAGTAACAAAGGTAATACAATAAAAAGTTTCCTTTCTTCATTGGTAAAATGTATACAAGTTACAATATATTTCCATATGAATTCCATTTTCATTGTAGATATAAATCAGAGTACAAAAGTAATACAATTACATACATAGCTCGTCAGCTTTTGCACAAATAGTAGTAAGAAGGTTCAGGAGTCCATCCTTTCAAATCTTGGTACATCGACCACTTGTTGCACGGAGGAGAAACATCACTCGGGTGCTTTTCCGCCAACCACGGACTTATAATGCGGTCCCCCACACACCTATTGTTAGATAGATGGTGTGAACCCCCAATCTATGTACATGCAAAACAAAGAGATTAAACACCCTAAGTTAGATATTGCAAGTATAAACAAGGATTCCCCATGGAATCCATTTACAATTCAAACTAGGAATGAAAATATGCAAGAACACAATACAAGAGATAAACCAAAGATGAAATCCTAATTTAAATAGCAAACTCTTGATCCCATGGGGGAGTTGGTGCCAATTTGATGTGGAAATTTGGCCCTTTCCCAATTCCTATGATTGCAAGCTTCAATGTGTACATTTGATGATGAACTTTGATCCACTTTTGATGATGAATGATGAAGACTCCAAGCCAAATCTGCAAAAGAACCTAGCTATGAACTCAATGATGTGAAACTTGATAGATATTTGAGCATGGTAACTTTACTCAAATTGTGGATGATGAAATGAGGAGAGAAGCTCTTCATTTATAGGAATTCAAGATGGATGAAAGCCCAAATTTGAGCAATGTGGGACTAACTTTCATCCAAGGATATGGTGCCACTTGTCAAGCTATGAATGGATGGTGGTTGTGCAAGATTTGGGGTTTGTGCCAATAAATGCCAATATTTGAAATTCAAATTTGTTGAAATGACATGTAAGAGGGAAGGGAAAATGCAATAAATGCCACTTGGCTCAAGGCAAAGGACATGTAAGAGATCTTAAAATGCCTTGTTGATGTACATGTTGACTTGGAATTTTGAATTCAAATTGAGAGAATATTCCAAAAGATTATGTGAGAAAAATAGAGATTTAATAAATGAATTAAATCTATTTTCATATGCAACTTGCATTATCTAGAGGATGTGACATGAGATGAGGTTAAATTAATCAAGGGTTAATTAATTTAACAGGAGATTAGATGATGTAGCCTATTTGACTCAAATTTATAGATTTATTTAAATCAAATAAGAGAGGAATATGATAAGATGCTAATTAAATAAATATTTTGATTTATTTAATTAAAAGGGATGGTATTAGATTAAATCAAATAAGGTTTTAATTTATTTAATTCAATGGATAGACTTTAGGGATTTAATCAAATAACTTGATTATTTAATTAAATAGGGATAATTAGATCATATGGATTGATTTAATTAACAAAAGAGATTGACTTGATTAGATAAAATGATTTATTTAATTAAGAAAGGAATATTGATGAATTTAATTAGATAGGGGAATTTGATTAAATGGTTAGACCGATGGATGATTCAGGAAGAAATGATGTTAGTAAGTCAGACGATGCATGATGTCAATCAATATATTTTTTATGTCTACATTTTGCCCCTCTTTGAAACAATGCACTCGCTGCATTGGTTCAAAGAATAAATGATCTCGATCAAAGCCAAAAAAAATCGGTATCAAAACTTGCCCCACTGCTACATGGCGAGAGAAAACATGCCATTATGATGCCCCCTCGAGAGGTCAGATGAAAATTTTCATTTTTTGGGTGATCTCGCGAAAAAAAGGTGACCAAGTGCCCGAGAGGTCCGAAAGGGGTCCGGGAGGCTAAAAACGTGTCTAAATGCAATAAAATGATGAAAAAGCCTCGAATGGATGAAAATAGGTTCGGGGGTCCAAAGCCCTAGCAGGATAGCCCTGGAGGGTCAAAAAACCCTAATTTTTAGGCTTAAAAGGGGCCTGAGAGGTCACTTTCAAGTCATTTTCACACACCTCCACTAGGAAACCTCAAGATTTGAGCTCTAACCTCCTGACGATATGGCGCAATGACAGCTTCCTCTACACATTTTCGATCGAGTTCAGACCTACCAGCGGCCTCCCGGCTTCGGTGCCCCGATATGTGATCCTTACCTTAGCTTAAATTTTTTATTTTAGCACATTTATGACATGTTTTAGGGAGAGCTCGCCTCCAGCGACGCTATTATAGCGCCACTCGGTGTTTAAAGCATGCCGCTTTTAGCCGTTTTGCACCGCAGCGGTGCAATTTAAAATTTAAAAATTCTAAAACCCACCGCTGGGATCGGCTTGGTTTGGACCCGTTGTTATCGGAAAAGTGCGCCGACGGTGCCCTTTCATGAAAAGTACAACACCGAGGACTAAATGCGCGAAGCGCTTGGTTTAACAAAATTGGTCTAGCCAAGTTTGAGAAAACTCAAATCATGACGCCTACAAACTACCGGATGCCTTTGAGCGTTAGGTCAAGATTTTTCAAAATTTTCAACATGTCAATTTCTCCCTTTGCTGCGGTGACAAACCTAGGGAGCTCATTCTGGGAGCACCTATCGTGGATTTGGCTTAGTGTTCTCCAGACTCGCTGACGAGATCAGGATCGGCTGGGGGTCGCAGGATTATGGCACATTGCGTACGCGGTGCCCATGCGCACACATCTCGAGATGTTATCAGCGCTGGCAGAGCGATGGCACATCGAGACATCTTTGTTTTATCTTCCCACAGGTGAGGCGATCATCACACTAGAGGGCATCTGGAAGATTTTACAATTGCCCATTCATGGCCGCTGGGCGATCTATGACATGGAGGAGGGACGACTTGTTGCACCCAAGTCCTCGCCACCCGAGACATCATTTACTACGAGGGGTAGATCGAGCTGGAGAGGTATAGAGTTATAGCACCTCCCTTCCGCTGGGCGATTGCGGCGATTATTTCTGGTTTAGTTGCCCCAGACAGACGAGGGTGGTACT
>VDFB02026320.1:19495581-19534998 GCA_007258455.2 Sequoia sempervirens | reverse complement strand
GTCCTTTTGTTGGATTGAAGCTTGAAGGTGTAATTGGAAAGGAAATGGATAGGTTCGATGAGCTTATTTATAATGATAAAAGCAAACTAGGTTGAATCCAATAGCAATCATAATATGCATGGCATCAAAAATCTTTTTGGAAAAAAATTGGCAAACCAAAAGTATAAGGGTTTTCAAAACAAAAAAGAAGAAAAAAATGGATTATCAAAAAATGTAGCAAAATATTTTTTAAAAAGAGAGAAAAACCTACTATTTTTTAATTTAAAGGCATTTTGATAGCATAAAGATATAAAGAGAAGATTAAAATAAGAGTGAGGATCTAGGGTGGCAATCTCTAGCATGGTCGAGGAACAATGCCCCTCATGGGAGTTTGGGGGCAATGCCCTTGGCATGCTCCCTCACATGATACAAGGTGAGGTCCAGAGGTGAAAGCCCTACTACCAAGCCCAAATTAAAGCTTTTGAAACAACAAAAAACCTTCATGGGGCATGCTATTTTTCACAATTTATCACTTTTAACCAAACTTAACTCTCCCAAGCCTTTCTAAAACCATTTGACTTTCACACATTTAGATTAAACTATTGTCAATTTTTAACTAATAATCATATTATATTAATATAATAAAATCATTACGACTTTCAATTATAATACTAAACATGGATAAGATCCTAAAATCCTAACACTTAACTTACAAATGAAACATTTAGAGTTGATGAAACCCTAAATAAATTTAAATCCCATAATTATATTTCACACAAAATTTATTCAATGACAAAGAATCCAAACTTCATGTAACTAGCAATTAACCCAAAAAATGAACATCCACAAACATTAGTAGAAGTTTCCGAACAAGATAAAATGACTCTAAACAACCAACAAAAATTAGTTGTCAATCCTAACATAGAAACAAGTATGAGTTATGAGCCTTAGGTATAAGTACATATTCACACTAATATTATTAAAATTATTTTAATCAACTTAAAAAAATCCCTCATTATAAAGAAAAAACAATAATATTTTAAAAAATAAAAATATACAATAAACTTTTTTTAAAAACTTCATGTAACTAACAATTAACCTAAAAAATGAACATTCACGAACATTAGTAGAAGTTTCCAAACAAGATAAAATGACTCTAAACAACCAACAAAAATAAGTTGTCAATCCTAACATAGAAACAAATATGAGTTATGAGCCTTAGATATAGGTACATATTCACACTAATATTATTAAAATTATTTTAACCAACTTAAAAAAAAGCCCTCGTTATAAAGAAAAAACAGTAATATTTAAAAAAATCAAAATATACAATAAACTTTAAAAAAAATAAGACATTTTAAACAAAAATAGCCATATATCGCACTTGAACGCGATTCTGGTTACAGAGGTAGGGGTTCTCCCCACCTATACAACGCCGGGGCTTTAAGCTGGGCCCAAAGTGGTGAAGAGGGTTAGGTTCTGGAAGAATTTGCTACACCAGATCAATCCAAAGCGCGGGTGGACAGTGGTTTGCTAGTAAAGACTGGCCTCGAGCCCCTGAATGATATTACACCAGAGTATTTTCATGCTGCCTGCTGTAAACCCTACCGCGCGCGGATAATATATCCCGCGCGGCAAAACCCATTGAAATCTGTCAGAAAAAACCTTACTAGATGAGATTTTTGCACTGGTAGATACGGGACTTGTAATCATAGAGAAAATATTGATGTTGTAGGTGTTGGTAATAAGAGGGAGTTCGATGGAACTTGTAGAGTTGGCTGGGTTATTCGTTCTCCATAGTTGGAGGGAGAAATTTTGTTGTAGTAATTAGGTACAGTTGTAGGAACAATGAGAATCAGGACTGTATATCATTCCTCGGTAGTTTTGAGAGATTTGGTTGTGACTTGTAATTGTTGAGTGTAAACTTAGATTTGGCGTTGGCATTTAGCCTGAATTGCATCATTTACTGGAGAATTGGGCACCTTATTACAGGATCTTATCTTGGAATTTCACATGAGTGAAATTATTTAACTTGGATTGGAATAGGCCACGAATTGAGTTTTTCCCAAGCTAGTTGAGAAGGGGGTTGTTCCAAGGATGGCTTCGAGCTAGTTGATGATGATTAAAAATTATCCTTTAAATTCCACTTTTCTTGAAAGGTTGTCTGCAGCTGACAAAAATGCACCAAAGAGCAAAATATAATTCCAACGTATTGTTTATTTGGGTGCCGAGAAATTTACTAAATGCTCTCATAAGATTGCCTCTGGACCCCTGCATCAAACCTCCTATGCCAGCAGCTCCTCCAATTTTTATTTGAAGCTCATAAAGATGAGTTTAATCCAGTCAGGAGGATGGGTTCAGTGCTTAAATGTTGAAACCGAACAGGATGTGCCACTTTATAGCGAAGTCCTAAAAAACCGAGGAGCAGAATCTATCTATCCTTTCTTGAGAGAGGATCCAGCCTGTGCTTTTTACCTGAGCTAGAATTAAGGACTTGCTAGTAGGGAGGCTGTTTTTTTAAGATTCTTCTATCACATTCCTTCCAAATGAAAAAGAAGATGAAACCAGAAGGTAAACTGTTGAATAGTTTCAAGATTGACATATATATTGCCTGTGACAACCATCAGTGGACTCTCTTAATTATAGTGCCCTCTCTATTGAGGCTAGCGTGAAATTTTTCAATAACAGCTTCCTAAATATTATGGGTGAATGGACAGCTTATGAAGAAATGTTGAATTGCTTCCCCATTTGTGAGCAATTTAGGGATATGGAGTGGCCAAACCCGCCTTCGTTTGTGAAGGGTCCACAGTAAGAATTTCAACATGGCATAAAAGCCACAAAGAACAAGTGACTTTAAGCCATCCATGGGATTGCCATATTTGCCGCCAATTGATTTGTGTTGGTGAACTGTGAAAATGCCTTTATCAAAGACCTATAAGTTGATATTAGCGTATATTTTTCAAAATGAGTTGTACTTCCATCTTATCTCATCTTGGGTATTGAAGAGATGTATCAAGCCGAACATCTAGTCCTGATATACTTCATTCGGAGGGCTTGAAATGTGGGTAAGCACAAACCAAGCATGTAGTCACAAACTTTAAGCAAATCCTATCTTGTAGGATTGACTTGAATGGTTGGTACTAATCACAACTTAATGTTGGGTAGCCATTCCGACCGTCCTGACTCCTCCCAGAACTTCATTGTTTGCCCATTGCCCATTGCCCAAATGTCACATTAAAAATTGCTGCGTACTCAAGAATCCTTGAGTGATATGTTTGGTTATTACTGACAAACAATGCTTGTATAGTATTTTCAATGGGATATTTGATGGAACCTAAAATATGATGTATAGTCAGCAGGAAAGTCCCACTCCAAGGGCTGGATTGAAACTCTTTGGAATCTGGAAGTTCAATCCCCCGTCTTCCATAGCCCTTGCTATGGTTTCCCACGCATGTTGTATGGAGGGGCAATGTTGATGCCAGAATGGTTCTCTTTGTTGCAGCACAGACATCTTGTGAATGGATTCTTGTTCATTTCTTAGGAGTTCCTATGTAATTCCTTGTTCTTTTATTGTCCATTGAATTTCTTCCAACTTTATATTTTTTGTTTTTCCTTTGGTGAATATATTGCCAGATTCCTTCTAATTCCACATAGAAATTTGAGTTAGCACTAACTCAAAAAAAATTTGTTGAACCCATACTTTTGTGTCCTGGAATGGAAGGTAGTTCTCAACTTTCTCCCACCATTCTTTTGATTTTCTCTGCAAATATCAGATCTATGAGCAACATGCTTTCAAGTCTAGCAGGACCCTTTCACCTAAGGATAATAGTATCGATGCTGAGAATGAGAGTGATTGGCCAGTGATCCAAAAGGGTTGCAATCTGGACTATTACTTATATTATTGTTTGCGGAGTAAGCCATCAATTAGAGTTGAGAATCGTATCTAGCTTATCTGAGGAATTGTTAGTGCCCTCCTATTCATCCAGGTGTATAGGCCATCGAAGAAGTCTAGATCTGTCATACTTGAGTCGGCTATGGGACCTGACAGCACATGTTCCGTTCTTTTGCTAAATTTGATTCCAATTTTCTCTTCTTCTGGGCTTTTGACAGTCTCGAAGGCACCCATGAGCATGAAAAGGTAATGAAAGTGAGCCAACACCCAATCCTTGTTGCCTGGGTGGTGCCAGGGGTATTATATATATTATAAATATTCGCTATAAAGAATTTTGTATTCCGTCCAAATGACTGCAGGATGAAAGCAACTCCCGATGATTTAGTGAAGTGGGAAATAAGCACATAACTTTGTGGATTTCACTGGATTTTGAGTTTTGTTTCAGCACAAAAGTGAGTTATTTGCAGCCCCAAGATCCCACTTTTTCTTTGAGATGTTTCCAGCCCTTTCAGTTTCTCAAAGGATCAAGACTATCTGATGATCCTTGGTTTTCTTGTGAAGAGGGTGCTGTTTATTCCCGGCACATATTGCACTTATGTTCCATGAGATTTTACAGGAAACTATCACTTAAAAGTTTAAAACAAAGGCATCCTTGAGTTAATCATCTATACTTCAAGATAGTCACTTCTTGTCAGTTACGCATTCATCATTAGAAAATAAACTGGGTACTTATCAGTAAGTAGTAACTTTTGTATGGAACATCCAATGCAATGGACCTTAAATACCAAAAAAAGTACAATACAATAAAAATTTCCAATAAACTAAAATATATAATTGTATATAAACATCTAAAAGAAAAATAGAAAATGTACTCTTGCAATCAGTCACGCAGTTGTTATTAGGAACAAGTAAGATGCTTATGCATTTCTGCATTCAGCTGTGGTCATCATTCAGCATGTCAATTAAAATTAAAGTAGTGGCCTAAATAATATGCATGCATGGGATAAAGTCAGTTGCATCAAGGAAGCTGATCCACGATCGCATGACAACAGAATTCACTAAAAAATCTTAAGTGGCAATTGTGGGAAATGTTCCATAAAAGTCCGCCTATATGTGACTAGGTGCCTAACACATACCACTCCTCAGATAATCCCAGATTGGCTTCTACCTTCTAGTGAAGCCTCTTTACCTATGTTCTCCGGGGACACATCCTGGCATTTTTTGACAAATCCCCATACTGGGGATGAAAGGATGCTTGGAAATGTTCCCCCTCAATTTTTTTTGATCTAATATCCCAAAAATGTGGGGACTTTGCAAGGACAGGTGGCTGTCCCCAAGATGGCTGTGGTCATCAATGACGTCCCCTGACCGACTTAGGGGCAGCCAGCCGTCTCCTTCTAGTTACACTCAAATTTAATTTTAAAAAGCCAAAAATGAATTAAAAAATATTTTACTGTTCTCTTGTGGGCCCCCACACCACTCTCAGCCTAAATGAGAAGTTTCAGTTTGCAAAACAACAGATTTTCAAACTCCTTTAGATGTACGACAGTCACATATTGTTAGAGTTGCCTTTACCAGATTTAAAAGCAGTTTTCAGCAATTTCAGTTGGCAAAATAACAGGGTTTTCAAGATAGAATCGGACAAAATAATAACTAGGATTTCAAACTCCATTTGTATCTCTCAAGGTGGTGTTTCAGTCTCAAGATGGTAGTTTTCGATCACTGAAAAGTTGCTTTTGCAGTCACAAAATGGCAGGTTTGCAACAGATTATGGAAGAAATTTTAGTCTTATTGGGGCATTCTCCTTTCTGATCTCAATACAAAGTCAAGACCTTCTCATCGCTTGTGTCAACCACCAACAAGGAAGATAGGTTCAATGATTGGACAAATTCTTTGCAAGCACAAGGATAGCAGCATTTTTTCTATGTTTTTGTCATTTTGAAGTTGGAACTTGTAATCTTTGTGCATTTTGTTGTAAATGTTATGTACTAAAGATCTATAATGTATGTCATGAATGCCTTATCAATTTTATCATATGAATATTTGAAATTTCCCTATATTTTTAAAATTTCCCTTTTTTTAATAGTCATCTCCTAAAATGGCCTCCAAAAAATATGTCCCTGCCGGTCCCCTGCCGTTCCCATCCCAGAAACTTGGTGAAACATAGCTCTTTACCTTACATACCGTCTGAAAATGTCTATTGGAATATATTATGTTACTGTTTGGGTTTTCAAGCATTGTTATGGCTTTTAGTTTGCGGTCCAAATGTGATGGATTCTATTCTAAAAACTCAAAACCAATTTTCACAATTTTTAAGAATTTCAGTCCAATTTTTTGAAATTTCAGAAAACCAAATCTTGTTAGGAACATTACACTAGGATATATTGTAGAATAGCACTATTTTAGACCAATAAGTTTTCACAGGAGGATAAAGAAAAGGAAGCAATTCCCTTTCTAAAGTTGAACACTTCCACAGAAATGAAGCAAAGGAATATGTTGTCGAAGCCAGAAATGGAAAACAAGAAAGCAAGGGCAGTGTGGCAGGAAACAGGGCTTCCATATAGAACCCATAGTCCAAAACTCACTAGACATAATGAAGAGTTGAAAATCGAAAAATATGTTAAATCCAATCTGCTATGCATGGTAAATCCCAAAAGCCGAATCTGTGTGCATGACCAGGAGTGAATTTGATGGAAGGCATACCCCTCAACTGTGACAACTAAGCCAAAAGTTATCCCAAAATGGGGAATTTACCAAATCCAAAACATAAGTGCGGAAGTCCCCTAGTTTCAATAACGATAGGGCATAGAGGCATATCCTTTGAATCAGACTTTACCATGCATGAGCAAAGCAAAGGAATGAATCAACTGGCAATTAGCAAATAGTTTAAGAAAACTTGGTGTACTGAAAAACATGTAAAACATTCAAAAGTTGAGAGAAAACTAGATTGATTACAAACATCCAGTTTTCAATCCAAAATACCAGAAACTGTACTTCAACAGAATAAAGACTTGGGGACGGGGGACTAATGGGTGAGATGCGCAAATTAAAAGATTATTTTTTAACAATCAATACAAACTGCAATTAATCAGACACGATAAGAAAACTGCTAAATGCATGCCCAAAAAGCATCAAATTCTGGTTTTTCTTCCATAGAATATATTGCAATTGTAGTGGTACAAATATTCGAAATCTTACACGAAAGGCGTTTAAGGGTCATGACCAGTTCCTTGTCTTCCAAAGGCAACCTCATCCATAGTCTGCCCCTGCCTCTTATACCTCCCACCTGAGGCCACAAAACCAGGGCAAGGCCTGTAGGCCTTGATAGGCCACCACGTAAAACCAGGAATAGTTCCAATACCACCTTGAATCCTGCCTTCTCCATTGCAGCCCTTTTCAATCTCCTCCCTTCCACAGGCCTTGCAACCCACTAAACTGAGTTTCTTGTCCTGCTCTTGCAGAGCAGTACCACCACCTGAAGTTGCAGGAATACCATCATCAGAAACTGCTCTGGCTAACCCAATAGAAGAAGGAACCAAGGAGTTCCGTGCATGTATGGCATTTTGGCAATGCAGGGTGGTTTGGAGAGACTGTGTTGGAGCTCTATGAGCATCTGAGTAGTTTCTGGATGTGGGGTTTATGGGCAACGCTCGTGGTGAAAGAAGACTGACGATTGCCATTGATTGACAGCAGAGGCAAATCCTGGTTCTCGTATTTGCCGTTCAGGATTTTTTATAATTGGGTGGTAATATTTGTGTAGATTGTTTTATGTTCTTTCTTTAAACGAGGACTGATGAACTAAAATTGCAGACCTTAAAGAGAAATCACGAGGGTCACGAAATTTAAGATAAATGGCAATTAGCTATAATAATTGTGCACCACAAGTCCCACGAGCAGGATATGCGTCTTGTAGTTGGTGTACGACTTGTATCAATGTAAGCTAACTTTCACTTTTAAGTTTATTTTAGATATTCTTAAGTATTGGAGGGGAAGAGAAAAAAATTCTTTAGTGTTAATTTAGGTTAATTAATTATAGTTGGGATTGATAATTTGGTATTTTATTCTTAATTTATAAATTAATTATAATTGAGATTTGATAATTTAAATATTTTGTTAATTTACATAATGTACATGTGATAATTAAGGTATTTAGTTTTATGATTAAAGAATGAGTATTTTGGGAGAAAATTATGATATCAAATTGTTGTTTAGAAAATAAAGTTTCCCTAACAATGAAATATCTCAAAGTCTATGGTGGATGTGTGTTTTGTTAGGTACACATTTGCAAGTTCAAGATGACATTGTGATTGTGAATCGCCCTCTAAGATCTAATTCATCTCTATGCATAATTATGTTCAACTTTATCCTTAACCTAATGAATAATTGCCTTCTTTGATCTTTAAAAAGATCTAGGGATTGGCAGTATTTTAAAATACCTTAAAGGGCTATCATTTTGTCATAAGGAAACAAGTTCTCCTAGATTAAAATGTGTCTTTATTAATTGTTTCCAATACTCTAAGATGAGCGAGAATATGTATATTCTAAATTATTAAAAATAAATGCATTGAATATCTTTAAACACTAGCGCATTACATCAAATCATGTCAAGCATGCGCTTAGTTCACTCAATGTAGGAAGGTGAATGTAGTTAGCAAATTTTAAATTTAATCCTTTAAGCTCAAATATTCTTACGCATATTGATGTTCTACTATACCCTTCACCTATTGGATATATGTTTGTTTTGTTCTTCCTAAATATTTAGAGATTGCATGTATTTAAAATACCTTGAAGGGTTTGTACTTTTATCATAAGGAGACAAGTTCTCCTAGATCGATCCCTAAAAAGTATACAAAGATCAAAGATAGTGAGCAAGGACCCTAGTAAACATATTTACTACTCTTTTTGATGCACCAAACTAAAATTTGGTGATATTAATTGCTCCTAATGCTCTAGGATGAGAGAAAATATGTGTATCTTGGATTATTAGAAATGAATGCATTGAATGTATTTAAATACTAGCACATAGCATCAAATTGTACAAAACATGTGTTTAGTCAACTCAAGGTGAGAGAGTGAATGGGGTCAATTAGCTAATTTTAAATTTAAATTTTAAAAATCAAGAGGATGGTTCTATAATTGTGGAAGTGTCTCACAATGGGAAAACAATCAAATCTAGGTGGCTAATGGATGAATGGAGGTAGATGCATAGGTGAATGTGATAAATATGTAAATAAGGGAAATGCATAATGTTGCACTATGTTGTCATTAGTGTTGTCATTGATGTTAACCTCTAGTGTGGTTATGATGAGAAGGTGTTTGTGGTGTTGAGCAGATGTTGCAAATGCAATAGGGTCACTTGGTTTCCAAGTGCTTTTGAGAAATTTTGTATAAAGAGTGCACAAGGTGACAGGGATGAGTTCTATATTATGCTCCACATTTTTTCATGCTTGAAGATGTACTTGTGTGGTTTGGATATGATGTTCAGAAGACTCTAAAGGTGTTATATCTAGATTTTTAGGTTCTAGATCGTGAGACAATAGAATATGTGCTTGATAGTGTGTTGGGTTGTCTTTGGCTTGTGAAAAGGATTTTTTGGGAGAAATGGAAATGCTCCACATTTCTTTGAACTGAAGTTTCTTGTCTTGTGGCTATGGTAATTTTTTAATATTGCTTGTATCTATCTTCCCTTGGATGGTTTGGTGTTCAATTATTTTGCAATCTTGGTTTATGTGTTGTGTCTCAATGCTAGTTTGATTGGTTGCACAAGATGATAGTATTCTTAGTTGCATGTGTTTGTGCCAATGTGTTTGAATATTTTTTTGGTGTTGGAATATTCTAGGATGATGTGTGATTATGCTATGTGGTCTGTAGGATGTTTTTGGACCCGGTGAAGTGTGTATGTGGTTGCTTGGTGGTGTTAATGTTGGTTTGGCCAACCTGGTGTGTTAGCGCTACTTACGGATGTGCTTCATGGATTGTGGAAGCCTGTTGTAGTATGTCAGTGTAGATTTGGGTCCTAGTTAACCCTTGGTGTGTTTCGCCTTTACTTCTTTCCACTGCTAAAGTGTTCAAGTTGTTGACCAATTTGGTGGTTACATGTTTGAGGTACATGTGTTTCATTGAAGCCAACTTGGAGAAGGTTATTTGTGGTTACAAAAGGTATACATTCAAGGTTAATTGTTGGAGAAGTGTGTGGTGTGATGGGTGATGCAAAATGAAGTGTTTGTGATCAAGTGTTGAGATCTGAGTGTGAGCATGAATGCCTAAGACTACCAAAAGCGGTGAGCAAAAGGTGTCTACATTATAGTGTGCTTGAAGTTGATTTAGCCAATGAGTTGAAGGTTGTAGATGGTGAAGAGTTGTTGTGTCGGATTATCCTATTGCTTTGAGGTAGTGAACCGCATTTTAATATTCTCTTTATATTCTCTTATATTCTAGAAGAAGTGATCTTCCTGGGAAGTGAGCCCTTCTAGCAGTGAGCCTTTTGTAATCAGTGTTGATATTCATATATATGTGAGTTAATCCTCACCATGGTTTTTCTCTAATTAGGGTTTTCCACGTAAAATCTAATGTTCTATTGTGTATGGTTGTTGATGTGTTGATGTTTCATTTGTTTGCATTCATGTTAATGCTTGACAAGGGTTTAAAGATTAATAAGGGTTTGAAGTTCTTAATGCACAATTGATTCACCCCCCTCTCAATTTTCTTGTGTGTCTAACAATTGGTATCAGAGAGAGATTCCTTGGAAGAAGCTTAACTGCTTGAGGTAGATCTAGATGGCACACAAGAATGGTGTCAAAGTCCCTATGCTTGATGGAACAAATTATGCCTTATGGAAAGCAAGGATGGAAGCCTTTCTTGTCTCATTAGGGTTTGGTGTATGGAATTCAATTGAAGATGGATATACTATACCTACTACTCCTCCAACAAGTGAAGATGATATCAAGGATTATGATAATAATGGCATGAGGAATGCTATCTTGAGTGGGCTTTCTAATTCAAAACTTGTGAAAGTGATAAGCTACAAAACTACTAAAGAGGTCTGGGAGAAGTTGAAAAGCATCTATGAAGGAGATGTTAGGGTCAAGAAAAAAAAGATGCAGAATTTCAAAGCCAAATTTGAAACCCTAAGGATGTCAGAAAATGAAGATATTGCATGCTACATGCTAAGGGTGGATGAAATTGTCAATGCCATCAACGGTCTTGGTGGAAAATTGGAGGAAAGTGAAATTTTGAAAAAGATATTGAGAACCCTTCCTAAATCTTATAGTGCTAAAGTTTATGCTATTGAGGAAGCTCATAATTTGGATCAATATTCTAGAGATCAATTGTTTGGTTCTTTAACTACTTTTGAATTAAGAGAGTTTGACAAAGATGCCCCAAGGAAAGAAACTACTTTTAAAGTCAGCAAAAAAGAAGGGATTGATGAATCTGATCTGGATGATCTTGGTGAAGTGGAAGAAAATTTTGTAAGAATATTGAAAATATACACTGGAAAATATAGAGGTAAGTTACCCTTCGAGTGTTTCAATTGTGAAAAGATAGGTCAATATGCTTCAAAAGTCCAAGCAAAGTTTCAAATGACAAACATAAAGATCATAAAGGTAAATCTTTCAAGAAGAATTATTATGTTAAAGAGGACAATGGTACATCTGATGATGAGGAACTAGACTATCCTGATGATGGAAGTGATGAGTGCTTGTTCATGGTTTTGAATGTTAGAAAGTTAATTCTACTAATCCTAAAATATGTGTGAAAGAAATTGCTCTAGAAATAGGTCACGGTATTGAAGGAACTATGTCGACTGCCTTTCATTCAAGAGAGGAGAGAAACTATTAGATAATTGATAATGGATTCTCAAATCATATGACAGGTGATAAGAGTAAGTTTTTTAATCTTGAAAAATATGATGGCGGTTTTGTTAAGTTTGGTGATGACACATCTACTAAGATCTATGGAAAAAGTTCAATTAGTTTTGATAGAAAGCATAAGATAGATGTTCTTTATGTCAAGGGTCTCTGGAATAATCTTATCAGTGTAGGACAAATGTGTAGCAGAGAATACAATTTGGTGTTTCAGGATGATGGTTGTGAAATCAGAAAAGGAAGCTCTGGAACTTTGGTTGCTATAGGAGTAAGGATAGAAGGGAATATTTATCAGCTTAAAGGTGTTGGTGGTAAGTTCTTTATGTCACAAATCAATGAAAGTTGGCTACGGAATAGAAGAATGTGTCATATCAATTTCGATAGCCTAGTGAAGATCAGCTCTACTCATGTTGTGAGACTCATGTCAAGAATTACAAATCCTATCAATACAATGTGCAAAGAGTGTCGACTTGGAAAATATACAAAGAAGAGGTTCAAAACTAAATAATACTCTTGTAGACATCGAAAATATACCGATTGACATCATGCATCTGATCCTGACTTACTAACATCATTTCTTCCTGAATCATCCCTCGGTCTAACCATTTAATCAAATTCCCCTATCTGATTAAATTCATCAATATTCGTCTCTTAATTAAATAAATCATTTTGTCTGATTAAGTCACTTTCTCTTGTTAATTAAATCAATCCATCTGATCTAATTATCCCTATTTAATTAAATAATCAATTTATTTGATTAAATCTCTAAAGTCTATCCATTAAATTAAATAAATTAAAACCTTATTTGATTTAATCTAACACCATCTCCTTTAATTAAATAAATCAAAATATTTATTTAATTAGTCTCTTATCATATTCCTCTCTTATCCGATTTGAAATAAATCCATAAATTTGAGTCAAATAAGTCGCATCATCTAATCTCCTATTAATTAATTAACCCTTGATTAATTTAACCTCATCTCATGTCACATCCTCTAGATAATGCAAGTTGCACATGAAAATAGATTTAATTCATTTGTTAAATCCCTATTTTCCCTCACATGGCATCTTTTGAATATTCTCTCAATTTGAATTCAAAAATTCCAAGTCAACATGTACATCCAACAAGGCATTCCTCTTACATGTCCTTTCCTTGAGCCAAGGACATTTATTGCATTTTCCCTTCCCTCTACATGTCATTTCAAAAATTTGAATTTCAAATATTGGCATTTATTGGCACAAACCCCAAATCTTGCACAACCACCATCCATTCATAGCTTGACAAGTGGCATCATATCCTTGGATGAAAGTTAGTCCCACATTGCTCAAATTTGGGCTTTCATCCATCTTGAAATCCTATAAATGAAGAGCTCCTCTCCTCATTTCATCATCCACAATTTGAGTAAAGTTACCATGCTCAAATATCTATCAAGTTTCACATCATTGAGTTCATAGCTAGGTTCTTTTGCAGATTTGGCTTGGAGTCTTCATCATTCATCATCAAAAGTGGATCAAAGTTCATCATCAAATCTACATATCGAAGCTTGCAATCATAGGAATTGGGAAAGGGCCAAATTTCCACATCAAATTGGCACCAATTCCCCCATGGGATCAAGAGTTTGCTATTTAAATTAGGATTCCATCTTTGGTTTATCTCTTGTATTGTGTTCTTGCATATTTTCATTCCTAGTTTGAATTGTAAATGGATTCCATTGGGAATTCTTGTTTATACTTGCAATATCTAACTTAGGGTGTTTAATCTCTTTGTTTTGCAGGTACATAGATTGGGGGTTCACATTTTGGCGCTAGAGGGAGGGCAGCATTCCATTAATTTTAACATTTTTGTGAAAATTCTGTGTTTTTATTGACACACAGGAAATTCCAACGCGGGCTCATCAGCATCGCTATTTTCGCGCCGCGAGCTCATCAGCGTCGCAATTTCAACACCGCAGGCTCGTCAGCGTCGCTGTTTTAGCGCTGCTAGGCTCATCCCGCCAAAAAAATTCAAATCCTAAACTGCGCCGTTGGACTCGCCAATCTCCACCCGTGTCAAAAAATTTAAAACTTTGACGCTTTCAGGAACCGCGACGCTGGGCGAAAAGAGCGACGCTATTGTGCTCTCTATCCCAACACAGAGCACCGCTGACTAGTAAAGCGGCGCTGTAAGAGCGACGCTAGGAGGAAAAAACAGCGACGCCTTCACGAGTTGCGACGCTGGAAGACAGTAAAAGGGAAAAATTAAATTTTTAGCATGTGCTTTAATTTATGATTACTTCTTCCTCTATTTTCTACTTTTCAATTTCTGTGTTTTTCCAGAATTTAACTGTTTTTCTTCTTTGTAGGTTGGAGGCCAAAAGCAAATGAAGAAGGAGCATGGTGATGATATCTTATCTAATCAAAGTGTTTTTAAACACTTAAGTGTTTGTTTAACACTTCCTTAGGAATATGTCATCTTTTTCTTTCTATAGAACACTAGCTTTCATTTGGGTTTAAAAAGGATTCTTTTTGTTTATTTCTTGCAAACGGATTTAAAAAGAACCTTAGGATCTACAACTTACTAGATTTTTTTTATGGATTAAACAATTGAACAAATGTCTTTTCACTTGTGATTTGGTGCTCTAAAATAAACTCACATATTGCTTTGAGGGTTTAAAAAGAACAAGTGTAGTTGTGTTTTTCGTGAAAGCTTACTTAGATTAAAGCCATTGGAAAAGGACATATGCACTTCTCTTGCACTTTATAGCGATCTTGAGAATCAAAAGTTCTTTTCCATGACTTTGGGTTAAGACAAAGCAATCACCTCCACACTTAGATTTGGGCATAAAATTGAACAAACTATTGTGCGAGTGTGAGTGGGGCCATTTTCGCGTACATTCTCTCTCTTTGTTGCTATCAAAGATTGATCGAGTTACGGATTTTGTTCTTCATTCACTTTTGTTTATCTTAGAGGGCCTGCCTTGTGGGAAAAAGTAATCGCCCAAGGGAACGACTCAATCGGTAACACTCTAAAACCAAGAGTATTTCCAACTGGGATATAAATGTGGATATTGGAAGAAACGCCAATATCACGCGGTTGACTCCAACAAGATGGATCTGAAAGGGGACTCTTGCCATGTTGGGTCAACTCTTACGAACAGAAAGTCCTTACTAGAACCCATGTGCTAGAATTTTCCAAAATCCTTTAACTATTTGTTGGTGCAAGAACGGTCGTTCTGAAGCCACCCCACACTTTTACGGTCTTCTAGTAGAAATTGAAAACATACCATGGGAGTTTCATGGGTGTTGATGCTTGGCTGCCCCGTATAAGTGAGTGTCATGGAGGGGAGCCAGTGGGGTCAAGCATCTAACCATTCACTAGAGATAAGCGTAGCTGGACTTGTCCAAGTGGAAATCCAACAAATATTGTCTTTCACATCCATAGGATTATACTTATTCTTGGGTTACAAAATGCATTGCTTGATCGAAAACATCATAGAAACAAACACTTAACATTATCCAAATTTCAAACCCTTTTGAGGACAAATACAATTGACTCAATCCATATGTTATTGCTTTCCCTTGGGAGTCACATCCTTAGAGGTTTCTAAGCATTGGATTATATCTCAATTTGCCTTCTTAAGTAAACAATAGGAAAATCCCTTGCCTTAAGTTCATTAAATTTCCACATAACATATCTTGTGGGATTTGAAGAAATTAAGACATTGGACATCTTAGTTTGAAAACCTAATTGAAGAAAGTGTTTTTGGTAAAATAAAGACATTAAGCAAAGCTAAACAAAATGAACTTTCATATGTGTTGAAGACTCCAAAATCCCAAAAGCACAAATCATTGATTGGAAAAGCAAAAGTTCAAAATGAAATCATTTCTTGGTTACAAAATTCATTAGGAAGCATATGCATTCTCTTCAATACCTAGATCTAGGCAAACAATGTGTCCTTTTAGGTTCATCTTAGGATCAAAACATATCAAAATCATTTTTCACCCATCCTCCAAAACATCAAATCCATATCATTGTCACCTTTTGATAAATCTTAAAATCATCCTTGATACTAGGCTTTGTGGTAAAATCAAAATCATCAAAATCATTGAGACAAAATCCTTGAAAACATTTATCAAAACACCTTTGGCTAAAGTATGTGTAGATGCATCCTTTTGCATATACTTAGTCAAAGTTATCAAAATCATCTTGTCTTGCTTAGTATATGTAGATGAATCCTTCTTCATATGCTTAGTAAAACAAATCACCTTGTTTGAATAGGTGTGGGTAGATGCATCCTTCTCCTCACACATATTCAAATTACCATCATTTGAACAAAGCTATCCCTTAGATCATTATCAAACATCCTAGGGTCTTTTTGTTCAAAATCAAAATCAAAATCCAAATCAAAAATCAAGGACAAAATCTCAAAATCAAGAATCAAAATCCACAAAGTCCTAAAAGCCTAGTGTCTCACTCAAGATTTACCAAAAGCCAAAAACATCCATATCATCCATCCCTAAAACACCATCATATCATCACCTTTGATCCTCAAAAGCATCCTAAAAACTTTCACTTTGGGACATAAAATAGAGATCAATCCAAATAATCAAGAGATTTCATCTCCCATATTCTTGATCCTTGTTTTATGGTCCAAACAAGATCTCAATACAAGAAGAGTATGGAAACCAACAAAGAAACACCCACTTCAAGTGACCTTAGCCAAACCAATGCAGAAATGAATCCAACAGAATCAAGCAACCCATTAACTCTCTCATCATCACAACATCCCCAAAAAGAAAATCAAGGAGAGGACCTCACTTTCGGAATGTCTCGTGAGGAAATGGCAGAAATGCTTCAAAATCTAAAAAACCATAGAATCATCAACATTATGATGAGACTTAACCCTTCGTTGTACATGCTTGAACTAGCAAAACAAGGGGCCAAGTTGCCGCCAGATTTTGATGTAAGTACTATCGTGGACACATCATTTCCCTCAATCTCATCCACCATCCCCATCTCATCTACACCTCCATCCCAAAATGTCACACAAAAAATTCCGCAAATCATAACATCGTTTGCTCCAACCCAACCAAATGTCAACAAGGGAAACACATTCTTCAATGCTCTTCAATCACATCCCCTTGTTAATAATCAAAACATGGACGCAAACACCACCTTGGAACAAAGCATGCCTGAAAACCCATTACACAAGAATGTTCCTCTCACATTCCATCATGATCCGTCATCATCATATTTTCACGCAGCACCACAAACACCTCTTCTCACAAATTCACAAGAAGAGGGAGATACGTTTGGAGTAGGGGGCTTATTTGACACCATGACATTTTCACAACAACTCACGCCTCTTACATTTCCACCTCTTCCACCATTACCATTATCATCCGCACCACTCCTTGGTTTAGGGCTTCCTCCCCTACCAAGTATCAATCAAACCTACATCCCAACCATCAATCAAAGCATTGCACCAAACACTCAAAATTTATCATTGATATCGCAACAACAAACGATAAATACACAAGCAATGGAAACACCATCAAACACACCCCTAACATCACAAAGCATGGCCTCACAAGGACCAATCACATCAATACCATTATCCAACACGCGGGATATCAACACAACATCATCATCTACCACTATTCCAAACCCACCACCACCTCCACCACCATGAATGTTCACCACATCAAACCAATTTGACACAGCATTACAAGCTACTTTCCAAAGAGGATACCAACAAGTCCAGAAACAAAAAGTCATGCAACAAGTTGCCAAAGCTGCACAAGCCGCAATACAAGCGCAACAAGCACAACAATCCCAGGCATTATTGCAATAGCAACAACAACAAGCAGCCCAAGCATTGCAAGCACAAAGGATCGCTCAAGCACAACTATTATTGCAGCAACAAGCCACACAAGTGTAAGCAGCACAAGCACAAGCCCAAGCTCAAGCACAATCTCAATATCAAGTAGAGCAAGCACAAGCACAAGCACAACTTCTTGCACAAGCAGCGCAATTGCAGGCATATCAACAAGCATTGAAGCAATACCAAGAGCAACAAAAAGTAGCAGAATTGGCAGCCCAACAACAAGCATTGTGGGAACAGTAGCAAGCACAACAATAAGTGTTGTTGGAGTAGCAACAAGTGCAACAACAAGCCCAAATCCTAGCACAACAACAATAGGATCAACAACAGGCATCGTTCATTCAAAAGCAAGTAGAAGCCTACTTCGCTCAACAGAACATGTAGATACCATCAAACAACGCACTGACCAACCCATCCACCCAACCAACAATCCAAACCACAACCCAAAACACTTTCATCCCACCCCCTGATCCCTAGAGTGATGTGACGACACAACTTAGGTTGCTCTCACAACAAGTGCTCGACCTCCAATCGGGGTTGTCAACTAAAACGCCAAGCAACTTGTGTCCCTATCCATTCGATAGGAGCCTAGACATGAAACCATTCCCCAAAGGATTTGAAATCCAAAAATTTGACAAATATTGAGGGATGGGAAACCCTAAAGATCACATCAGGGAATTCCAGGTTCATTGTATGGAAGTCGCATATGATGATACGTATCTGATGCGACTATTCCCTAGGAGCTTGGCAGGTCCCGCTATAGAATGGTTCTCTCGCTTACCCACAAGCATTAGAACATTCCAAGAAATCAGAGATGAATTCATCAAGAACTATGCATGTAACATCAAAATGGATGTCAGTCTCGAAGAATTATACGCTCTAAAACAAGGAAAGAATGAATCTTTTGCTTCATTCCTTCAACGATGGCGATCCAAGGCCAATCAGAGCAAGTGGACCATGCCAGAAGAACAACAAGTCTGCACGATCATAGCCAACCTTGAAAGCCACCTATCATTTCATCTCAAGGTTCAGGGAATCACCACATATGAGCAATTAATCTCCAAGGCGCTTAGCATCAAAAGAGCCCTTGTGACCCAACCCGCCAAATCAACGCCATATCATGAACCGAGAAAAACAATTCCATTTCACCATCAAACTACAACGATAAACCTCGTTCATGGGTGAGAAACAAGAACATCACTAATGATGGTGTCGTCGATGCCAAGGTGGTCATTAGTGGTCCACGCCAAAATACACCCGCACCGCAAATCCAACCACAACGCCAAAACACTCATCACACAACATACCAACCCAATAATCCCACCATCAATAACCTCAATGACCAAAGAGGACCACCCCAACGCAAAACTTATCCAAAACGTAAATACGCCATTTTGGGGGAACCATTGGAGGACATAATGAAAAAGTTGATTGCCGAAAAACTCATCCAGCCTCCTACATTCAAAAATTACCAAGAACCCGATGTCAAACCCCCTTGGTACAACGAGAATCAACTTTGTGAATTCCACAAAATTAAAGGTCACACCACAAACAATTTCATGAGACTCAAAAACATCATCCAAGATTTCATTGACAAGAAAATCATAAACGTGGAACAACCTACGGGAAATCAAGATCTTAAAATCTACACGAATCCGATGCCGAATCATGGAAACAAAGGAAATAGAGGTGATAAAGGGAAAGGCAATGTAAATCATGTCTATGAATCTGTCGTTGCCTTGCTAAATGAAGACTGCATGGTCATCACTATCAAGGGCACCCATGTCAAAGATTGTGGAGTCACCACAAGAGGCGAAAAAGTCACCATTGCAGGATCATCCCAACCAAATAGAGTCCCTACATCAAGAGCCATTCCATATAGCTACAATGTTGTAAACCAACTCAAAAGAATGCCAGCACACATCTCCATCATGGAGTTGTTAAAAATCTCATCAGCGCATAAAAAAATCTTTGAGGAAGCATTAGCCTCATCCACTATCCCTGTAGATCTTGATGCAAAGCAATTCCAAGCTATGGTCGAAAATATCATAACACCTAATCTCCTTACATTCTCTGACCAAGATTTCCCCGCCCAACCATCTCACAACTGCGCACTTCACTTGGAAGCCATTGTAAACAAAAGCAAAATCAAAAGGGTCTTGGTGGATGGAGGTGCAGGTTTGAACATTTGTTCTCTTAGCCTCATCAAATAGTTAAAAATATCAGAAGATTCCATAGACAAAGGAAAGGGCATCACGATTAGAGCATATGATGACCAAGAAAGAGTGTCTGCACTCCATTGCTTCCCTATCCAAGTAGGGCCAACACTCATGGAAACTACATGTTGTGGGTCTTAGACCTCTAATTTCCATACACATTCTCCTAGGACTTCATGGATTCATGCAATGAGCCAGAGCATCAACCTTTCCACTAATGTGTGAAATCTCACACATAATGGACAAGAGGTTACCATTCATGGAGATCCCGAGCCATTTTCATATTGCAAGAATCTTGAAGCCAATTATTACAAAATTCCCCAAGTGCCAAAAAATGATGAGGGACCATCCACACAATACATTGATCCCACCACTCTCGTGTCCACTTCTGTGACAGAGACACCCGCCATTCCCACCATATTCGACATTAAGCTCATCATCCAAGAGGACAGCCAGAAGTTATGTGCTCCCATCAATGCTTTTGGTGGATAGGAGTTACCACAATCTCCTAGATCATTTATGGGATGCCTACAAGAAAATCAAGCCTACATCACAAACGATCCCCGAGGATTATCCCGACCACAAGATGGGGAGACCTTTAATATGAGGTTATCAGCGTGATCCATCTCACATGTTGTATCAAGATGAAAGATCGGCAGCTAATCTACCAATGGATGAAAGAAGCAAAGGCCTACACATGATGCTCGCAATGGGCTATGACCGAAATCAGATACTGGGACAAAATGACAATGGGATCATAATACCTATCATGCCAAAGACGCTTTAATCTATAACAAATCTTGGTCTTGATGCTTAACTGAGAATACTCACATACATGGTCAAGTCCTCCTGCTAGAGCCAGCTTAATGTTTCTCCCTCACTAGCACTAGTACAAGCACACCACCAATATCATCATAGGTAGGGACACACAATTTTATAACTGAGCCCTATATTAGTAGCGATGATGAAGATAACTTATCCAATCTACCTAGGCTATTCGAAGATACCACCCTCTGTATGATTAGTACCATATCCTTTGAACCAGATAGTCAAAATCATGAGATTCATTTAGTCTACTCCCAACTGATCGACTATGACCAACGAGGACCACCAATTCTCAATACATTCAAAAATGAAGCCGTAATTCATGGATTGAGGGATAACATTCCAGATGGGGATCACAAAGTAGGGTTTATAATGGAGTTCGACACACATGCCTATTATGGGGAAATGATTGAATCCTTTAGTCGCAAAAGTGAGAAACTAAGAATCATATCTAAGTCTTTGAGTGAAAACCACACTGTGGCACTCTTTGACAAGAAAATAGTAAAAAGAAAGGACGTATCCAACGGTGAAAATCTCTCTAAGGCACTCGAGGATGAAGGATTCAATCTTCCTCTAAGAGCTCTTCACCAGGAGAAGTCAGCAGTATTGGCTGAAAAATGCAATCCGGTCAACATAGGAATGGAGGAGACCCCGCATATCACATTTTATGTGGAATCACTATTATTAGAAGAGCAAGAACTCCTAGCAGAATTCCTAAAGGAAAGACAAATAAACTTCGCATGGAGTTATGCTGACATGCCAGGGCTTGATCCAGAGACAATGGTTCATCATTTAGCAGTATACCTAGAAGCAAATCCTGTCAAACAAAAACTCTAAAAAATGCATCCTCAAATAGCCTTATTGGTCAAAATGGAGCTCAAAAAGTTGTTGGATGCAAGATTTATCCGACCAATCGATTATCCAGAATGGGTGTCAAATTTGGTACCTATTTCAAAACCTGACAGAGTCATTAGGATTTGTACATATTTCAAAGATTTGAACAAAGCATGTCCCAAGGATGATTTCCCGCTCCCCAACATCGACATGATAGTAGATATGATAGCAGGGCATGAGATTCTATCACTAATGGATGGGTTTTCAGGATACAACTATATCATGATAGCAAAAGAAGATCAACATAAGACTGCCTTCACTTGTCCATGGGGGACCTACTGTTGGAACATGATGCCATTCGGCCTAAAGAACGTAGGAGCAACCTATCAAAGGGCCATGACACTAATATTCCATGATATGATTCACAAGACAGTTGAGGACTATGTTGATGACATCCTAGCAAAGTCAAGGAAAAGACAAGATCATATAGCAACCCTAAGCGTTGTCTTTAACAGACTGGAGGAATACAAAGTTAGACTAAATCCCAAGAAGTGCGTCTTCAGTGTACAATCAGGTAAAATGCTAGGATACATAGTCTCCATGAGGGGTATTGAGGTGGATCTGGCAAAGGTGAAGGCAATCCTCGAGATGGAAGCACCTAAGACACTAAAACAACTGAGAGGCCTCTAGGGCCGACTTCAATCCATTCGATGATTTATAGCACAACTAGCAGACAAGCAAAGCCCATACTCTCACCTACTCCACAAGGGGGTAGCGTATAAATGGGATGCAAAATGTGAAGAAGCATTTAACAAAATCAAGGAATACCTACTGACACCTCCACTGGTAATGCCACCTATCCCGAAAAATCCATTAATCTTATGTGTCAGCAACAGTAGTAGCCCTGGGAGCTCTTCTTGCTCAGCATGATGAAAACGGAATGGAGAGGGCCATCTACTATATCAGCAGGACAATGGTCGGTCATGAGCTAAATTACTCATTCATCGAGAAAGCTTGCCTCGCCGTAGTGTTTGCATCCCAAAAATTCAGACATTACATGCTAGCACACAAGATAAAGCTCATCGCAAAAATTGATCCCCTCAAGTATCTCCTATCCAAAGCAATGCTCACTGGAAGAATGGCAAAATGGGTAATGATATTGTCAGAGTACAACATTGAGTATGTTGAGCAAAAAGCCATTAAAGGTCAAGTTATTGCAGATCAACTGGCAGAGGCACCTATTTATGCGGAGAATCCTCTTGTATCTGAATTTCCAGACGAATCCATCTTTAACCTCAACATAGCTGAGCATTGGAAATTATACTTCGATGGTTCATACACGCAACATGGATCAGGAGTTGGTGTCTTCTTCATCACCCCACAAGGGGATTACATACTAAAATCATACAAATTGGCATTTCCTTTTACCAACAACATAGCGGAATACGAGGCTTTGACTATAGGTCTCAAGATAGCAGTACAATGGAATATCATAGCTCTCAAGGTATATGGAGACTCTCAGTTGATCATAAATCAGGTCAATAATGAATATCAGACTAAAGATGACAAGCTAACCCCATATAAGAAACTGGTGGAGAATTTAAAGGAATCCTTCATTGACATAACATTTGAGCAGATTCCAAGAACCAACAACAAAGCAACAGATGTGATGGCAACAATAGGATCCTTGTTGAATATCCTTAACAATGTACCAAGATACGAATTTCTAATTGAGCAGCTTCTCATTCCAGCATTCGAGGTACCTGAATCAGAATTCATGTGTGAAATCGTTGGTCTAGGTGATCCTTGGTACCATGACATCTACACATATCTTCGCATAGGAGTCATACCTATTGACTTACCATCGAGCCTAAAACAAACCTTCATCAAAAAAGCATCTAGATTTGTCATCCTAGGTGATACCTTATACTGTAGGAGCATAGAAGGTACCTTTGTTACATTGTCTAAATGCTGAGGAGGCATTAACCACTCTAACTAAGGTTCATAACAGTATATGTGGCTCACACTCGAGTGGGATAACCATCGCCAAGAAACCGCTGAGGCTGGGGTATTACTGGCCCACGATGGAAAGAGAAGCGCATGATCATGCTAAAAGGTGCTTATTAACGTCGCCAGCGATGGGGACTCATCCATGCTCCGTTTCAAGAGCTTCACTGATTGTCACACCATGGCCCTTTCACAAAGGGGACTCGACCTCATTAGAAAATCTCACCCACCTCATCCAATGGCCATAAATTCATTATCATCAAGAATCGAAAGTATTTCACAAAGTGGGTGGAAGCCATACCCATGACGATATCAATCGGAAGCAAATCTCAAAATTTATCCTGAACTATCTCATCTGTCGTTACGGTGTTCCACAAGCCATTATCTCGGGTAATGGGACACCCTTCAAGAATCAGGAGGTTCACGACTTGTGCGAGAAATTCAAAATCCAGCATTGCTTCTCCACCCCGTACTATCCCCAAGGCAATGTCCAAGCAGAAGCTACGAACAAAACCATCCTCAAAATCCTCAAGAAAATAGGCAATGATGCAGGTCATGACTGGCACTTGCAGCTTAATCCCACCCTCTGGGCTTATCAAACCAGCATCCACACACCCACTGGCGCCACCCCATTCTCCTTGGTCTATGGATCAGAGGTTGTACTCCCAATTGAGATCGAGCTCCCATCCCTTAGAATATCACTACAAAATCTCATCACGGATGAGGAATATCGAGTGTCAAGACTAAATGAGCTGGAGCTATTGGATGAGAGACGATAGATGCTTTGAATCATTTGCAAGTCTATCAAAATAGACTCAAACTAAGCTACAACAAGAAGATCAGAAGCAGGACTTTCCAAGTCAGAGAACTAGTCTTAAAAGAAAATCAGAAGAATGTCCCAAATCCCAGCAGTAAAGGCAAGTTCAAACCCAATTGGTTAGGGCCTTTCATTGTCACAACAAGCTATAAATCAGGGGCATATCAGTTATCAACACCGGTTGAACTCGCAGAGCCCATGAATATTCCCATCTCAAAAAGTTTTATGCCTAATCTTTTCAAGGTATAGAACCAAAAAATCCAAAAAATAGAAAAAGTCCCGAAAATGGTTACTTCAACAAACCTCGGAAATGTGCTACCGGTAACAACAAAAAATTAAAAAAAAAGCAAAAATCCAAAAAATTAGAAAAAGGATCAAAAACGTCCTCTAGTGTTCCCACTGATGGCACTTTGGGCAAGTACTTTGTGAAAAACCTCGCAACAAAGCCTTTGTTCCAAATAAGCACTTTCCATCCAATGATCTTTATGGCTTGTTCTCAAGATATCCCTCCATTTCGCCTCCCATCATCCACCGATTCATGTCTCCATCCATCACACATCCATTCGCATCCACACCATAGCTTGGTCCTGTGTTCATATCATGATCCCTCCTAGTACTACTCGGTCGATCCTCAAGGTCAGCTTGTCCTGCCTTTATCAGAGTAGTCTATTACATCACGCTGGGGGCACATTCTCATCGGATCGGATTCGGTGGTATGGTCTTAAAGTCTCAAATTAGAAAATCCAAAAACATAAAAACATTAGAAAAGCCAAAAACATCAGAAAATAAAAAAAATCCAAAAATAGGTCAAAAATTCATTCAAAAAGCCAAAAACAAGGTCGCCTTGTCGAACTACGTCATCTCTGAGCTTGAACGTAGGCAAGGTTGATCTTTGATCATCCCCCGAGACAATTAGGTCAGTCCTCTAGGAGTCCATCATAATAAACTGACAATTCATCATGTATATCTTCATCTGTGAATCGGTCAAGTCAAGCCAAATTTAACTATGTGGTCTCTCAAGGTATAATGTAGGCAGGCTAATCATTGATCAACCCTCAAGACCCCTAGGATAGGTCTTTAGGTTAGTATCTTGGTCAAAATCTTAGAAAATCCCAAAAACATTTGAAAAATCAAAAATCAAAACATTTGTAAAATCTTGAAAACACCAAAAACAGTCTCAGAACATTTCAAAACATCAAAAACATCCAAATATTTGAAAAAATCCATCCATCTCATCTCGCTTGCACCCGCAATAAGCACCATCCATAATAAACTAATCATCATCCTCAACCTTTGGCGAAACAATTTGAAACAAGTCTAGCAGGTTTAAAAAGTAGAACTCAAAAGCGTCAAGTCTTAAGTCTAGGTCAGTGAGTAAACAAATTGGTCATCTCTTCGTATCGGTAACACCATCATCTGAATTTTTCCCATATCAATCATACCTCATAAACGAAATGACGTTCTACCATCCACTAACATGTCCTAGGATGAATCCTTCCTAGAATGGGCATTATCTTTTGGCAATAAGTTTCGCTTATCATCTTAGAAAACACATATTTTTCCGTTAGCGGTATTGAAGAGCATTAGTCTATTTATTTACTTGGTCTTTTCTTTCGACTTATCTTATTTTGCGCTCATTCCAAGGACCTCTCGATGATATCCAAATGCAGGATTTAGAGAGATAGGAATGGGACAATGATCATTATCTTTTGTCTGTTGTGCTTGTTGGACGTTCTTGCAATATAACCTCGACAAATACTTGCTTTATTAGGCATATATGGAAGAGGTCTAGGACAACTTGTTGACTATTATAGGGATAGGTTTACCTTTCTGTGTTTTGGTCTGAGATGTTTGAAACTTCTAAAGTGCATCCTAGCAAGGTTTATGTATGTCAAGTGTGAACAAGAACACTCCTATCTGATTGTTGAGTCAAAGTCCATCACACTAGGTACCACACCATCCTGGTTGTCTATACCTTGATGCCTCGTACCACGTGTGTTATCAAACATAAGAAAATTCAGCCCTTTGAAAATCCCAATTCCTTGGCAAGTCATAATCATCATCATCATCATTACCGTCTGCATTTGTGTCATCATGCGTCTTGTTGAAATGACTTCTTCTTTTCTTACTAACCGTGCTAACCAAGGTACTATGACAGTTGCTCATCATCACCATCATCACCATCTATCCTGCATCCACACATCATTAACATATTACATAAGCACATCATATAGATATCATTAGCACATTGCATTGCATATCATATGCGAAACATCGCATTCTCATCATCATATAAATAGGTGCATCCATATCACCACATTTTCATCCATTACATTGCATCTCATAGCATTATATTAATCATTGCATAAATATTGCATTTGCACGTCATAACCATTTCACATTACCATCTAAATCATCACATAACATTTACAGAATCATTTCATAATCATTTACTGCATAATCATAAACAAATAGGCATATAAGCATTTAATTCATTACACATCAGCATATCACTTTGCATTAACATATCGTTGCACCACATACATCATTTAGGATAATAACATTGGTTATTCTAAAAAATCATCTCATAAAACCATTTGCATCATATCACGACCATCACATCATATTACATTCATAAATCATCTCATAATTAAGTCATACACATTATTGCACATCATTGCATCGCATACATCATTAGAAATAAATGCCTCCATAACATATAAAAGAGGAATCATACATGCATAAATAAAGGAGTACACATGGCATCACATCAAAATCAGCTCATATATATATCATAGCATCCATATCACTGTCATAGTACAAGAATAATCGGATCACTGTATGTGTATGTCAATCGGTACAAAAATGCCCATCGGGGCTATCAAAAATGAGCCCATAAGGCACCAAAAATGTGTATCATCTGAATCATGCCCGATCTTCGTGGATGCTACCTCACCCCCTATCACCATGACTCCTCCTCGGTGGTCTCGACCGCCCGCTTCCGAGTAATTGAACCTACCGCTTCTAGGAACTGTGATCGGTAGGCTCCGGCAAGAGGTACCGCTTTCTCGAATCTCCGGTGAAGATCGGACCGGGCACTATACCCTAGGAGGATGAAGGTCACATGCTCTATCCGCTGCCTGGCACTCTTCAGAGTTTTACAGCCTGCGGACCTGTCGCCGTTGTATAGCCCGATCTCTCCACTCCGAGTCGCTTCTTCACTGCGTTCGGGTCCTCTTAGTCGCCACCGGGCCTCGGGCGACTCCGTAGACTGTGAGTTGCTGTAAATCAAGGCATCTCGCGGCTTCTTCCGCCTCGCTTAGCTATGCCTGCGGCTTAGCGGACCTCGATCCCTACCCTCGCCATGGTGGACTAGTGGGTCTTGTTGTTGGTCCGCATGGGGACATCTCCCCGACTGGCGAGTCGGGGCACTTGTATCCATCTCGATCCTCGACTCACTGGCCATCCTCTACCCTCGCTTCCGGACATATGTGTGCCTCTGGTCCTCACCGAAATAATCTCGAACTGAAGAGGAGGTCTCGAATCCAACTTCGTGATGTTTAGGTTAAAGTCTCGGATCCGCTAATCCCTAATCATAGGCCCAAGGTCGGACTCACCAAATGTCGAACCGCTAACCGGCCAGAGTAGGAATACTCTAGCCTCATGCCAATTGCGGTCATGTTATGCGGCAAACACCTACGTAGCTATCATTATCTAGCCGGGATCTTATGGCTCCCCTAAACCGACGCTTGTAATAATAATCTCGCGTACCTCTCATCATAGTGGTTTAGGCCCTCGCGATATATTCATCCCCAATAGAAGAGTCATTCATCATCAACCCATCCAGTCAACGGTATGGTCTCCATGTGAATACGAGCATCTCATCTATGACTCGCCTCCAATACGAGATCCCATGCTCTCCAGTGTGTGTGAAGGACACACCACCTCTGTACCGTGCCACCAGGGCATCCTCTACCCCCATCAACCGAACGCATCATGGACGAAGTACGTAAATGTGCTCCCATGCCCAAACGCAAAGGTGTCACCCTCAGCCCCACCGCAGATAGGTACATTCGTGCAAATCAGAGAGGAGGCCAAAAGCATGTGCCCCTATGCAACCGAACCGCCTATCCTTTGCACTACATCCTTCCTCCTTCAGCAGCGATCCCCATCCGTGACTAAAGTACTAATTGCCCTCAACTGGGGAAACCAAAACCGTAAATAATCGGCCGCGAATCGCCAGCTTAAGGGAGAAGCTATAACTCTATAATTTCCAGCCTTTGATCTACCCTCGTGAGTAAATGATGTCTCTCGCATGCAGGGACTTGGGTACAACAAGGCCCTCCTCCATGTCATAGGATCGCCTGGGGCTGCGAATGGAAATTGTAAAATCTAATGATAAATCAAAGGTGATGATCATCACTTGTGGGAAGATGAATCAAGAGGTTCACCGTGTTATCGCTTCTATAACATCTCGATGTAAAGACGGGCACCACAGACGCGACAGCTATAGTCTTTATACACTCCAGCCGCATCCCCGACATCTCACATCAAGTCCTCGACACTCGCCAATCCCACGATAGTGCTCCCTAGAGCCCCGGTTTGTCCCTGCAATATGGAAAGTCAAGATATACCTTGAAAAATCTTGACCTAACGCTTCCAAACTCAGATCCAAAGAACAGAATAGGATAAGGCCGTACTTGAGTTTTCTCAAACTGACGCTTAGACCTGCACTTTTGTTAAACTAAGCCACAAGACACTTTAGTCCTCGCTGTTGTACTTTTCGATGAAAGGGCACCGCTTCCAAGACTTTTCAACACCAGTTCTCATGGGTCTGCCAAGCCCGATCCCACCCAAGTGGAGCTTTAAATTTTAATTGCACACTGGGCGCAAAACGGCTAAAAGCAGCATGCTTTAAACACCGAGCGGCACTATAATAGCGTCACTAGAGGTGAGCTCTCCCTAAAACATGTCATAAATGTGCTAAAATAAAAAATTTAAGGTAAGGTAAGGATCACATACCGGGGCACCGATGCCGGGAGGCCGCTAATAGGTCCGAACTCGATCGGAAATGTGCAGAGGAAGCTGTCATTGCGCCATATCGTCAGGAGGTTAGAGCTCAAATCTTGAAGTTTCCTAGTGGAGGTGTGTGAAAATGACTTGAAAGTGACCTCTCAGGCCCCTTTTAAGCCTAAAAATTAGGGTTTTTTGACCCTCTAGGGCTATCCTGCTAGGGCTTTGGACCCCCAAACCTGTTTTCATCCATTCGAGGCTTTTTTTCATCATTTTATTATGTTTAGACACGTTTTTAGCCTCCCAGACCCCTTTTGGACCTCTTGGGCACTTGGTCACCTTTTTTCACGAGATCACCCAAAAAATTGAAATTTTAATCCGATCTCTCGAGGGGGCATCATAATGGCATGTTTTCTCTCACCATGCAGCAGTGGGGCAAGTTTTGGTACCAAAATTTTTTGGCTTTGATCAAGATCGTTTATTCTTTGAACCAACGCAGCAAGTGCATTGCTTCAAAGAGGGGCAAAATGTAGACATCGAAAATATACTGATTGACATCATGCATATGATCCTAACTTACTAACATCATTTCTTCCTGAATCATCCCTCAGTCTAACCATTTAATCAAATTCCCCTATCTGATTAAATTCATCAATATTCGTCTCTTAATTAAATAAATCATTTTGTCTCGATTACACTTCTCTTGTTAATTAAATCAATCCATCTGATCTAATTATCCCTATTTAATTAAATAATCAATTTATTTGATTAAATTCTAAAGTCTATCCATTAAATTAAATAAATTAAAACCTTATTTGATTTAATCTAACACCATCCTTTTTAATTAAATAAATCAAAATATTTATTTAATTAGCCTCTTATCATATTCCTCTCTTATTTGATTTAAATAAATCCATAAATCTAAGTCAAATAAGTCACATCATCAAATCTCTTGTTAAATTAATTAACCTTGATTAATTTAACTCATCTCATGTCACATCCTCTAGATAATGCAAGTTGCACATGAAAATAGATTTAATTCATTTATTAAATCTCTATTTTCCTCACAAGGCATCTTTTGGAATATTCTCTCAATTTGAATTCAAAAATTCCAAGTCAACATGTACATCCAACAAGGCATTTAAGATCTCTTACATGTCCTTTGTCTTGAGCCAAGTGGCATTTATTGCATTTTCCCTTCCCTCTTACATGTCATTTCAACAAATTTGAATTTCAAATATTGGCATTTATTGGCACAAACCCCAAATCTTGCACAACCACCATCCATTTATAGCTTGACAAGTGGCACCATATCCTTGGATGAAAGTTAGTCCCACATTGCTCAAATTTGGGCTTTCATCCATCTTGAAATCCTATAAATGAAGAGCTCCTCTCCTCATTTCATCATCCACAATTTGAATAAAGTTACCATGCTCAAATATCTATCAAGTTTCACATCATTGAGTTCATAGCTAGGTTCTTTTGCAGATTTGGCTTGGAGTCTTCATCATTCATCATCAAAAGTGGATCAAAGTTCATCATCAAATCTACATATCGAAGCTTGCAATCATAGGAATTGGGAAAGGGCCAAATTTCCACATCAAATTGGTACCAATTCCCCCATGGGATCAAGAGTTTGCTATTTAAATTAGGATTTCATCTTTGGTTTATCTCTTGTATTGTGTTCTTGCATATTTTCATTCCTAGTTTGAATTGTAAATGGATTCCATGGAGAATTCTTGTTTATACTTGCAATATCTAACTTAGGGTGTTTAATCTCTTTGTTTTGCGGGTACATAGATTGGGGGTTCACAACTCTATTGCAAGACCTTTGGAGTTGGTGCATATAGACCTATGTGGACCTACCAAAACAAGAAGTTCTCAAGGTGACAGGTATTTTATGTTGTTAATAGATGAATACTCTAGAATGACTTGGGTGACCTTTCTCAAAGAAAAATTAGAAGCTCTAGATAAGTTTAAAGCATTTAAATTTATGGTTGAGAATGAAATGGATTTGAAAATTAAGTGTTTGAGGTTTGATAGAGGTGGTGAGTTCACCTCTAATGATTTTAACAATTTTTGTGAAGATCATGGGATAAAAATTCGTTTATCAGCTCCTAGGACTTCACAGTAGAATAGAGTTGTGGAAAGGAAGAATAGGATAGTTCCACCACCCATTTCCTATAAGAGACCACGAGATAACCAAATAAGTCTCGTTGTGCCTCCTAAAATCAAACAAGTTTACAAAGCTAAAGAGAAAGTGGTTGAACAACCCCCCATGGTTCCTTTCGTTCCTACCTTAAGAGAAGAAAATAAACCTATGGTTGATAAACCCACCCTTATACAATCACAACTTGAAAATAAAACTTAAAGGAATCAAAATTCTAGAGAGCGTAGGTGTGGACATCATGTTATTGCCTGTTTGTTACAAGCAAAAGAAGAAAAGAACAACACAAAAAATCAAAACCCAAACTTACCTCAAGCAAGGCATGATGATTCTCCTCCGTCACCAAAACAAGAAAATCCTAAATCTCAAAAAAAAAACTTCAATGGATATTATCATTATACCTTCTATTGTGATAAACTTGGATGATGACAATGAAACTACTAAAATTGATGAAGAAGTGCATAAAGAGTTAAATTTATTTTTTTCCTCTTCCATGAGCTTAAATTAAAATAATCATGATAATCCTCCTACAAAGAGTGTTTCACCGTGTGCTAAACTTAGTGACTGACCTAGTTTGACACTTGATGTTGTCCCTCTGAATAGTTGTCTTCCTTCTACATATGATGAACAAGATTGGGATGCAAACGACCTGCTATAGGATGACTCACATGTGCCTTACTAGTCTTGTCTTTGTTTTCCTTTACATATTTTTTGTGATTGCATGTGCATAATGTGATCCCTCATACTATTTTGTTTGATGTATCTTCATGTTCATTCCTCTATTTCTATCTACGTTATTCTATATATCGTAAAACCCTTTATCTTTTCTTTGTCTTGTTTTTTCCTCTTGGGGATAATGCAAGGTGTCGAGACATTTAGGTCTCTTCCATGTTGACCCAAAATCTTTTATTGGTTTCCGATCACTATGTGTCATTCTTCCTATTCCATCAATTATTTATGGAATGATGGCATTTCTGAGCTCTATAATATCATTGTAGCAAAGACATATTGACCTTGAATCTATGGATCCCTTATGTGATTTTGAGATTTCATTTTGGGGGCACCCCTTCCTTTTTCATGGCATAGCTTCATTTGGAAATATATTACTTGGCATAGGAATTTCCAAATAAGCTCTCATGTCTTCTTTATTGTTAGCATTTATCATTTGCTACTTTAAAGTAATTGCTCACAGCATGGTGCTAGTAATTTTTTAAAGGTGGGTGCATACATTGGCATTATCATTTTTGGAGATCTTTGGAATTTTCTCATGTTTCATTGTGTGGTCTTCTTACCTCTTGTGATGTGTCTTCTTCTTGGTGGTGTCATTGGGTTTGATGTCCTCCAAGAGTGTGACCTTCCTTGGCATATGACTTTCCTCTTACTGGTGATGTTATGTGTTGCATTCCCTAAGTTGTGAATCTTTTATCCTAAACTTTCCCTCTCTTGGAGACATAAGGCACGATGTTCCCTAAAACCTGAGACCTTACATGAACTAAGAAAATCCCCTTTGAAAATTTCTTATCCTATTTACATTTTGTTCATAAGTGTTTAGCATAATGCAACTTGCTAAACCTTATGAAGCTTGAAGTTTCAACCCTTTTTATGGCCACCAAGCATAACGCACTTTTCTTGCCTATAGATCCTTGCCTTGTTTGTTCATAAGTGTTTAGCATAATGCAGCTTTCTAAGCCTTATGAAGCTTGAAGTTTGTATGGTTTGGTTCCTTATTAAAGTTATCAGAGGTATAACTTTGGTATGGTATGGGAGCCTAATAAGATTCACTCATTTGCCACCCTTGGGGGATCACCTAGTGGACAGTCAAAATTTCACTAGCCCATGTGAGCATGTTGTTGTTTGCATAATGGAAAGTGAGTTCCACTTGTAAATATTTTTGGACAAATAGCTGAGGCGTATTCCACTTCACGTTGGACAGTGGAGGCTTGATCCACCCTTTGTTTCTTTTTATTTTTCTTATTTTCTTTCTCTATGAGTCTTTGGCATTATATGATTGAGTATCTTGTCATTGTTGCATACATATATATGTTTAACATAGGCATGTTCTCCTTGTGCCTTTGTTGGTTTTTCCATAAGATCTTAGATCTTGGAGGCTTGATCACCTTCCTTGATCTTTGTTATCTTATCATTGCAATGATTGTACAATTAGACCTCTCTTGATTGTCTACTTTAGTGTGAGTTTGACGCAAGGTTCTCCTCTCACTAAAGTGGGGGCTAAATATAGTGTAGAAAAATGTAGCCCTTTACATTTTCTCAATTGTTTGAGCCCTCCTAATTTAAAATGGCCTTAATAATGCCTTAATTTAGTGTTGTTAAATGTACCTTATTATATTTACACACTTATTTAGGCCCTCTTAATTAATTGTGATTAATTATGCCTTAATTATCCCTTTAATTCATTTTCCAAGCCTATCTTATTACATTTTCGAAGGGAAAACCCGACATTTATTAATGCCTAAACATAACACTTCACATTGATCAATGTGTGTCCTAGGTTTATGGACCTAAGTCCCATTCACCCATGGGTGAATGGATCCTCCCTAGACCTTTGGAACTAAATTTAAATTATGTTTTTGGTGGTATTTTAATGTTTTCAAATCCATAATTCAATGTCAGCTTGTGATATTTGAATTTCAGGAAATTAAGGATAATACCTATAAATACAAGGTTATTTCACTAATTTTTACCTAGTAATGTTATATGATTTTCAAGATCATTCACAAGTGATCAAGGGCATTCAAGAGAAGATATATCAAAGTTTTATTGCAGCATTCAAGATCCATCTGTCATATCTAAGTCTTCTTGCATCATGCATGTTTTTGGAGCTAACATTGTGATGTAGGTTTCATGATCAAGTCAAGAATTCAAAGCATTATTTCAAGAAAGATTCAAGTGTCAACATCCACATCCAATTCAACCATTTCATGCAAGTTGTAGAATTCCTAAGATCTCCATTATCAAGGTTTCAATCAAGGGTTTGTTGAGTGGTAACATAGCTTTGTTCATTCTTGATTCCCTCTTTCATGTATTATTTCATTTCAAGGTTTGATTACCAAAATAGGGTTTGACTAAGGAAAACCCCTATTCACCCAAAACAAACATTTTTCTCTCTTGAATGTGTGATTGCATATTTAGGTTGAAGAAAGCTTGAAAGTGTAAGATTTATAAAGTTATCAAAGTTGCAAAAGTTGTCAAAATTGTTGTCATCTCATGGAAAATAAGATCCCGAAGCCATTTCTGACATTTTGATTGTGAAACCTAGGCAAATTAGAAGATTCAAATTTGTATCAGAGGCTCCTAAAAGCTATAGAAAAACTCTTAACTTGGACCCATTCGCCTATAGGCGAATGAGTCCCATATCTGCTTCGGAAAAGCACTTTTGGTGACTGGTAAACATCATTCTACCTTTCTCTGATCTGCAATTTGATTTATAGTTTTGTCAATATTGAGCTTAATATTGTTGTTTCAAGTGTTAATTGCATTTTGGTGTTGATTTTCTATTTTTAGTTTTTCTCCCCAAAGTGTTGTTTGACCTTGACCCCCATCCTTCAAGCATAAGGAAATCTGAAGATTCCCACTTTGACTTGATTCACCTAAGGGTTGATAATCAATTCATTGTGTGGATCTCATTTCCTAATGAAATAGTAAGAAATAGGGTCCTTACCACATCACATATACAACAAACCCTATTTTACTTCATTTCAACTAATACCACAACAAAGTACTTGTAACCACCTTTCCAATGACTATAAGAAGTTGAAAAATGGACACCCTAGGTGAAAATTATTCCCCCTAAAAAAAGGTTACCCAATTTCGCTATTAGGTGGTTGCAGGGTGGTCGCAAAGGTGGCCCACCAATGGTGGCGACCTCACCCACTATATGGAAAAACCCGACACAAATACAAATTTAAGAATAATTTTTCAATGGAAATTTAATTTTATTTGTTTTAAGCCCTTGTGGGCTAGCTTCAACTGGTCTCGATGACCCGCTATTAGATCGAGGGTAATAGCCTATTGGCCAATTGGGGTCAATAGTCTATCAGCTAACCAAGGCCTGACAACCTTGTGGTACTGCAAAGGTGTCAATACCCTACAGTGTTATGGGGTACTATGGGTATGGAGGGTCCATAAACACCCCCCTTTGTTGGAAAAAGGTGCCTCATATTTACTAGCTTGATCAACTTCCTGCAGCAGTTGTGTTTGTTTCTCTATCAGCCTGACATTTATTTATCGGCGGGACCTTATTCTCAGTCCCATCGATGGACCGATGAAATTCTATTTAGTGTGGTGTGTTCTATGGGTGGGCCTTGGTCATCATCAGTATGACTTACTCTCGTCGAAGGGACTCTATCTCAGGTCTCTTTGATGGCTCGATGGAACATGAAAGAAGATTGTGGATGGGACTTAGCCTTATCAGTGGAACTCTGTCTTGAGTCTCCCTAATAGACCGATGGGTTGTGATGAGCATGTTGGTGACTCTCGTCAGTGTGAATTGGATGTCACAGTGGTAGTGGGGACCGTGGTAATGTGATAATATAACCTGATCTACGGTTGTGATAAGTTTGATCCAACGATGCCCGCTAACCTCGTGCCTCTTGTGGTGGGTCCTAACAAACTCTTGTGGGGTGTGCAAGATTGGTCAACGGTGATGATGTGACACCATGGTGGCAGTTGATTGATAGTTGCAGTTATAATAATCAAACAGTGCCTACTAACTTTGTACCCCTTGTGATGGGTTTTGATTGACTCTTGTGGGGGTGTGCAGAATAGACTAAGCGGTGTACATCTGTTGACTTGATAACTCATGGAGAATGCGTTGGTGGAACCTGAATGGTGTGATGGTCAACAGTGTTGGGCAGGTGATGTGTCGACACGTGGCACAAATTCATTTTTTGATTCTACATCACTGTTGTGAATCAACAATCATTGGATTGAAGTTTTTCAACCTGAAGTCAATAATTGTTTTTTGTAATAACGATGTAACTGCATTACAAAATCAAATTGCTCATTGGTTGGAAAGTCGGTACTACAACATGGAGTGATTAGGCTGACCTGAAGAATAAGTGAGATAAATGGGATGTTTGTAATGTAATGAGAGAGATACGAATGGTATTGCATTGAGTTGGTGTTTTCTCAAAGGAAGATTGAATGTAATGTTGTCGAACCGATCCTGTGAATTAACACCTGAAAGTGGAGTCTATAACTCTGTATGTAATCTATTTACTTTAATATAAAGTGACTTTGCTTGGTGTGTGGGTTTTTCTCCCGTAAGGATTTTCCCACATAAAATTGGTGTTCTATTTGTGTGTTTCTTAAATTTTCTATTCTCTTATTCTGATGGTGTGCATCTTAATGATTGTAATTCAAATTAAGTGAAAAAAAAATTTGCACTTCTTTCCTGAGAATTTTGAACTTGGAAGGCATTTTTGCACCATGCTTTCCTTTCAAGTGGTATCAGAGCCTGGCTAGTTGTGTTATCCTTGTGAGTAGGGATGGTTTTTTGTGCTAATTTTGTTTAGTGGGAGTTTTGCAGAGAAAATTGATTGCCTTGGTTACAAATTGAGATTACAAGCATATTAGGAAGAGTAGAAATTGAAAAGTTCAATGGTGGCAATTTTGAGTTGTGGAAACTCAAAATGGAAGATCTGTTGGTGGAAAGAGATCTCCAGATTGTTGTGTCTGGAACTAAACCCTCAGGCATGAAGCAAGAAGATTGGGATCTTGCAAATAGAAAAGCCAAAGGTCTAATAAGACTTTTTCTGGATGATTTTGTTCTCTTGAACATCCATGAAGAGAAGACTGCATCTTCTTTATGGAAGAAACTTGGTGATATCTATCAGGGAAAGTCTTTGGTAAACAAGTTATTCTTGAGGAAGAAGTTATACTCCTTAAAGATGGAAGAAGGTGCATCCGTTATAGACCATCTGAATTCATTTAACATGATTGTTGCCTAGTTGCCTCTGTGGGTGTGAAGATAGAGGAGGAGGATTGTTGTGTGCTTTTGTTGTGTTCCTTACCTGACACATGGGATCATCTAGTGATGGCTATTGGAAGTACAACAACTATTTTCAAGATAGAAGATGTGGTTGCTTCGTTGTTGTAAGAAGAAATGTGGAGGAAATCTTTTGAGATGGCCAAGGAGGCCCTTACTGTTCGGGGTCGACCAAAGGAGAGAGGTAAGAAGAAAGACAAGAGGTATAAATCCAAATCTGAAGGGAGATCAAAGTCTCTAGGAAAGAAGTCCAAGGTGAAATGGTGGAGTTGTGGGAAAATTAGTCATATTCAGAAGGATTGTAAAGAGGATAAAAAGAACAACAACAACTCTTCAAACAATGATTCTTCTCAAAGTGATGTAGATGCCTTCATTGCAGCCTTGGCGACTCAGGCATCAAATGATATCTAGGTGATTGACTCAGGAGCATCTTTTCACATGAAATCTCACAAAGATTGGTTCACGATGTATGAAAAGTATGCTGGTGGAAAAGTGTACCTAGCAAGTGATTCATCTCTTGAAATTGTTGGTCGTGGAAGAGTCAAAATCCAATTTCTTGATGGAAGAATCAAAAGAATTGATGTCATAATGCACATACCAGGTCTAGATCATAATTTTCTTTCTATTAGTAAGTTGAATGATGTTGGTGTGCATGTTTCTTTCTTGAGTGGAGGCTGCAAAATGACTAGAGGTTCAATGGGTTGGCTAAAGGTGCACGCATAAGCACTCTATACAAGTTGGATACATGTCATGTTCAATGTAACATCTTTGTAAATTCAAGCAAAGTTGCTCGTGTCAAGAAGGAGAACAAAGTTCCTTTGGGTGCAAAATCTATGGAGGTGAAACTCCCAACAAAGAAAACCATGCTATGGTATCATAGACTTGGTCACATAGGAGAAAAATTCTTAAAAGCCTTGAAGAATAAAAACCTAGTAGAAGGGCTTGATGATTGTACCCTTGAGTTTGATTTTTGCAAACATTGCATTTATGGAAAGCAACATCATGTTTCATTTTATTCTAGTCCTCATAAGTCTTCTGGAATACTAGATTATGTTCACTCTGATGTATTTGGTCCAGTGAATGTTCCTTTTTTATCGAAGTCTAAATATATTGTTATTAGAAAAGGGCATATGTGTACTTTCTTAAAAGTAAATCAGAAGTGTTCAGTTGATTTAAAGAGTTTAAAAACTTGGTAGAAAATCAAACTGGAAGGAAAATTAAATGCTTAAGGATGGATAATGGCAGAGAATTCTATTCTACAAATTTTGAAAGGTATTGCAAAGACCATGGAATTAAAAGGCATAAAACTATGCCTTATACTCCACAGCAGAATGGAGTTGCTGAGAGGTTAAACATGATGTTGATGGAAAGAGCGAGAATTATGTTGAGTAGTGTTGGTCTAGAGCAGAAGTTTTGGGCTGAGGTTGTAGCTATGGCATGTTACTTGGTTAATCATTCACCTAGTTCGGCTCTTGTTGACAAAATACTTATAGAAGTGTGGTCTGGTAAGAAGCCCTCTTTGAGACATATTCATTTTTTTGGCTGCAAAGCATATGTTTATGTGCCAAATGAGAAAAGATCTAAGTTGGAAAACAAAGTTGTAAAATATATCTTCATCGACTACGATATTGGTGTGAAAGGATACAAGCTTTGGAATCCTATTACTGAGAAGGTTATGTACAACAGAAGTGTAATCTTTCAAGAGCAGAAACCTTCTGCAGTTGATTTGTAGTCAGAGACAGAAGGATGATGTAGTTAAAATTCCTCGAACTCCAGATAAAGTGGAACTAAAAATTCAAAGCTTATCTAAAAATGTGGAGAGCTCTAGTAGTTTTGAGAACTCTGAACAGGAAGAAGAACCTCAACCTTAGCCAGTGAGGAGTTCTACACGTGAGAAGAAATAGCCTGAAAGATATGGATTTTCCATGTTG
>VDFB02026320.1:19198587-19495481 GCA_007258455.2 Sequoia sempervirens | reverse complement strand
CTAAAGATCATTAACTACATATATATAATATTTAAATTATTGAAAACTTACACATGTTCCTTTTCTAACCAATCCTGAAATATGGTCATAATCAATTGAAATCAAAGGAATGTCTTCAAATCTTTCTTCCTCATTTTCATCATATGTTTCTGAAACAACTAGTGGCATTGTATCCCATTTACCAACATATCCAAGTTCTTGATTGTTGCATGCATAATCAGAGTTTCCCTCAATGCACTCAGTGCAAAAACAAGAGTAATCACTTGTGTCTAATATCCATCCATGGCGACTATCTGAACTCCTAACACAATGCAAAGATCTTGTTTTTTCTACCCTCTTGCATCCATGCATCGATCTTCTATCCACGCCTAGATACATATGTACAACAAAAACTTATGTGAACAAATATGTATATATATATATATATATATTAAATTTAAATAGATTCAAATTTTTGATTTAATGCAATTTATACATACCCAATATCTCCCAAAACACTCTATGTGGAATGTGTGGATTTGATGCTTGAGATGTGTCAACCACATTTGATGCAAAGTGTTTCTTGCACCCATTCAACAACATCATGTGCATTGTCACAGATGATCATGGATAGCTCATTTGATGCTTTCTTAAGCTTGTTTGATGCAAGCTCTGCTCCATCATGCTCACCCTTTCCATGCCCACTCTCAAAAACTCCAAACATGTGGTATTTTGTAGATTTTATGATATCTACAAAGTGCATAGAATAGCCGTGAAGATTTTAATTGTGTCGCACATCCATCTAACCATACAAAATGATTTTCAAATTTTACACCCCTGCTTCTCAAATTCTCAAAAAATATTGCAAAGCAATGTTGGACAAAAAGTGTGTCATGCTCATTATCATCACCAATATAAAAGTGATATTCTTTCTTAATGGATCGTTCTTCATCTGTACTCTCAACACCATCTGATTCTGATTGTGCATGTCGATAACACACATGAACCATAATAGTGATCTGCTTTGAAAAGTAATACTCTGATTGAATCTCCTTTTGATGTACAAAGGAGTAATTTTCTGCAAAGTCAACTACTGATAGAACTATTCCATGTGGGAAAGTATCTCTCAATGTTTGGAATTGTTGTGCTTGCCACTTAGCAAAAAATGAATGATGTATGTATGGTCGTATCAATTTTTGAAAATCTTCCATAAATTTTCCAATGGGAATCTCCTCTTCTACATAGTTCAACCTTGTGGATTCTTTCCCAGAATTTGTTTGCAACTTTACATACTTGTAGCTGTGTCAGTAAAATATGTGAATAACTAATAAAAACCACACTTGATCAATGAAACATTACATTAAAGAGAATCCAAATAACTTGATTTATGAGAAATTGAAACAAATAAACTCTCTAAAAATAGTACTTACCTCTTGCAATTTATTATCTTTGTTAGGTCATTATCCTCAATTCTTGAAGGAAATTTAGCCAAATTTCACATATCTAAATTCCTTTATGCAGTTTATTTGAGGTCCTTTTTCATGATCACATAACATAGCCTTTATGAACAAACTTACCTCTTTAGGAGGTGCATTTTGAAAACCACAACTTTCTTCTCTCATCTTTTGAAACACCTGATAGTAGAGATCAAATTCAATATGATAACAACAAGTTTCAAAGCACCATTTTATCTTCACATAATATGGCTTTAACCTTTGAAACATTGTTTCCCAATCTTTATATGAGGATATGCATTACAAAGTTCATATACATCTCAAATTGTGTTATGTCTAGCCAATGTTTGATATGATTTTCATAAATACTAGGTCCAATCCTATGTCTCATAACATCTCTAGTATTTGATGATGGACGAGTCTGATCATGCCAAAAACCTGAGACCAAGTTCCTAACAACATCTTCAATCATGTTAGAATGGGGAGCTCTACACATAATTGCCCAATTTCCTTCTAAACTCTCATCCAAAAACTTTCTCGTTTTCTCATATTTTATTAATGTGGTTCTACTATAACCAATTTCAATTGAAAGTGCAAACATTTTTCTTTTTCTTGCTATATCTTGATGTACAATAGATGTCAACGTCACCCTTCTTGTAGTGGCCTTATCCACTGATCAAGATCCTTTCCCAATGGAATCTAAACCCCTTTTAACATTTTGAACAATATCATTTTGTAATCCCATGTGTTTCTTCTTATTTGATGCCGAATGCACACCCAACAATTGTAATGAATCTTTGAGCTCATCACGAAGAAGTAAACATGATAACAATTGAGTTTTTTCAAGTGTATCAAGATGATTGAAATGATGATTGATTATTCCATTTACAAATTTAGTCATTGACCTCTTTCTCTTATTATAAGGCTGGTTGACATAACATTTCAGTTTCTCCATATCCATTTCAAGTAAATGATCTAAATTTCTATGAGAAATTTGTTTCCTCACCTTTTCAACTAGTTTTATATGCTCATCCACACCAGTAGGAGGAAGTGATCCTGACCCCTCTCCAACATGCATTGTTTGAACTTGTACCTCCTCCCTATCTTCAAGGACCATGTGTTCTTGAGCGGATTCATTTGATCCAATGTCTAGATTTTCCTCGACTTGAGCATGAGAACTTCCTGCTTGTTGAGCCCTTCCTACATGTCAAAAAATATTTTGCAAACAAAAGTGAGAGATGATGTTATATAAGTGAAGTTCATGTATGCAAGCAAACAAAGTGGTAAGACATGATGCTATAAGTGAGAAGTTTCTGCTAGTTTTATATGCTCATCCATACCAGTAGAAGGAAGTGATCTTGACCCCTCTCCAACAAGCATTGTTTGAACTTGGGTCTCCTCCCTAACTTCAAGGTCCATGTGTTCTTCAATGGATTTGTTTGATCCAATATCTAGATTTGGCACGACTTCAACTTGAGAAATTCCTGCTTGTTGTTTGAATTTACATGCAAGCAAAGAAAGTGAGATATTATGAGTTATCTAAGTGGAGTTGAAACAAATAAAATCAAAGATTCTTGAACTTAAGAATTCTATGGAACAAAAGCAATTGGAAATAGATGCTAAATAATTTAGGGAATGTCTATGCAAGATGACTATTGGAAATATATTTATAAGAAAAAAAAAATTGAGGTGTTAATAAAAGTCCTAAACACACACTTGAGAGAGAGAGAGAGAGAAGAAACAAGCATGTACCTTGTTTCTTTCTATGATAATTTTCCAAGTTTTGTTCACGCCTCTTTTGTTCTTCTTCTTTTGACAATTTTCGTTGAGACATTTTTTCTTTTTCTTTGTTGTCCCATTTTCTTCTTCAACTTAAAGATGACTCAAAACAAGTCCTCTACCAACTTAGTTAAATTCTCCTCCAAATTTTTCCTTGATTGATAAAAATGAAAACTTGTCTCTCCAATATTTTCCTCCTTGATAAATGTGCAAAAACCTCTTCTCCAAAATTTGCACTCCAAGTGATATAAATGAGAATTAATCTTGCAATTTGATATCCAGAATAATGAAAAATAAGCTTCTATTTATATACATATGGGATGGGAAAATAATTATTCTAGTGTACATGGAATAACTATATCCTAGTTTAAATGAATCAAGTAGTAAACAAACAAGTTATTTCATTGTGGAGTTTGTTGTTATTTAATGCATAGGTATGCACAACATATCTAGTAATTTTAGAATTTTGTTAAAGTGTCAAAGATGTATAATAGAGGTATAATTTGAATTGAATTTTCTTAATTATATTTGAATTGAATTTCAAGTTACTTGTCAAAAAGATTATATTTTGTTCTCAACACAATGGTTCATGTTGCTTAAGTCATTTAAAAAAAATATATTTATTTTGATCAACATGAATGAACTTAATTATAAAGTGGCATTGATTTCCTAAAATTCTACTAGAGATCAAATGTATATTGAATATAAGAAATGCAAATTGTAAGAGATCATCAAATAAAAAAACACATGTATGTATATTGAATATTTAAAGCAAATGCATACAAATATCATGTGTAAACATGTAACCATAAGCAAACACATGTACATACATGTAAAGAGATTCAATGTATAAACATAACACATGTTATAAGCAAAGAGGAAAATGTATGTAAATATCATATAAGAAAATGTATGTACATGCCATATAAGCAAATTAATGTAAATTAGAGATCATCAAATGTTGAATACTAAAGATCGAAAAATAAGAAAATGTATGTATATCATATAAGAAAATGTAAGTTAGAGATCATCAAATCTCGAATACTAAAGATCATCATATAAGCAAATACATGTAGTAAATATCATAAATCTAGTGTGCAGGGCCTAATATGAATGTCGACTCCTAGTCAAACGACCATCTGAATGAGAACGGTCCTGCTCTGATAGATGTGTTGAGCCCTGCAAATAAAATTGTGTACAAAATGTGTTAAATACATATAATTTAAATATTAAATAAATTTTATGAAAGTTATTTTTAAATGAACTTGTATTTTTAAATATCTATCTAGATCTATGCATACATAAATATTGCATGTAGATATACACGTGTATATATAAAAATTTAAAACTCACATGTCCACTGGCAACAGATTCATCCACAGAGTCACGTCGATCATGTACACGATCTAGACCAAGGCTAGGAGTGACATGAGGTATGTCCAGCTATAACAATATATATACATATATGTCAACTTACATGAATATCTAGTTAAAACAATTGAAATATTTAAAAATAATTAAAAAAGAATTGAAACATGCACATGCACACATACATGCACATCATCTAATATCAAATGACCTAAGTCCTCTAAAACAGTCACCTCCACCATATCCACCAAACGGTCAAGTGACAAATCAACATCGGCATCCATCTGATCTATCCCATGTCGTGCGAGAGATGATGAATGTAGAGGACTATGAAGGTGAGATGGCATCGGCGATGATGAACCAGAACCAATGAACATATCAGTAAAACCCATAGTCTGTGCAGTTACCGAATAAACTATAGGTGGATCCTGATGCGCACTAGTGCTCGACTGAGAGTGATGGGATCTTGGAGATGAATGGAATCTGTGTGCCAAACGATCTTTGACATGCTCTATACCGATCCCATAGTCTGATGCAATGTGGGAATATGCCTCCAACAGGTCCTCCGCCAAACAATACAGAGTCCTGCATGCCATATCTTCTGTAATTGCATCAAGTTGTGTAGGAGTAGGGATACCGACCATTGTAAAAGGATCCATGGTGGTCCACTATGTTGAAAATGGCATGGATCTGGAATGTTTGGACATCAAATACTGACCTACACGATCATCAAATATCCTAGTGGTGGCAGCCACAATGTCACCTACAGTGTCAATTTCCTCCTTTTGGGAAGCAACGACAACCTCATCTGCTATGGGGGCTAGAGCTGGGGTGAGAGCAGGAGAGCTCTTGCCAACCAATGCCCTAAACACTAGGGCTGGTCTATCTTCTCAACGATAGGTGGGCCTATCGGCAATCCTGCCACGCCCCTGACCAACATATGGTGGAATGTCCAAGTAGTTAACTTTGAGGCCCAAATGGACCTCAACATACAACTATTGAAAAAAATATAATGGAATCTAGTCATTGTTTGGGTATTGACCATGTGTTGTGAGAAATCATGGGTAGATCAATTCAGCCATAGCACGATCGACACATCTAGTGACCTGGTATCCCCTAACTTTACGTACATTTTGATAAAAATAAAAACAAGTGTTTTTTATCATTTCTTTGGTCACACTATCTTGTATTTGTTTAAGGGGAACATCACCATGTACTTCTTCCCGCATGCGGGAAAGAATAACAACTACTCTATCTAGGGAAAATGCACTAGTCCTCTCAAGTTCATCTCTTAGTTTTTCTAAACTATGTAATATTGATATGCATGGTTCAAAATATATCTTTGGGTTTGCACCCTGTGCTAATGCGTCTCTCAATTTTTTAATCTCATTAGTGGTATTTGCAAACAAAGAATATGGAGGTGGAACATGATCTGCATTTTCCATGTTATATATATGTATGTACACCTAAAAGAGCAATGAGACCTTGGTAAATAATATATCTAGATAAAGGGAATACAAATCTAAAATAGTTGTAATAATTAATCTACTCATCAATAATATTTTCATACCATTAACAAAAAAACATTCAACATCTATCATAGTTTTTAATAATTTCAAAACATTCAAATTACTAGATTGCACACAAAACATAATCTAAAACAATTCTAAAATTTAAATTTAAAACATAATCTAAAATAGTTCTAAAATTTAAATTACTAGATTGCACACAAAGCATCATTACTTAACATTGGTGGTCATGTAAAATTAATCCAGTCATTAATGAAGGCACAAATAAGAGAAGAAAATGAGACAGATGAAGATGTCCCTTATAAGGTTCAATGTAATGATGGAAAATAAAGATGAAAAGTATTGAAGACCTATATTTTATTTTAATGGCATAATAAGATAGTTCCCTCTACTAGCAAATGAAAACTCGTATGTCCTTTGAATTGTGTAATTATTGAAATTGACACCCTATGATTTGATAGAAATTAGGATATATCGATTGATCTAAATGGAGCTATATCAACTAATTGTAAATCTATTATAAGTGACATAAAGCCTCAATGTCTCATTTGTATTAAAATATGGGGATGATGTGGCTATTTTAAGGCCCAAAATTTCATGTGTTAATAGCATAAACATATAACATTATTTTTTTTGGGAGTTGTACCAAATACCTTTTTCCAAATACAACTTTTGTTTAAAATACCTCAAGACCTATGAATGAAATTAAAAAATTTCTAACTTAAATACCATCAAGGAAGGTCTTAATGCCATATTTCCTATTATATAAAATTCAACTAAAATAGCTTTTAAGAAATAGTTCCACAAAATTAGAGGGGTCCAACCATGTTTTCAATTAATTTAAAACTATTATTTTAAGATTTTTTAATTTATAAATAAATATATAAATTTCTTACATTATTTTGAATTAAAATGATAATAGTGGACATAAATTACACAAAATTGAATGTTATTAATTTTTTTTTTAAAAGTAAGAAGGTTAACCTTTAAAGCCATTGAGGAAGGTATTGAGCTACTACAAGTGGTTTATCCATGAAGGGCTTGAAGTCTCATAAAGAAAGTAAATACAAGAGGAAGGAAAATATAGATGATTTCCTCACAAGTATATAAATGTTTCTACTTGATTATTTATTTCATCCTAGAAAGAAACTATAAATGTTTGTTTATCCTATAACTTTTATCGTATTAATAATCTTAGATGCATGTAACTTGTTAGCTTCCCTTTTCATTTACTCATGTAATTTAAGAAATCTATTATTAGAGTTGCACATGAGAAAAAAATGAGCTCCCCTCCACTAAGGGCTTATTTTTTTCTTATACCAATTTGAGAATTTTATTATTTCAATTCTTAATCCTAATCAAAATGTGGTCAAGGGGAAATAATACCCATCCAATAAGTGTTCCCCAATCCCTTGAAAAGGAAAACTTGTGTATTATCCAACTTGGCTATCATTGTTAGGATTCTAGCTTCTAGTTCTACTATTTTTAGAATACTACTTGAGCCTAGAATTATGGCTCCCTTCTCTCTCCTATGGATGAAGATCCCTCTAAGATTGGTTGTTCCACCTCTTTGAATGAGATTAGTAACAAGGTTTATGAGTGTGTTAAATAGGGGAAGAGGTTGGGTATATAATGTACTTTAGACATGGTTGTTGAATTTAAAATTATTTAGACCATGAGAGGGTTGAAATTTTTTAAAATAATTCTAGAAGACAACTATAATCTATAACATAGCATCCTTAAATGGTTCAAATTTTAAATGAAACAATGAAAGAAAGAATAAGAAAACAAATATTAGTGTAAAATTATTTGAAAATAATTGGGGATAAAAATATCTAATTTAATAGTTGTTAACATAAATGAACTTCAAAATAGGATTATGTAAGTGAAAAAAAAGTTCTATTTCCTTCATTGAACCTAAATTTATCTAGTTAAGATATGTCTAAAATTAAGAATTCACACTAGAATATCAATATTCCATAAGAATCTCATAAAGAGGATGAATTTAATGGAAGATAATATAAAATCCTCCATATGAGGATGAATTTTATCATTACATTATGAGTGAATCATCTCAATTATATAGCCAAGAACATCAAAAAATTATAGATTGGAAAGTAAAATAATCAGACATTTATCATATTTTTATATGTATAAAGTTTAGATACCATCAAACTATTTAAACTTATAGATTGCATAAAGCTATAAATTGAATCGTTAAAACTAATTTATTAAGAATCAAATCTAATAAAGTTTGACTTCATATTGCATGTACTTGTTATAAATATCTCACTAATCCAACCATACATTTTATATATGTTAAAAAATATATAATTTAACAATTTATACAACTTCTAATTATGATAATAAATCTAGAATCAAACATGACCCAAATGTAGGATAAAGACAAGAATCTTAATCTATACCATTATTTTGAGTTTGGTTTAATAGAAATTGAAAAAATTTATAATCATGAAAAAAACAATGAATAAACTAAGGATCATTTTAACAATGGTGAATTAGTGCCTAAAGATTGGCCTAAAAAATTATAATATTCAACATTCTCATCACAAATGATATATGAAAACTAAGGATCATTTGGTTATATATTTTCATAGATTTAAAATTTGAATATTTATTACTATAACATGTTCATTACAATTAGATTTTTAAATAATATTGTAATAATTTATTATGTCTTTGAAATTTGTTTTGTGGATTTTAATGTTGTTTTTTAAATTTAAGTTAGAGTAAGTAGAATCTAATGAGAGACCTTAAAAAGATTCAAGTAATTTATGTTTTCCTTAAAATTACAATTATTGCTCGATTAAATAGATTATTGATTGTATTTAGATTTCAAAATTGGAAATACTTTAAAATTATAGAACCATATTATCCTTTGATACAAAAAGCTATGTCAAGGATTATTTGTATCTTCCTCATAATTATGTTTCATGGGGAGGATTGCGTGGATGATTTGAAAGTTGAAGCAAAGATTGGTTGAGATCGACAAAGGATATTTTGATAAACTCCAAAATCCTAAGAATAGAGAAGATGGTGAGTCATATTTTAATAGACCTTATCTTCACTCCTATTCAAATGCAACCTCTCCAACCAATATATTGGATTGCAAAATAAGTAATAGATATATATGAACTTACTCCTAATCCCCCTCCATTTACCCCACCATTAGATATGCATATTGGTATTCACCTACTCAAGTTTTATGAGACCCTAGGTGGCTTTGTGAATACATCAAAAATATTATGCATGATGTCTAAGAATTTAATTGTGATGGATCAAGATATATTCCAAGAATTTATAAATGAAGTATATATTCATATATATGTATTTTTTTGAGTGTTTAAAATAAGTTAAAAATTTCTTTGAGGGATTTATGCAAATATGACATAGATTAGAAAGACAATTTCATGTCATTTTGGTGAAGTCATAACTTAACTTTTAATTTATCATTTATGGGAATGACATCTTTGAGAAGTTTATAGAAGGCCATAGATGGTGGGCTACTTTTTTCAGTTAAATTTAGTTATTGAATTTGTATGTTTTGGATGCGCATTTAGATTTAAATTTGCATTCCAAAGTCACAATGTCCTACTCTTGATTAAATTCCTACAAGAAATTAAAGAACTTGGGATACCCACTTCCCAGTGGTCTTTGAATGGATGCATTTAGATGGAGAAGGATTTCAAAAGGCTCAATGTACTTGTGGACCCCTCAAAGGCATGATATATAAGACATGAACTTTATTTATGAAAATTGGTCTTTAGTTGTTGGCTTCTAGTATGAATTATCTATAAGGTGGAATTATTAGTTGAGACTCTCAATCTTCCATTGTTGGTTTCTAGTGTGATTATACAATATGAGCCAAGTATTAATTTCTAATGTTAATTATTGAAAGAAGGTATATAAATTATTCGAGCATCTTAATTCTCATACAGAGTTACATCTTAGTCAATTTCCCAATGTATGAGTTCCATATATTTGTAAATTTTTCTTAATATAAAAGCATATTTTATTTCATTAAAATTAACCTATCTATTCCATGTTACAAAGGATGCTCTTATTTTAAATTATAAGTATATAATTCAAAATTAATTAGTAATTTTCAAGATAGAGTACACACAATTTATTTAGTTAAAATAAAATAATATTCTTATTTCCATGAGAGTTATGTAGAATGGTAGCTTGATGTCTCAAAAATATTTCTTTCATACATACTAAATTTTTATCATGTTACATTATGAGTGAATCATCTCAATTATATAGCCAAGCACATAAAAAATTTATAGATTGGAAAGAAAAATAATCACACATTTATCATATTTTTATATGTATAAAGTTTCTACCATCAAACTATTTATACTTATAGATTAAATTATTTTTGAGTTTGGTTATTTGGGTTCAACATGTCATGCTATAGGATTTTCTTGTGTTTTCACCATGTTGTCATGTGTAGATAGCTATGTATTTTATAGGTGTAGGAATTTTAGAGGAAGGAAAGGTTGAACAAAATGCATAAGGATGATATGGAGCCTTGTTTACCTTAGCATTTGGTTGAGGCTCCCTTTGAGCATAATTGAGGGGTGGTTGGTCCTCTTGTAGACATGACTAATTTAGAAGGTCTTATCAAGAGAAATTTAGAGGAGATTGGTAGAGACAAGAATCATGTTACATATGGATTAGTTGGAGTTCATTGCCTCTACCATTGTATTGAATTGCAACATTCACCTCTTGGTATTCCTTCTAATAATTTTAAAATATGAAGAAGGTTCAAGTTTAGAAGATTATAGGAACCCTTTATTCCCTTTGGTCTCAAGTTTGGAAACTAAAGATGGAAACTCCATTACAAAGGAACTAGGTTCATTCATGGAAAAGGATAAGGTTGAAAATAAGATATGGTTCCTTGAATAATTTCTGATTCAAGTTGTGAAATGATAGATCTACTAATGTTTTTGGGAAAACAACCCTCTTTATTAGATACATTGCCACTATTGGTGGAGAATTCCTAATTGGATGTTATTTTTCTAACTTACAAGTATATTTTTCTTGTTATTTTTCCATGCCAATATGATTGATCATTTTTTGTCTCTTTATTGGTCTTTGTAAAAGGGTGGATCCCTTTCAAAATTTCTATTTCTAATTCATAAATTCAACCTAAAGTATTTACCCTAAAATTAAAATATAAATTTAAACTTTAAAATAGTCTTTTTTGATATTATATAATAGCCTCATGTATTTAATTTATAAATCCTATTATTCTTTATGTTTAATTTCAAAATTTTAATGCTCTCAAGTATAGGTTACAAGTGCATTCTTTACATTTTTTCTCTTTCTTTTGTACTATTTTGTATATGGGTGTCTTATATGCATTGCCTCAAACATATAATTTTGATGTCCTATACCTAGTTCTAAATGTAGTTTTATGAATGTATTCCTCCTTTATTCTTTGCTAATTGTAATTGAATATTAGACCTGTTTTTTAAAATATGGCCACCCCTCTCAATTAGTAAAATAAGTCATCTATTTTAGGTGGTGGATATTAATGTTAATTGTTTATTTATTGAACATACATAATCAAGACAACTTGGAAAAGTGTCTTATCTTTCTTTTTCATAAAAATAGTTGGAGCATCCCATGACAAGACACTAGAACATATAAATCCTTTCTTTAAAATGTCATTTAGGAAATCCTTTAATTCATGCAAATATGAAGTGTTTGTTCGATAGGGATCTCTAGATATAGGGGCTAATTCATGCATGAACTCTATTAAAAAATAAAACACCCATTTAGGAGGAAACATGAGGAGTTCATTCTAGGAAAGACATCCTAAGACTTTTGTAATGGAGGTTTATTTTCATTTGAATGGTTCTCATTCACTTTTACTAAATAAAAATTAACAACAAACAAGGCACACCCTTTTCTTTATTCTCTTTTGAGTTGTAAAATAGAAAATTTAATAATACCTTCATTCCTTCTAATCCTAATAGAACTATTTTATTATACATTTCATTCAAACAATCTAGTTTCTTTCCTCTAAATTTATTCTTCGATTCATACATTTAGAACCAACCATTTTTGGAGTAATGTCATAAGACTCAAAGGCAAAATATGAAGAATTTTATCCAAGTTTCCATTGTATGCACCCTAAGTTATAATTTTAGAATGGTATCATTTATAAACTATCTTTGGGACATGTACACAACTCAACACTACCTCTTTTAACAAGGATTTAGATTTTAAGTTGAATTTCTAAAATATCTAAGGTGATACAAAATAGTAAGAAGCACCTAATTATATTAATATTTTAAGATATAAAATATATTAATTGTACTTCATAGCTCTAGGTATGAAATTTTAACATCATTATCACCATGCTCCCTAGCTTTCTTTTATTGGCAAGGATTGTCATTGTTTTATTTCTTTATTTTGAAATGGTCTAGCCACTGAATTTTGAAGATTGTTTATTTTATGGCCAGTTGGTCAAAATTTGATTTATTGTAGGAAATGAGCTCATTCTTTGATTTATTGTTGGAATTAAAACTGTTTATATTTTGATATTGAGTTAAGTTATTGTGGTGGCTATACAAGAACATTTTGGTTGTTCGCTATGTTTGATGTAATGTTCATATCTATCATGTCCTAGAATGGGCCTTTGATGGATTATGTAAGGGAGTAAATTGTAGAAAATGCACCTAGCATGTCCTTAACTCTACAGAAGAAAGAAACCTTGTGTGGAAAGAAATTAGTTCCTAACCCTTTTAGGGTTATATAATTAATATGTAAGCTACCAGATGGAGGTCTTACACGGATATCACTTTTCGAACCTTGTGTTATGGTATGTGGGTGGACAGGTAGTCCAGTAAGCCCAGGTGAATAGTCTCTCCAAGTCAAGCAGGGTGGTGAACCATTACTACGTGAACTAAAAAATGTATGTATATAAAAACTATGGCCATAGTGAGTGTTGTTGGGCCACTATGTGCACTCGTCAATTCACCGTACTCTAGACACTTAGCTAACCAAAGTTGTCATACTTAGTAGGAGGGTATCCTTACTAGTGCAACATAGTTGGTTAAGTGGGCATACACACCAGAGCTCAAATGGCAACTAAGAGGGTTTCCAACACCACCTTTCGTTGAAAGGTAGGACTGCTTCCAAGCAGGAAGTGTGCAGGGGGAAACTGCTTAAGTCTATGGTTGGAAGGAAAAACAACCAAGTGATGCTTTCCCTCTTATCAGTGGCAAGCTGAGTCTTGGAGGACAATTGAACTAGAAAAGGAATTATGATCCTTTCTCTTGTATTTACTTATTAGCTTGTTTTAATGAAGCATGAAATAAATGAATTGGTACTTCATGAATAACCTTTTCAGCTAGAAAAGTGAAGGTTGATGTTACCCTCTATAGCTTACATGTTGAATAGTTGTACCTTACTCGCTTCATGTTGTTAACCTTTGGTGAAATTCTCTTGGTAAACCTATGTTAAAAGTGGTTGATTGCTCCACGTAGGAAGAGTATCCATCTTTTATGGTGTTTGTTATAACAACTTCTATAATTTTGCTATCAAGATGACTCCATTTGAAACATTGGATAGAAGAAGATGTTGAACTCCTGTAAGTTGGGTAAGCTAGAAGATAGGATTAGCATCAATCTAGAAATATTGTCAGAAATGGATAAACAAATCAAGCCAATCAGAAAATATTGGTGGAAGCTAGTAATAGATAGAAAAGCTAAGTAAATGCCAACCATACACTAGCACAATTTTCGGCTAGAGAAGAAAAGATTCATAAAATAAGGAATGTATTCCAAACCAACTAGATATAAAGGGCTCTTCAAAATTCTTGAAGTTATCAATTTGATTAATTACATAATCATTTTATTATCAACTATTACCAGAAGGTATAATGCTTTTTATGAATTATATTTGAAAAGTATATAACAAATGATAATTATATTCTTAGAATTTTTTACAGGTGCGGGACTGGGGAGTGGTCATGATCAAGCTTCTTAAATGCAAGGTTCAGTGGGACCAGTATCCATAGGGTAATATGACATGGAAAGTTTACCATGATTTTATATCAAGATTTTCTAAATTGTTTACGCTTTTTGCAGAATAAACAATTTTTTTTATCTTATTAAGGCTTCAGATGCATTGGATCATCGAGGACGGTGACTCTTATGGGGGGAGATATGTTACACCCCTAACTTTAACTATGTTTCACTTTTTAATTTTGAAGTAATTAATAGATGATTACGCATGATTCAATGATTTGATGTTTAGTAAAAACGTCTGGAAAAATGAATGTTTTCATGAGTTATGTTTATTTGACTAAAATTGACATGTGTTTAAAAGTTGTCAAGATGTGATGATTTCATAAGGATTATAAAATGATTAACGATACATTAATCTCAAGTTGGTGTTTGCAAGTTGCATTCAGGAAACAAGTTTCCGCCCTCCAACAAAGGGAGGGAGAGTATCATCAAAAAGAAGGGTATAGATACAAGGAAAAGAAAAGGTTGTCGCCATCTTAGTTCTAGTGTTGGTGTATATATGTTCATTTATGTATACAAATATGTGTATAATAATGCAAAGAGAGTACTACATTTACTCTTTCTTTTATGTATCCAATATATATTAATGAGTGATAATGAATAATGTTATCTTAATGTCGCATGTGACAAAAGTGTGCTGAGAGGTGGATGGAAGTCAAATAAATGCCTCTTACAAAGGCCACTAACTCCTCACACTTTCCTCCATGTATGGTGTGTGATCTTTAAACGCTTTTACTTGTTGGTTCTCATAATGATATTGCAAGTTGACGTCAAGATCATTTTGGATTGTCGTTGAGTTCATTCGTCAGATCAACGAATACGTTTGTTCGACGACGTAACGACCTATGTCATCAACCTTACTTATGATACTAATACTTCTTAAATGATTATTATGTTAACTATATGTTGACAATTTACGATGGTTGCATATGTCGAAAGTTAACGACGGATCAACTCTTAGTAAAGGAGGGGAAAATTATATTTGAATTGCTCGACCCATTAATGAGGAGCTTAATAGAATATTATGCACTAAGTATATATATATATATACATTTACTAATGTCTAAATGCCAACGTAAAACCCTTTTAGCTGCTACATAATATTTGAAGGTGATAGAAGTTTCAATTCAATGGAAATGCTTTTGAAAAGCTATTACAAGGCCACGACATAATGCTTGAGGGTGGTGCATGCTTAAGTAATGTGCAAGTAAAGTGTTACCATGATTGGAGTCGTGGCTATCTCCACGATTTCTTAAAGTGATAAATGATTGCTTTTAACCGTTCTTGCTGGGAATTATCTTGGGAACGAATAAATAATCGTTGGGATAATTTCTAACTGCTTTTTCCTCAACCAGAATGTGGAATATCATAGGAAGATAGGAGGCGATAAATATAGGAGGGTAACCATTCCTTTATGGAATGGCGTGAGCGGGAGGTAATGTTTCTTTTTGTGATCTTTATTCCTTCTTAGGAACAGTTCTGCAACAGCTTTGAGCTATTTTCTAAAGGGAAGTTTATAAATACAATATTGCTACATGTTGTGGAGGTGGGATGCTGAGAGGAACGAAGCTGATAGAAAGTGGAGAAGTGGATGTTCAAAAGAGCAGGTTGTTCTTGGAAAGTGGAGACGGAGAAATACTTTGTGGGGAAGAATGGCCTTCGCAACTATTTCTTATCGATTTCCTGCCTAGCCTTAGAGAAGGAAACGAGGTGTGCAAAGCTATTCTCTGGAGGCTATGGAAAAAGAAAGGGGCATTACACCTAGATCTGGAAGCTAACATAGGTTATAGTCACATGGATGGCGATTTCTTGTTCATTGATATCTTCTCAACAGAGCCCAAATATCGATGTTTAGAAGTTTGGAAAATGCTTCAGTTCATAAAGTGCAGAATGTGTGATAGCTTTATCTGAGAGGGGACTTTAGGGAAAGTGAAACATTAAAATAAAAATTGGTTATCAATAGTTTTGGGTCAAAACCAAGTATGGGTGCCTTACTATGATGTGTGGCAATAAGACCCTAGAATATATCAGAGCCATGATTCTAGTAATGACTAACTATGCACACTAGCATGGTGGTATATATATTGCACCAATGATAGTCTTAATATTGTCCAGCATGTGCTTCTCCAAAGGTGTCGGCTTGACCCCCAAGGACTTTAAACCACAACATTAAAAAGAACGAAGCCAATATTATATTTTCAAGTTGAGGAGGTTACCTCAAGTTCTTGCTACTTACAACTTAACTTCAAGATATAAGTACGATTAGAGGAACAACAAGGGTTATCACATTCATTACGAGTCAAGTAATCTTTCCTTATAATGGATATTGTCTTTTTCTGGGTATGTAAACACATATGCAATGTGATGATAAAGGTTATCAAAAATAAAAAACCAATAGTGAGGAAGTGAAGCCATAACCATTTCATGCATGAATCATTATTAGATTTCTTTAAATCTCTAAAATGAGAAAGTTTAATTTAGAGATTATCTTGGAATGATTTAATTGCTTAAAGGCAGTATTGGGGTATGTTTCCTTCAAATCCTCATGGGAAAAGTCGAGTTTGGGGATGAACCATGAAAACCACCTTTGTTGATTATGAGACTATTTTCCTTCTTAAGAAGAAATACCAAATCTAGTGGGTATTAAACCAAGCTTGTTTTATAATGAAGTAAATGAGTGGTTATCATTCTTGATATGTTCCTTATGTGAAATTGAGTTTTGCATGTCATTTTGTAAAACTAATCTAGGAGAATAGGCGAGCCATGGATGTGGAAATTTAGATAGCCTATTGATTAACAACTATAACTTATGTTATCTCGGGAGAAAGAGAGAGAGTAATCTAGGCAATGTAAGATATAGATCTTGTAGCCTTTATAGAACTTATTTTATTGCTAAGTGCACAAAAGAAAAAGTTAACCCCAGGGTGGGCATCACTAGAGTGACTAATCTAGGGTTGGGCATATTGTGAAATTTTTATCTCAATCTCATAAGAAAGTGGTAAACTAATTTGATTTATGAAGGTTTATGCGACATATTTATATACTAGGATGTTTATATATATATGAGTTCAAAACCTAACTTATGATGGAAGTCAGTTGTACCAAGTAGAACAAAGGGTCGAAGGTAGATTATTATCTTTTATAAATCAAACCTTTCAAGGGTTGAAAGATTGATTTAGATCAAGACTATTGAGATGAAATGATAGTATTTCTTTAGATATTATATTGGTGAGGAAACACTTTGTATACTATGTTTATTCATGCTACGTGAAATCTGAACTTGAGTAATGCCAAGTGGTCTAGGAAGACTAGAAGCATTTTGTTCTTATGATTTGTTACACTTATGATATTACCTTTGGAAAAACAAGGATTTTTTATATTTCCATGTATTGGGTTAGAGAGGCTAAACCCTAGCATTAAAACAAGGAGGATATAGGAAATCTATAACTCTTATGTTGGATATGACATTATATATATATAGTGAAAGATCAAGAAAACCATATTTGATCAACATTGAAAGGTCGAGAAAACCATAGAACAAGACAGGAAGAGTCTTTATAATACCTTAAGAGATTCCATGATAATGTTGAAACTCAATTTAATGCATCAAAGATATTTGGTATTTGAATCTAGAGAGTAAAATGATAGAAGGTCATAAACCCTAGAAAATTTCATGAATGTGATAAGGGACTTTTTAAGGGTTAGAAATACCTAAATCTTTACATTACATGCATATCCTGGATTAAGGATCAGATCTACGTCAAATTGGCTAGAATGGATTTTCTATATAGAGTAGTTTGTGTCTAGAGTACCAAGTAAAGTAAGCAAAACTATAGGATGAGATAGTTTCTAATAAGAGTCAGAGGTGTGTGTCTAGATGGCATGACCAATTAGAATGATCATACTTAGATAGAAGGGATCTAGAGTTGTATGGTCGATTGAGTTTTGTAGGACACATCATCAAGACTCAGATGGAGAAACTTGATAGTTCCTTATATCTATACCATTCGTGAAGGGCAGGGCCACTTCCAGTTAGGAAGTGTGCGGGGGACCGCTTGAGTCTGTGGTTGGAGGAAAAGCACTCGGATGATGCTCTCCCTCTGTAGCAGAAGACTCTCTGAGGCTCATGAAGATAGATATCAACATTCTAGATGCAGTGAACTCCATGTTATGGCTCATGACAGTCAAACTTATGAGGTAAAACTATTCTTTTTCCAATTGTATATGATGTAATATAAATGAAAAGTGTAAGGACTTCTCTTTGATTCTAGTTGCGATTACATATGATATCAAGTTTGAAATTATCTAGAAAAGTTGTACTTTATTTCTTGAGCTTATGCAAGTGTTAAAAAAAATTCTCTCTCATGTAACTTTAATAAGTTTATTTACCTTCTAATAAATTCTTGAGTATTAAGAGGAGGGATGTTATAGTAAACCCCTATCTTGTTCTCCTTCCTTTGTGGTTGTCATTGGTGGCCAAGAGGTGTTAGATAATGAAGAATATTTTAAACATCAAGTTCTCATCTACATATTGAATGGTTTTTTCCCTTCCCTTCTAGATTTGAAGAAATGATCTTTGGAGCCTTGGAGGCCCCTCACTAAGGGAAAGATTGAACTTTATCCATGTGCTAAGGTTTTTTTATGATTTCCTTCCAATTGAATGATGATAGGACATAGGAATTGGAAGGTGGGGTTTGAATGTGGAGAAATTACTCCCTCTCTCAAACCTTGGTTTCCTTCAACCCTACATTACTAAATCTCTAAGTTTTTTCCCTATTTGGATTAGACTTCTTAGTCTTCCTCTCTAGTTTTGGGTAGTGTCTTTTTTGAGTTTATCAGTAACACTCTTGGTCACTTTTTACAATATGTTATGATGGTAAACTATGGTCATACTACTTATTCTTGCATCCTTGTGGGCATTGACACCTCTAAGGATCTGTTGGGGATATTGTTGTTCTTGTTGGGGACAAATCGTGGAGTCAGACACTCAACTATGAAGGTCTCCCCTTTCACTATGGGAGATGTTTTGCTATTGGACACTTGGCTTTGGATTGCCCTAGCTCTCGCCACAAGAAAGGTGTGGCAACTTGATGGAAAAATTTCCACTATAATAATTTGATAGTAAGTGATTTTACTAATTTTGAGGATGAGACATTGGAGGAGAACTTGGCCTTGAGGACCACAATGACTTCTAAGACTCTTGACAACTTGTCCTCTATAGTCCATGTTTCGATTGATCCACCTTTGGACCCTTCAATGCTAGGGGTCAAATCTACATATCTTGCTTTATTGGATGTGTCAATTAAGAATACAAGTCCTATTTCATTTCCTTTAGGGGTTGCAAAAGATTTTCCCCCCCTCTCCCCTCAATCTGAGTCTTTAGAGGATCATATTATGTGGAAGATTGTCCAAACAAGGAAAAGAGGTCATTTGAAACATGCTTGTGCTTCCCACTCCTAGGTTTTGGGTGCTTGGAGTGTTAGAAAGGATCTCAGGGGTGGCATAGTTGTCCATCCTTATTTGTGTTGTTGACAGCTTGGTTACAATTGTTAATGTGTTGTTGGTTGATTTCGATCTGTGAAAGCTTAGTTTTGTTTTTATTGTAGCCTATTTTTTTTGCGTTTTTTTATGTTTTCCAACAGTGCACTAAATGTCTTTTGTCGTAAAGGGTTTCAGGGCCCCTTCAAAACTTGTTTTTCCCATAGTAAAAAAAAAAATCTTAAATGTACTCAACCCCCCAAAAAGTTTGAACATGTAGAATTTCATTATTTTGAGCAGATATATCATAACTTTAGAATCACATAACATGGGAGATTAAGGATGGGAAATTTGCAAACTTTTGGGAGGATTCATGAAATGGGTTCTTAGCTTTGGAATCAAATCAAGTGATGTCAAATGTACATTAATGCACAAAAGAAATATGGGGAACCAAGGTTATTGACTTAACCCCAAACAATAATGGAGGACTCCTATAATGGAATTAGAAGTATCTCAAAGCCCTCAAGATATCTAGAAGGAAACAACTACTCCAAGAAATCATGTAGCAAAGAAAAATATTCATTTATGAAGGGGAAGATAAAGTGGAATTGTTCAAAGATTGGGAAATCCTAAGTTAAACTTGGATATTTGGTGGAAGATCAATGTCTAGTGAATGAAGAATGGTCAAATCATTTATGCAAGCACAAATACTATCTTGCAAAGTCCTATATGCACATTTTCTTGGATGGTTATACTAAAGAAGATTTTGATGGAATAGATTTAGGAAAATGGGCTTTCATGGACCATCAAAATGCATGATGTGTGAACACGATGAAGATTGTTAATCATTTATTAATCGGATACCCCTTTTTAAAATAAATACTAGCAATGGCTCATGCTAGGATTGAATAGATCTTTGTGCTACCAAATGACAAAGGAGCTTTTCTTATCATGGCCAATTATTCAAAGGCGACCAACATTTGCAAGCCATTACATAAAGGATATTTTCTTATCATGACCAATTATTTGAAGGAAATCAACATTTGCAAGCCTTTGGATCTTAAGTCCCTCATTAATGATATGGGAAATATGAAAGGAAAGACACTACATGAATTTTCGAGCCTTGTGTTATCACTATAATCATTTCTCAACAAACCAAAAGTTTCCATTGTGGAGGTAGTAAACAATAGAGTAGCAACCCAACCATCCAAAAACAAAATTCTCTTCTTGGGATTGTTAAATAAATTGCAAGTGGAAAGGGTTAGGTGCACCCCCAGTTCACAGGTTTGGCAGAGTAAATTCTATAGGTAAGCCAAGAAAAGACATAAAATGGCAACCTCCTTAGAGTGGATGTACAAAATGGAACTTTGACAAAGCATCTAGAGGAATCCCTCAGCAATCAAGAGTAAAAGGCATCATTAGAGATTCAGATGAAAACCTAGTTATTGCCTCAAAGAAACTCAAGGGTGGAATTAATAAGGATGCAAATGCACAAAGCACCGGTTTTGGGACTCTAAATATGCATTCAATTTAGAATGAGGAATGTCAAGATTGAAGGTGACTACATGGTCATTATCAACTCAATCCAAAAATGAAAGTCTAAGGGTTGGAAATTTAATTATATTCTTATCCAAGCTTGGCATAATATGTATGCGCTCAGTTTCTTCACTATCCAACATGTTTATAGAGAAGCTAATTAAGTCATTGATTTCTTAGCAAACAATGCCATAAATAGGGACAAAGACTAGAAAATTAGTAATAATGTTAATTCATGGGTAGTTCATTAAATTCCCACATTGATAACTATGCATAAATCTAATGTCACTTCCCATGAGGAGAAAACACAACATATATAGGTGTACATAATAATGATAATGTTGTGGTTTTATTCATGGACAAGATGAGAGATTTACCAACATGCACAACTTGGTAAATATTGGAAGATGGCACCGCACATACTCATACTTGCCATAATGAGGAGTTGAATGAAATAATTTGAAAATTAAAAGTACATATAACAAACAATTGTCCACTACCAATCATTATATCAAAATGGATGTAGTGTCGTAAATTGTCACCCTTGACAATTTCACATTATGTTTTGCTCCCCCTTAAATTATTGGACCTATTTGAGCACCTAATTTCCTAAATTATGAATTTTGGGACCTATTTTTACCATTTTTCAACAAATTGCAAGCACAAAACAATGCATTTATCTGATACTTCGCCCATGACACCTTAATTTTCAGAAAATAGGGCTAGGACACAGACACCCTATGGTGGCTTTGTCCCTCGATTTTTCCTAGTTCCAAATTGAAATATGTCAATGTCAACATTTAAACATTTGCAATTCAAGTTTCCAAAGTCAGCTATCGGGGAAATTAGAACAATTGCATATAAATACCTAGTTATTGCATCATTCAAACCTAACAAGAAACATTTGGCACTAAGTGAGAACAAGAAGCAAGAAGTACACATTAAGAGCATTCAAGAGAAACATTTTCAGAGCTTTATTACAACAATTCAAGATCCAAATACCATGTCAAATCATATGTGAGTTTATGCATGTTCATGTTATCATTGTTTGTGAAAGCTAAAGTCTCCAAGCAATTCAAGAAAGCAAGATCAAAACCTTGAGGATATGTGCATGACTTCAGTCCTTCAAGGAAGACATTGAAGGATGACGAGTTGCAACACTTTGTTAATTCATCAATCCTTACTATTATTTATCTCTTCTATCATTGACATTGCCATTTTGGAAGTGGAAACACTAACACAGGGTTTGACTAAGGCAAGCCCCTAAATGGCACAACCCTTCCTCTCTCTTTGAATGTGTAGGTTTCAAGTTTGGAGGAGATTGAGGGAAGCTTGAAGATCTATTTTTCATTGTTGCATTCAAACCCTAAACCTTGACAAGCCACAGAAACTCACCTACAAAAATATCCAACAATGATTCGACAAATTTGCAGGCAGAACCAGGAAGCTCTAATCTGACATCAAAGGACTACGAAAACATAATTGAAATATCACTACAAGGACATAGATGCCCTATGGTGGCTTAGTCCTCCTATTCAGGTCCATTCCAAATTTACAAGATCGGTGCACAAAACTCTGCCTACCTCAAATCTACTGGTGAATTTCTGTAACAATTTCTCAGATATCAGAATCTTGCATTTTCATATTAGGGCACATAGTTTAATTAATTTAATCAAGGAAAATCAATTCCAATCACTTTCCAAGGCTCAAAAGGATAGGATCTAGGTCTGATTGACACACCTTCATGGTTGAAAGTCAATCTAATCACCTTATTGATTTGCGTCCCAATTATTCCCTAGAAAAAGGAAATTGATCCTAGGTTCTTTGCATTAGACTTAGGACACCCTTTTTCTATGTTTCAATGGATACAAGTATTTGTTTAACCAACGACAATTTCCAAATGGATACAAGTGTATGTCTAACCAACAACACCTATCAAATGACATTTCTTGGGATAATCTCTAAACTGCATCTTAACAAGGTTTTCAAAACACAATCGTGCCTCTTACAATTTTCCATTCGATGAATCGTTGGGGAGGAATTCCTTGTTATAGATCATAAGTATCAAATGAATTCTAACATTTCTTCCATGTTCATGGGTGTATCTTCCATGTTTGTGGGTGTGCTACTAGATAAGGTGAGGATAAGTATATAATGGGCATCATGGTCAACTTGATGATCAATAAGCACTTACTTGAAGGTCTCAACAATACTCTTCAAGTTGTAGCACTCAACTTGAGCCTACCTTTAGGGAATATTGCATCGATGGCTAATGAGTCTTCAATAGTTCAATGGAAATTGTTCATTCTTTCCAATTGCTAGAGCCCAAAAGAAATCAAAAGGTAAAGAAGGAAGTGGATTTCTTGAAATAGGTTGTGGGTCTCAATGACCAAACAAAAATTCAATGAATGATCTCCTTGTTCACCAACAACTGAAAGGATGAAGATAATTAGGAATTCAAGAAAATAGAATAGCATATATATTATATAGGCTAGTTAATAACACATAAGTTTGTGTTGTTGGATGTTGTGGTTGTGTTGTTGATATGTGGTTGTCATGGATGTCAACATTATTAGCATTGTTGCATTAGAAGTTGTATATGTCGAGGATATTGAGAAAATTGTAATAAGAAGTGTTGCAAGTTGTCAGTGGTGAAGTGAAGTTTAGTCTGTCGGTGTGATCAGTACGTTGTTGTTCATAGGTTGTGGACTAAAGGGTTTCTTGTTGAGTATATCTAATTTATCCATGTCAAGTTTCAGAGATCCACGTGAAGATTTGATCAAGTTATGAAGATTTATATTATGACAGTTTTTTTGTTACTTCAGTTTGTGTTCCTGAATGAAGATCATGTGATTTCAGTAAGTTCAGTTGTTGCAGATGCCTCTCTGGTGTTTCATGATGTTTTTGGATGTTTCTAGTTTGTGCTCTATCTGTGTTGCACGTCTGCATTGATCATTGTACTTGTGATTCGAGATTTTCTCTTGCGTGTTCATGTTTTTCATGTTCTTGGCCGACAAGGTGTTGAAGCGTGTTGTGGATCTTCGAGGAGTAATTAATTGAAGTGGTTTGTGTTTGAGGATGTTGTTTTCAGTCTTCACTATGTTGTGGCCAACCTTGGTTGATTCGCATGAATAATCTTTATTGATCTAAGCCGACTGTTTATATTATTTCTTGCTATTTTGTTGAAACCGACTTATAGCGATGTAATCTCTTGTTGTGGATATATAAGAGTGATTGTTTTATCATTTGGAAGTATGATGAAGTGTGAGTATGTGAAGTGTGCAATTCCTATGTGCGAATATTGTTCAGATCATTCGAAGGCAGAGCAGAGAGTAAAGAAGAGTGAAGAAGTGTTCATGTGCTTAACTGGAACTGTAATCAAGGATTAACAGATGTTATTTTCTCAGTTCAATGTCTAATGGATTTAATCAGAACCTTTATGTAAGACAGTGTGTCTTTCTTTGTAATTGAGCAGTGTGACTGAATGCATGTGCATTGCCCATTCATATTTCCTTATACTTTTAACAAGGTATAATCTTGTGGACTGACCTCCACCGTGGTTTTTCCCCTAACAGGGTTTCCACGTAAAAATCTTGGTGTTATGTGTGCTTCTAATGTGTTGTTCATTTATGCTTTCATGATTAATGATCAAATCTGAGAATAAGGATTAATAAGTTGAATAAGTCTGAAATTCGGTGACAACTGATTCACCACCCTGCACCACCCTCTCCAACCCCCTTCTCAGTTGTTTGCCCTTGTGTAGCCAACATACGTAAATTCAAGGCATGATGTTTGCAAGCCCATAGATAGAGCTAGAATTTTCTTACAGTTTGATTTAAGGTTACAAAAAACAATGTAAATAAATTTTATGTTTCAATGAAAAGGGAACTATCCCCAAGATCACAATTTACTGAGAAAAAAAAAAAGAACTAATTCAAATAATTGATTGCTCAAGGATTTAAAAAATGTGAACAAGCAACACAATGACTATTCCATTTATTAAATACATAATCTAATGTGTAAAAACAAGCAAAAAGGTTACATTTATAAGAAATGCAACTAAGTGAGAAGTATGGAAAAACTCACATGCCATGTAGTTGAGCATACCATCAACAACCAATACTAAATAGTATCCAAAACATGTAGTGAATGCATAATAAATATATATTAAGTGTATAAATACACCAATATCTTGAATATGTTTCAAACCATAGAAATTGAGGAAATTTATATTCCAATTAATTCTAAACAAAATAATTGAGAAAATAAAAATAAAAACAAGAATACATGTGACACCGAGATGAACTCAATGTAGAGGGCTTGAAGATTACTAGAATATGTTTAATGTTATTTCAAATATTTGCTTTGGAGATTATAATTCCTTTAAAAATCACATATCACATGTTTATAATTTTCCAAGAAATAAATATTGATTTCTTTTTAGTTTAAATTTCTAAACCAAATTCGAAAAAGATATTGAAGCCATATGAAAATTCAAATATTCATTTTACGTTTCTATCTCCTGAAGTGATTTCTTCTCAATGCCACTTTATTGCCCATTATTAGCTTGTACTCATCCAATGCCTCATTTCAAAGTTGGATAATGAGTTCTAGTTGAATATGTAGATAAAGTATGTGTATCAAGAACATGCATTTAAAAACCCACTACTATTGAGATTTTCCCTAGATTTGAAAACTAAAATAGGAAACTTACTCATATATGTTAATATATATTGTATGGGGCAACCTTCAAAGGATATCTTTTTTTATACCCATATTCTTATCCCTACAAAATGTAGGAAGGCATGAAGAAATTTTCATGTATTCATCAAATATTCCTCACAACATGGGTAACATGGTGCCATATTTTGGATGCATCAATAAGGATCATGGACTCCCCTACTCGTACCTTTGATAAGCCTTGTTGGAGTCTACCTCAAAGAAACAAAGTGTTTCTTCACTCTTGAGTATCATTTTGAAAATCTAGAAGGGTTAGTTCAACTCTTTCCTCACATTATTGGAGAAATCATCCAATCCCAGATGGTTTCTCTTTAACCTTGCAAATTCATGGTGTTATCATTCCTTAAAACAATGTAGGTGTCATTTTCCTACATTTTTATGCGAAGAATCCCTTTTATTGTAAATAGACAATCAAATGAAGAGATTCATATCTCTTTTCCCCAATTCCATTATAAAATAGCATAGATCAATTAGATAGTCAACACATGAACTTACACAAGATGAGTCAAACTTAACAGTAATTGATACTAATTATGATCAAATCTCTACAATCAAAGGACTATTATGACAATCATTACAATAGCAACAAACAAGACTTACAAATCTGCAACTATAATGGTGTGAATTTGCACCCCTTGCAAATTCAACATTTACATACCTCCTACCTTAGAGAATTAACTCTGATAATGCAATTCCATGCTCTTCATCCATTTTCCATCCACTTGGCAGCTTATTTTCATGTCAATGGGGGATATTTTGTCTAGCACGGCGCGTAGATTTCTATGCGGAGAATTGTCGTCTTGACAAGATTCTCGCCTCTAGAATCCACAGAGGTGTACACTCCTCCATTGGATGTGAAGTGTAATCCCTCTTGCCCTTTAGACTGACTTTGAATGGCTCTTTTGCCTCCATTTTCACCTTCAAATGACTATCTCTTCCACTCTTTCACTCTCTTTGGGTATCTCTTGACCTCTACTGCTTGATTTTGGTCTTCTACACTCTTCTCACAACATTCTCAAGTTCTACCACCTCCATTGAAGCTGTAATTTGGTATTCTCTATTGGTTTACTCTCTTTGTTGTTGTGGCGACGTTGATCTTTGAAAGATTGCGAGCTCACACCTTCTCCCATTTTCCTTGAGCGCATGTGGTTGAAGGTGACACCACTCCATCTTCCTTTTGCTTTGCATTATCGTTTTAATATCGAAGCATATTGTTGTTCAACATATTGCTTGGTATTGTCATTTCAATATCTTTCTTTATCACATTTCTCCAATCGTTGCTATATTGGTTCATGGAGGTGGAAACACCAAAGCGGGGGACTAACTGCAACAATCCTCTAAACACAACCCCAACATTTTCCATCTTTTGTGTGCATGACCTATTTGAAGTGAAGACTTCGAAGATATCAACTCGTGGGTAGGAAGGTGCACTTTCCTCACCCTCCTTTGTCAATTTGTAGTTAGATTTAGTTAAAGTATTCTTCTTGTTACGCTATTGTTTTGTTTCTTTTTGTTTCAGTTATTACATCCAACTATATTCATTAGGTCGTTAGTAAGTCTCCCTCAGTCTTTGACTATACTTTATGCTTTATGTCCATATGGATGCCAATGCGTCGCGCTATCATCTGTGTCCTGTGCTGTGGTCCTTTGCCAGTGAGTTGCCTAAGTTACAGTCTGGAGGAAACTTGTTCACCTAACTTCTTGAAACATTCGAGCTTGTTAAAGGAGAGCAGCAACTTGGTTGTTCTTCCTTTCAGCCTCTAAACCTTAAACTCTCACAAAACATTTTGTTAGCTTGAGGTAGATCAAGGCGGCCTATTGTTCTAGACCCTCTCGTGACCTAGGGTCCTGAGCAGTTGGTCCCCCTCCTCTACAACAACAAATGATGCACTCACAAAAAAATCAAACTATATTGTAGACTTGAAGCTCTAATGCACTCCCTGAGTGAGAATGCCTCAAGAACCAAAGGGTTTTCATCCTCTAATCCCAGCAATCAATGGGATTTTGTCCACTAATCACAATCTCATGTTGGTTTTGTCCACAAAAGATCACTTGAACACAAAGTTTGGGTCAAAAGATATAATAAGATAACATGGATCATTACAATTGAAATGTTTTATGATTTTTATATGCTACTCACCCAAAAGATCAAACTAGTCAACCTAGACCGAGAATGGCACCAAGGCCCAAATTTGAATTCTACACACTACATCACAAGTCAACCTTATAGGCCTTACAGACTTTCCCATTGAAGGTTCAAAGGTTCTCCTTCCTTCTGACTTAGCATGCATCGAGCAACAACCCCGATCCCCAACCTTCAATAACTCTATGGCATGCATTGGTTAGCAACCTCAATCCTCGACCTCCGATAGTTTCTTGGCATGCATTGAGCAACCACCCTAATCCCCAAACCCCCTACAAGTCCTTCGCATGTGTTGGGTAGCATCCCCAATCCCCGACCTTCAATAGCTCATTGGCATGGGTCGAACAGTATCTCTAAACCCCAATGCCCAACAACTTCCTGGCATGAGCCAAGCGGCATGCCCGATTGCCAATCTCCAATGTCTCCCTGGCAAGTGTTAAGCGACAACTCCAATTCCTAAACGCCAACATCTCCCTAGGCAAGCAGCCTCTTATTTGGTTTTTGAAAAAGGGACATGAGATTTTGACTCATTTTAAAAGTGGCTTAAATGCTTTATTTTACATGGATGTGTTATTATGCTATCACATTCCATTTTAATTTGACTACAAATTTGAACTAAGATACCAATCATACCCCATTGATTAGAAGAGAGTGAGACATGCCTTTCCATTGAAATGATGTTGCATGTTCCTTTTTAGTCCTCTAATAACTTTTCCAAGGGTGGTTGTTGATGTGAAGGCTTGTCCATTTGCAAAAATGGATTTCCTCTTTTATAGATCTAACAAGCAATTTTTTGTTCATTATTCTCTTCATAGTAAGCTTGATACCAAGACAAAGAAAACAATTTGAAAATCCCTAATGAATCTTCCAAAGGATTTGCATGTATATTTGTCAAGGCATTGTCCCATTAAATGTGTCATAAAAAATAAATATTGATTTGATCTTTTATATTAAGCTTGGAGCGAATGTAACTATGGGGGTTCCATGGAAAGGAACAAATGTATTAGGAGAATCTTGCTAGATGGAATAGGTGAGCAAGTTGTCACCTATTGGGTGACCTGTCAACCAATCTACTATTATAAACATTATCAAATTTGTTTTGAAGGATAAATTTTCAATGGAATAGACCTTTCACCCTTAAATGTAAGTTTGTCATCATAATGATACCATTCTACTAAACATTTTTGGTATTAATATGGTGCTTGAGTTTCACACTTTGGACACTAAGAGCCTATAAGAAACCCAAGTTGATGGCTTGGAGAAGTCATTTTAAATCAGGGGATGACATTTTTAAAGGGATCACCCAACTATAAGCACCTCCCATGAACATATTTTTGTGTAAACATGTCCGTTCATGTAGACCTTTGTTTGTAGGTGGAGTTTGGATGTGAAAAATTGTGCTCACATGTTAAAAGAGGGTTGTGTACATTATGTGTGATAAAGTGGCAAAATTATTGTCACTTTATGTGATGCAACTCAACAAGGAATTCTTACTTTGTCATTTCCTTTTTTGTCTTGTAAATTTGAACCACTAACGTTGTCCTTTTGTTGGATTGAAGCTTGAAGGTGTAATTGGAAAGGAAATGGATAGGTTCAATGAGCTTATTTATAATGATAAAAGCAAACTAGGTTGAATCCAATAGCAATCATAATATGCATGGCATCAAAAATCTTTTTGGAAAAAAATTGGCAAACCAAAAGTATAAGGGTTTTTCAAAACAAAAAAGAAGAAAAAAATGGATTATCAAAAAATGTAGCAAAATATTTTTTAAAAAGAGAGAAAAACCTACTATTTTTTAATTTAAAGGCATTTTGATAGCATAAAGATATAAAGAGAAGATTAAAATAAGAGTGAGGATCTAGGGTGGCAATCTCTAGCATGGTCGAGGAACAATGCCCCTCATGGGAGTTTGGGGGCAATGCCCTTGGCATGCTCCCTCACATGATACAAGGTGAGGTCCAGAGGTGAAAGCCCTACTACCAAGCCCAAATTAAAGCTTTTGAAACAACAAAAAACCTTCATGGGGCATGCTATTTTTCACAATTTATCACTTTTAACCAAACTTAACTCTCCCAAGCCTTTCTAAAACCATTTGACTTTCACACATTTAGATTAGACTATTGTCAATTTTTAACTAATAATCATATTATATTAATATAATAAAATCATTACGACTTTCAATTATAATACTAAACATGGATAAGATCCTAAAATCCTAACACTTAACTTACAAATGAAACATTTAGAGTTGATGAAACCCTAAATAAATTTAAATCCCATAATTATATTTCACACAAAATTTATTCAATGACAAAGAGTCCAAACTTCATGTAACTAGCAATTAACCCAAAAAATGAACATCCACGAACATTAGTAGAAGTTTCCGAACAAGATAAAATGACTCTAAACAACCAACAAAAATAAGTTGTCAATCCTAACATAGAAACAAGTATGAGTTATGAGCCTTAGGTATAAGTACATATTCACACTAATATTATTAAAATTATTTTAATCAACTTAAAAAAAATCCCTCATTATAAAGAAAAAACAATAATATTTTAAAAAATAAAAATATACAATAAACTTTTTTTAAAAACTTCATGTAACTAACAATTAACCTAAAAAATGAACATTCACGAACATTAGTAGAAGTTTCCAAACAAGATAAAATGACTCTAAACAACCAACAAAAATAAGTTGTCAATCCTAACATAGAAACAAATATGAGTTATGAGCCTTAGATATAAGTACATATTCACACTAATATTATTAAAATTATTTTAACCAACTTAAAAAAAATCCCTCGTTATAAAGAAAAAACAGTAATATTTAAAAAAATCAAAATATACAATAAACTTTAAAAAAAATAAGACATTTTAAACAAAAATAGCCATATATCTTGAACGCGATTCTGGTTACAGAGGTAGGGGTTCTCCCCACCTATACAACGCCGGGGCTTTAAGCTGGGCCCAAAGTGGTGAAGAGGGTTAGGTTCTGGAAGAATTTGGCTACACCAGATCAATCCAAAGCGCGGGTGGACAGTGGTTTGCTAGTAAAGACTGGCCTCGAGCCCCTGAATGATATTACACCAGAGTATTTTCATGCTGCCTGCTGTAAACCCTACCGCGCGCGGATAATATATCCCGCGCGGCAAAACCCATTGAAATCCGTCAGAAAAAACCTTACTAGATGAGATTTTTGCACTGGTAGATACGGGACTTGTAATCATAGAGAAAATATTGATGTTGTAGGTGTTGGTAATAAGAGGGAGTTCGATGGAACTTGTAGAGTTGGCTGGGTTATTCGTTCTCCATAGTTGGAGGGAGAAATTTTGTTGTAGTAATTAGGTACAGTTGTAGGAACAATGAGAATCAGGACTGTATATCATTCCTCGGTAGTTTTGAGAGATTTGGTTGTGACTTGTAATTGTTGAGTGTAAACTTAGATTTGGCGTTGGCATTTAGCCTGAATTGCATCATTTACTGGAGAATTGGGCACCTTATTACAGGATCTTATCTTGGAATTTCACATGAGTGAAATTATTTAACTTGGATTGGAATAGGCCACGAATTGAGTTTTTCCCAAGCTAGTTGAGAAGGGGGTTGTTCCAAGGATGGCTTCGAGCTAGTTGATGATGATTAAAAATTATCCTTTAAATTCCACTTTTCTTGAAAGGTTGTCTGCAGCTGACAAAAATGCACCAAAGAGCAAAATATAATTCCAACGTATTGTTTATTTGGGTGCCGAGAAATTTACTAAATGCTCTCATAAGATTGCCTCTGGACCCCTGCATCAAACCTCCTATGCCAGCAGCTCCTCCAATTTTTATTTGAAGCTCATAAAGATGAGTTTAATCCAGTCAGGAGGATGGGTTCAGTGCTTAAATGTTGAAACCGAACAGGATGTGCCACTTTATAGCGAAGTCCTAAAAAACCGAGGAGCAGAATCTATCTATCCTTTCTTGAGAGAGGATCCAGCCTGTGCTTTTTACCTGAGCTAGAATTAAGGACTTGCTAGTAGGGAGGCTGTTTTTTTAAGATTCTTCTATCACATTCCTTCCAAATGAAAAAGAAGATGAAACCAGAAGGTAAACTGTTGAATAGTTTCAAGATTGACATATATATTGCCTGTGACAACCATCAGTGGACTCTCTTAATTATAGTGCCCTCTCTATTGAGGCTAGCGTGAAATTTTTCAATAACAGCTTCCTAAATATTATGGGTGAATGGACAGCTTATGAAGAAATGTTGAATTGCTTCCCCATTTGTGAGCAATTTAGGGATATGGAGTGGCCAAACCCGCCTTCGTTTGTGAAGGGTCCACAGTAAGAATTTCAACATGGCATAAAAGCCACAAAGAACAAGTGACTTTAAGCCATCCATGGGATTGCCATATTTGCCGCCAATTGATTTGTGTTGGTGAACTGTGAAAATGCCTTTATCAAAGACCTATAAGTTGATATTAGCGTATATTTTTCAAAATGAGTTGTACTTCCATCTTATCTCATCTTGGGTATTGAAGAGATGTATCAAGCCGAACATCTAGTCCTGATATACTTCATTCGGAGGGCTTGAAATGTGGGTAAGCACAAACCAAGCATGTAGTCACAAACTTTAAGCAAATCCTATCTTGTAGGATTGACTTGAATGGTTGGTACTAATCACAACTTAATGTTGGGTAGCCATTCCGACCGTCCTGACTCCTCCCAGAACTTCATTGTTTGCCCATTGCCCATTGCCCAAATGTCACATTAAAAATTGCTGCGTACTCAAGAATCCTTGAGTGATATGTTTGGTTATTACTGACAAACAATGCTTGTATAGTATTTTCAATGGGATATTTGATGGAACCTAAAATATGATGTATAGTCAGCAGGAAAGTCCCACTCCAAGGGCTGGATTGAAACTCTTTGGAATCTGGAAGTTCAATCCCCCGTCTTCCATAGCCCTTGCTATGGTTTCCCACGCATGTTGTATGGAGGGGCAATGTTGATGCCAGAATGGTTCTCTTTGTTGCAGCACAGACATCTTGTGAATGGATTCTTGTTCATTTCTTAGGAGTTCCTATGTAATTCCTTGTTCTTTTATTGTCCATTGAATTTCTTCCAACTTTATATTTTTTGTTTTTCCTTTGGTGAATATATTGCCAGATTCCTTCTAATTCCACATAGAAATTTGAGTTAGCACTAACTCAAAAAAAATTTGTTGAACCCATACTTTTGTGTCCTGGAATGGAAGGTAGTTCTCAACTTTCTCCCACCATTCTTTTGATTTTCTCTGCAAATATCAGATCTATGAGCAACATGCTTTCAAGTCTAGCAGGACCCTTTCACCTAAGGATAATAGTATCGATGCTGAGAATGAGAGTGATTGGCCAGTGATCCAAAAGGGTTGCAATCTGGACTATTACTTATATTATTGTTTGCGGAGTAAGCCATCAATTAGAGTTGAGAATCGTATCTAGCTTATCTGAGGAATTGTTAGTGCCCTCCTATTCATCCAGGTGTATAGGCCATCGAAGAAGTCTAGATCTGTCATACTTGAGTCGGCTATGGGACCTGACAGCACATGTTCCGTTCTTTTGCTAAATTTGATTCCAATTTTCTCTTCTTCTGGGCTTTTGACAGTCTCGAAGGCACCCATGAGCATGAAAAGGTAATGAAAGTGAGCCAACACCCAATCCTTGTTGCCTGGGTGGTGCCAGGGGTATTATATATATTATAAATATTCGCTATAAAGAATTTTGTATTCCGTCCAAATGACTGCAGGATGAAAGCAACTCCCGATGATTTAGTGAAGTGGGAAATAAGCACATAACTTTGTGGATTTCACTGGATTTTGAGTTTTGTTTCAGCACAAAAGTGAGTTATTTGCAGCCCCAAGATCCCACTTTTTCTTTGAGATGTTTCCAGCCCTTTCAGTTTCTCAAAGGATCAAGACTATCTGATGATCCTTGGTTTTCTTGTGAAGAGGGTGCTGTTTATTCCCGGCACATATTGCACTTATGTTCCATGAGATTTTACAGGAAACTATCACTTAAAAGTTTAAAACAAAGGCATCCTTGAGTTAATCATCTATACTTCAAGATAGTCACTTCTTGTCAGTTACGCATTCATCATTAGAAAATAAACTGGGTACTTATCAGTAAGTAGTAACTTTTGTATGGAACATCCAATGCAATGGACCTTAAATACCAAAAAAAGTACAATACAATAAAAATTTCCAATAAACTAAAATATATAATTGTATATAAACATCTAAAAGAAAAATAGAAAATGTACTCTTGCAATCAGTCACGCAGTTGTTATTAGGAACAAGTAAGATGCTTATGCATTTCTGCATTCAGCTGTGGTCATCATTCAGCATGTCAATTAAAATTAAAGTAGTGGCCTAAATAATATGCATGCATGGGATAAAGTCAGTTGCATCAAGGAAGCTGATCCACGATCGCATGACAACAGAATTCACTAAAAAATCTTAAGTGGCAATTGTGGGAAATGTTCCATAAAAGTCCGCCTATATGTGACTAGGTGCCTAACACATACCACTCCTCAGATAATCCCAGATTGGCTTCTACCTTCTAGTGAAGCCTCTTTACCTATGTTCTCCGGGGACACATCCTGGCATTTTTTGACAAATCCCCATACTGGGGATGAAAGGATGCTTGGAAATGTTCCCCCTCAATTTTTTTTGATCTAATATCCCAAAAATGTGGGGACTTTGCAAGGACAGGTGGCTGTCCCCAAGATGGCTGTGGTCATCAATGACGTCCCCTGACCGACTTAGGGGCAGCCAGCCGTCTCCTTCTAGTTACACTCAAATTTAATTTTAAAAAGCCAAAAATGAATTAAAAAATATTTTACTGTTCTCTTGTGGGCCCCCACACCACTCTCAGCCTAAATGAGAAGTTTCAGTTTGCAAAACAACAGATTTTCAAACTCCTTTAGATGTACGACAGTCACATATTGTTAGAGTTGCCTTTACCAGATTTAAAAGCAGTTTTCAGCAATTTCAGTTGGCAAAATAACAGGGTTTTCAAGATAGAATCGGACAAAATAATAACTAGGATTTCAAACTCCATTTGTATCTCTCAAGGTGGTGTTTCAGTCTCAAGATGGTAGTTTTCGATCACTGAAAAGTTGCTTTTGCAGTCACAAAATGGCAGGTTTGCAACAGATTATGGAAGAAATTTTAGTCTTATTGGGGCATTCTCCTTTCTGATCTCAATACAAAGTCAAGACCTTCTCATCGCTTGTGTCAACCACCAACAAGGAAGATAGGTTCAATGATTGGACAAATTCTTTGCAAGCACAAGGATAGCAGCATTTTTTCTATGTTTTTGTCATTTTGAAGTTGGAACTTGTAATCTTTGTGCATTTTGTTGTAAATGTTGTGTACTAAAGATCTATAATGTATGTCATGAATGCCTTATCAATTTTATCATATGAATATTTGAAATTTCCCTATATTTTTAAAATTTCCCTTTTTTTAATAGTCATCTCCTAAAATGGCCTCCAAAAAATATGTCCCTGCCGGTCCCCTGCCGTTCCCATCCCAGAAACTTGGTGAAACATAGCTCTTTACCTTACATACCGTCTGAAAATGTCTATTGGAATATATTATGTTACTGTTTGGGTTTTCAAGCATTGTTATGGCTTTTAGTTTGCGGTCCAAATGTGATGGATTCTATTCTAAAAACTCAAAACCAATTTTCACAATTTTTTAGAATTTCAGTCCAATTTTTTGAAATTTCAGAAAACCAAATCTTGTTAGGAACATTACACTAGGATATATTGTAGAATAGCACTATTTTAGACCAATAAGTTTTCACAGGAGAATAAAGAAAAGGAAGCAATACCCTTTCTAAAGTTGAACACTTCCACAGAAATGAAGCAAAGGAATATGTTGTCGAAGCCAGAAATGGAAAACAAGAAAGCAAGGGCAGTGTGGCAGGAAACAGGGCTTCCATATAGAACCCATAGTCCAAAACTCACTAGACATAATGAAGAGTTGAAAATCGAAAAATATGTTAAATCCAATCTGCTATGCATGGTAAATCCCAAAAGCCGAATCTGTGTGCATGACCAGGAGTGAATTTGATGGAAGGCATACCCCTCAACTGTGACAACTAAGCCAAAAGTTATCCCAAAATGGGGAATTTACCAAATCCAAAACATAAGTGCGAAAGTCCCCTAGTTTCAATAACGATAGGGCATAGAGGCATATCCTTTGAATCAGACTTTACCATGCATGAGCAAAGCAAAGGAATGAATCAACTGGCAATTAGCAAATAGTTTAAGAAAACTTGGTGTACTGAAAAACATGTAAAACATTCAAAAGTTGAGAGAAAACTAGATTGATTACAAACATCCAGTTTTCAATCCAAAATACCAGAAACTGTACTTCAACAAAATAAAGACTTGGGGACGGGGGACTAATGGGTGAGATGCGCAAATTAAAAAATTATTTTTTAACAATCAATACAAACTGCAATTAATCAGACACGATAAGAAAACTGCTAAATGCATGCCCAAAAAGCATCAAATTCTGTTTTTTCTTCCATAGAATATATTGCAATTGTAGTGGTACAAATATTCGAAATCTTACACGAAAGGGGTTTAAGGGTCATGACCAGTTCCTTGTCTTCCAAAGGCAACCTCATCCATAGTCTGCCCCTGCCTCTTATACCTCCCACCTGAGGCCACAAAACCAGGGCAAGGCCTGTAGGCCTTGATAGGCCACCACGTAAAACCAGGAATAGTTCCAATACCACCTTGAATCCTGCCTTCTCCATTGCAGCCCTTTTCAATCTCCTCCCTTCCACAGGCCTTGCAACCCACTAAACTGAGTTTCTTGTCCTGCTCTTGCAGAGCAGTACCACCACCTGAAGTTGCAGGAATACCATCATCAGAAACTGCTCTGGCTAACCCAATAGAAGAAGGAACCAAGGAGTTCCGTGCATGTATGGCATTTTGGCAATGCAGGGTGGTTTGGAGAGACTGTGTTGGAGCTCTATGAGCATCTGAGTAGTTTCTGGATGTGGGGTTTATGGGCAACGCTCGTGGTGAAAGAAGACTGACGATTGCCATTGATTGACAGCAGAGGCAAATCCTGGTTCTCGTATTTGCCGTTCAGGATTTTTTATAATTGGGTGGTAATATTTGTGTAGATTGTTTTATGTTCTTTCTTTAAACGAGGACTGATGAACTAAAATTGCAGACCTTAAAGAGAAATCACGAAGGTCACGAAATTTAAGATAAATGGCAATTAGCTATAATAATTGTGCACCACAAGTCCCACGAGCAGGATATGCGTCTTGTAGTTGGTGTACGACTTGTATCAATGTAAGCTAACTTTCACTTTTAAGTTCATTTTAGATATTCTTAAGTATTAGTTGGGATTGATAATTTGGTATTTTATTCTTAATTTATAAATTAATTATAATTGAGATTTGATAATTTAAATATTTTGTTAATTTACATAATGTAAATGTGATAATTAAGGTATTTAGTTTTATGATTAAAGAATGAGTATTTTGGGAGAAAATTATGATATCAAATTGTTGTTTAGAAAATAAAGTTTCCCTAACAATGAAATATCTCAAAGTCTATGGTGGATGTGTGTTTTGTTAGGTACACATTTGCAAGTTCAAGATGACATTGTGATTGTGAATCGCCCTCTAAGATCTAATTCATCTCTATGCATAATTATGTTCAACTTTATCCTTAACCTAATGAATAATTGCCTTCTTTGATCTTTAAAAAGATCTAGGGATTGGCAGTATTTTAAAATACCTTAAAGGGCTATCATTTTGTCATAAGGAAACAAGTTCTCCTAGATTAAAATGTGTCTTTATTAATTGTTTCCAATACTCTAAGATGAGCGAGAATATGTATATTCTAAATTATTAAAAATAAATGCATTGAATATCTTTAAACACTAGCGCATTACATCAAATCATGTCAAGCATGCGCTTAGTTCACTCAATGTAGGAAGGTGAATGCAGTTAGCAAATTTTAAATTTAATCCTTTAAGCTCAAATATTCTTACGCATATTGATGTTCTACTATACCCTTCACCTATTGGATATATGTTTGTTTTGTTCTTCCTAAATATTTAGAGATTGCATGTATTTAAAATACCTTAAAGGGTTTGTACTTTTACCATAAGGAGACAAGTTCTCCTAGATCGATCCCTAAAAAGTATACAAAGATCAAAGATAGTGAGCAAGGACCCTAGTAAACATATTTACTACTCTTTTTGATGCACCAAACTAAAATTTGGTGATATTAATTGCTCCTAATGCTCTAGGATGAGAGAAAATATGTGTATCTTGGATTATTAGAAATGAATGCATTGAATGTATTTAAATACTAGCACATAGCATCAAATTGTACAAAACATGTGTTTAGTCAACTCAAGGTGAGAGAGTGAATGGGGTCAATTAGCTAATTTTAAATTTAAATTTTAAAAATCAAGAGGATGGTTCTATAATTGTGGAAGTGTCTCACAATGGGAAAACAATCAAATCTAGGTGGCTAATGGATGAATGGAGGTAGATGCATAGGTGAATGTGATAAATATGTAAATAAGGGAAATGCATAATGTTGCACTATGTTGTCATTAGTGTTGTCATTGATGTTAACCTCTAGTGTGGTTATGATGAGAAGGTGTTTGTGGTGTTGAGCAGATGTTGCAAATGCAATAGGGTCACTTGGTTTCCAAGTGCTTTTGAGAAATTTTGTATAAAGAGTGCACAAGGTGACAGGGATGAGTTCTATATTATGCTCCACATTTTTTCATGCTTGAAGATGTACTTGTGTGGTTTGGATATGATGTTCAGAAGACTCTAAAGGTGTTATATCTAGATTTTTAGGTTCTAGATCGTGAGACAATAGAATATGTGCTTGATAGTGTGTTGGGTTGTCTTTGGCTTGTGAAAAGGATTTTTTGGGAGAAATGGAAATGCTCCACATTTCTTTGAACTGAAGTTTCTTGTCTTGTGGCTATGGTAATTTTTTAATATTGCTTGTATCTATCTTCCCTTGGATGGTTTGGTGTTCAATTATTTTGCAATCTTGGTTTATGTGTTGTGTCTCAATGCTAGTTTGATTGGTTGCACAAGATGATAGTATTCTTAGTTGCATGTGTTTGTGCCAATGTGTTTGAATATTTTTTTGGTGTTGGAATATTCTAGGATGATGTGTGATTATGCTATGTGGTCTGTAGGATGTTTTTGGACCCGGTGAAGTGTGTATGTGGTTGCTTGGTGGTGTTAATGTTGGTTTGGCCAACCTGGTGTGTTAGCGCTACTTACGGATGTGCTTCATGGATTGTGGAAGCCTGTTGTAGTATGTCAGTGTAGATTTGGGTCCTAGTTAACCCTTGGTGTGTTTCGCCTTTACTTCTTTCCACTGCTAAAGTGTTCAAGTTGTTGACCAATTTGGTGGTTACATGTTTGAGGTACATGTGTTTCATTGAAGCCAACTTGGAGAAGGTTATTTGTGGTTACAAAAGGTATACATTCAAGGTTAATTGTTGGAGAAGTGTGTGGTGTGATGGGTGATGCAAAATGAAGTGTTTGTGATCAAGTGTTGAGATCTGAGTGTGAGCATGAATGCCTAAGACTACCAAAAGCGGTGAGCAAAAGGTGTCTACATTATAGTGTGCTTGAAGTTGATTTAGCCAATGAGTTGAAGGTTGTAGATGGTGAAGAGTTGTTGTGTCGGATTATCCTATTGCTTTGAGGTAGTGAACCGCATTTTAATATTCTCTTTATATTCTCTTATATTCTAGAAGAAGTGATCTTCCTGGGAAGTGAGCCCTTCTAGCAGTGAGCCTTTTGTAATCAGTGTTGATATTCATATATATGTGAGTTAATCCTCACCATGGTTTTTCTCTAATTAGGGTTTTCCACGTAAAATCTAATGTTCTATTGTGTATGGTTGTTGATGTGTTGATGTTTCATTTGTTTACATTCATGTTAATGCTTGACAAGGGTTTAAAGATTAATAAGGGTTTGAAGTTCTTAATGCACAATTGATTCACCCCCCTCTCAATTTTCTTGTGTGTCTAACAATTGGTATCAGAGCAGAGATTCCTTGGAAGAAGCTTAACTGCTTGAGGTAGATCTAGATGGCACACAAGAATGGTGTCAAAGTCCCTATGCTTGATGGAACAAATTATGCCTTATGGAAAGCAAGGATGGAAGCCTTTCTTGTCTCATTAGGGTTTGGTGTATGGAATTCAGTTGAAGATGGATATACTATACCTACTACTCCTCCAACAAGTGAAGATGATATCAAGGATTATGATAATAATGGCACGAGGAATGCTATCTTGAGTGGGCTTTCTAATTCAAAACTTGTGAAAGTGATAAGCTACAAAACTACTAAAGAGGTCTGGGAGAAGTTGAAAAGCATCTATGAAGGAGATGTTAGGGTCAAGAAAAAAAAGATGCAGAATTTCAAAGCCAAATTTGAAACCCTAAGGATGTCAGAAAATGAAGATATTGCAGGCTACATGCTAAGGGTGGATGAAATTGTCAATGCCATCAACGGTCTTGGTGGAAAATTGGAGGAAAGTGAAATTTTGAAAAAGATATAGAGAACCCTTCCTAAATCTTATAGTGCTAAAGTTTATGCTGTTGAGGAAGCTCAGAATTTGGATCAATATTCTAGAGATCAATTGTTTGGTTCTTTAACTAATTTTGAATTAAGAGAGTTTGACAAAGATGCCCCAAGGAAAGAAACTACTTTTAAAGTCAGCAAAAAAGAAGGGATTGATGAATCTGATCTAGATGATCTTGGTGAAGTGGAAGCAAATTTTGTGAGAATATTGAAAATATACACTGGAAAATACAGAGGTAAGTTACCCTTCGAGTGTTTCAATTGTGAAAAGATAGGTCAATATGCTTCAAAAGTCCAAGCAAAGTTTCAAATGACAAACATAAAGATCATAAAGGTAAATCTTTCAAGAAGAATTATTATGTTAAAGAGGACAATGGTACATCTGATGATGAGGAACTAGACTATCCTGATGATGGAAGTGATGAGTTCTTGTTCATGGTTTTGAATGTTAGAAAGTTAATTCTACTAATCCTAAAATGTGTGAAAGAAATTGCTCTAGAAATAGGTCACGGTATTGAAGGAACTATGTCGACTGCCTTTCATGCAAGAGAGGAGAGAAACTATTGGATAATTGACAGTGGATTCTCAAATCATATGACAGGTGATAAGAGTAAGTTTTTTAATCTTGAAAAATATGATGGCGGTTTTGTTAAGTTTGGTGATGACACATCTACTAAGATCTATGGAAAAAGTTCAATTAGTTTTGATAGCAAGCATAAGATAGATGTTGTTCTTTATGTCAAGGGTCTCTGGAATAATCTTATTACTGTAGGACAAATGTGTAGCAGAGAATACAATTTGGTGTTTCAGGATGATGGTTGTGAAATCAGAAAAGGAAGCTCTGGAACTTTGGTTGCTATAGGAGTAAGGATAGAAGGGAATATTTATCAGCTTAAAGGTGTTGGTGGTAAGTGCTTTATGTCACAGATCAATGAAAGTTGGCTATGGAATAGAAGAATGTGTCATATCAATTTCGATAGCCTAGTGAAGATCAGCTCTACTCATGTTGTGAGACTCATGTCAAGAATTACAAATCCTATCAATACAATGTGCAAAGAGTGTCAGCTTGGAAAATATACAAAGAAGAGGTTCAAAACTAAATAATACTCTTGTAGACATCAAAAATATACCGATTGACATCATGCATCTGATCCTGACTTACTAACATCATTTCTTCCTGAATCATCCCTTGGTCTAACCGTTTAATCAAATTCCCCTATCTAATTAAATTCATCAATATTCGTCTCTTAATTAAATAAATCATTTTGTCTGATTAAGTCACTTTCTCTTGTTAATTAAATCAATCCATCTGATCTAATTATCCCTATTTAATTAAATAATCAATTTATTTGATTAAATCTCTAAAGTCTATCCATTAAATTAAATAAATTAAAACCTTATTTGATTTAATCTAACACCATCCCTTTTGATTAAATAAATCAAAATATTTATTTAAATAAATCAAAATATTTATTTAATTAGCCTCTTATCATATTCCTCTCTTATCGATTTAAATAAATCCATAAATTTGAGTCAAATAAGTCACATCATCTAATCTCCTTAAATTAATTAACCCTTGATTAATTTAACCTCATCTCATGTCACATCCTCTAGATAATGCAAGTTGCACATGAAAATAGATTTAATTCATTTATTAAATCCTATTTTCCCTCACATGGCATCTTTTGGAATATTCTCTCAATTTGAATTCAAAAATTCCAAGTCAACATGTACATCCAACAAGGCATTTAAGATCTCTTACATGTCCTTTTCCTTGAGCCAAGTGGCATTTATTGCATTTTCCCTTCCCTCTTACATGTCATTTCAACAAATTTGAATTTCAAATATTGGCATTTATTGGCACAAACCCCAAATCTTGCACAACCACCATCCATTCATAGCTTGACAAGTGGCACCATATCCTTGGATGAAAGTTAGTCCCACATTGCTCAAATTTGGGCTTTCATCCATCTTGAAATCCTATAAATGAAGAGCTCCTCTCCTCATTTCATCATCCACAATTTGAGTAAAGTTACCATGCTCAAATATCTATCAAGTTTCACATCATTGAGTTCATAGCTAGGTTCTTTTGCAGATTTGGCTTGGAGTCTTCATCATTCATCATCAAAAGTGGATCAAAGTTCATCATCAAATCTACATATCGAAGCTTGCAATCATAGGAATTGGGAAAGGGCCAAATTTCCACATCAAATTGGCACCAATTCCCCCATGGGATCAAGAGTTTGCTATTTAAATTAGGATTCCATCTTTGGTTTATCTCTTGTATTGTGTTCTTGCATATTTTCATTCCTAGTTTGAATTGTAAATGGATTCCATTGGGAATTCTTGTTTATACTTGCAATATCTAACTTAGGGTGTTTAATCTCTTTGTTTTGCAGGTACATAGATTGGGGGTTCACATTTTGGCGCTAGAGGGAGGGCAGCATTCCATTAATTTTAACATTTTTGTGAAAATTCTGCGTTTTTATTGACACACAGGAAATTCCAACGCGGGCTCGTCAGCATCGCTATTTTCGCGCTGCGAGCTCGTCAACGTAGCAATTTCAACACCACAGGCTCGTCAACGTCGCTGTTTTAGCGCCGCTAGGCTCATCCCGCCAAAAAAATTCAAATCCTAAATTGCGCCGTTGGACTCGCCAATCTCCACCTGTGTCAAAAAATTTAAAAATTCGACGCTTTCAGGAACCGCGACGCTGGGCGAAAAGAGCGACGCTATTGTGCTCTCTGTCCCAACACAGAGCGCCGCTGACTAGTAAAGCGGTGCTGTAAGAGCAACGCTGGGAGGAAAAAACAACGACACCTTCACGAGTTGCGACGCTGGAAGACAGTAAAAGGGAAAAATTAAATTTTTAGCACGTGCTTTAATTTATGATTACTTCTTCCTCTATTTTCTGCTTTTCAATTTTTGTGTTTTTCCATAATTTAACTATTTTTCTTCTTTGTAGGTTGGAGGCCAAAAGCAAAGGAAGAAGGAGCATGGTGATGATATCTTATCTAATCAAAGTGTTTTTAAACACTTAAGTGTTTGTTTAACACTTCCTTAGGAATCTGTCATCTTTTTCTATCTTTTTCTTTCTATAGAACACTAGCTTTCATTTGGGTTTAAAAAGGATTCTTTTTGTTTATTTCTTGCAAACGGATTTAAAAGAACCTTAGGATCTACAACTTACTAGATTTTGTTTATGGATTAAATAATTGAACAAATGTCTTTTCACTTGTGATTTGGTACTCTAAAATGAACTCACATATTGCTTTGAGGGTTTAAAAAGAACAAGTGTAGTTGTGTTTTTCGTGAAAGCTTACTTAGATTAAAGCCATTGGAAAATGACGTATGCACTTCTCTTGCGCTTTATAGCGATCTTGAGAATCAAAAGGTATTTTCCATGACTTTGGGTTAAGACAAAGCAATCACCTCCACACTTAGATTTGGGCATAAAATTGAACAAACTATTGTGCGAGTGTGAGTGGGGGCATTTTCGCATACATTATCTCTCTTTGTTGCTATCAAAGATTGATCGAGTTACGGATTTTGTTCTTCATTCGCTTTTGTTTATCTTAGAGGGCCTGCCTTGTGGGAAAAAGTAATCACCCAAGGGAACGACTCAATCGGTAACACTCTAAAACCAAGAGTATTTCCAACTGGGATATAAATGTGGATATTGGAAGAAACGCCAATATCACGTGGTTGACTCTGACAAGATGGATCCGAAAGGGGACTCTTGCCATGTTGGGTCAACTCCTACGAACGGAAAGTCCTTACTAGAACCCATGTGCTAGAATTTTCCAAAATCCTTTAACTATTTGTTGGTGCAAGAACGGTCGTTTTGAAGCCACCCCACACTTTTACGGTCTTCTAGTATAAATTGAAAACATACCATGGGAGTTTCATGGGTGTTGATGCTTGGCTACCCTGTATAAGTGAGTGTCGTGGAGGGGAGCCAGTGGGGTCAAGCATCTAACCATTCGCTAGAGATAAGCGTAGCTGGACTTGTCCAAGTGGGAATCCAACAAATATTGTCTTTCACATCCATAGGATTATACTTATTCTTGGGTTACAAAATGCATTGCTTGATCGAAAACATCATAGAAACAAACACTTAACATTATCCAAATTTCAAACCCTTTTGAGGACAAATACAATTGACTCAATCCATATGTTATTGCTTTCCCTTGGGAGTCACATCCTTAGAGGTTTCTAAGCATTGGATTATATCTCAATTTTCCTTCTTAAGTAAACAATAGGAAAACCCCTTGTCTTAAGTTCATTAAATTTCCACATAACATATCTTGTGGGGTTTGAAGAAATTAAGACATTGGACATCTTAGTTTGAAAACCTAATTGAAGAAAGTGTTTTTGGTAAAATAAAGACATTAAGCAAAGCTAAACAAAATGAACTTTCATATGTGTTGAAGACTCCAAAATCCCAAAAGCACAAATCATTGATTGGAAAAGCAAAAGTTTGAAATGAAATCATTTCTTGGTTACAAAAGTCATTAGGAAGCATATGCATGCTCTTCAATACCTAGATCTAGGCAAACAAAGTGTCCTTTTAGGTTCATCTTAGGATCAAAACATATCAAAATCATTTTTCACCCATCCACCAAAACATCAAATCCATATCATTGTCACCTTTTGAGAAATCTTAAAATCATCCTTGATACTAGGCTTTGTGGTAAAATCAAAATCATCAAAATCATTGAGACAAAATCCTTGAAAACATTTATCAAAACACCTTTGGCTAAAGTATGTGTAGATGCATCCTTTTGCATATACTTAGTCAAAGTTATCAAAATCATCTTTTCTTGCTTAGTATATGTAGATGAATCCTTCTTCATATGCTTAGTAAAACAAATCACCTTGTTTGAATAGTTGTGGGTAGATGCATCCTTCTCCTCGCACATATTCAAATTACCATCATTTGAACAAAGCTATCCCTTAGATCATTATCAAACATCCTAGGGTCTTTTTGTTCAAAATCAAAATCAAAATCAAAATCAAAAATCAAGGACAAAATTTCAAAATCAAGAATCAAAATCCACAAAGTCCTAAAAGCCTAGTGTCTCACTCAAGATTTACCAAAAGCCAAAAACATCCATATCATCCATCCTTAAAACACCATCATATCATCACCTTTGATCCTCAAAAGCATCCTAAAAACTTTCACTTTGGGACATAAAATAGAGATCAATCCAAATAATCAAGAGATTTCATCTCCCATATTCTTGATCCTTGTTTTATGGTCTAAACAAGATCTCAATACAAGAAGAGTATGGAAACCAACAAAGAAACACCCGCTTCAAGTGACCTTAGCCAAACCAATGCAGAAATGAATCCAACAGAATCAAGCAACCCATTAACTCTCTCATCATCACAACATCCCCAAAAAGAAAATCAAGGAGAGGACCTCACTTTCAGAATGTCTTGCGAGGAAATGGCAGAAATGCTTCAAAATCAAAACAACCATAGAATCATCAACATTATGATGAGACTTAACCCTTCGTTGTATATGCTTGAACTAGCAAAACAAGGGGCCAAGTTGCCACCAGATTTTGATGTAAGTACTATCGTGGACACATCATTTCCCTCAATCTCATCCACCATCCCCATCTCATCTACACCTCCATCCCAAAATGTCACACAAAACATTCTGCAAATCATAACATTGTTTGCTCCAACCCAACCAAATGTCAACAAGGGAAACACATTCTTCAATGCTCTTCAATCACATCCCCTTGTTAATAATCAAAACATGGACGCAAACACCACCTTGGAACAAAGCATGCCCAAAAACCCATTACACAAGAATGTTCCTCTCACATTCCATCATGATCCGTCATCATCATATTTTCACGTAGCACCACAAACACCTCTTCTCACAAATTCACAAGAAGAGGGAGATACGTTCGGAGTAGGGGGCTTATTCGACACCATGATGTTTTCACAACAACTCATGCCTCTTACATTTCCACCTCTTCCACCATTACCATTATCATCCGCACCACTCCTTGGTTTAGGGCTTCCTCTCCTACCAAGTATCAATCAAACCTACATCCCAACCATCAATCAAAGCATTGCACCAAACACTCAAAATTTATCATTGATACCGCAACAACAAACGATAAATACACAAGCAATGGAAACACCATCAAACACACCCTTAACATCACAAAGCATGGCCTCACAAGGACCAATCACATCAATACCATTATCCAACATGCAGGATATCAACACAACATCATCATCTACCACTATTCCAAACCCACCACCACCTCCACCACCACGAACGGTCACCACATCAAACCAATTCGACGCAGCATTACAAGCCGCTTTCCAAAGAGGATACCAACAAGTCTAGAAACAAAAAGTCGTGCAACAAGCTGCCAAAGCTGCTAAAGCTGCACAAGCCGCAATACAAGCGCAACAAGCACAACAATCCCAGACATTATTGCAACAGCAACAACAACAAGCAGCCCAAGCATTGCAAGCACAAAGGATCGCTCAAGAACAACTATTATTGCAGCAACAAGCCACACAAGTGCAAGCAGCAACAAGCCACACAAGTGCAAGCAGCACAAGCGCAAGCCCAAGCTCAAGCACAATCTCAATATCAAGCACAAGCACAACTTCTTGCACAAGCAGCACAATTGCAGGCATATCAACAAGCATTGAAGCAATACCAAGAGCAACAAGAAGCAACAGAATTGGCAGACCAACAACAAGCATTGTGGGAACAGTAGCAAGCACAACAATAAGTGTTGTTGGAGCAGCAACAAGCACAACAACAAGCCCAAATCCTAGCGCAACAACAATAGGATCAACAATAGGCATCGTTCATTCAAAAGCAAGTAGAAGCCTACTTCGCTCAACAGAACATGCAGATACCATCAAACAACGCATCGACCAACCCATCCACCCAACCAACAATCTAAACCACAACCCAAAACACTTTCATCCCACCCCCTGATCCCCAGAGTGATGTGACGACACAACTTAGGTTGCTCTCGCAACAAGTGCTTGACCTCCAATCGGGGTGGACAACTAAAACGCCAAGCAACTTGTGTCCCTATCCATTCGATAGGAGCCTAGACATGAAACCATTCCCCAAAGGATTTGAAATCCCAAAATTTGACAAATATCAAGGGATGGGAAACCATGAAAATCACATCAGGGAATTCCAGGTTCATTGTATGGAAGTCGCATATGACGATACGTATCTGATGCGGCTATTCCCTAGGAGCTTGGCAGGTCCCGCTATAGAATGGTTCTCTCGCTTACCCACAAGCATTAGAACATTCCAAGAAATCATAAATGAATTCATCAGGAACTATGCATGTAACATCACAATGGATGTCAGTCTCGAAGAATTATATGCTCTAAAATAAGGAAAGAATGAATCTTTTGCTTCATTCCTTCAACAATGGCGATCCAAGGCCAATCGGAGCAAGTGGACCATGCCAGAAGAACAACAAGTCTGCATGATCATAGCCAAACTTGAAATCCACCTGTCATTTCATCTCAAGGTTCAGGGAATCACCACATATGATCAATTAATCTCTAAGGCGCTTAGCATCGAAAGAGCCCTTGTGACCCAACTTGCCAAATCAACGTCATATCACGAACTGCAAAACAATCGCCCACCATCAAACTACAACGATAAACCTTGTACATGGGTGAGAAACAAGAACATCACTAATGATGGTGTCGTCGATGCCAAGGTGGTCATTAGTGGTCCACGCCAAAATACACCCGCACCACAAATCCAACCACAACACCAAAACACTCATCACACAACATACCAACCCAATAATCCCACCATCAATAACCTCAATGACCAAAGAGGACCACCCCAATGCAAAACTTATCCAAAACGTAAATATGCCATTTTGGGGGAACCATTGGAGGACATAATGAAAAAGTTGATTGCCGAAAAACTCATCCAACCTCCTACATTCAAAAATTACCAAGAACCCGATGTCAAACCCCCTTGGTACAACGAGAATCAAATTTGTGAATTCCACAAAATTAAAGGTCACACCACAAACAATTTCATGAGACTCAAAAACATCATCCAACATTTCATTGACAAGAAAATCATAAACGTGGAACAACCTACAGGAAATCAGGATCTTAAAATCTACACGAATCCGATGCCGAATCATGGAAACAAAGGAAATAGAGGTGATAAAGGGAAAGGCAATGTAAATCATGTCTATGAATCTGTCGTTGCCTCACTAAATGAAGACTGCATGGTCATCACTATCAAGGGCGCCCATGTCGAAGATTGTGGAGTCACCACAAGAGGCGGCAAAGTCACCATTGTAGGATCATCCCAACCAAATAGAGTCCCTACATCAAGAGCCATTCCGTATAGCTACAATGTTGTAGACCAACTCAAAAGAACGCCAGCACACATCTCCATCATGGAGTTGTTAAAAATCTCATCAGCGCATAAAAAGATCTTTGAGGAAGCATTAGCCTCATCTACTGTCCCTGCAGATCTTGATGCAAAGCAATTCCAAGCTATGGTCAAAAATATCATAACACCTAATCTCCTTACATTCTCTGACCAAGATTTCCCTGCCCAACCATCTCACAACTGCGCACTTCACTTGGAAGCCATTGTAAACAAAAGAAAAATCAAAAGGGTCTTGGTGGATGGAGGTGCAAGTTTGAACATTTGTTCTCTTAGCCTCATCAAATAGTTAAAAATATCAGAAGATTCCATAGACAAAGGAAAGGGCATCACGATCAGAGCATATGATGACCAAGAAAGAGTGTCTCAAGGCACGATTAAGCTCCCTATCCAAGTAGGGCCAACACTCATGGAAACTACATGTCAGGTCTTGGACCTCGAATTGCCATACAATATTCTCCTAGGATGCCCATGGATTCATGCAATGAAAGCCGTAGCATCAACCTTCCACTAATGTGTGAAATTCACACATAATGGACAAGAGGTTACCATCCATGGAGATCCTGAGCCATTTTCATATTGCAAGAATCTTGAAGCCAAGTATTACAAAATTCTCCAAGTGCCAAAAAACAATGAGGGACCATCCACACAATACATCAATCCCACCACTCTCGCATCCACTTCTGTGACAGAGACACTCGCCATTCCCACCATATCTGACATCAAGCTTATTATCCAAGAGGACAGTTGTGGAAGTTACAGGCTCCCTAACAATGCTTTTGTGATAGGAGAGTTACCACAATCTCCTAGATCACGAGGATGCCCACAAGAAAATCAAGCTTCCACATCACAAACGTATCCTGAGGATTATCCCGAATTCACAAGATGGGGAGACCTTGGTCATGAGGTTATTGAAGCAAATCCTTCTCACATGTTGTATCAAGATGAAAGACTGGCAGCTAATTTACCAATGGATGAAAGAAGCAAAGGCCTACACATGATGCTTGCAATGGGCTATGACCAAAATCAAAGACTGGGACAAAATGGCAATGGGCTCATAATACCTATCATGCCAAAGATGCGACCCATAACAAATCTTGGTCTTGGATGTGCCACTCTGAGAATAACCATACGTGGTCGAAGTCCTCCAGTTAGAGCCGCTAATGTTTCTCCTCAACCAGTACTAGTACAAGTACACTCACCAATAGTCATAGGTAGGGACACACATAATTTTATAATTGAGCCCTATATTAGTAGCGATGACGAAGATACCTTATCCAATCTACCTAGGCTATTCGAAGATACCACCCTATGTATGATTAGTACCATATCCTTTGAACCAGATAGTCAAAATCATGAGATTCGTTTAGTCTACCCCCAACTGATCGACTATGACCAACGAGGACCACCAGTTCTTGATACATTCAAAAAAAATGAAGCTCTGTTAGAATTCATGGGATTGAGGGATAACATTCCAGATGGAGATCACAAGGCAGGATTTATAATGGAGTTGGACACACATGCCTATTATGGGGAAACGATTGAATCCTTCAGTCGCAAAAGTGAGAAACTAAGAATCATATCCAAGTCTTTGAGTGAAAACCACACTATGGCACTCTTTGACAAGAAAATAGTAAAAAGAAAGGACGTATCCAACAGTGAAAACCTCTCTGAGGCACTCGAGGATGAAGGATTCAATCTTCCTCTTAAGAGCTCTTCACCAGGAGAAGTCAGCAGTATTGGCTGAAAAATGCAATCCGGTCAACATAGGAATGGAGGAGACCCCGCATATCACATTTTATGTGGAATCACTATTATTAGAAGAGCAAGAACTCCTAGCAGAATTCCTAAAGGAAAGACAAATAAACTTCGCATGGAGTTATGCTGACATGCCAGGGCTTGATCCAGAGACAATGGTTCATCATTTAGCAGTATACCTAGAAGCAAATCCTGTCAAACAAAAACTCTAAAAAATGCATCCTCAAATAGCCTTATTGGTCAAAATGGAGCTCAAAAAGTTGTTGGATGCAAGATTTATCCGACCAATCGATTATCCAGAATGGGTGTCAAATTTGGTACCTATTTCAAAACCTGACAGAGTCATTAGGATTTGTACATATTTCAAAGATTTGAACAAAGCATGTCCCAAGGATGATTTCCCGCTCCCCAACATCGACATGATAGTAGATATGATAGCAGGGCATGAGATTCTATCACTAATGGATGGGTTTTCAGGATACAACTATATCATGATAGCAAAAGAAGATCAACATAAGACTGCCTTCACTTGTCCATGGGGGACCTACTGTTGGAACATGATGCCATTCGGCCTAAAGAACGTAGGAGCAACCTATCAAAGGGCCATGACACTAATATTCCATGATATGATTCACAAGACAGTTGAGGACTATGTTGATGACATCCTAGCAAAGTCAAGGAAAAGACAAGATCATATAGCAACCCTAAGCGTTGTCTTTAACAGACTGGAGGAATACAAAGTTAGACTAAATCCCAAGAAGTGCGTCTTCAGTGTACAATCAGGTAAAATGCTAGGATACATAGTCTCCATGAGGGGTATTGAGGTGGATCTGGCAAAGGTGAAGGCAATCCTCGAGATGGAAGCACCTAAGACACTAAAACAACTGAGAGGCCTCTAGGGCCGACTTCAATCCATTCGATGATTTATAGCACAACTAGCAGACAAGCAAAGCCCATACTCTCACCTACTCCACAAGGGGGTAGCGTATAAATGGGATGCAAAATGTGAAGAAGCATTTAACAAAATCAAGGAATACCTACTGACACCTCCACTGGTAATGCCACCTATCCCGAAAAATCCATTAATCTTATGTGTCAGCAACAGTAGTAGCCCTGGGAGCTCTTCTTGCTCAGCATGATGAAAATGGAATGGAGAGGGCCATCTACTATATCAGCAGGACAATGGTCGGTCATGAGCTAAATTACTCATTCATCGAGAAAGCTTGCCTCGCCGTAGTGTTTGCATCCCAAAAATTCAGACATTACATGCTAGCACACAAGATAAAGCTCATCGCAAAAATTGATCCCCTCAAGTATCTCCTATCCAAAGCAATGCTCACAGGCAGAATGGCAAAATGGGTAATGATATTGTCAGAGTAAGACATTGAGTATGTTGAGCAAAAAGCCATTAAAGGTCAAGTTATTGCAGATCAACTGGCAGAGGCACCTATTTATGCGGAGAATCCTCTTGTATTTGAATTTCCAGACGAATCCATCTTTAACCTCAACATAGCTGACCATTGGAAATTATACTTCGATGGTTCATACACGCAACATGGATCAGGAGTTGGTGTCTTCTTCATCACCCCACAAGGGGATTACATACTAAAATCATACAAATTGGCATTTCCTTTTACCAACAACATAGCGGAATACGAGGCTTTGACTATAGGTCTCAAGATAGCAGTACAATGGAATATCATAGCTCTCAAGGTATATGGAGACTCTCAGTTGATCATAAATCAGGTCAATAATGAATATCAGACTAAAGATGACAAGCTAACCCCATATAAGAAACTGGTGGAGAATTTAAAGGAATCCTTCATTGACATAACATTTGAGCAGATTCCAAGAACCAACAACAAAGCAACAGATGTGATGGCAACAATAGGATCCTTGTTGAATATCCTTAACAATGTACCAAGATACGAATTTCTAATTGAGCAGCTTCTCATTCCAGCATTCGAGGTACCTGAATCAGAATTCATGTGTGAAATCGTTGGTCTAGGTGATCCTTGGTACCATGACATCTACACATATCTTCGCATAGGAGTCATACCTATTGACTTACCATCGAGCCTAAAACAAACCTTCATCAAAAAAGCATCTAGATTTGTCATCCTAGGTGATACCTTATACTGTAGGAGCATAGAAGGTACCTTGTTACATTGTCTAAATGTTGAGGAGGCATTAACTGCTCTAACCGAGGTTCATAACGGTATCTGTGGCTCACACTCAAGTGGAATGACCATCGCCAAGAAACTGTTGAGGCTGGGGTACTATTGGCCCACAACGGAAAGAGAAGCACATGATCATGCTAAAAGGTGTTTACAATGTCAGCAGCATGGGGACCTCATCCATGCTCCAACTCAAGAGCTTCACTTGATTGTCACACCATGGCCCTTTTCATAGTGGGGACTCGACCTCATTGGGAAAATCTCACCCACCTCATCTAATGGCCATAAATTCATTATCATTGCAACTAAGTATTTCACAAAGTGGGTGGAAGCCATACCCATGACGTATATCACTGGAAGCAAATCTCATAATTTATCCTGAACTATCTCATCTGTCGTTACGGTGTTCCACAAGCCATTATCTCGGGTAATGGGACACCCTTCAAGAATCAGGAGGTTCACGACTTGTGCGAGAAATTCAAAATCCAGCATTGCTTCTCCACCCCGTACTATCCCCAAGGCAATGTCCAAGCAGAAGCTACGAACAAAACCATCCTCAAAATCCTCAAGAAAATAGGCAATGATGCAGGTCATGACTGGCACTTGCAGCTTAATCCCACCCTCTGGGCTTATCAAACCAGCATCCACACACCCACTGGCGCCACCCCATTCTCCTTGGTCTATGGATCAGAGGTTGTACTCCCAATTGAGATCGAGCTCCCATCCCTTAGAATATCACTACAAAATCTCATCACGGATGAGGAATATCGAGTGTCAAGACTAAATGAGCTGGAGCTATTGGATGAGAGACATAGATGCTTTGAATCATCTGCAAGTCTATCAAAATAGACTCAAACGAAGCTACAACAAGAAGATCAGAAGCAGGACTTTCCAAGTCAGAGAATTAGTCTTAAAAGAAAATCAGAAGAATGTCTTGAATCCCAGCAGCAAAGGCAAGTTCGAACCCAATTGGTTAGGGCCTTTCATTGTCACAGCAAGCTATATATCAGGGGCATATCAGCTATCAACACCCGAAGGGGAACCTCTGCAGGAGCCCATGAATAGCTCCCATCTCAAAAAGTTTTATGCCTAATTCTTTCAAAGTATAGAACCAAAAAATCCAAAAAAATCAGAAAAAGTCCTGAAAAAATGGTTACTTCAGCGAAAACCTGGCAAACAGGCATCTTGGTAACAACAAAAAAAAAGCAAAAAATCCAAAAAAATTAGAAAAAGGATCAAAAAAATCATCCTCTAGTGAAAACCACTTCGATGGCACTTTGGGCAAGTACCTTGGTGAAAACCTGGCAAATAGGTGCCTTGTCTAAATAATCACTTTCCATCCACCAGGATCTTTATGGCTTGTTCTGCATTATCCCTCCATTTCGCTCCCATCATCCATCGCATTCAGGTCTCCATCCATCACTCATCCATTTGCATCTGCACCATAGCTTGGTCATGTGTTTGTATCATGATCCCTCCTAGTACTACTCGGCCCATCCTTAAGGTCAGTTTGTCCTACCTTTTTCGGAGTAGTCTATTACATCATGTTGGGGGCACGTTCTCATCGGATTGGATTCATGTATGGTCTTAAAGTCTTCAAATTAAAAAATCCAAAAACATCAAAAAATCCAAAAAATCCAAAAACATTCAAAACATATCAAAATCCAAAAACAGGTCAAAAAGTCATTCAAAAATCCAAAAACAAGGTCGTCTTGTCAAACTACGTCATCTCTGAGCTTGAACGTAGGTAAGGTTGATCTTTGATCATCCCCCGAGACATTTAGGTCAGTCCTTTAGGAGTCTGTCATAATAAACTAACAATTCATCATGTATATCTTCATGTGTAAATTGGTCAGGTCGTCAGTCGAACTACGTGGTCTCTGCGTGTATAACGTAGGCAAGGCTAATATGTCGATCAACCCTCGAGACCTCTAGGATAGGTCTTTAGGTTAGTATCTTGGTCAAAATATTAGAAAATCCCAAAAACATTTGAAAAATCAAAAATCAAAACATTTGTAAAATCTTGAAAACACCAAAAACAGTCTCAGAACATTTCAAAACATCAAAAACATCCAAATATTTGAAAAAATCCATCCATCTCATCTCGCTTGCACCCGCAATAAGCACCATCCATAATAAACTAATCATCATCCTCAACCTTTGGCGAAACAATTCGAAACAAGTCTAGCAGGTTTAAAAAGTAGAACTCAAAAGCGTCAAGTCTTAAGTCTACGTCAGTGAGTAAACAAATTGGTCATCTCTTCGTATCGGTAACACCATCATCTGAATTTGTCCCATATCAATCATCCCTCATAAACGAAATGACGTTCCGCCATCCACTAACATGTCCTAGGATGAATCCTTCCTAGAATGGGCATTATCTTTTGGCAATAAGTTTCGCTTATCATCTTAGAAAACACATCTTTTTCCGTTAGCAGTATTGAAGAGCATTAGTCTATTTATTTACTTGGTCTTTTCTTTCGACTTATCTTATTTTGCGCTCATTCCAAGGACCTCTCGATGATATCCAAATGTAGGATTTAGAGAGATAGGAATGGGGCAATGATCATTATCTTTTGTTTGTTGTGCTTGTTGGATGTTCTTGCAATATAACCTCGACGAATACTTGCTCTGTTAGGCATATATGGAAGAGGTCTAGGACAACTTGTTGACTATTACAGGGATAGGTTTACCTTTCTGTGTTTTGGTCCGAGATGTCTGAAACTTCTGAAGTGCATCCTAGCAAGGTTTCCGTATGTTAGGTGTGAACAAGAACACTCCTATCTGATTGTTGAGTCAAAGTCCATCACACTAGGTACCACACCATCCTGGTTGTCTATACCTTGATGCCTCGTACCACATGTGTTATCAAACATAAGAAAATTCGGCCCTTTGAAAATCCCAATTCCTCGGCAAGTCATAATCATCATCATCATCATCATTACCGTCTGCATTTGTGTCATCATGTGTCTTGTTGAAATGACTTCTTCTTTTCTTACTAATCGCGCTAACCAAGGTACTATGATAGTTGCTCATCATCACCATCATCACCATCGATCCTGCATCCACACATCATTAGCATATTACATAAGCACATCATATAGATATCATTAGCACATTGCATTGCATATCATATGCGAAACATCGCATTCTCATCATCATATAAATAGGTGCATCCATATCACCACATTTTCATCCATTACATTGCATCTCATAGCATTATATTAATCATTGCATAAATATTGCATTTGCACGTCATAACCATTTCACATTACCATCTAAATCATCACATAACATTTACAGAATCATTTCATAATCATTTACTGCATAATCATAAACAAATAGGCATATAAGCATTTAATTCATTACACATCAGCATATCACTTTGCATTAACATATCGTTGCACCACATACATCATTTAGGATAATAACATTGGTTATTCTAAAAAATCATCTCATAAAACCATTTGCATCATATCACGACCATCACATCATATTACATTCATAAATCATCTCATAATTAAGTCATACACATTATTGCACATCATTGCATCGCATACATCATTAGAAATAAATGCCTCCATAACATATAAAAGAGGAATCATACATGCATAAATAAAGGAGTACACATGGCATCACATCAAAATCAGCTCATATATATATCATAACATCCATATCACTGTCATAGTACAAGAATAATCGGATCACTGTATGTGTATGTCAATCGGTACAAAAATGCCCATCGGGGCTATCAAAAATGAGCCCATAAGGCACCAAAAATGTTTGTCATCTGAATCATGCCCGATCTCCGTGGATGCTACCCTCACCCCTATCACTATGACCCTCTGGTGGTCTCTGACTGGCCCGCTCTGAGTACTCTGGAACCCAGTCTGCTCTAGGAACTGTATCGTGGTAGGCTCGGTAGTAGTACTCTGCCTGTCGAACGGCCTCTCTGTAAGATCGGACTGGCACTATACCCTGGGAGGATGAAGCGGCTGTCATGCTCTCTATCTGTTGCCTACAGCCCAGCTCTGTAGCTGCCTATAGCTCTGTGACCTGTCACTGCTGTACAGCCTGATCTCTCTCCGCTCTGAGCTACTCTCTCTCAGCCCGTGCCTGGTCCCTCTCAGTCGTCACTGCCTGCACCTGTACCTGTAGCTACAAAATCAAGGCATCTTGTGCATCTTCCTACCCTGCTAGCTATGCTCATGCCTATGCGTGGACCTGATCCTCACCCTCTGCTCGTGGTGGTGGGACTGGCGGGTCTTGCTGCTGGTCCTGCATGGGGACATCTCCCTGACCTAGCGGAGCTGGGGGCACCTCTAGTGGGTCTCATCGGATCTCGATCCTTGGACCTCTCCCTCACGCTCATCCTCTGCCCTTGCCTCTGATCATGTGTGCCTCTGGGTCCTCGCCTGGAACAATCAACCGAAGAGGAGGCCTGAACCAATCCCTGTATGCCTATGTCGTGCCCGGATCTGCCAATCCCTGATCATAGGCCCAAGGTCGGACCACCAAATGTCAGAAACTGTCAACCGCCTCTGTAGTAGGAATACCTAGCCCCCATGCCACCTGTGTCATGTTGCGTGCAAACACGACCACGTAGCCATCATTTGGCTGATCTTGCGACTCCCCAAACTGACGTTGTACATGCCCGGGTAGGTACCTCTCTATCATAGTATGCTCTCGGCCCTGCATATATCTATCCTGCCGGCAATAGAAGAGCTGGTCTGCATCATCAGCCCATCCAAGCTGACCGAGGTATGGTCTCCATGTGAATACGAGCATCTCATCTATGACTCGCCTCCAATACGAGATCCCATGCTCTCCAGTGTGTGTGAAGGACACACCACCTCTGTACCGTGCCACCAGGGAATCCTCTACCCCCATCGGAACTAGAACGACCTGTGGACGTAGCACAAAAATGTGCTCCCATGCCCAAACGTGCAAAAGTGTCACCTCCGCTCCCAGCGCTCTGCCATCTGCATAGGTGTATTCATGAAAATCCCTGTAGAGTGAGGCCAAAAGCATAGGCTCCCATGCAAACTAAACCGGCCTGTCCTGGACCATCCTCTCCCAGTAGTATCCCCATCCAGGACTAAAGTACCGCCCTCGTCTATCTGGGGCAACCAAACCAGAAATAATCGCCGCAATCGCCCAGTGGAAGGGAGGTGCTATAACTCTGTACCTCTCCAGCTCGATCTGCCCCTCGTAGTAAATGATGTCTCAGGTGGCGAGGACTTGGGTGCAACAAGCGCGTCCCTCCTCCATGTCATAGATCGCCCAGCAGCCATGAATGGGCAATCGTAAAATCTACCAGATGTCCTCCAGTGTGACAGTCACCTCACCTATGGGAAGATGAAACGAAGATGTCTCACTGTGCCATCGCTCTGCCAGCGCTGATAACATCTCGAGATGTGTGCGCACGGGCACTGTGTACACAATGTGCCATAGTCTTGCGACACCCAGCTGATCCTGATCTCTGTCGCTGAAGTCCTGGAGAACACTCGCCAAATCCCGCGATCGGTGCTCCCGAGAATAGAACTCCCTAGGTTCGTCCTGCAACAAGGAAAGTCAGCATGTTGAAAATTTTGAAAAAATCCTGACCTAACGCTCCAAACTTGCATCTAGCGACACAGTTTGTGAAGGCGTCGCAGTTTGAGTTTTCTCAAACTCCGATGCTAGACCTAGAATTTTGTTAAACCAAGCCGTCGCTGCGAACTTTAGCCCTCAGCATTGTACTTTTCATGAAAAGGGCACCGTCGCAATGCACTTTTCCAAATTAGCCTACGGGTCCAAGCTAAGCCTGATCCCAACGGTGGAGTTTTTAAATTTTAAATTGCACCGCTGCAGCGCAAAACGGCTAAAAGCAGCATGCTTTAAACACCGAGCGGCACTATAATAGCGTCACTAGAGGTGAGCTCTCCCTAAAACATGTCATAAATTTGCTAAAATAAAAAATTTAAGCTAAGGTAAGGATCACATACCGGGGCACCGATGCCGGGAGGCCACTAATAGGTCTGAACTCGATCGGAAATGTGCAGAGGAAGCTTTCATTGCGCCATATCATCAGGAGGTTAGAGCTCAAATCTTGAAGTTTCCTAGTGGAGGTGTGTGAAAATGACTTGAAAGTGACCTCTCAGGCCCCTTTTAAGCCTAAAAATTAGGGTTTTTTGACCCTCTAGGGCTATCCTGCTAGGGCTTTGGACCCCCAAACCTGTTTTCATCCATTCGAGGCTTTTTTCATCATTTTATTATGTTTAGACACGTTTTTAGCCTCCCAGACCCCTTTTGGACCTCTTGGGCACTTGGTCACCTTTTTTCACGAGATCACCCAAAAAATTGAAATTTTAATCCGATCTCTCGAGGGGGCATCATAATGGCATGTTTTCTCTCACCATGCAGCAGTGGGGCAAGTTTTGGTACCAAAATTTTTTGGCTTTGATCAAGATCGTTTATTCTTTGAACCAACGCAGCAAGTGCATTGCTTCAAAGAGGGGCAAAATGTAGACATCGAAAATATACTGATTGACATCATGCATATGATCCTAACTTACTAACATCATTTCTTCCTGAATCATCCCTCAGTCTAACCATTTAATCAAATTCCCCTATCTGATTAAATTCATCAATATTCGTCTCTTAATTAAATAAATCATTTTGTCTGATTAAGTCACTTCTCTTGTTAATTAAATCAATCCATCTGATCTAATTATCCCTATTTAATTAAATAATCAATTTATTTGATTAAATCTCTAAAGTCTATCCATTAAATTAAATAAATTAAAACCTTATTTGATTTAATCTAACACCATCTCTTTTGATTAAATAAATCAAAATATTTATTTAATTAGCCTCTTATCATATTCCTCTCTTATCTGATTTAAATAAATCCATAAATTTGAGTCAAATAAGTCACATCATCTAATCTCTTGTTAAATTAATTAACCCTTGATTAATTTAACCTCATCTCATGTCACATCCTCTAGATAATGCAAGTTGCACATGAAAATAGATTTAATTCATTTATTAAATCCCTATTTTCCCTCACATGGCATCTTTTGGAATATTCTCTCAATTTGAATTCAAAAATTCCAAGTCAACATGTACATCCAACAAGGCATTTAAGATCTCTTACATGTCCTTTGCCTTGAGCCAAGTGGCATTTATTGCATTTTCCCTTCCCTCTTACATGTCATTTCAACAAATTTGAATTTCAAATATTGGCACAAACCCCAAATCTTGCACAACCACCATCCATTCATAGCTTAACAAGTGGCACCATATCCTTGGATGAAAGTTAGTCCCACATTGCTCAAATTTGGGCTTTCATCCATCTTGAAATCCTATAAATGAAGAGCTCCTCTCCTCATTTCATCATCCACAATTTGAATAAAGTTACCATGCTCAAATATCTATCAAGTTTCACATCATTGAGTTCATAGCTAGGTTCTTTTGCAGATTTGGCTTGGAGTCTTCATCATTCATCATCAAAAGTGGATCAAAGTTCATCATCAAATCTACATATCGAAGCTTGCAATCATAGGAATTGGGAAAGGGCCAAATTTCCACATCAAATTGGTACCAATTCCCCCATGGGATCAAGAGTTTGCTATTTAAATTAGGATTTCATCTTTGGTTTATCTCTTGTATTGTGTTCTTGCATATTTTCATTCCTAGTTTGAATTGTAAATGGATTCCATGGAGAATTCTTGTTTATACTTGCAATATCTAACTTAGGGTGTTTAATCTCTTTGTTTTGCGGGTACATAGATTGGGGGTTCACAACTCTATTGCAAGACCTTTGGAGTTGGTGCATATAGACCTATGTGGACCTACCAAAACAAGAAGTTCTCAAGGTGACAGGTATTTTATGTTGTTAATAGATGAATACTCTAGAATGACTTGGGTGACCTTTCTCAAAGAAAAATTAGAAGCTCTAGATAAGTTTAAAGCATTTAAATTTATGGTTGAGAATGAAATGGATTTGAAAATTAAGTGTTTGAGGTTTGATAGAGGTGGTGAGTTCACCTCTAATGATTTTAACAATTTTTGTGAAGATCATGGGATAAAAAGTCATTTATCGGCTCCTAGGACTCCACAGTAGAATAGAGTTGTGGAAAGGAAGAATAGGACAGTTCCACCACCCATTTCCTATAAGATACCACGAGATAACCAAATAAGTCTCGTTGTGACTCCTAAAATCAAACAAGTTTACAAAGCTAAAGAGAAAGTGGTTGAACAACCCCCCATGGTTCCTTTCGTTCCTCCCTTAAGAGAAGAAAAGAAACCTATGGTTGATAAACCCACCCTTATACAATCACAACTTGAAAATAAAACTTAAAGGAATCAAAATTCTAGAGAGCGTAGGTGTGGACATCATGTTATTTCCTGTTAATTGCAAGCAAAAGAAGAAAAGAACAACACAAAAAATCAAAACCCAAATTTACCTCAAGCAAGGCATGATGATTCTCCTCCTTCACTGAAACAAGAAAATCCTAAATCTCAAAAAAAAAACCTTCAATGGATATTATCATTATACCTTCTATTGTGATAAACTTGGATGATGACAATGAAACTACTAAAATTGATGAAAAAGTGCATAAAGAGTTAAAAAAAAAATTTCCTCTTCCATGAGCTTAAATTAAAATAATCATGATAATCCTCCTACAAAGAGTGTTTCACCGTGTGCTAAACTTGGTGACTGACCTAGTTTGACACTTGATGTTGTCCCTCTGACTAGTTTTCTTCCTTCTACATATGATGAACAAGATTGGGATGCAGACGACCTGCTATAGGATGACTCACATGTGCCTTACTATTCTTGTCTTTGTTTTCCTTTACATGTTATTTTTTGTGATTCCATGTGCATAATGTGATCCCTCATACTATTTTGTTTGATGTATCTTCATGTTCATTCCTCTATTTGTATCTACGTTATTCTATATATCGTAAAACCCTTTATCTTTTCTTTGTCTTGTTTTTCCCTCTTGGGGATAATGCAAGGTGTCGAGACATTTAGGTCTCTTCCATGTTGACCCAAAATCTTTTATTGGTTTCCGATCACTATGTGTCATTCTTCCTATTCCATCAGTTATTTATGGAATGATGGCATTTCTGAGCTCTATAATATCATTGTAGCAAAGACATATTGACCTTGAATCTATGGATCCCTTATGTGATTTTGAGATTTCATTTTGGGGGCACCCCTTCCTTTTTCATGACATAGCTTCACTTGGAAATATATGACTTGGCATAGGAATTTCCAAATAAGCTCTCATGTCTTCTTTATTGTTAGCATTTATCATTTGCTACTTTAAATTAATTGCTCACAGCATGGTGCTAGCAATTTTTTAAAGGTGGATGCATACATTGGCATTATCATTTTTGGAGATCTTTGGAATTTTCTCATGTTTCATTGTGCGGTCTTCTTACTTCTTGTGATGTGTCTTCTTCTTGGTGGTTTCATTGGGTTTGATGTCCTCCAAGAGTGTGACCTTCCTTGGCATATGACTTTCCTCTTACTGGTGATGTTATGTGTTGCATTCCCTAAGTTGTGAATCTTTTATCCTAAACTTTCCCTCTCTTGGAGACATAAGGCACGATGTTCCCTAAAACCTGAGACCTTACATGAACTAAGAAAATCCCCTTTGAAAATTTCTTATCCTATTTACATTTTGTTCATAAGTGTTTAGCATAATGCAACTTGCTAAACCTTATGAAGCTTGAAGTTTCAACCCTTTTTATGGCCACCAAGCATAACGCACTTTTCTTGCCTATAGATCCTTGCCTTGTTTGTTCATAAGTGTTTAGCATAATGCAGCTTTCTAAGCCTTATGAAGCTTGAAGTTTGTATGGTTTGGTTCCTTATTAAAGTTATCAGAGGTATAACTTTGGTATGGTATGGGAGCCTAATAAGATTCACTCATTTGCCACCCTTGGGGGATCACCTAGTGGACAGTCAAAATTTCACTAGCCCATGTGAGCATGTTGTTGTTTGCATAATGGAAAGTGAGTTCCACTTGTAAATATTTTTGGACAAATAGCTGAGGCGTATTCCACTTCACGTTGGACAGTGGAGGCTTGATCCACCCTTTGTTTCTTTTTATTTTTCTTATTTTCTTTCTCTATGAGTCTTTGGCATTATATGATTGAGTATCTTGTCATTGTTGCATACATATATATGTTTAACATAGGCATGTTCTCCTTGTGCCTTTGTTGGTTTTTCCATAAGATCTTAGATCTTGGAGGCTTGATCACCTTCCTTGATCTTTGTTATCTTATCATTGCAATGATTGTACAATTAGACCTCTCTTGATTGTCTACTTTAGTGTGAGTTTGACGCAAGGTTCTCCTCTCACTAAAGTGGGGGCTAAATATAGTGTAGAAAAATGTAGCCCTTTACATTTTCTCAATTGTTTGAGCCCTCCTAATTTAAAATGGCCTTAATAATGCCTTAATTTAGTGTTGTTAAATGTACCTTATTATATTTACACACTTATTTAGGCCCTCTTAATTAATTGTGATTAATTATGCCTTAATTATCCCTTTAATTCATTTTCCAAGCCTATCTTATTACATTTTCGAAGGGAAAACCCGACATTTATTAATGCCTAAACATAACACTTCACATTGATCAATGTGTGTCCTAGGTTTATGGACCTAAGTCCCATTCACCCATGGGTGAATGGATCCTCCCTAGACCTTTGGAACTAAATTTAAATTATGTTTTTGGTGGTATTTTAATGTTTTCAAATCCATAATTCAATGTCAGCTTGTGATATTTGAATTTCAGGAAATTAAGGATAATACCTATAAATACAAGGTTATTTCACTAATTTTTACCTAGTAATGTTATATGATTTTCAAGATCATTCACAAGTGATCAAGGGCATTCAAGAGAAGATATATCAAAGTTTTATTGCAGCATTCAAGATCCATCTGTCATATCTAAGTCTTCTTGCATCATGCATGTTTTTGGAGCTAACATTGTGATGTAGGTTTCATGATCAAGTCAAGAATTCAAAGCATTATTTCAAGAAAGATTCAAGTGTCAACATCCACATCCAATTCAACCATTTCATGCAAGTTGTAGAATTCCTAAGATCTCCATTATCAAGGTTTCAATCAAGGGTTTGTTGAGTGGTAACATAGCTTTGTTCATTCTTGATTCCCTCTTTCATGTATTATTTCATTTCAAGGTTTGATTACCAAAATAGGGTTTGACTAAGGAAAACCCCTATTCACCCAAAACAAACATTTTTCTCCCTTGAATGTGTGATTGCATATGTAGGTTGAAGAAAGCTTGAAAGTGTAAGATTTATAAAGTTATCAAAGTTGCAAAAGTTGTCAAAATTGTTGTCATCTCATGGAAAATAAGATCCCGAAGCCATTTCTGACATTTTGATTGTGAAACCTGGGCAAATTGGAAGATTCAAATTTGTATCAGAGGCTCCTAAAAGCTATAGAAAAACCCTTAACTTGGACCCATTCGCCTATAGGCGAATGAGTCCCATATCTGCTTTAGAAAAGCACTTTTGGTGACTGGTAAACATCATTCTACCTTTCTCTGATCTGCAATTTGATTTATAGTTTTGTCAGTATTGAGCTTAATATTGTTGTTTCAAGTGTTAATTACATTTTGGTGTTGATTTTCTATTTTTAGTTTTTCTCCCCAAAGTGTTGTTTGACCTTGACCCCCATCCTTCAGGCATAAGGAAATCTGAAGATTCCCACTTTGACTTGATTCACCTAAGGGTTGATAATCAATTCATTTTGTGGATCTCATTTCCTAATGAAATAGTAAGAAATAGGGTCCTTACCACATCACATATACAACAAACCCTATTTTTCTTCATTTCAACTAATACCACAACAAAGTACTTGTAACCACCTTTCCAATGACTATAAGAAGTTGAAAAATGGACACCCTAGGTGAAAATTATTCCCCCTAAAAAAAGATTACCCAATTTCGCTATTAGGTGGTTGCAGGGTGGTCGCAAGGTGGCCCACCAATGGTGGCGACCTCACCCACTGTATGGAAAAACCCGACACAAATACAAATTTAAGAATAATTTTTCAATGGAAATTTAATTTTATTTGTTTTAAGCCCTTGTGGGCTAGCTTCAACTGGTCTCGATGACCCGCTATCAGATCGAGGGTAATAGCCTATTGGCCAATTGGGGTCAATAGTCTATCAGCTAACCAAGACCCGACAACCTTGTGGTACTGCAAAGGTGTCAATACCCTACAGTGTTATGGGGTACTATGGGTATGGAGGGTCCATAAACACCCCCCCTTTGTTGGAAAAAGGTGCCTCAGATTTACTAGCTTGATCAACTTCTTGCAGCAGTTGTGTTTGTTTCTCTATCAGCCTGACATTTATTTATCGGCGGGACCTTATTCTTAGTCCCAGCGATGGACCGATGAAATTCTATTTAGTGTGGTGTGTTCTATGGGTGGGCCTTGGTCGTCATCGGTATGACTTACTCTCGTTGAAGGGACTCTATCTCAGGTCTCTTTGATGGCTCAATGGAACATGAAAGAAGATTGTGGATGGGACTTAGCCTTATCAGTGGAACTCTGTCTTGAGTCTCCCTAATAGACCGATGGGTTGTGATGAGCACGTTGGTGACTCTCGTCAGTGTGAATTGGATGTCACAGTGGCAGTGGGGACCGCGGCAATGTGATAATATAACCTGATCTACGGTTGTGATAAGTTTGATCCAACGGTGCCCGCTAACCTCGCGCCTCTTGTGGTGGGTCCTAACAAACTCTTGTGGGGTGTGCGAGATTGGTCAGCAGTGATGATGTGACACCATGGTGGTAGTTGATTGACAGTTGCAGTTATAATAATCGAACATTGCCCACTAACTTTGTACCCCTTGTGATGGGTTTTGATTGACTCTTGTGGGGGTGTGCAGAATAGACTAAGTGGTGTACATTTGTTGACTCGGTAACTCATGGAGAATGCGTTGGTGGAACCCGAATGGTGTGATGGTCAACAGTGTTGGGCAGGTGATGTGTCGACACGTGGCACAAATTCATTTTTTGATTCTACGTCACTGTTGTGAATCAACAATCATTGGATTGAAGTTTTTCAACTTGAAGTCGATAATTGTTTTTTGTAATAACGATGTAACTGCATTACAAAATCAGATTGCTCATTGGTTGGAAAGTCGGTACTACAACATGGAGTGATTAGGCTGACCTGAAGAATAAGTGAGATAAATGGGATTTTTGTAATGTAATGAGAGAGATACGAATGGTATTGCATTGAGTTGGTGTTTTCTCAAAGGAAGATTGAATGTAATGTTGTCAAACCGATTCTGTGAATTAACACCTGAAAGTGGAGTCTATAACTATGTATGTAATCTATTTACTGTAATATAAAGTGACTTTGCTTGGTGTGTGGGTTTTTCTCCCATAAGGATTTTCCCACATAAAATTGGTGTTCTATTTGTGTGTTTCTTAAATTTTCTATTCTCGTATTCTGATGGTGTGCATCTTAATGATTGTAATTCAAATTAAGTGAAAAAAAAAATTGCACTTCTTTCCTGAGAATTTTGCACTTGGAAGGCATTTTTGCACCATGCTTTCCTTTCAAGTGGTATCAGAGCCTGGCTAGTTGTGTTATCCTTGTGAGTAGGGATGGTTTTTTGTGCTAATTTTGTTTAGTGGGAGTTTTGCAGAGAAAATTGATTGTCTTGGTTACAGATTGAGATTACAAGCATATTAGGAAGAGTAGAAATTGAAAAGTTCAATGGTGGCAATTTTGAGTTGTGGAAACTCAAAATGGAAGATCTGTTGGTGGAAAGAGATCTCTAGATTGTTGTGTCTGGAACTAAACCCTCAGGCATGAAGCAAGAAGATTGGGATCTTGCAAATAGAAAAGCCAAAGCGCTAATAAGACTTTGTCTGGATGATTTTGTTCTCTTGAACATCCATGAAGAGAAGACTGCATCTTCTTTATGGAAGAAACTTGGTGATATCTATCAGGGAAAGTCTTTGGTAAACAAGTTATTCTTGAGGAAGAAGTTATACTCCTTAAAGATGGAAGAAGGTGCATCCGTTATAGACCATCTGAATTCATTTAACATGATTGTTGCCCAGTTGCCTCTGTGGGTGTGAAGATAGAGGAGGAGGATTATTGTGTGCTTTTGTTGTGTTCCTTACCTGACACATGGGATCATCTAATGATGGCTATTGGAAGTACAACAACTATTTTCAAGATAGAAGATGTGGTTGCTTCGTTGTTGTCAGAAGAAATGTGGAGGAAATCTTTTGAGATGGCCAAGGAGGCCCTTACTGTTCGGGATAGACCAAAGGAGAGAGGTAAGAAGAAAGACAAGAGGTCTAAATCCAAATCTAAAGGGAGATCAAAGTCTCTAGGAAAGAAGTCCAAGGTGAAATGGTGGAGTTGTGGGAAGATTGGTCATATTCGGAAGGATTATAAAGAGGAGAAAAAGAACAACAACTCTTCGAAAAATGATTCTTCTCAAAGTGATGTAGATGCCTTCATTGCAGCCTTGGCGACTCAAGCATCAAATGATATCTAGCTGATTGACTCAGGAGCATATTTTCACATGACATCTCACAAAGATTGGTTCACGACGTATGAAAAGTATGTTGGTGGAAAAGTGTACCTAGCAAGTGATTCATCTCTTGAAATTGTTGGTCGTGGAAGAGTCAAAATCCAATTTCCTGATGGAAGAATCAAAGGAATTGATGTCATAATGCACATTCCAGGTCTAGATCATAATTTTCTTTCTATTAGTAAGTTGAATGATGTTGGTGTGTATGTTTCTTTCTTGAGTGGAGGCTACAAAATGACTAGAGGTTCAATGGTGTTGGCTAAGGGTGCACGCATAAGCACTCTATACAAGTTGGATACATGTCATGTTCAATGTAACATCTTTGTAAATTCAAGCAAAGTTGCTCGTGTCGAGAAGGAGAAAAAAGTTCCTTTGGGTGCAAAATCTATGGAGGTGAAACTCCCAACAAAGAAAACCATGCTATGGTATCATAGACTCGGTCACATAGGAGAAAAATTCTTAAAAGCCTTGAAGAATAAAAACCTAGTAGAAGGGCTTGATGATTGTACCCTTGAGTTTGATTTTTGCAAACATTGCATTTGTGGAAAGCAACATCATGTTTCATTTTATTCTAGTCCTCATAAGTCTTCTGGAATACTGGATTATGTTCACTCTGATGTATTTGGTCCAGTGAATTTTCCTTTGTTATCGAAGTCTAAATATATTGTTTCTTTTATTGATGATTATTCGAAAAGGGCATATGTGTACTTTCTTAAAAGTAAATCAGAAGTGTTTAGTTGATTTAAAAGAGTTTAAAAACTTGGTAGAAAATCAAACTGGAAGGAAAATTAAATGCTTAAGGATGGATAATGGCAGCGAATTCTATTCTACAAATTTTGAAAGGTATTGCAAAGACCATGGAATTAAAAGGCATAAAACTACGCCTTATACTCCACAGCAGAATGGAGTTGCTGAGAGGTTAAACATGATGTTGATGGAAAGAGTGAGAATTATGTTGAGTAGTGTTGGTCTAGAGCAGAATTTTTGGGCTGAGGTTGTAGCTATGGCATGTTACTTGGTTAATCATTCACCTAGTTCGGCTCTTGTTGAAAAAATACCTATGGAAGCGTGGTCTGGTAAGAAGCCCTCTTTGAGACATATTCATTTTTTTGGCTGCAAAGCATATGTTTATGTGCCAAATGAGAAAAGATCTAAGTTGGAAAAAAAAGTTGTAAAATATATCTTCATCGACTACGACATTGGTGTGAAAGGATACAAGCTTTGGAATCCTATTACTGAGAAGGTTATGTACAACAGAAGTGTAATCTTTCAAGAGCAGAAACCTTCTGCAGTTGATTTGTAGTCAGAGACAGAAGGATGATGTAGTTAAAATTCCTCGAACTCCAGATAAAGAGGAACTACAAATTCAAAGTTTATCTAAAAATGTGGAGAGCTCTAGCAGTTTTGAGAACTCTGAACAGGAAGAAGAACCTCAACCTTAGCCAGTGAGGAGTTCTACACGTGAGAAGCAATAGCCTGAAAGGTATGGATTTTCCATGTTGGATTCGAGTTGTGCCTATGCTTTGATTACTAGCACTGATGAGCCTAAGACTGTAAAAGAGGCTATTAATATGTCTAATTTAGATTCATGGTTGGAAGCCATGAACGAGGAAATGGCATCATTGAAAAAGAATGAAACCTAGGATTTGGTACCTTTTCCTAAAGGTCGAAAGCATGTTGGCTATAAATGGGTATTTAAGAAGAAAATTGGTCTAGATGGCAGTGTTGAGAAGTATAAATCTCGGTTGGTTGCGAAAGGTTATTCTTAGGTGGAGGGAATTGATTATGGAGAAATATTTTCTCTTGTAGCTAAGTTGACATCTATCAGATTTATGTTGTCACTTGCAGATGTGTATGACTTAGAGATTGAGTAGATGGATGTGAAGACAACATTTCTTCATGGAGATCTAGAAGAAAAAATCTATACGTGCCAGCCTGAGCACTTTGTTGAAAAAGGTAAAGAAAGTCTAGTTTGCAAGCTAAAAAAATCTTTGTATGGTTTAAAGCAATCACCTAGAATGTATTTAAAATCTTAGTTGTTAGCATAGTTTGAAATGAAAGATTTAGGTGCAACAAGGTATATTCTAGGTATGGAAATCAAACGGTATAGGGGAAGTAAAAAACTTTGGCTCGACCAGAGTAAGTATATTAATACTGCATTGGATGTTGTGGATGTGTTGCTAATATGTGGTTGTCATTGATGTCAACACTATTAGCATTTGGTGTATTAGAGGTTGTATATGTCGAGGTTATTCAGAAAATTGTAAAAGAAAGTGTTTCAAGTTCCCAGTGGAATTGTGCAGATCATGAAGGCATATTTTTCTTTACGTTGAAGTTCAGCTACTATGGAATAAAGGGTTTATTTTTTAGAGTATCTAGATCATCTACCGGAAGTTTCAGATGTCTACGTATAGATTTGATCATGTTGTGGTCTGACAGTATTTATGTGTTCTTTGTCAATGTTCCTGAGTGAATTTTGTGTGATTCTAGTAATCTCAGTTGTTGCGGATGTTTCTCTATTGTTTCTTGATGTTCTTGGATGTCTCTAGATCATGCTCTATCTTTGTAGTACATCCACATTGATCGGTGTGCTCGTGGTCACAAATTTTTCTCTGGATGTTTGGTTTTTCATGTTCTTGGCTGACATGATGGTGGTAGCGTGTTGTGGATTTTTGAAGTGAAATTAATTGAAGTCTTTTTGTGTTGAAGTTTCTAATTTGGGTCCCCACTATGATGTGGCTGACCTTGGTGGATTCACTCTAAAAATTCAATTGTAAATTTGGGTCGACATTGAAAATATGTTTTATTTTCCTAGCCGACTAAGTTGTTGATGAAATCTCATGTAGCGGATATATAAGAGCGATTGTTTCATTGGTGCAAAGTATGCTTCGTATGTTGGGTGTGCTCCTATGTGTGTATGTGTGAATATCATTCGATTGCAAAGCAGGGTGTGAAGAAGATCAAGTGAAGTGTGAAGTATTTTGTGAAGGAGTTTTTTGTGCTTAATTGGAACTGTAATCATGCTTGTGCAGAAGCTATTTACTCAATTCGTACCTTCCAGATTTTAATCCTATTATGTATTGTTGGGTAGTGAGCCCCCTGCTATAATTGAGCAATGAGCCCTAGGCAGTGTGCCTAAATGCATGTGCATTCCCCTTTTTTATTTCATTATACTTTTAATAGGGTATAATATTGTGGACTAACATCCACCGTGGTTTTTCCCCTAACAGGGTTTCCACATAAAAATCTTGGTATTCTCTGTCTCTTTAATGTGTTAATTGCTTATTCATCATATATGAGATTAAGTTAAGTGAAGTTTGAAAATTTTATTATTTTGTGACAACTAATTCACCCCCCCTCTCAGTTGTATGTCCCTTTTTTTCCAACAATTTGCATCAGAGCAGGTTCCTCTAAAGAATTCTAAAAGCTTGAGGTGATCCGAGATGGCAACATTCAAGAAGGATAGTCTGAGATTTGATGGAACTAACTACTCACTATGGAAAGTCAGGATGCAATGTCACCTAAGGTGTATTGGTGAATCCTACTGCAAGATTACAAAATACCCATATGTTATTCCTTATAATGGTCCCTCCACTGCTAATGAGATCAAAGATCCTGAAAAAAATATCAGGGCTATTGAAGCTTTGGTGAGTGCTCTGACAGATTCGAAGATGGAAAATGTGGTAGGACTGCAGATAGCTCATGATATTTGGATGAAGCTAGAAACTTTGTATGAAGGAGATGCACAGGTGAAGATGGCTAAGCTATGGAGTTTGAAAGGCAAGTATGAGAATTTGAAGATGGGTGAAGATGAAAATATCACTTCTTTTATGCAAAGAGTAAATGAAATAGTGATCTGGGTATTACATGTGTCAGTGGTTCTCTGGATGAGGATGAAATTTTAGCTAAGATATTCAGATCCTTGGCTCCCTCCTACAAAGTGAAGGCTCATGCTATTGAAGAACTTAGATCAATAACAAAGATGTCAAGAGATACGTCGGTTGGTAAGCTTGTTGCTTTTGAATTAAGTGAATTTGGTGAATCTGTTCTGAAAATTGAATCTGCATTCAAGGCTACTATATCTAAAAGTAACAAGCAAAGATATGGTCTAGGAGAATGTTCCAGAAAGATATCCAAGTATGATGAAGAACTGAAACGGCTTGAAGATAAAGAAAGAGAGGTAGAAGAATTGGAAGCATTGACTGTAAAGAAAGAAGGCAGAGGAAAAGGTAAGTATGAAGGAGTGTTACCTATTAAATATTTTTCTTACAGTAAAATAGGTCATTTTGCATCAAGATGTCTTGAAAGAGTTCCTAGATCTAAGCCTTACAAATCTAGATTCCAAAAGAAATGTTATTTTGTTGGAGTGATTGATGATGAGACTGATAAAGAAAATGGACATGAAGATGAATGGATTTTCATTGCTACCATTGAAAATAGTCTTGTGGCTACTGAATCTGCTAAAGATGTGAAAGCTCTTGCAACCCAAGTTGAAGAAAAGGATGAGTGGGTTATTGACAGTGGATGCTCACATCATATGACTGGTGACAGGAACAAATTTGTAAGTCTAGAGAAGTATGATGGTGGTGTTGTAAGATTTGGAGACAACAATGTTGTTGTGATTCGTGGCAGAGGTTCTATTTACCTTGGTGGTAAGGATTTTGGCGATATGATTGCTACAGGTAGAAAAACAAATGGTAATATTTTTCACCTAAATACTGCTAGTGGGAGTTGTTTAATTGCTCAAGTAGATGAAAGTTGGTTATGGCATAGGAGGCTATGTCATGTAAATTTTGATAACATTGTCAAGGTAAGTTCCACTCAAGCAGTAAGAGATCTACCTAAGTTAGTGAAGCTTGCTAACACAATTTGTAAGGAGTGTCAAATGGGTAAACAGACTAGAGTCTCCTTCCAGAGCAAATAGTTTCATTCAAATGATTTGTTGGAGCTGCTACATACTGACCTTTGCGGTCCCTCTAGAGTCAAAAGTATTCATGGATAAAGGTACTTTATGTTGATTATTGATGATTACTCTAGAATGATATGGGTTTCCTTCTTAAGAGAAAAATGTGAAGCATTGGAAAAGTTCAAAAGTTTCAAGGCTATGGAAGAGAATGACAAAGGTCTGAAAGTCAAGTGTTTGAAATCTGACAGAGGTGGTGAGTTCACCTCTAGGGAGTTCAACTCTTTTTGTGAAGAACATGGAATCAAAAGATAGTTATCTGCTCCTCAAACCCCTCAATAGAATGGAGTTGCAGAAAGAAAGAATAGAACAATTTTGGATGCTGCTAGAACAATGATGATAGAAGGAAATGTGCCCTAGATCTGTTGGATTGAAGTTGTAAGCACTATTGTGTATACCTTAAACCAAGTAAATGTTAATGGTAATTCTGGTAAGACCCCTTTTGAGCTATGGTTTGATTACAAGCCTACTGTTAAGTACTTCAAGATCTTTGGAAGCAAATGTTATATCAAGAGAGATGATGATATAGGCAAGTTTGATGCAAGAAGCGATGAACGAATCTTTTTAGGTTACTCTACTAAGAGCAAGGCCTATCGATGCTATAACAAAATACTGAGAAAGATGGTTGAGAGTGCAAATGTCAGAGTTGATGAGGATTCTACTAAATCGTCCAAATATTGTGGATATGATTCAGATTAAGATAATACAAACAAAGGGAAAAATGTTCAGACACCAAATCAACTTCATATTATTCCTTTCATTCTGGTAAATCAAGTAAATCAGGAAGCACAGACAAGTGCAAGTGCAGATGAAAGAACAGAAGAACTAGAAGATTGTGAAAGTTCCAAAACTCCAAGGTATGTAAAGCTAAAACATTTTGAAAGTCAAATTATAGGAGATAAGAATAAAGGAGTGCAAACTAGAAGAAAGATTACAGAAGAGTATTGCCTGATTTCCAAGATTAAACCTGAGAATGTCACTGAAGCCTACCAAGATGAACACTGGATGGAAGCTATGAAGGAAGAGTTGACACAAATTGAAAAGAATGACACGTGGACACTGGTTCCCAGACCTAAAGACAAAAATGTGATTGGTACTAAATGGGTGTTTCGAAACAAGCTGAATGAACAAGGTGAAGTGGTCCGAAATAAAGCAAGACTGGTATGTAAAGGGTATTCTCAGATGGAAGGTGTTGATTTTGAAGAAACTTTTGCCCCTGTTGCTAGAATCAAAGATGTTAGATTATTTCTTGCTTATGCTGCATACAAGAACTATAAAGTCTATCAAATGGATGTGAAGTCGGCATTTCTAAATGGAGAACTAGAAGAAGTATACATTGAGCATCCGGATGGATTTCAGCTAATTGACAAGGAAGATATGGTTTTCCACTTGAAGAAAGCTCTATATGGACTTAAGCAAGCCCCTAGAGCTTGGTATGCTAGATTGGACAAATACTTACTGAAGCTTGGATTCACTAAAGGTACCACTGATAGCAACTTATATTTCAAATTGGATCATGATAAAGAGTTAATTATAGAAGTCTTTGTTGATGACAATATTTTTGGAGGAGATGACAATCTATGTATGAAGTTTGTTGATGAGATGAAGGATGAATTTGAGATGAGTATAATTGGAGAGATGAGGTTCTTTTTGGGATTGCAAGTTACCCAGTTAGACAAGGGAATTTTCATATCTTAGTCCAAATATGTGAGAGAACTATGAAGAAATTTGGGATGGAAGAATCAAAGTCTGTTGGTACTCCCATGGTAACCAGATGCAAATTAACACAAAATGATGATTCTCCTAAGGAAAATCAAACAAGGTACAGGTCAATGATTGGTGGATTACTTTATTTAACCCAGACTATACCAGACATTATGAATGTTGTATGTATGGTTGCTAGATTTTAGGTTGATCCAAAAGACTCACATGTGACTGTTGTCAAGAGAATCTTCAAATATCTGAAAGGAACAGTTGACTTTGTACTTTGGTATCCAAAGGATGATGATCTCACTTTAAATGCATATACTGATGCAGATTGGCCTAGAGATGTAGATGACAGGAAAAGTACTAGTGGTGGTGCTTTCTTCCTAGGGAAGAAGCTGGTGTCCTGGATGAGCAAAAAGCATAATTCCATTTCTCTATCTAATTCTGAAGCAGAATATATTGTTGTTGCAAATAATTGTACTCAAGTAATATGGATGAAACAAATTTTGAAAGATATCAGGGTGATATATGAAGAGCTTATTTCCATATACCGTGACAATTCAAGTGCAATAAATATTTCAAAGAATCTAGTGCTACACTCTAAGACTAAACATATATCAATCAAGTTTCACTTCTTGAGGGAGAAAGTGAATGAGAAAGAAGTCAGATTGGAGTATGTACTTACCAAAGAATAGATTGCAGACATCTTTACTAAACCATTATCGAAGGATACTTTTGAGTATCTCAAAGGAATGCTAGGGGTAATTACCCCTCCTGATAAGAACTAAAAGATGCATTTACTTGCATCAATCTATGAGCTACATTGCTATATTCTGATCCGGATTGATGTTTTTGTGGATGCTACTCAGGGGGAGTAGTCAGATGTGCAGATATGTGGTTCAAAGTGCATATATGGAAAGGTCATGGTTACCTTTTCCATTGATGTCAAAGGGGGAGAAGTGCAATGTGAAAAAAAAATTTAAGGGTTGAAGAGAAATTGAGGAGAAGAGTCAAAACCAAAGGGAAAGCAAGTGTGTTGGGTTGATGGTATTTTTCACATCATGTGTTGCCATCAATGCCAAAGGGGGAGATTGTCGGATGTTGTGGATGTGTTTTTGATATGTGGTTGTCATTGATGTCAACACTATTAGCATTTGGTGTATTAGAGGTTGTATATGTTGAGGATATTGAGAAAATTGTAAAAGAAAATGTTTCAAGTTCCTAGTGGAACTGTGCAAGTCATGAAGGCGTATTGTTCTTTACGTTGAAGTTCAGCTATTGTGAACTAAAGGGTTTATTTTTTAGAGTATCTAGATCATCTACCAGAAGTTTTAGAGGTTCGCGTATAGATTTGATCATGTTGTGGTCTGACAGTATTTTTGTGGTCTCTGTCAGTGTTCCTGAGTGAAGTTTGTGTGATTCTGGTAATCTCAATTGTTGCGGATGTTTCTCTGTTGTTTCTTGATATTCTTGGATGTCTTTAGATCATGCTCTATCTTTGTAGTACGTCCACATTGATTGGTGTGCTCGTAGTCAAATATTTTTCTCTGGATGTTCGATTTTTCATGTTCTTGGCCGACATGATGGTGGTAGCGTGTTGTGGATCTTCGAGGTGAAAATAATTGAAGTCTTTTTGTGTTGAAGTTGCTAATTTGGGTCCCCACTATGTTGTGTCTAACCTTGGTGGATTCGCTTTGAAAATTTAATTGTAAATTTGGGCCGACATTGAAAATGTTTTATTTTGTTGGCCGACTAAGTTGTTGATGAAATCTCATGTAGCAGATATATGAGCGATTATTTCATCGGTGCAAAGTATGCTTCGTATGCTGGGTGTGCTCCTACGTGTGTATGTGTGAATATCATTTGATTGCATAGCAGAGTGTGAAGAAGATTGAGCGAAGTGTGAAGTAGTTTGTGAAGGAGTTTTTTGTGCTTAATTGGAACTGAAATCAAGCTTGTGTAGAAGCTATTTACTCAGTTCGTACCCTCCAGATTTTGAATCCTATTCTATATTTTTGGGTAGTGAGCCCCTTATGTAATTGAGCAGTGAGCTCTAGGCAGTGTGCCTGAATGCATGTGCATTCCCCTTTTTTATTTCATTATACTTTTAATAGGGTATAATATTGTGGACTAACATCCACCATATTTTTTCCCCTAACAAGGTTTCCACATAAAAATCTTGGTGTTCTCTGTCTCTCTAATGTGTTAATTGCTTATTCATCAAATATGAGATTAAGTTAAGTGAATTTTGAAAATTTTCTTATTTTGTGAGAACTGATTCACCCCCCCTCTCAGTTGTATGTCCTTGTTTTTCCAACATATTGTCCTTGAGAGATTTAGTATGAAAAATTGTAAGTAGTTAGTTGTTCTAGTTTTGCAGGGAATGAAGCTATCTGTTGAAGATTGTTCGAAGTCTCCCACTGAGATGGAGGACATGACCATAGTGCCTTATGCAAGTGTAGTTGGCAGTTTAATGCATGCAATGGTTTGTACCAGGCCAAAGATTGCCCAAGCAGTGGGAGTACTTAGTCGATTTATGGCTAATCCAGGAAGACCACATTGGGATGTTGTGAAGAGAGTTTTCAGGTATTTGAAGGGTACCTTTGAGTATTATTTGTGCTATCATGGAAACTTGGTTGGATCACAGAGGTCTCTTAGCATTTGTGGATATGTGGATTATGATTGGGTAGGGGATGTTGATAGTAGAAGATCCACCAATGGATACATCTTCATGTTATTCGATGGTGCAGTGAGTTGGATGAGAAAGCAATAGGCTGTAGTCACTTTATCTACTACTGAGGCGGAGTGCATGGCAACAACACATGCCTGTAAAAAATCCATTTGGTTTAAATGTTTGTGTTCTGATGTTGGGTTTAATGTAGGGAAGATTTCTATTTGTTGTGATAGTCAGAGTGCTATTTTTTTGGTGAAGAATCTCACTTTCCATGCCAAGATGAAGCATATCCATGTTCAGTATCATTTCATTCGTGATATGGTGGAGGATGGAAAGGTTAATCTTGAAAAAGTGGATAATCTGGAGAATATCGCTGATGTGTTGACAAAGCCTGTGAGCAAAGAAAAGTACAAGTGGTGTGCCAATTCGATGGGCCTTGGGGCCTATTACTTTCAGTAACTTCAAGTTAGGAAGAAGCCAACAAGTCCTTTGTCAAGTGGGAGCATGTTGGAAAAAGGTGCCTCAAATTTACCGGCTTGATCGACTTCCTACAATAGTTGTGTTTGTTTATCTATTAGCCTAGCAATTCTTTATCGATGGGACCTTTTTCTCAAACCCATCAATGGACCAATGACATTCTATTTAGTGTGGTGTGTTCTATCAGTGGGTCTTGGTCATCATTGACAGGACTTACTCTCATCAAAGGAACTCTATCTCAAATCTCTTTGATGGATCAATGGAACGTGAAAGAAGATTGTCGATGGGACTTAGCCTTATTGGTGGGACTCTTCCTTGAGTCTCCCCGATAGACTAATGGGTTGTGGAGAGCATGTTGGTGACTCTCTTTAGTGTGACTTGGATGTCACAGTGGCAGTGGGGACCAAACAATATGATAATATAACTTGATCTATGGTTGTGATAAGTTTGATCTAGGGACACTTGCTAACCTCACATCTCTTGTGGTGGATCCCGACAGACTCCTGTGGGGTGTGTGGGATTGGTCAGTAGTGATGATGTGACGTCATGGTGGTAGTTAATCAACTTTTGTAGTTATAATAATCTAACAATGCCCGCTAACTCCACACCCCTTGTGGTAGGTTTTGACTGACTCCTGTGGGGGTGTGCGGAATAGATTGAGTGGTGTACATCTGTCGATTCGGTAACTCATGGAGAATGCCCTGTTGGAACTTGAATGGTGTGATGGTCATCAACGTTGGGAAAGTGATGTGTCGACATGTGGCAGATATTCATTTTTTGATTTTGCATCATTGTTGTGAATCAACAATCATTGGACCGAAGTTTTTCACCCTGAAGTTGATAGTTGTTTTTCTTGATAACAATGTAACTGCATTACAAAATCAGATTGCTCATTGGTTGGAAAATCAGTACTACATGGAGAGATTAGGCCAACCTAAAGAATGAGTGAGATAAAATGGGATGTATGTAATGTAATGAGAGAGAGATGAATGGTATTGCATTGAGTTGGTGTTTTCTCAAAGGAAGAGTGAATGTAATGCTATCGAACTGATCTTGCGAATTAACACCTAAAAGTGGCCCGTTTGTAACTTTGTATGTAATCTATTTACTATAATACAAAGTGACTTTTCTTGGTGTGTGGGTTTTTCTCCCATAAGGGTTTTCCCTCATAAAACTGGTGTTCAATTTGTGTGTTGATTAAATTGTCTATTCTTGTATTCTGATGGTGTGCATCTTAATGATTGTAATTCGAATTAAGTGATTTTTTTCTGCACTTCTTTCCTGAGGATTTTGCGTTTGGAAGACATCTTTGCACCGTGCTTTTCTTTCACCCTTTGTGGCATCCCCTGAGTTGTTCAACCACCAAATATCCCTTCATGGGAAGCCTCTATTTTGGTCTTTCCACATCCATAGGGAGCTAAATGGAATGAAAAGATTGTATTTGTGTGTATGATCTTAACCCTAAGTGTGTCTAGGATATAAGAACAATGATATGATAGTAAATTATTGATAATAATAACCCAAATCTATGAAACCATCAGTATTCATGTGTGTATGAAAGGTAATGTGAAAGATGGAGTATCAAAATTTCAACAAAGAAAACATAATATTAAACCAACAACAAAGTAGATGCTTTTAATTATCTCAAAAGAAAAGGGAGAGAGTGAGAAAGATGTCAAAAGCAAGGAGAATGAATCAAGAGACTCAAATACATACAATTATAACAAGGATTTGTAATTTTTTTTAAAGGGGAATTTCCTTGTAATCATTTAATTTCAAGTATGAAGTAAGCAAATAACTAAGAATAAGTTAAGGATGGCTTAGGATTTGTAATTTTGAAAGTAATTCTAAGATTGGGACATGCAAAGAGAAAGATCAATGCCTATCATGGGCTATAGAGTCATAATGTCATGCATTTTGCATCATAGATTCAAACTTACCCTGATGGACATATAGAGCATTACCACCTTATGATAATGAGGTCTATTAAAACCTACAATGCAATTATACTTAGTAATCCATATGAAACCATAACATTCTCATTATTCTCCGACAAACATTTACACCATTCCTTCAACAGAAAGCAAACCATGAAAATGATTCAATGCAACAAATGTGCATGAAGAAATCAATAATCCTTGATTATATCATTCAAAGAACATTGCATTTCAAAAATTGGTGATAATTCCATTGCAATGTACATCCATATAAGCTTAAAATTATAATAAAATAATACTATCATAAATTACTTATAAACACAAACTCAACACTCTACAACAAACATCAAAGACTCTTACAATCTAACCCCTTTACCAACTTCTCCCAATTCTCAGAACACCTACAAATGATAGAGAAAACACATTAAATAAAGGGAAGAAAATTCATATTGAAAGTGAAAAAAATGAACCCTAGACAATTATGTTTTAAAATCAGGAATTTTATTTTCCAGACTTTCTCATTTCCTGTGCATCCATTCTAGCATTTTTTCAAAGGATTTTATAGTGATTATCTACTCCTCGCCCCTAAATTGAGCTCTCCAAGAATGTTGGAGCTCTCCTAGCTCAACTAGAAACCTTTGAAAAACCTCAAAAAATGGCCAACGCTCACAAAACAGTATGAAAACCCCGAAAATTGGCCAACAGTCACATAACAGTATGGTGTAAAAATGGGGACATTACACTTGCCTTTGAGGATGTGGTCTTTTAAAATTTTCATTGTTGCCTTTGTGAGGAATACTAAAATTTTGAGTGATATTACATTCTTCCTTCTTGGAACTATTACCATTGATGGAGCTCTTAAGCACATTTGCATATCCTTTAGGCTTCTCCTCATTTTTTTTCTTTGCTAACTTTTTAGGCTTGGAACTTGAACTTTTTTTTGGTAGTCCTTTGATTTTCTTCAAATCCAAGACCAATCTTGATGAAAAGTGATCTCTAAGAGTTGACAATTTCCTCTAGAATTATAGTGCTCTTTTCAAATTTCATGCTCCAGTTTAATTGATCATTTGATTTCTCCAACTCCTTCCTTAAGGAAACAATTTCAAGCTCCAATTGTTCACACTCCAATTCCTTTTTCTTTAGCTAATCTCTTACAACTTCAATTCATTTTCCTTCCTCAATTTGAATCTTCAGAACCATGATCATCTTTATCGATTCTTCAATACTTTGAGATAATTTCACTTTAGTTTTTCTATCCTCTTGAAGTCGTTACTTTTAGCCTCAAATTTCTCTTCTTGAGCTTCTCAATCTTATGATAGGCAAAATGGAGTTCTTTCTCAAGATCCTCTTATTCATCATCTTTGATATGTTCTTCCTTTAAATCTCCTCCTTTTTTTTCTTCATCATCCTTTGCTTCTATCACCATGAAGAGTATTTCTTTTGTATCCCAATCGAAGAAGCTTCCATTGCTTTCTTTGGATGAGCTACTTGCTTCTTGGAGGTAAAGACTCTTATTCTTTTGAAATTTCTTTCCATATTAGTCTCGTGTGCTCTTTTTCTTGTTATAGTGATATTTCCTTCCTTTCTTTTGTTGTATTTTTCTTTTTCAATACTCTCACTCTCAACCTGCGAACACTTGCAAGAAAAATGACCTAGATTACCACAATTGAAGCATTTAAGATTATACATACCTTTGTGTTTGTTGAATCCTTTCTTGAGCTTCCTCACAAAGTGGGCTACTTCTTCATCACTTGAACTTTCACTTGATATGTATCATTTATTCTTTATCCTCTTGGATGCATTAAAAGTGACTTCCCATTTTTTATGGCTTCTCTTTCCATGTCCTCATTTCATATGTTGTGAGGATCCCATGCAACTCATCCATCTTCAAGGTGTTTAGATCCTTCATTTACTCAATGGCGAAAAACTTTTGCATCAAATCTCATGGGGAGGGATCTTTAAACCTTTTGTACAATTATTGCATCCTCAACCTTCTCTCCAAGACCACGGATAGTGTTGACGATTTCATCCACACGAAGTGGATAGGTAGTGATATTTTCTTCATCCTTCATCTTCAAACTCTCAAATTGTCTCTTGTGGGTTTGAAGCTTGGCCTTCTTAACCTTGTCTCTTTCATATATATTTTTCAACTTATCCCACATGTCATTTGTCGATATTCCATGCATCAATTTCACAACCTTTTGTTCAAATAACCCACACAAAATCATATTTTTGGCTTTGGCATTATTTTCACTCACCCTTTTTTTGACTTGATGCATTATTAGAGTTGTAGGAGCACTTCAACAATGTTCAAAAATTTGTCAAATATCATACCCTAGATTTTTCAAATAATTTTCCATCCTTATGCTTCAAAAGGCATAATTTGTTACATCAAATAGTGGTTCCTTGTTTGAGGAAAACCCATATCCTTCGACCATGTGTGCTTTCAAGATCTACCTTCAAGCAGTTAATCTCTTTCCAAAGGAACCCGCTCTAATACCAATTGATGAAACACAAAATTATACTAAGAGGGGGGTGAATCAATATTGGTGACTTTTTTATCTCAACTTGATCAAACACAACAATATTACCTCAATATTTAATTATCCATAGCAATTACATGCAAGATCTAGCAATTAAGAACACAAGAAGAACATACAATTTTACGTGGAAACCCTTATGGAAAAATATTGCTTGTATAAATATTTTTACAAATTGTGTAGGAAACAACTCACTAGAGACTCCAATCCCCACCACTAAGCACCAACCCAACAAAAGATGTCAATCTCTTCTAATAAGAGGCACAAACCTCTCAATCTTCTCAATTAGGAGGCTTCAACCTCCAAATGAATAATATGATAATTTGTTTGCAACTTCCTCTTAGATCCACCCTTCACAATTGCTAACAAGTTTGCAATACACTCACTCATAAATCTACAATATAGTTTTCAATATTTATACTCATAGAAATGTCATGATCTTGTTTTTATTTCTCTTTTCTTCTCACAAAATTGATGCTAAAAACCTCTCATGAATCTACTCACATATTTCTTGTAAATCTATTCAAATATCTTTTTATTTATGTTCTTCATATGAATAATAATCCTTGAAATTGATTAATTTTAACCTTCTCACAATCCTCTATTTATACTTGTCAATCATGCCTCTTCACCCAAGATGTGTGACTCTCCAAGAGGGGGGTCAGCCCAACCTCATCAAATGATTTTTATTTATTTTATTATTGCATGCCCAAGGTGGGCGCACCACTCAAAGGGGGTCGTCCCTCTTTAAAAAAATAGAATTAATTTATTTTTAATTTTTAAATCCCACTAAAGTGGGTGCCACACAAAAAGAGGTTGGCCCACATTACATACATTTTTTATTTTAATTTTTTTCTTCACATTGTGGGTGTCAAACTTAGATCCATAGGTCAACCATCATAAATCACCTTTGACATCAACGACAATAATTTTTCCAACAAAAACATACAAAAAGCACACTTGAATAAGTCCACTATCCATAAGGTTCTAAGCAACCTTATTCATGCTTTTCATCTTTTTGTGACCAATGACATTGTAAAAGTTAACTACACTCAATCCATACGAATTCAAGGCATATTTAATCCATTATATATCAGTCTCAATAAGATCATCTAATATAAACTAAACTAAGAATTCATTAAAACTAACATATTAAATCATGAAAGCTTCAAAAACACCTATTCTAATCCATTGAAACTTATCCTATTGGGGGAGTGGTGTTGCATTGATGTGGAATGGCGACCCTTTCCCAATTGCTTAGATAATGAGCTTGTTTTGATCGATTCTATTAAAGAGAATCAATGAAACCGATGAAAGATGTGAATAAAACATGATTTAAATGCTAAATTAACATGATGAATGCTAAGATGATCGATATGAGAGTATGCAAATCTACTCTAAATGTATGCAAACTTCAAAATATTAAAACCCTAATTACAAAATATGCTAAATGTATGCACCTATGTTATCATGGAAGCCATTAATGGATGCTTTAAGCTAATGATGCAAGATTTAAACTAAAAAAGAAGCTAAATATGAGTGCAAGTGAAAGTGATTTTAATAGCATAAGTTTGCTCTTTAAAAAGATGGATACATTTGTCTCCAAATAGTGACCTATTTATAGGAGGACAAATGAGAAATGAAGGGTTAAGATTAAAAAAGTTAATCAATGGTCAAAATTGGAGGAAAGATGAAACATGGATCAAGGATTTTCATCAATGGATGAATCGCATGGATCAAGAAAAGAATCAAGGGTTCATATTCTTCAAAAAAACACACTTTCAAAACTTGCACAAGAAGTCTTGTTGAAAGTTTCTTGTAAGGAGGAATATTCTTTTTTCCAAATGAGTGAAGAAAGAGAATATTTTTAAAGAATATTCTCATGGGTGAGGAAAATTAGATATTTAGTTAATTAAAACTAAATTAAATTGTGCAAAGGGGAAAGAATATGGGAATATTCCTTTTGGAGGAATGTGCAAAGAAGGAATATTCCCTTGCAAGTGGGAGAATTAGATTTAATTAGTAATTTGATAATTAAAACAAAGTTTCAATTATGCAAATTAGGGGAATTATATGATATTCATTAAATAATTGATTTAATGGAGATAAAATAAAAAAACAATGGATGAGATTGATTTGATCTATCAATGGTCACAAATGAAAGGAGGATGAAACATGGATCAAGGATTCTCATGGATGAGAATCAAAGATCACATGGATCAAGAAAAGATCAAGGGCTCACAATCATGCAAACATACACACTTTACAACAACTTTAAAAAGTTGTTTGAAAGTTTGTTTGGAATAATCATTACTTTTTTTGAGAAAAATAGGAGAATATTCCTTTGAAATATTCCCTATGTAAGTGGATGAGAGGGAAATTAGCAATTTTGTTAATTAAAACTAAATTTGAATGTGCAAGATGAAGAATGTGAGGATATTCATTAAATTATTGATTTATTTAATGAAAAGGGGATGAAAATATGATATTTAATTAAATAGTTTAGGCTATTTAATTAAATAAGAGGACTTAAGGTTAAAATTAAATATTTTGCATTATTTAAGTAAACCGGATGAAATGTCAGTGTGAAAGGGGGTGAATTAATCCAATTAGGTTAATTAGATTAATAGGTGAAAATGAGGCATTTAATTAAATAATCAAGCTTATTTAATTAAACAAGCGAAAAGAAGATGGATTTAGGATGAAGCGGTTATAGTATATCGGATTCAAGTGTGTATATCATTTAGGACATTTTTAAGTGTCTACATTTTTCCCCTCTTTGAAGCAAGGTACTTGTTACGTTGGTTCAAAGATTGACGTTTTTTTGGATTAAACTACTGCTCATATCAAAAAATTAAAAAATTATGATTTTTGGATGCCCCACTATTGCCCCAACGGAAGGAATAAGAGGGTTCCCTGCCCCCTCGAGAAATCGGACGAAAATTTTGAATTTTGGGTTGATTTCTCAACAAAGGTAAAATATAGATTCAGGAACAGTTCAACTCAGAGAGGACTAGAAAGCGTAGATGTCTGATGTAGACATATTTGATGATGTATAGAGAATCATCAGTCATGGGTAGCCTTGTGTACATTCTAATATATCACACAAATTTGATACTTAGATAGAAATGTTAGTAAAGATAGAAGAATAAGAAGAATGGATTTGACCATTGATTTTGAGATTGATTCAGAAGTCCAACAAGTCCATGATGCATCGAGACTTTATTAGATATGGTAATGAAATGGATGATTTTCTCATATTCGAGATTGGGATTTTCTGTCATTCCTTATTTTTGATATATCACATAGACACGATGCATCATGTCATTGATAACCAAGATGGTGTTGTATCTAGTGTAATGGACTTTGACTCTGCAAATAGATAAGATAGTTCTTGTTCACACCTTGACATACGGAAACCTCGTTGGAATGTAGCTTAGATATTTAGAATATATTGGGCCAAAGCATATGCAATAGTCAACAATCTACTCCAAACAACCTCCATACACAACTAAGCAAGTATGTGCCAAGATTATTTTATAAGAATATCCACAAGCACAACAAACTAAAGATAATGATTGATGCCCCATTCCTTTCTCTCTAAATCATTAAGACATCATCGAGAGGTCCTCATAATGGGTCAATAAGATAAATCATAAGAAAAGATTAAAGACAAACAATTAGTGTTAACTATATCTCTTGCCAATTTAAGATAGCTAAGGTGATTTCTAATGTTGATGCCCATTGTTGGAAGGATACATCCTAGGACATGTTATTAGCTGGTATGATTTAGGATTAGGTGTGTGATAGGTCGTTGATACAAACTCCACTGACGCGTTTACCTATGACCTAGACTTTAGATTTTGACACTTAGGTTCTCACTTTACAACTTGTGACTTGCTTTCTATTTGTGTTACCAAAGGTTGAAGATGATGATTGATATATTATGGGTGAAGGTTTACTGCAAGTGAAAGCGAAATCGGATGGATGGTTTTGGATTTTCTAGAATATTTCAATGTTTTTGGTATTTGGAAAATGTTTTTGAGGCCGTTTTTTTATCTTTTTGAAAGTTTATGTGGATGTTTTGGTTTTCAATTATTTTGAGGCTATTTAGGGTTTTCCAAGGTTTTCCAATGTTTTTGTGTTTTTTTGAGATTTTGAATGTTTAAGGATTTACTGATATTTGAATGTTTAGGGATTTTATAAGTTTCAACCAAGAACCTAACCTAAAAGACTATCCTAGGGGCCTTGGGGGATTATCAAAGATGAGCCTTACCTACGTTATACACGCAGAGACCACGCACTGGTACATTTTGACTCAAAATCTGACAATAGTTCGTCGGAATTTCGACGAACTTTCGTTGGAATTATTTCGTCAATTTTTTGACGAAATTTGAAATGTTGAAATTCTGACCCAGCCAATGATGCTAGGTCAGAATTTCGACATTTCAAAGTTCGTCGGAAAATCGATGAAATAATTTCGATGAACTTTTGTTGGATTTTGAGTCAAAATTTATCAGTGACAGTTTGACTAACTTGACTTATTGATGATGAGATATGAACACTTGATGGATTTCCAGTTTATTATGATGGACTCCTCAAGGACTAACCTAGGGTGTCTCAGGGGCACATCAATGATGGCCTTGCGTACGTTTAAGCTCAAAGACTTGTAGTTCGACATGGTGTTGTTTTTGGATTTTCGATGTTTTGACATGTTTAGGAATTTTGATGTGTTTTGGATGTTTTGGGATATTGACTTTACAAATTTCTAAATGTTTTTGGATTTTAGCTGTACAAGATTTTGATGTTTTTGCAAGTGTTTTTGGAAGTTTTGATAAAGTTTTATGAATTTTTTTGGGGATTTTGATGAGATTTTGTGGTAAACGACACCTAGATCACGATGTCGATGTCACCTTGTGAGATATAAGACATGGATCAAGAGTTATTTGAAAACAAGAGTGCAATAACCTGCCCCCAATGTCTAGCAATGTTTCATAAATCAATGGACAAACCAAGATAGGCAATGTATATGCAAAGAGTTTAACAAAGTATTATCATGCTAGATATAGGCTATGGGACTTCATGGGATAAAATGGTAAAGAGCATGTCAAGAGTTTTCCATGAGTATGGTTGAAGAATACATTGAATCTTTGTCAAGATCAAGATAAAGTGGAATATCCAGACGAATCTAGATTGGATGGATGGAGGGAACATTGAATTTATTATGACAAGGATGAGATACTTCTATCTAAGAAGGATTATATAGATGCTCGATTCTACTCATGACACCTATTTTCCAAGTTTTCATCATAGTACTTTCTCAAAATTTCACCGTAGTGGTTTTTACTAGAGGATGATTTTTATTTTTACTATTTTCTTGAATTTTTGATTTTTTTAATTTTTGATGATTTTTACCCTTATGTTGAACCACCTTGTGGTACTGATGTAGAGTCCATTGTTATAACGTGCCAATGATATCCTTCTTGAAGAAACTGCATCGCTAAGACATGAGCACTTGAATGCAACTTTGAAGAACTCTGATCTGCTTTGTCGGTACAGGAATTAACCTTGTCTATGTGTGCACATCATGATATGGTACCTTCAGAATCCTTATGATGAAGGGTAGCTGCCAACAAACAATTAGTGTGAGAATTGGATATCATGAATGGATCATATGATGTTATATGTAAAGGAATATGAGATGAATTGGTAGATGGTTTGGAACCTTTGAATCTCCAAACTTGGGAAGATGAGCAATGATGGATGGGAACGGGGCTTTGAGTGGAATTAGGACCAACCACTGGATATACTTTGTTCCTTGCTTGAGAAACCTGCTTTTGTATTTGAGGACGCTTTTGATGGATACATTTCCCTTTTTTATTTTTCCCCATAGTTTCTTTAACTAATGAGGTGTTGGAGGGATAATTTTCTTTATTTTTCTTTGGTATCCATTTGTATTTTCTTTGTCCCTTCTGCGTTACTGCTTCATTTTCTTTAATGATCTTCACCTTGCTTTGATAGGAATTTTTCTTTTTATGTTGGTCCCAATTTGCATATGAGATGATGGGTGAATGCCAACTCATGATACGGCTAGTTGTTGCGTTGACTATATTTTCATCGTAAGGATTCTTCGTGCCACATATATTGATATTTGTTGTAGACAAGTTTTCCCCCAGTGTTGTGAAGGTATTATCAATACCTAATCCTTTGCTTTGATAATGTATCCTTTCATCCATAGCCACTAAATATGACTTGTCATGAACACATAATATTGCTATGGGTTCTTGTTGTTTAGGAATATGAATTGTTTGCTCTGATTCTATGACATCGTTATTTGTTGATACTACTTCAAAAGATGTTGATGCTGACTCAAAATATGTCGATGATGTACAATCACTGTAAGAATCAAGAATCTTGACCATTGCTTGCTCTTGTGTAGGAATACCAAGAGTGGAAGACCATTGTTTTGGATGAAGAACGTCTATATGTCCGTCAAAAAGAAACATCTTGAGGGTGATATCGGGGAAATATTTGGAGTTTAATATGGTTTGGAAGATGTCCCTTAACTCTTGGTGAAACTCTGGGGATAGGGGTTCTTGATCTTGACCCGATTCGGAGCATCCTTTGTTATCCTCAAGAGCCTCTTCTTGACATGATCCTTGGGTGGATGATACGTCATTGATAAAAGACTCTTCACAACAATTTGTGGGTTGGGTGAAATAAGGGATATTTCTTGCTTGTTTGGAACTTCTTCAACATGCCCAATCATTGAGTCATATGTGGGAGAGACATCGCAATCTGATACCCACTTGATGTCATTACAATATAAAATATTGCTAAACATTATTGATGGGTTTGGACTTTGTTTTAAAACAATATCTTGATGCATATTTGATTCCTCATTTTTTGATAAATAAATATGTCCCACTGTGGTATCATGGATATGGTTTACGTTTTTTGAGGTTGATGCCTTTCTTGAATCTTTTTCTTTTGTATAATTAGGAATAGGGTTTGTGTAAATTTTCATATTTTCATTCCCAGATTTTTTATCAACATAAATGTCTCCTTGTCCAATAGATCTTCTATTAGATGTTTGAGTCTAGAACAATTTTGTGTATTATGACCTTTGTATCGATGAAATTCACAAAAATGATCATCTCTATAGCTACGAGGTTTGACTTGTGGCTATTAACAGTTTGAGAAATTTGGGAGTGTGATAAGGTTAGACTGTATCAACTGCTTCATCACATCCTCCATAGGTTCCCCTAAGGGAGTGAATTGTTGCTTGGGAGCACTATTTGCTCTTTATGGTCCACGTTGAGTGTTTGGAGCATTGATCATTGGTTGATTGTTTGGTTGTTGTGCGTATAGTTGTTGTGTGTTCATGGGTTGGGTGTTTGTTTTCCTAGGAACAATTAAGACCACCTTTGCATCAACAACACCATCACTAGTAACATCCTTGTTCTTGTCCCAAAAGCGGGATTTATCATTAAAACTAGTGTATGGCAGTTGTCTCTATACGCTTGTGTGTTATCCTATGAGATTAGGGCTCTCTCGATGTTGAGGACCCTAGGGAAAAGCTCATTATAAGTGGTGATACATTGCATCTTTAAGTGGAAGGATAGATCTAGATCAACATTTTCTATGATAATCCCCACTTGTTGTTCGTCGAGAATGGTCCACTTGCTTTTACTAGCTCTTTGCCTCCATCGTTGTAAGAAATTGGTGAAAGATTCTCCTTTGTTTTGTTTGAGAGTGTACAACTTCTAGGCTCACGTCCATGTCAAGATTACAAGAGAAATGATCTATGAATTTCTTGATGATTTCTTGGAAGGTTTTGATTCCTAGAGGCAACTAAAAAAACCAGTCAATGGGTAGGCCTATCAAGCTTTATGGAAAGAGGTGCATTAAATAGGACTCGTTGTAGGCAACCTCCATACACATGACATTGAATTCCTTGATGTGGTCCACAAGATTCCCTCTCCCTTTGTATTTATCAAATTTGGGAACCTCAAAACCGAGAGGGAATGATACCATTGCAATGTTTCGATCAAATGGATATGGAAATAGGTCTTGTTGTGTATGGGACTTCTTCATTTTTCCCATCTAGATATCCTACATTTCTTGTGTTAACGCTTTAAGTTGTGAGGTTACATCGTCTTATGGGTTTGGTGGAGGAACATATGTTGTGTATTGTGGGATGGCGGATGGATTGTAGGTGGGATTTTGATATGATGAGGTGTTGTATGGTGTGTATGGTGGTGTAGTATATTGTGAAGGTGATTGTGGTGGAGGTGTATATGTTCCTAATGTGTTCGTATTAGTGATATTTTTCTAAGGGTTATAGTACAAACCCTATTGTTGTTGTGCGAGCAATTGTTGTTGTTGGGCATACTGTTGAGCTTGTTGTTGGGCTTGTTGTTGTTGGGTTACAAGGGTTGTTTGTTGTGTTGCTAAGGTTGTTTGGTGTGCTTATTGTTGTTGTTGGGCCACTCGGGCTTGTTGTTGTTGTTGTGCTACTAAGGTTGCTTGTTGTTGTTGTGTTGCTAAGGCTACTTCTTCTTGTTGTTATTGTGCTGCTAAAGCTGCTTGTTGGGCTTGTTGTTGGTGTTGTACTGCTAGGGTTGTTTGTTGAGCTTGTTGTTGTTGTTGTTGTGCTACTAAGGCTTGTGTTTGATCTTGTTGTTGTGCAACTAAGGCTTGTGCTTGATCTTGTTGTTGTTGTATTGCTTGTTGGTAGGCATCTTGCACGCTTGTTGAAAAGCTAGAGCATGAGTTTGTTGTTGTTGCAAGGCTTGTTGATAGGCTTGTTGTTGTTGCAAAGCTTGATCTTGAGCTTGTTGTGCTTGCAATGCTTGTTGATAAGATTTTTGTGCTTGTTGTAAAGCTAGAGCATGTGCTTGCAATGTAGAAGCATTTTGTTGTTGGGATATTTGTGATGAGCTTTGGGTATTCATGGTTTGAGTGGATTGTGGGTTGATGATGAGAGGTTGGGGGTTGCCTTGGTTTAAAATTCCTTGTAAAATGGTGGATTGGGATGGAGGAATGTAAGTTTGAGGTCCCATTTGATTTTGCATGACGTGAGGGACCAATGGTAAGGATGATGATGGTGCCATTTGGTATTGCAATGTCAATGGCACATTAGGACCTTGAGTCAATTGACTGAAAGGGTTCTCTTGACCTATGTGTTAAGGGTTCCCTTGTTGTGTTTGAGATGGGACCAAAGTATTACCTTGGTTGATGGGGTTTATGATCAAGGGGTTGTTTTGATTTGGGTTGATGATAGATGGGTTTGATGTGGATGGTGGATTAACTTGAGTAGCTTGGGTAACCACTTGTTTTGATGTGTCAATGGGGTTGTTGGAACCACTTGTTAAGAGTTTCCCTTGCGTGAAAGTGTTAACTTGCCCTTGTTGTCCTATTTGAGGCACTTGGTTCACATTACCTTATGTAATGTTAGGCACACTTGGGGTATTTGTGGTGATGGATGAAGATGGTTGCACTCGAAATGTTGAGGTCATTGTGGCATTATGGAATGTAAGTGTTTTGCCAAATGTTGGTGTCCAACTTGTGTTTTGGGGAAGGTTGTTGCTTAATGGAATAGTCGTATTGTGAATACCCACAGTTGTGTTGGTTCTTAGACATAAAGTGAGACCAAAGTTGGTTCCTAGCCTAGTTGCAAGACTAGATATTAAGGGTTGACTTGGCACAAGGGATGGAGTTGGTTGAATCATAGATTGGGTTAACCCTAGTGTCAAATTTTGCACGAGAAAATTTGGATGATTTTGTTCATACTCAAGGAGTTCATCTTTAGTAAGTTGAAGTGGGTTGTTTGTAACATCTTCTATCTCATAAGGTCCCACTAGATCTTGGGGTTGTTGCGTGGGGGTAGAATGACCTCATGGATCAAATTTTTGAGGATTGGTATCACTGATGGTAGATGAGACTTTGGTTTTCTCCATGATTCTCTTGTGTTGTGATCTTATTGTTACCATAAATTGTGGGTCACCTATGGGAGAGTTGTGTTGGGATTTGTAATGTTTAAACTCTTTAGTTGACTCAAATTTAGGTAAAATGGACATTCTAAGTCGTTTTGGAGCAATGGTGTGAGTGGGAGATGAATAGATGAATGATATGGGAAATGATTTTTGCAAATGTTTTGGGACAACACTTTTGACTATAGGTTTGATGTTTGATGTTTAGATAAAGGATGTTTAATGAACTTGTGAATCTTTAAGGTAGACTTGTGACCTTCAAGATAAACTAGTCCAAAAGTGATAACTAACTCAACTAAGTGCATGGAAAAGGATCCATTTCACACACAACATAGCTAAGTTAGGGGATGGTAAGTCCAAAGTGTTGGTGTGTTCCAAAAGTTTATAAAGTTTGGTGAAGTGTGAAATATGGTAGAGGGTGGACGAAATGTTTGACCAAATGTTGACCTAGAGTGAACCTTTGTTTTCTAAGACCTAGGTGGTGAGAAACATGTTAGACCTCTAAAGTGTTCAAACCCTAAGGACTCAATGATTGAGAAGAAGTTCTTGTGAAATATGTAGATCTAGTTCGGCTTGTTTGTCTTGTTCGTCTAAGATGTATGTTGTGTTTCTCCACTGGGTTGGTGTTTCCTTTGTTTCAAAAGTGAAGCTCCTCAAACTACTAATTATATATGTTTGTTCTCCTTCAATTAGTTCAAAGTTTGATTGAATGATAGTGGGTGTAAGGTTTGGTTGTTCAACTGGAGCGATCAGACGCCAAATGGTCATGTGGGGTTCAATTTGTCAATTTATCTTACTTAAATGGGTTTCTTTTTACCATAAACACTTGTCTTGCTTGAGTTTCAAACTAAATGTCTATGTCAAAAACATTATTCATTCCACAAAGTCCATTTTGTGAAAAGGATGAAGTTAGGGGCATAGTTACCTACCTAGGTTAACTTTGGAAAGTATGGATTGAGATGTAAGCCAAAATATTTAGAAGTCTCTAAGAATAAATCCTTAAGACAGGCATTAATATCAAGGTTTTGTCAAAGGGTATCCATACTTAGACCAAAGGATTTGAAATTTTTGAAGACTTGTTGATGTTTGTTTGTAATTGTTTTGGAACCAAGCAAGTGTTAAACTGACTCACAAGCATTTACAATCCTAGATAAAGTGGGTACACATTTCTTAGTAGGCTTACCATCATCCGAACAGATTATTAATCCATGAAGATGAAATGGACAAATAGGCTATGTCAAGGAAATGTAACGTCTTGACATGCCAAACAAAGGAGTCCCTTCCCCATTTGATTCATTGCCTCAACCAAAAACCGGACATGGTAAGTAACTTCTTGGAGTGGTGCTACTCCAATGTACTACCTTAAAATACGTTTCAGAATTAGACTTTGTTAGCCACTACAAACAAGGATTTTAATGACCATATTCAAGATAAACTGGTGCCATACACGTGGCAATTCACTCAATTAAGAGGCCTCCTAGCCCTTAGAAATATCTAAGGGTTTTAACACATCACAAGGATACCAAGGAATACATTTATCGGTATGGGACAACCACAACCAACCGGTTAATGACTTTAGTCACAACCGATTATTTGTATAGCTGACCGAAATGAAAGCATCGCTTGGGTCGTTCCCTCTCACAAGTTGGGAGGTAGGCCCTCTAAAAGTAACACATGTTTGAAGTGTAAAATGCTTTTCATCACCCAAGATTGTCAATAGGTGCAAGGGGAGAGGATAAGCGCTTCCAAGAAGAAAAGGTATACTTGTGTGTTCTCTTCACCCAAGATCGCACGAAGTGCAAGGGGATTGGATACACACAACAAGCATACTTAAGCAAATCAAACGCATGTTCATTTTAATTCGTCATAGCAAAAAGAGTTTGTTTTAAACACCAATTTGAAGTGTGGAAGTTGTGTTGTTCAATTTTAAACCAACAAGCATAATAATGTGAGGGTTCAATTTTAACCAATTTGAAAGTTCATTTTAAAGCCCAAAAAGAAATCTAGTTTGGTCCTAAAACATGACATAAAAGCATCATAAATGGGTTATAATTGCTCTATAAGTGTCGAAACACTTGTTACAATTATATTCAAATGGTACTATGCTCCTTCACTTCAAATTTTATTGTCCAAATCTACAAAATCCATTAGCCTCCAAAAGCGTCGTTGTATCAGCGAACACAAGGAAAATAAAAATCTAAAGAGAAATTTATCAAATTGATTAGTTCAAGCCCTCCTTTTAGCGCCAAAATGTGACAAATGACAGTGTATAAGTTAACTACACCCGATCCATACGAATTTCAATCAAAAAATTAATAGTCGCTATAGTCGAATTGTCAGTTGTCACTATCAGGTGCACATCAAATGAAGGAAATTTATCTAATAATTATATTACATAATAATATGCATAATATAATATAAATTTATAATATTTATTGATTATATAGTATAAATTTAAATAATTATTTTTAAAATTATTTTATATTATATAAAATATAAATAAAATGAAATGATTATATAATATAATTATAAGAGAATTAAATAATAATTATTTAAACATAAAATTTATATAATTGTTTTGTTAAATAATAATATGTATACTATAATTTATATGAAATCTAAAGAAAGAAAGAAAGAATATATATATATATATATATTATTAATTGTCATTAAAGTTATTTGATTCATAACAATAACAATATATGAATTTAAATTTATAATTTTTATTATTACTAATATTATTTAATTTATTATTAGACTACCTGGTTCCTCCTTTATTTCATCATTGCATTCAATTTCATTTATATTATTTATGTTAGATTAGACAAAAGTTTTATTATCTTTTTATTTTTTCTTACCTATTTGTATTAATAAATCTATAGATATGGATATTTCAAAATAGACATCAAAATATTATGAATATATATGTTTAAAACATATATATAGACATCAAAATATAAATATAAATATAAATATTTAATATTTAATATTACAAAAATAATAAATTAAAAAAAAAATTATATATAAGTAAAATCAAAACCATTCACAATAATTAAAATATTAAACAAATAAAAACATTTGGAAGCAGGCGGCGAAGCATATATCGTTATCATCTATGGCTTCAAACACTCCAACTCTTAAAAAAATCCCAGATTTTACACATATACGTCTGCAATATGGTTTATTTTATATCGCCGAGATGTAAAGAAGCTTACATTTATGGCAGGAGGTGAGGCTAACCTATGAAGTGGGATGCCCAATCGAATCATGGCGGTGTTTACTGTTGCACGGCCGTGTTTATTGTTGCACGTAATTTTTGGTGAACAATCATACAGTTTTTCAAGCTTTTTTAAAAATGAAACAAAATAGAGTAAATTTAGGCAAAATAATAGTTCAACTTTATGAAAAATAGGAAAAATAATAGATCAGTTTTCTAAAAAATAGGCAAAATAATAGCTGACTTTCACTTTTTCTCAAAATTTAATTAAGAAAAACAAAACTCATTGCAACACTATTGCCTAACGACAAGTACTAATAATGAATTCTAATTGCTTGTTTATGCATAGAAAATCTATTTCCCGCACCCTTTGCCAGGTAAGAATATCTTGCTTTTCCTCTTGATTTGCTATTTAAAATGGAATATTAATCTCCCTTGTATAAATCACAATCTTCTTGAGTTTGAAGTCATGTTTGTATGAATAGACACTCTTCTATTAATAGATTCTCCTTTTGACAAGTGCTGGTCAGATGTATTAATATTTAATAGACGCCTCTATTAATAGATTTTGTTTTGATCAATCAACTAGTCAGCCTCCATGCAAGCAAGATTCTAATATGGATTTTCTCTAATATGGATTTTCATGTTTTACAATGAAATTCACCCTCTGTTGAAGTGTGCACCCATATGACAATGTGCATAATTTAAATCATGACAAGTAGGCACACATCTAAAACTATCGATGCATAACTCCATTTTGAGATTTTATCCATTGTGTATTAAGACATGCCCATGCATTATAGATGCATAACTTCAGAACCTTGAGACTTTGAAGACTTATTTGTAAATCCACCTAGGCACTAGTATAGCATCCCTTAAAGGTTTCCATCATCAGGCACCCGCCTGACATAGATGTTGCATGCCTTTTCAAGAGAGAAAATCCATCTCTATTAATAGGCACGTGTCTATATGCTTGAATGAATTCAAAAATTTATAAGTAGCAAGAGCCTTGATGTGGTACACGCCTGGTTTGGCAAATGTGGACCTGAACCTCAAAACTTTCCTTCATTTGATCTGCACCTGATAGTGACAACTGACAATACTGTGTTGGTCTTTGATAGTAACATTTCGTATTGTTTGGTGTGCGCCCAAGTATGCAGCTGATGGTTCATCAATTTTAGGCCTCTAAACATCCCATCTTCAACTTGGCGCACCATCATATATTATCTGCAGATTTCTACCATGCCTCGGTAACTTTCAAATTTCTCCTTCACCAATTTCCTTTCACTAACCATCGTGAAACACTTTTGAAAACACATTATTGATTCTGCAACAAATATTCAAGAGAAGACAACCATATAGACAAACAAGACAAAGCATCTAGTACATGATTTGTGATGGTTGAAAAGACAAGGGTTTAACTGAAGACTGGACGCAATATGAAAATTCTGCAACGGCACAACATACCCTAAGTTATTTAACCTCTTTCAATATCAAAACCATGATAGGTATTGGTGTTGTGGCACTCACCTTGAGATTAACAAAGGAAAATCCAACTATATGCTATTTATAGGATAGAGATAACCTGACAGATTTGCATAAATTATACTTTAACACTAAATAAATATCAATTGATTCCTTAATTATGCTCAAGCCCTGCTATCTTATTTTTAAAGGGAAAGGACCCATTGGCACATTAAAAATTTCTCATCATATTCCAACAGAAGCTCTGCAATGATTGCATTCTAGGAATGTGCTAATCTAGTTCCATGCTATGTGTGGAACTCTCTATTTGTTTATTCTAATTTTTTAGTTACCTTGTTAAACTTTAGAATATATGGCCAGAGAATTGTTTTGAGGTGTCGGACATGCATTCATGTTGACAAATGCATTAGACTAGAAGGCAATGGCAAGGAAAAGACCACAGATGAGTGTAAAACTGTAAATCCAATAACAGGAAAAAAGAAAATAATGTTCAATAGAACGCAAAAACTAATTAAGAAACTATATCCCCCTCCAAAACTGGTGGCCTCCGTCAGTTGCTTGCTTTGAGCATTTAGCTCATGATGTTCTTTTGCAAAACTGAGCCTGAAATGCCTGTTCACAGAACTAAAGAGAGAAAAAAAAGCTGCTACTGAAACACATACCTAAAATTGTAATATAATCAGCACTAAGATATCTATAAAATGGATCAAGGGCAGGAACAAGAAAACTAACGCCAAAATTAATATTTTTAAGAAGTACGAGACAACTGGCATATTCCTCCTAAGATAAAGCAGAAGGGCTGATAAAGGAAATAATCTCTAAGAATCAAGTCTATGTTTCAACCAAATGTATGTTCTTAAATTGATGGAAGACAACCTACAAATTTCAACCTGGCAATGATACATATTGATATAGCTATGATCCCCAACTAACGATACATGTCTAGCTCAAGTGAGATTCTATCTTTAAAATGCATCTTTGAAGAGCCAACAGTGATGTTTTCATCATAGATTTGCATTTTGGAATATGTAACTATGATTTTATCTTCAGAGATTATTCTCTGACATTAAAAACATAACTGAATATCACGAGAACCCATTGAAGTTCCGCAACTATGCTCAATCTGGTGGATTTGAAGTACAGACTACCACTAACATACAAAACAAGTTAAGCATAAATATGTCCCTTCTCATTTACCTAGAGGTACATGCCTGGCCAAAAACAACACATTGCAGTAAAAATATAGCTTACAAAAAAACATAAAACTGACTCCATTGTAAACTGACTTTGGCTTAAACTGGTGTAAGCATATAATTTTTTTTGTTTTTTCTAAATGCCAAACAAATAGTAAATATCTCTACAAAACTATTGTTTCACAGATAACAGATATTTGTATGCACACCAACAGCAAAATTACACCCCCCTTTCCGAGTGATATGGAAGCCAGCCCTTGGTTTACACGTTAATGGCTTGCAACCAAAACCTCATTATCAGCATGGATATCAGTAGGCTCAATCTTTTTAATGACCAGCTTCTTCTGATGCATAGGATCAGTAGTATCTGCATCAACTAAGACAGTGTCATCTTCCTTGAATTCACCTTTAAGGTAAGCTAATGCAAGTTCATTCTCCACCATTTGTTGGATCACCCTCTTTACTGGCCTTGCACCAAAGTTAGGGTCAAAGCCCAGCATACCAAGCACAGCAACAGCAGCATCAGTGAAATTAAGATTGATCTTCTTTTGCTTTAGTCGAGACTGTACATGCTCAAGCTGCAGTATTGGGAATTATCATATTAAGGCACGTGTATCCAGGCATCATTAGTAAATAAATAAATAAAACCATTGATCCCATGAAATGACAAGCATGATATAAAAAAGAAAAAAGAATCCAATATTGGAAATATACGCATATAGTTAAATGAATAAATAAACAAAAACAAAAATGATCCCAGAAAATCCAAGTAAACTTTTCAAACTACCTAATGGAACACATCAAATGTAATAGAGTGTGCACCTGTATTTGAACAATAAGATTTATTTGATGAGAGTCTAGAGGCTGGAAAACAATATACTCATCAATACGATTCATGAACTCTGGACGGAATGTCTGCCGAGCAACTTCTATTACTTGTTTTTTCATTAATTCATAGACTGCCTCTCTAGAATCTTGTGCACTTTGAAGTGTCTCCAAAATATATTGGGACCCAATATTTGATGTCATGATAACAACACAATTTGTAAAGCTAACAGTGCGCCCTTGCGAATCAGTTATCCTCCCATCATCTAATAACTGGAGGAGGATATTGAATACATCAGAGTGAGCTTTTTCAATTTCATCAAATAGTACTACAGAGTAAGGTCTCCTACGGACAGTCTCTGTTAGTTGTCCGCCCTCTTCATAGCCAACATACCCAGGAGGAGCACCAACTAGACGTGAGACAGAATGCTTTTCCATATATTCACTCATATCAATCCTCACAAGTGCATGTTCAGTATTAAAAAGATAGCCTGCCAGAGCTTTAGCCAATTCAGTCTTCCCCACTCCAGTTGGACCCATAAACATGAAACTTGCAATGGGTCGGTTAGGATCAGAAAGCCCTGCTCTGGATCGTCGAATAGCATCTGCTACAGACTTAACTGCAATATCCTGACCCACAACCCTCTTGTGAAGCACTTCTTCTAAGAAAACAAGCTTCTCCCTCTCTGTTTGTTGCAGGTTTGAAACTGGAATACCAGTCCACTTACTTACAATCTCAGCAATGTCAACATCTGTGACTTCTTCCCGAAGCATTGATTTTCCACCCTTCCTGTATTCAGAAAGTTTGCTTTCAGCTTCTTCCAATTGTCGCTGAAGAGACATCAGTGTCCCATACTTGAGTTCAGCTGCTCGATTTAAGTCATACTCACGTTCAGCTGCCTGCATCTCCAAATTGACCCTGTCCACCTGTGCAACAATGGAAATGGCAATCAACAAGTTAAGATAAGCTTTCAACTATCTGTGATGATGCAAAAAAAAACTTAAAAGATGACCACACACTTCTTCTTTGATGGACTGGATGCGAGTCATGAGTGCTTTCTCTTGCTCCCACTGCCCTGCAAGCTCTTTTTGCTTTTGTTTAAGTGCCTCTAAGTCAGCATCCAACTTACTAAGTCGTTCTTCCGATGCTTTATCAGTATCATTTTTCAGAGATAAGCGTTCCATCTCCAACTTGATCACAGCTCTGTCTACTTCATCCAGCTCAGTAGGCTTTGATGTCATTTCCATTTTTAATTTTGCAGCAGCTTCATCAACAAGATCAATTGCTGCAAGCAGTAGCACAAAGTGAAAATTCTTGTTCTTAAAAAATGTGATTAAGTTATAACAAATTGAGTTACTCAAAACTCAACAATCAATTACATTAGAAACTCATACATACAGAACAAATGAAGCACCTTTATCAGGTAAGAAGCGCTCAGTAATATATCGCTCTGAAAGCACTGCAGCTGCAACCAGCGCACCATCAGAAATTCTAACTCCATGATGCAATTCATAACGCTCGCGTAATCCACGAAGAATAGATATTGTATCTTCAACTGATGGTTGACCCACGTATACTTGTTGAAATCTGCGCTCGAGTGCAGCATCCTTCTCAATATATTTGCGGTATTCGTTGAGGGTTGTGGCTCCAATACAACGTAGCTCTCCTCGTCCAAGCATGGGCTTCAACAAGTTGCCTGCATCCATAGATCCTTCTGAAGCACCTGCACATAGACATAAATATAGAAGAGAACAAATATTACAACATATTTATATTGATCAGGCCTTCTACAAAAAGAAGAATGGAAAAACAATAAACCATTTCCTCATCTTTGGTCCGTGAGAACATTAAAAAGCACTAAACAAATAAGAAGGAACTCTCTAACATATCAAATATGTTTGAATGAAACTCACAACAGCTGAAAAAAATTACATTGGAAAGGGAATGATATGATCATGCACTATTCTTCAAAGATCTCTCTATACTTTGTAGCCAAACTGACTGTCATTCTTCATAGACCAACAGTCTTTCAAATGCCCACTAAATGAATCTAGACAACGGAAAAACATGTAAATACTACCTATTTTCCCAAGAATTTGATCTGTATTGTTATCAAGCATAGCAAATATTATGTCAAACCTCACTACCTGTTACAAATTGAAAAAATGAAATCATTAGAACAAGTGATGAATTGCTAGATGCAGGTCTACTGACAACCAAGGTTGTTCTTCACTGAATTTGAAGAAGAAATGAACACCGGCCTCACACGTAAACTATAAACACAAAGTTTAAATAATATTCCATTCCCAAAGGACACATTCTATACCACAACTTTTGATGAGAAATAAATAAGTTCTTATACCAATTGTTAGGAAATTCAATCTCTATCCAAAAATGACTTCAATGGATGAGATACAAGGCTTGGACAATAGCAACATGAAAATCTGAAACTTATATGCAAATCTGAAAATTAAGTAGCCTTAATATGGAAATACCATGATTAGATCCATCTTCTTTATGATGTTAAAAAACAGCCGACATAACATGCTTAATTACACCACCTTATGTGAACTTATAACAGCAATATATAAAGAATAACATCACCATAAGATAGCAGCAATGAAGCACAAATCAGCAACACGAACATCACACACGGGATTTACCTGGAGAAATCCTTGCGGGGAAAAACTCCACCAAGAAGAGAGCATAAGTATGCATTATCTTCAAATAAATGAGATTACAATACAATCACTTTCATTCTCCTCTTTGCCTCCACCATGGCAGCACTTGTGCACCTGTGAACAACCTCCTTATGCCTCAACCTGTCCATGTACCTGCAGTGAAACTCTACATCCAACTGTGGTTCATAATTCTACATCCAAGAGGCTGAATTTATAGATGTGTGAAGACATCTTAAGCCCCAAACAAGACTCCCAAAGATGACCCTACATTCAAGCATCCCCAACCCTAGGAATAGCTCCTCGGAATGTGAAAGGACATCAGTTTTAGCTCCAATACTTTCCCTCCAACTTGGGCACCCAAACATGGGAGATAAACATTACATTAAATGTAATAAATGATGTAATACTAAGAGACACCTATTGCCTCATTCCAAGCTCCCACTTGGAGAATCCCAACAATCACTCATTTGTCTTTTTCTTTATCTTTTATTATCCCATTTTAGGCATGCACATGTGGGAAAAACAATATTAAATATTTATGTCCACAACTCACCTTTACTACTGCTAGTGGACCAATCACCCCTCATAATCAATGGTGAGAATTAATATTACAAAATAATTTTCCAATACACCCTAAATGCCTAGAGACACTTTCCAAGGATGTTGGAACAAGGATGACATAGGATTTACAAGGTGGATGGCACCTTAATCCTAACAACTTTCTGAAATTTGATTCAAGCCACATACAAAGGTAGTTGCAGGGCACTGTGCCTAGGGTAGGCAAGCCTGTGAGTTTCTCAAGCGCATAACCAATCTGGAGCCAGTGTATGATCTTGGATGGCTCAATAAATTCGCCCAGTTGTCTGCATGGGCGGGTGACAGCAATATTTAGTTGTATGACCAAGTTTTCAATTTGTTTTTATTATTAGCTCTAGCAGTTAACCCCAGTTTTGTATATATCCAATGGTATATGCAGTCCCAAGGGCTTCGGCTCTGGTTATGTAAAGCTAAACTATGTAATTACCTCTTTTTTTTATCAATATAATGGAGCAGCCCTAGCTGCACTCACTTGGCAAAAAAAAAAGGTATCTGCAGGGCATCATTGGGTCTATTATAAAGACATCAACTGGAGCAGACCTACAAAACCTAGAGAGCATAAGAATATATATCCCAGAGTATGCAAATTAACACAATGTACAAAGAAATGACCAATAGTGTTGGCTTGCACATCGCTCAAAATGGATGATATGCTTTGCTAGACCAGTTCATGAAGTTGAGGTACATTATCATGACATTATATTATACACCAAAAATAATGGAGGTAGATCTTCTTGATTACATAGCACAAACTAATGTAAAGTTTACATTTTAAAATCATTACAAGATTTTGATACTGCATATTAATAACAAGTATAGTTCTCCAAAAACTTGTACCTTGGACCATCCATGATGCTCATCTCTAAGATGCATATGAAGACATTTCGAAATATCAAGAGGATTCCAATGATATTTCCTAGTGTCTTTATCTACCTCCAATAAGCCTCAATGTATCAAATTATGTGATGATTTATAGGGATTCACCTTTGTCATTTTGAGTTAAGTCTTTCATTAATTCATATTTCATGAGTGACTAGAAAAACACCAATAAACCCTCTATTGCCAAGAGATGGGTTCTAGTACTGGTACGTCACTTTTTTGAGAAAACAGGAGACGAACACTAAGATGCTAAATACACATAATTTTATGATTAATTATACAAATAGTTTACTAAATAAAAAATTAAAAAACGTGAAATAAACATAGTTTTATAATACAAATAGTTTACTAAATTAAAAATTAAAAATGTGAGTTAAACATAGTTACAAGACTCGTCCAAACTCAATGAATCCCAGCTTGAGCCAACCAAACCAAGGCTTGACGGACTTGTGACTTGAGTACCTAGTGAGTCTAGTCAAACTCATCGAATCTACTTGACTCGCCAAACTCAATGAGTCCCAACAAGTAGACTCAGCCAGGTCTATGAAAATTAGGAGAAAAATAAAATTTGAAGGATGGCTAAAAGTGATAAATTATGAGCACTTTTGAAGGGAAACTTTCAGAGGAAAAGGGGAATCTAAATTTAGGCACCAATTTGTAATCTATAAATGAAAGCCATTCCTTCAAAGAAGATTATCCAATTTATGAAATCACAACCCCCTCTTTATCTCATAGCTTGAGCACCTGTGTGCTTATATATTTCCTAAGGATGAAAACCCTTGGAGTGCAGAGATTTGGAGGACAAAACCCCTCTTGGTTTTTTGGGTAAAGGCAAAGAACGAAAACCCTTTATTTTTTGAGGCAGTTTCACCCAAGAATTGTAGTCATGCAGAGAAGATTGCAGATTACTTTCAATTTCAAATTTCCAATTTGCTACAGTGCATCTGCTATGGTAATATTCTGTACCGCCACTAGAGTGCCCTGTCATTGTGTTCAGTATTTATAACAGCAGTTTGAATTAGCAATTAATTTATTTATAACAGAAGTTTGCAGTACAGTTTGGTGTTGATTCCAGCTGTAGCAATTATTGTATCTGTGGTGTTGCTTGTATCTATCATACCTTGGCAGTTTTATCCCTGTTCAACTCACTATTGTGATAAATTTGTGAGTTGGGGTTTGCTAGTGCTTCCTTTTACCTATGTTATTTTAAGCAACGTATGCATGACGGTTTCAGTTGTAACTTTCTGTTTATATCAGTATGTTATAAGTACCCAGCCAGCTGCAATAGTAATAATATTTGCAATACAAATGGTTGTCGAAAATAAATGATGATATTAAAGTCCACTGCCAGTATTTAGTCATACATCGGTGGAATTGGAAATGTCATTGTTAGTACTGTTTAGATTAGAAATTCTGTGATCTATTGGAGTACGGTAAATTTATAGAGGAAGTTCTTATCCCTTGCATTATTGCATAGATATGAAATACAAGAACTTGTAGGGTTTAATAAAGTATTGAAATGAAACATTACACAAAGATTCTAGACATATTGACAAGAAGAAGGTGCAGCAAGGATTTATTGGGGTTCCATCGCATGAGTCACAACTTGACACACATAGTGACCCAGAGTCAAAGGCTCTTTTAATATTGATAGCCCAAATGAGGCATAGTTGTACTCGATACTAAAAAAAATTATGTATATAATCTTACTATCATGCCTATAGTTGTAAATATTGTCATGACTCATTTATGATTTTGTTGCCTTCGGGACATTTGACATAATGAAAACATTAAACCATAGAAGGAAAAATCTTTCTTAGGAAAAACTAAGCAAACCAAAAAGTAGATTCCTTTCAATTTATCAAGATTAAATCAGAAAAAAGAAAGGAAATTTGGGTCAGGATTAAGGTTAGAGTTTAGAAAAAATCAATAAAATTGCTGAAAAATTAGAAAGAAACCCTAACCCTAGATTTTTTGGTCGAAAATTATTTAGAAAACTTTATTTTTAGAATGTTTTTGGATGAATTTTAATGGGAGAAAACAAGTCTCCCTATTTTTCAGTTTGGAATCTTTTGAGACCATGTCCAAATTGTATCCCACATTATACATTGGTTTCCATGCCACATCCAAATAGTGTTTTGGTGTGATGCACATTGGAGGGATATGGTGTATGAGAGAAGTGGTTCTAGATGTTGTTTCAAATCCAAAAGTGATTTTGTGGCTGCAATGGGTGAGAATTTATTTAAGTGATAATTAAAGAAATTTATGAGGTAAATAAAATAAACCAAGATATAAGTTGGTGAAGAGCGCTTGCATAGGCTCAGTATGATATGTCAAGGACATGGCACACTCGAGTAGAGTGGTCAATGTCTTGAGTACTCCCCACAACTTGCAACGCAAGTTTGTACTTGAGTCCACAAGGCCATACCTTCATGCTATTGCGATGACACTCCTTGTCCTAACTCTAGGAGCCTCATCCTTGTTGTCGTTGGATTTTGTATCTAAAATGATACCCATCTTTAGTCATATGTGTTGTGTTCGGTTGAGACATTAATCATGTATGTATTCATGCCTATTTTGATAGCACAGTGTTTGGCATGTGTGTAAGCCACACTCCCTTGTTTGGTGTGTGTTGCCCCATGTGACTAATTCCTAGCACAATGAGGTAGGCCTACGGATAATGCATGGTTGGGTAGCACTCAACCACCATTATGGACTAACAGATCCATTGGAACAACATTGGATTGCGTACAAGTTGGAAAAGCTTCATATCCTTGTTGATTATTTCATTGTATCAAAATTGTAAAATTAACTCAAGACATTTGAATCATCTTATGTAATTGTAATAATATCATTGATATGCTTATTGCTTTTACCATATATTGATGTTGGTATCAAACGTACATGTGATTTTATATGCATTTCATCATTATTGCTATGTTGATAAAATGAAAATTATGTGATAGAAAACATTCAATATGATATCATTGGAATATGAGTTGTTTTCCTCTTCCTAGTGTTGAGTTGTGCGTTAGAACCTACCACAAGGTGATGTCATTTTGGTTCTCCTCATGGTAGGAGGGCAAGTGGGGACGGTGGATAACATTTCCCTTCATCCCTCATGTCTTGGAGTCCCTTCTGGACCCCCTAGTTCTTAGGAAACGTCTAGCCCATTTGGTTGCAATTTGGAGATCAAGTATGAATGTCCACCATGGTCTCCCAAATGTTTGTGGTCATTTTGGAGTCAATTTGATGTTGTAATCTTGTTTTTATGAGTCCTAGGCATTGTCCCTGAGTACAAGCCTTGGAAACAATCATCCATACAATCTTTGGTCAAGACTGCAATGTAGCAAAGGACTACAACACAAAAAGAGGACTACAATGCAAATTTTGGACTCCAACGCTAAAGTTGAACTCTCTGACAAATCTATAGGTGCCCGAAAGTGAAGATTTAGTTGGAAAAAATGTCTCCCAAATGTTTGTGGTCATTTTGGAGTCAATTTGGTGTTGTAATCTTGTTTTTATGAGTCCTAGGCATTGTCCCTGAGTACAAGCCTTGGAAACAATCATCCATACAATCTTTGGTCAAGACTACAATGTAGCAAAGGACTACAACACAAAAAGAGGACTACAATGCAAATTTTGGACTCCAACGCTAAAGTTGAACTCTCTGACAAATCTAGGACACCTAAGCAGTGGCGTACTAGTGTCCTTTGTATGTGCTAGTGTCTTGTTGGCACACTAGTTTCTTTTATGCACATTGTAGTTCTCTAGCATGCTATAGTCCTTTGTTTCATCGAATAGTGAGTACTTTTGAGCATTTCTCAAAGAAACTTTATATATGGAAGTTGTTCCCCTTGGCATTGTGAGTCTTGACATGTCATCACTTTGTCGACAAGTGTCATTATCTAGGAGTTATGACATCTTTTGCATTGGGAAGCATGGCCTTGCACAAAAATGACTTGTTGTCATTCCAATTGTTGGAGGGCTTGTACCTCCTCATGGAGGTTTGTCCCTTGTGTTAGGATATCTTTGGTTGCGAGATATCCCACCTTGCTTTGGTAAGTGTGTGTCATGCGTGCAAGAACAGTGATCATCCATCTAGTTGAAATGTGATATCTCCTAGTGGTCCCACCACTTGCACAGGTTTTCCATTGTGTTGTAAGTGTTGTCAAGTGTGTTTAGGGAATGGATTTGAGGAAGATGGTTCCATCATCATACCCTCATGTGTGTTCATGAGAGAACACGGTCATGGGGTTAGGACACGATCATCATCATGGCAATCTCATCCCATGATTGGTAATTATTCCGCTTTGCCACCTTGCTTGGAGCAATGGTGATGTCTTTTAAGCATCATCTTAAGTTGTATGTGACATGAAATGTCACCACAACGTCCTTGTTATGTCTTGTAGATCCTAGTGATTGGCATGACACTTGGTGGCGCATTGGCATGTTGTGCAACATGCCAATGCTGTATCTTAGTTGTTAAGATTCATTCTTGTGTTGCTCTTCAAAAAAGCAATGGTTTGCTTGGCTAATGCCCTAGATGTGAGGCTTGGAGCATTACATTGAGCATTATTATTGTGCATATCATAAAAGAACAACAAAAATGACAATATAATCTATTACATATGAAGTTGTGAGCTTAGACTAATTATGCAATTGAACCATAGTAACAATCCAAGGAGGAAAAGTATGCTTTTTTATAGCATCTTCTTTAGGCAATAGTGCTCCAACTAATTGTTGGTGCTTTGATTTTGGTGCATCACATCATTTTACTACCCACAAAAACTAGTATGTAAGGTTTATTCTAATTCTAATTATCTAGAAAATAGATTTTTGTTTCTTTGAGTGATGGTAAAACTCATGCAATAGAAGGGCTTCAAGAAGTTCGGATTGTTCTTAGTGATGCAATTTAATTGGTAGTCAAAAATGTTTTTGTTACAAATGTGATTAAAAATCTATTGCCAATTAGTCAACTTACAAAAACTCCTAATATTGTAGTGATTTTTTAGGGTTTTTTGTGGAAACAAGTGTATTGTGATTGACAATAAAAAAGACAACGTATTTGTCCTAGGCATCAAGCAAGGCAATTTACATAGGCTAGTTGATCCTATCAAATTTAATTTGAATACATTAGTTGCGGAGGACAATGGTAATGTTTAGTGGCATGAGAGATATGGGCATCTCAAGCTTCAACATTTAGCCAAACTAAGCATAACTAGCACAATTCATGGTTTTATAGCCATCTAGGAGAAGCAAGAACCACATGCCAAGTGTTTGGCTAGAAAACATAAACCAAATTCATTTCCTATAGACAAAGAATGGCATGCATAGGAAGCTCCAAATCTCATTCATACAAATCTATGAGATACATCCTAGAAATCATCCATGAACCTCAATGCAGGCTACTTTTTGTTGCTAGTAGATAGTTTCTCTTAAAAAATGTGGATGTAGTTTCTAGAGAAGTTTGATTCCTTTGGAACTCTTGTCAAGTTCAAAACATTGATTGAAAGTCAACAAGGTACATGAAACAAGATGCTAAGGTCTAATAATGGGGATGAGTTTAATTTTAAGCAATTATAAGATTACAACATGAAGTAAGGTATTCAAAAATAGTTTATAGCCCCATACACCCCTCAACAAAACGGGGTGGTTGAAAGGAGAAACAAAACTATTGTGGTGATGGTTGAATGCATGATGCATAGAAAAGGCACAACATAGAGACGTTGAGATGAACATTAGAAACAAGTGAAGAAAAAAATTATTTGGAGCTCAAATCAAAGGTATTAGATTTTCATGTTTTTGGTTCAATTGTGTACGTTTTTGTTCCTAATAACAAAAAGGAATAAATTAAAATTCAACAGCATCAAATCTTTATTTGTTGGTATAATGAACAATCTAAAACAAAGACACGTTGATACCCCCACTAACAAAGTCATAGTTTTTCAAGATGTTGATGTAAATGAAAGGAAAAAAATTGAATGTGATCATAAACAACAATTTGTTAGTGATCAATCTAGAACTAGTGTTGCAATTTCTTTGAAAGATAAATGCTTGAGTTCTATTCTACTCTATCATAAACCCTAGTGTGTCTATCTCAAACTGTTATTGCTCCTACACCACTAGTATTTCAACAACAAACCTGAATTGACTTCAACTCAAGGTGTGCTTGCTTCACTACAAAAGTCTCAAATCACATGGCCATAGAAATCCAAATGGTGTTTTACCACTTTTTGGGATTTGAGGATGAACAAACTTCCTCATTCAGAAGCACAACCCCAACCAATAGGGTAATAGATTGTTGTTTCAAATGTGCATGTTCATTTTCCTCTTTTCTAGCCTTTCAAGATGCCTAAACCACAAAATTATGTAGCAGCAAAATATTAACTTGAATGGTAGGCAACCATGAATGGGGATTCAAACAAGGAGGGCTATATGGTGCAATCTAAAGGATTTCAAGTACCTAGTATGATCATTTGGTTTGTTAGCTTATTAAGTCTTTGTAAAGGCTTAAGTAGGGTCCAAGAGCTTGGTACATTAAGATTCTCAACATCGTCAAGAATTGAGATTATGAGGTCAAAAGAAATCATTCTGATCTGATTCTCTATGTCACAAGCAATACCAATGACATTGCGATCCTTGTTGTTTACAGTGATGAGCATGCCATCACCAATAGTGCAATCAATGCATTGCAATGAACGAATTATCATCCATGTTCAGATTTTGACCCAACCATAGTTGCCAATAGATTGGTACTGGTGTGGGAGATGATTACCAATACCAACACATCATTTTTTGAGAAAAGTAGGAGACAGATACTTGGAAACGTCAATTTTTTTTAATAAATAATAATTGAAACTTTGAATATATATCAAGTTTAATGAAAGGAAAACTGAAAAGATTAATTGTTTAATATTTTAATTTATTTGAAAATCAATACCATGACATTTAACTTTCAAGATTAAACACACAAAAACTAATATAATATATTAAATATAGTGTCAACATTCAAGACTCTTGACTCAAGAGTTCATTCTACCTATCGAAATGTTGATCTGCATACAAAAAGAAAAATTTTAATCTAAATTATCATATTATGTCATTCAATGGATGAAGTTCCATGCTTGCATCAGCTACGTCATAAATTTCCAAGTCCTCAACTATGATGCTCTCCAAATACTCATCACTCTAAAGCTCAAGTTCCTCTTTAGGCAATAGAACTAGGAGTAAATCATTGAGGCCATCTACATCAACCACTTCATCCTCCAAGGGTGCAACTACTCCAAGTAGAATTTGGCCCAATTTTGCTAAAAGACCCTCGTACCCAAGGTGTACCCGAGAAAAAAGGTGAAGTGAGCTATGAATGTAGGCTAGATTCTCTACTTTCTTTAACCTTAATCGGTTCCTCTTCAATGAATGAATGAAACTATAAATACTCCAATTTCTCTCACAAGATGAAGAGTTGGCTACTTGTGAGAGCAATCTTATTGCAAATGGTTGCAATTCAGGTGTTTCACTTTCGTGGTTCCACCACCACTCTATAAGAACTTTCTTCGCATACATGTCATACAAGGCTTCCACAAAAGAAAAATCACCTTGCTCATGTGAAAACTTATTTCACAAAGTCTTGATAATTGAAGTATCCTCAACTCTACCATTAAAAAAATTTACCATAACACAAAACCCCTTCATTACCTCTCTATCCTCATATGGAGACCTCTTCTTCATCAGTTATATATCATACCACTTAGGATTTAAGGCATAAGCAACACAATAAAGAGGTGTGTTAAGTTTATTCCATCCTCCATGTATGTTTTCTTCTATCGAAGGATATATATAAAGATCTCCAACAGTTTTTATTTCCTTATTCTTTCACACATAGAATCCATTTCTTCATAAATTTATGCCAAACATGGCTTATCTGAATTTACAAATTTAATCACCTCACATATAGGCTGAATAAAGTCAACAACAAATTTGTTGTCAACCCTAAAACAATCATCAAGGACCATACCTCTCACCTCAATTGGAATATTTGTTGTAGATTGTCTCCATGATGCCCATGTATCCCTAACTATTGTATAACACAAAGCTCTTTTAACTACATAAAAACACTCGAGGAGCGTAAAATAAGAAGCAAACCGTGCATTGATAAGTTTGAAGAGATCCACCATGGCAAATTTTCGATAAATGGCTTGTTTATGGTGATGATTACATATGAACATTTGTATTTTTCTACCATTTTCAATGTGATCTGAAATCCATTGAAACTTGCCAATATATTTGAGTGCATTATTCAACGAATGCACACAACATGCTATCCAAAATATATGCCTGTACCTTTTTGTACGAACAAACCCATTGTTTTAGAAACAAAGGTAGCATTTGTAACAACTTGGACTACATGCAATGCCCCCACCTCAATGGTATCACACAGATAGTTCTAAACTAAGTCACAAGATTCAAATTCGAATTCGAATTCGGCAACAATGAAATTCGGATGAAATTCGGCAAGGAAAAAATTTGAAAAGTATAAAATTCGGATCAAATTCGCCTTATGTAAAAAAAAAAAAATTTAATAAATATAAGTAATATATCCATAAAATTGTTTAAATAGTTTAACATTGATAAATAGATTTGAAATCATTACAAAAAGATGACACATTTATAAAATATAAACCATAAGAAACATGTGAAATCACGTTTGCGAATATGTTCTTTTGTCAAAAAGGTACAATAACAACCAAGACTTTAGAACTTCAAAAAAGCTCCAAGTCATCAAGAGCACTTGGCTGAGATGCTAAATCATCATCATCTGTATCACTGCTCAATTCATCATCTAGAAAGTCAGGCTCATCTGCAACTGGCATTGCTATGTCTTCAAAAATTTCTTGTGAGGAAGAGTTCTTTGCTGCTTTGTTCATGAATAATTTTAAATTGCTGCGAACATAGACAAGATCTCCCAATTTTCCAGACAACAATTTATTCCTTTTTTTGGAATGGATGTGTTCAAAGCAACTCTAGTTCCTCTCACAAGCCGATGAACTTGCTCCCTGACTCAAAATGCGAACAGCAAACTCTTGTAGCTCAGGAGTTTGTCCTCCATAGTCCAACCACCATCTATATCCAGGTATACGTGCCAAGTCATATTTGGCTGCTGCCATTCCAAACATCTCTTCTCCTTTCTTGTATTCCCAACATTGATCTCTGATTAGTGCTGAAATTGTTGCATTTGATGCATGCTTTTGAATGGCTTCAAAAAGCCCTCCCATAATTTCAGAATCACCTTTTCTATTAATAGAAAACAACTTAGGCTCTAAAAAACAAGCTGCTGCATGTAAAGGTGTGTGCATCATTTTCCATCTACAATCAACTGTCTCCCATATCTCCATGTATTCTGCTTCTACATTGTTTAGTGCTTTTTGAATAGATTCCTTACAACGGTCCATGCTTTCATAAAGCATGCCAAGGCAAGGAGTGTCACCATCAACCATACGAAGCACGTCAACAATTGGTTCACATATAATCAAAACTTTTGCTGCACTTTCCCAAAAATTGCTATTTAGAATAATTTGCTCTATGTTCTTCCCCTTAGGACCTTTTGAAAGCACAGAATTTTCCCACTGATTGGAACAAATAACAGCCCTCAAAGCTGCTTTTTCTTCAACCACTCTTTTCAAAGTGATATAAAATGATGCAAATCTTGTTTCACAAGGCCTCAACAACTCCTTGGATGCATGCTGCCTATAAAGACTCAATGTGAGACGATGATTCCGTATGAAATTTGCAATTGCTCTCCCTCTATGAATAGCTTCATGTACCCATGGGAATTTAGCCAAGTCATGAAGCAGCAAATCGAGACAATGGGCTGCACATGGGCTCCAATATATTCTTGGGTACTTCTCTGTAATCAGTTTCCCAGCTCCCACACAATTTGCTGCACTATCAGTTACAACTTGAACCACATTTTCCACCCCTACTTCAAGAATGGCTTCCTCTAATATTTGGAAAATATACTCAGAAGTTTTTTTGTGGTTCATGGTGTCAATCACTTTCAAAAACACAACACCATCAGGAGAAGACACCAAAACATTAATCAATGGCCTTTGACATATATCTGACCATCCATCACTCAATATAGTGCAACCTGTTTCATTCCAAGAGGCTTTGACATCAACTAATTTCTCAGTCACTCTATCTTTTGACCTCTGCAAAAGAGTTGTCCTAAAAGCCTCTGAAGTTGAGGGTGTGTACCCTTTGCCAAACTCTGCAACTTTCTGAATTGCATTATGAAAATGTGGATTCCTTGCAACATTGAATGGAATCGCACTTGAGTAAAACAAATCAGCTAATGCATCATCCACCTGTTGTTTCTCTACTGGTTTCCAAAAGTTGTTCAAGGTTCCACTCTCTTTTGATTTACCCACATGCCTAGGTAAGGTGGAAGAGGAAGACATGATAGATGCTGTGTGTCTAGACTGAGCCATTTCCTCTTCTATTCTCTGCTTTTTTTGTGCATTCTTCATCTTTCCTACAATTGAAGAGGACTGTTCTTTCTCTAAAGCAGCTCTCATTTCTGGGGTAACGTTTGGACATGCTTCAACACCTCCTCTTGCACTCCCTGAAATACCAAGTAAATGGTCCATTGCCCTTGTCAAACCTCTAGTAAAAGGTTTGTGACACTTGTTGCATGTGAGACTTGTACCATTGCGAGTGACATATTTCCATGCCTCGGCAGTTGATTTCTTGGGAGCCATAAAGTAACAATCTGTATGTTTAAAAGACAAAATATGAATTTTAGTTTTATAATACAAATGAAAATGATGTAATCGAATAAATGCAAATGCCAGACAATATTCATCATTCAACTATGACCGCATACATAAAATTCTATGACTGCATACAGCTGCAGCATGTAGGTGAGTAGACAAATAACTGAAAAAAACTTGTCATGTACACTTGTAATTTTGTAAAGAATATAGTAATTTTTTATTTTTATTTTTATTATTAAAACTAACAACATAAAATAAATATATATTAACTTTTTATTGTAATTTTTAAAAACTGAATACTAAAATTGAGATAATATTAAATTTCCATATATTAAATATAAATTTAATACAAATAAAATAATAAAATATTTAATATTCCACATTTTATTAAATATTAAAGACTTAATATATATAAAATATATACAATATTAAAAAATTTAATTTAAATCTACCTGAATAAACACAGTATTAAATCTAATATTAATAAAATAATAAAAACTATATAAATATTATATCTAATAATTAATATTAATAAAATAATCAACCCTAATATTAAATCTAATATTAATAAAATAAAAATTAAGAAAGCAAACATAAATAAATAATACAAAATTATTAAAAAATGGCAGAGGGCAGGAGCGAAGCGAGGCGCGTGGATCTCCCCGGGTTGAAGGTTGCAGATAGGAAAAGTTGGGCGGATGAAGTAATAGGCGAAGAACCAGAGAAAGCAAAGTCAAAGGTCACTGGTCACTTACCACAATGGGTATTTATCAATGGCGAATGGATCGATCAGTGTTACTCGGCCCACCAAGAAAAGTTAAGGGAAGATTAGGAAGTGAAAGGTCTTGTTCGTAGGAGGCACAATACCCCTTCTGAAGACTCAAGAGATGCTCACTGGGGTGCTGATGGGGATACGGTGAGGCCGCACAGAGTTCGTAACCACAAACAGAAATTCCGGAATAAAAAAGTGTGGAGGAAAACTGAGAAGAGCCGAACCGGCATTGACGGCTCGGCTGCCTCTCCCTCTGCTTGCCAGAAGGAACAAAACCCTAAACCTACTGGTCATACTGAAACTCCGTCGATAAACGTCTCTCAGGAGATTAAGGAGGATGCCGAAATCTTAAATGAATTCGCAATCATAAGCCGATTCATTGGAGGGAACCCTAGTCGGGCGGAAATCAGAGAGTGGGCAAGATCGGAATGGAGGACCGAGGTGCTCCTTAGGTTTTTACCTAAGAATTTCTTTGTGGCAGTCTTTGCGAATGAAGTCGAAATGAAATCTGTTACCGAAGCTGGAACGTGGCGCTTGGGCAATCTCACATTATACATGCAGCCCTGGGAGAAAAACTTCGACCCTACTCGGCTCAAGCCCTACGAGCGCCCGGTGTGGATTCGTCTTTATAATCTCCCGTTTGAATACTGGAACGGTGGTTGCTTGGAGAAAATCGGAAGATCTTTAGGAACCCTAGTGGATATCGATATGGAAATAATCGACAGCGATTTATACAAATATGTGAGGTTGCAAATCGCGGCAGTCAAAACTATTCCCCGATCCGTTATGCTCCTGGTAGATGGCGTAACCTGGCGTCAGGAAGTGGAGATTGAAGAGGAGAAAAGTTTTTATCTAAAATGCAATTCAAGAAGCCACAGTGAGATGTCTTGCAAGCTGGGGCAAGAAGAATGTACTCCGAAGAGTGTGGCAAGGGCAAATAATAGTTGGCAACTCGTCCCTTTTGAGGCAAGGAGGCCAAATCCCCAACATAGGGAGCCGGTGGGTAAGGAATTCGAAGAATCTGACAAAGAATTCATTGGGTCCTCAAGCCCCTCTCACTCTCTGCCACAAGGGGAAAAACCGGAGACGACCAAAATAGAGCAAGCTCGGTTGGAAGGTTATAAATCTCCAACTGAATCCGAAGCCGATTCGGAACCAGAAGATGAGTTAGACATAATCGACGAAAGGAGCATATCCCAATCGGCAATCTCACATCTAGGTATGGGCAAAATCGGGAAACAAAGGAAAGCGCGTGGAAGAAAATCGATCAAACAGCTTCAGGAGGAAGAGGCGTCAGCCAGAAACTATCCCAGCATTAAAGAATTTTTAAGTACCAAGGGAGGGCAGGCCTCCCTTGGGAAACAATGAAGATCTCCACCTGGAATGTCAGGGGCCTAACGGCCCCTGACAAAAGACGCCTCATCAGGCGTCACTTACAAAATAGTATAAGCGATATAATTCTCCTTCAAGAAACAAAACTGTCCCAATCGGATGCTGCCACTTTCCTAAGATTCATCAGACCGTGGAACGGCATCTTCCACGAATCTTCTGGCGCATCGGGTGGTCTTGGGGTTATCTGGAAAGATTATGCAGCTTCGGTTAAACTACTTTGCTCACACACTAATTGGCTCGCTGCTGACATACTTAGTATGAGCCTCGATTGCCCCTTCACTCTTATCAACATCTATGGCCCCATCGGCACAAAGGAGAAAGCCCGTGTGTGGTCGGAGGTTTTGGGCTTCATCAACAATCACTCTGGAGCCAATATGGTGGTGGGTGGAGACGTCAACGCGATTCTTGAAATGTCCGAAAAACGGGGCGGGATTAGTTCCGAATCCCAGGTAATGGCTGACTTCAGGAACTTCGTTGCCAGCTCCAAACTGGAAGACTGTCAAACCTCGAATGGCGTCTTCACTTGGACCAATAGGAGAAAGGATTTTATGGCAATCGCTGAGCGTCTAGATAGGTTCTTGATTTCGGGTGGGTGGCGCAATCTTTGCCCCACCATTGAAGCTCGCATCTTGCCAATCTCTGTATCGGATCACTTTCCGGTGGAATTGCACCTTGGATATGGCTCGGACACTTCTAGATCATCATTCAGATTCCTGAACATGTGGTGGCGCGACGACAATCTATACAAACTATTAGAATCGTGGTGGAAAGGGCACCATGTGGGCGGTTCGGAAAGCTTTAAGTTCGTCAAAAAATTGCAATTTCTAAAGTCCAAACTCAAAACTTGGAACAAGGAGAAGTTCCAGAACATTTTCGCAGAAAAGGCGAGAGTGGAGACCGAGCTGCAAGCACTGAATGAATATGTCATCAGACATGGCATGAGCAATGAGGAATACACCAAAGAGAAGGAGTTAAAGAATGTTCTGTCTGAACTACTAAAAAGAGAGGAAGCCTTCTGGCGGGACAAATCCAGGGAAGTGTGGCTCAAAGAAGGAGACTCCAATTCCAAATTCTTCCACGCCTCCGTGCTTGCGAGACGCGCGGCTAACAAAATTGAGGCTGTTTACTCAAGCGATGGCTCCTTGAAGCGTGGCTCCCAAGCTGTGGGACAGGAGGCCGTGGCTTTCTTCAAAAGGCTGCTTGGGGAAGATCCTGGTCCAATCGGGGAAGGGGCTGTTTTGGATGCTATTGGTAAACGGGTGAATGAAGCCGACAACCTGATGCTAATAGCGCCAATTTCAAAGGAGGAAGTGAAGGCGGCTCTTTTTCAGTTACACCCCGACAAGTCCCCTGGTCCGGATGGTTTCCCCGCAAGATTTTTCCAGAGGTGTTGGGACTTCTTAGGGACCGATTTGTGGCGTTTGTCGGAAAACTTCAGGAGATCGGGGAGATTTGTCAAAGACATCAACAACTCGGTAATTGCCCTAATCCCTAAGAAATCTGATTGCAGAACCTTTGGCGACTACAGGCCAATCTCTCTTTGCAACACCATATACAAGATTATTGCAAAAGTTCTTGCAAACAGGCTCAAGAAGATTCTTGGCAAAATCATTGGCCCCGAACAGAATGGCTTCATACCCGGTAGGGAGATCACTGACAGCATACTTCTTATCAGTGAAGCAATGCATTCGCTAAAACTGGGTAAAACTCCGGGAATGGTAATTAAGTTAGACGTCTGCAAAGCATACGACAAAGTTTCCTGGGATTTCTTGTTAAAGGTAATGCAGCGCATGGGCTTTAATCATCACTGGTGCTCCCTCATTAGGCATTGCATATCTAGGGTTAGGTTCTCAATAATGGTGAACGGAACTTTTAATGGCTTCTTTGGGGCCACAAATGGGTTACGGCAGGGGGATCCCATGTCCTCGTTCCTTTTTGTAATTCTGGCCGAGGCATTGAGTTGTGCCATCAAAATGAGACGACTGTCGCAGGCCCGGAGGGGAGTTGCGGTTGCACCTAATGTCGAAATCATTACACACTCTCAATTCGCAGATGATACTACATTATTCGGCGAAGCAAACCTGCGGGAGGCGAGTTGTATTAAAGAAACATTGGAGGCTTATGAGTCACAATCCGGGCAAATAATGAACAAAGAGAAGTCGAGGATTTACTTCTTCAATACGAAAGTACAGACCCAGAAGGTCATTGCTGCGAAACTGGGTTTTTGCATTGACAAACTCCCGACCAGATTTCTAGGTGTGTAGATTTATGAAGGGGCTACCAAGTCGAGACATTGGCATGAAGTCGTGATCAAATGTAAAACAAAGGCACTCTCATGGAAGAACAAGTGGCTATCCTTGGCAGGCAGAATAACCATGATCAAATCCGTGCTTGCGGCTATCCCTATCTTTACACTTGCATGTTACAAGGCACCAAAGAGAACCGCAGCAGACATAGAGGCAACTCTAAAAAGATTTCTATGGGAAGGATCAAACAATGAGAAGCGGATTGCTCTCATCGGGTGGGATACCGCATGCAAGTCAAAACTTGAGGGAGGAGCAGGGCTGAGAAGTGTTGTAAGGCAAAATCTTGCGCTGGGAGCAAAAATGGTCTGGAAAATGTACAGGTATCCGGAGAAATTATGGTGCCGTATCCTGCAAAACAAATATTTGGATAATGACTCCCCTACAAGGATCTTAACGGCAGAAGCGTTAAGTGGTGGCTCCGCAATCTGGAAGTTCATATGCAATAGCCGCTCAATAATAACGAATCATTTAACCTGGAGAATAGGTAATGGCAATCGCGCAAGGTTCTGGACGGACTCTTGGAATGGTTTTAGGAGCCTGGCCGACCAATTTGATTTAGTTGATGAAGTGGGAAATCTGGAGAGTAGGGGGGGAATCGAACTTGCCCGATACCTCTCTCATTCAGCTTCTTATGAAGGAGGTAAAACGCCCTGGATCAGTTTGCAGCATCTCCACCTAGACCAATCGAAATTGCAGGAAATAACAGAAGAACTAAGCAGTCGCACTGTCCTGATTTCCAACGAAGAAGACTCCATTGTGTGGTGTGGGGCGAAATCAGGCGAATACTCGGCTAAACTGGGTTACCGAATCCAAGAAGAAATTGGCGCCAGGAGAGAATGGTGGGCGCGGCTATGCTGGGATCAAGTTGTGCTTCCCAAAGTTGGGGCTTTTCTGTGGGTCGCCCTACACAAGCGGTGCTTAACTATGGATCGGTTGAAAAGTTTAGGATTCGTTGGTCCTTCCCGTTGTGTCTTATGTGAAAATAACGGTGAGGACACAGACCATTTATTCCTTACTTGTTCGGTTGCAATCTCCTGCTGGGATTGGCTCCAAAAATCTTTTTCCGTACCTGGCCCAAGACAGAAAACATTGCGTGAGTTCCTCAACTCATGGAAGAGGGGCAACAGAAACGGATACTGGCAAAGTCTGTGGGTACTGGCTCCCTCATTGGTTGTATGGCACATCTGGAAAGAACAGAATAGAAGAATTTTTAGGGGAGTAGCTCTTTGCCCCTCCAGGCTGATCGACAAAATTCAGGCTGCAATCATCGAAGTAGCTAATAACAGGACATGTGTAAATGCACGGTCTAAATTCACAAAATGGGATGAAGAAATACAGAAAACGTGGGTCAATCTAAAAAGGCCAAGGGCCCGCCCCCCTGCATCCGACAAGGTCGATAGGAAAACAGTACGATGGGAGAAGCCCGTGGATCTCCCCTAGAAGCTAAACTTTGACGGGGTTGCTAAAGGGAATCCCGGGGCGGCTGGGGCTGGGTGCATAATTAGAAATCATCTGGGCGAGTGTGTTTGGGCGGCCTCCAAGAACCTGGGGGTAAAAACCAACAACGTTGCGGAGTTTGAAGCTCTTCTGATGGGAGTACAACTCTGCATCAGTAAAGGTATAAAGTTAATAGAAATCGAGGGGGACTCTATGATTTGCATCAATGCAATCACGTGTGGGAGATCGCCAAGTTGGATTCTTGACACCTGGGTCAAACAAATAAAGTGTCAACTAGAAAGGTTGGAAAACTTCAAACTCGGGCATGTCTACAGAGAGGCTAACAAGGCTGCCGATTGTTTGGCCAACGCGGGGGTCGGGCAAAAGGATGAGATGATAATCGAAGTCAAAGTAGATCGTTGGGTCGGGCTCTTGGATTTGGTTGAGGTGGAGAAGGGTGGTACAACTACACCCTAGCATGCGTTCACGGGTCGACTCAGGCCCCGCGTTGGATGGGTTTCGGCTGGCGGATGGTACTCTTGGGCTTTGGGGTGCGTCAATCTAACTTCACATTGGCGTCCTTTTGGAGATCTCCCGATACGAGCGATTTCTGGATTGTCGGCCCTGTCCCACACATATCTCTGGTTGCCCAGTCCGGCGGATTTGGAGGCTGCATTGTCAGATTGATGCGGCTTGGACCCTTGTCTGTACCTCTCCTTGAGGCGTAGTGGCATTCTTGTGGGCTATTAATTTCTTCCGCCCGGGAGTCACATGGCTCTCAAGAACCTCCGGCGATCATGGTCTTTTTGTTCGGCGTCGCCTGTGTGTGTGCGAAGGAGTCTATGGCTAGTCAGTGCGCTCGCCTATTCTCTCAACAGCACGGTATGGCGGTGGGTGTGTGCTTGGCCATTTCTTCTTTGGTGCTTGGAGAACACCAACACTGGTGCGACGGCAAGATCTTTGCGAACATCTGTGGTGCTCTGGCGGACGTCCACGAATCAAGGGAATGGGTGGCAGTGAGGCTGAATAGAATTGTATCGGATTCCTACGTCGCCGCGGTGGCCAATGCAACGTTGGAGCTTCCTGCGGAAGGCTGGGGGAGCTTTCTGAAAACTTATTTTGACCCTGACTTAGTGTTGGACGAGGAATTGGATGCAGATGCGGCAGAGGCTTCAAAGAGTTTCATGGCGGACGCTTGGGAGGTGTTTCGCGCTGGAGTTAAAAATAATGATATGATTGCTTTCACCCGATTCATGCAATCGGATAGGGCCTGGATTGGCACGAATAGCCTTCGGCATCTGACTGTTCTGGGCGGTCAGATGGCTATCCTGAACCAATGCCTGGGTGGTTAGTTGGTAGGGAGGTATAGTTAGTCTCTTTGTATGTTCATGGTTTGGGTTGGCTTTCTGGCGTGGCCGGAGTGTATCCCGATAGGCTTTTGGACGCCCTTCTTGTAATGGGTAGGATTAGTGCTTTCTAAGGCAAAGTGAATGGAGTTAGGGAAGTTCTTTGCAAATTGTACTCGGGAGTTACCCCCACATTTCTGGTAACACTCATCTATAAAAAAAAATAATAATAATACAATATTAAATAAAATTATGAAAATCTACGAAACCCTAAATTTTTCGTGAAAAAATAAATCATGGAGTTCTGAAACAAAACAAAAAAAAATCGCCTACCTTTGAGATGTAAAGGCGACTTGCAAGTTGCAGAAGAAGACTTCAAGCTTTTGCAGAAGAGTGAAGACTTCAGAAGGTTTGGAACACGACTTGCAAACTGGAGGCGGCGGCTTCAAACTCTGACGCGATTTGCAGAATATAGAGGAAACGAGCTTCAAAGGAACACGATTTGCAGAACGCACCTTTCAATCGACCTTGTAGACCTTCTAAACTTATGCGAAAACCTTCTGAATGTTTCCTGTTCCAGATCGCGTTCTTCAATGATTGAGAAACTTCGCCGGAAATGACAGACGAGATATTGGCTAGTCGCGGCTACGTATTTATAAAAATATCCAATCGAACTCTAAACGAAAATGTTTTTTAAGATTATTTTTTTAATAAATTCAACGCCGTACAAATTTCAACGAATTAGAACGAATTTTGACGAATTTCATTGGTTTTTTAAAAATTCGACGAATTATGAATTTCATGGCAAAAATTCGGCGAATGCTGTGACACAGGTTCTAAAGGAACTCTGCATTTTTTTCTTGCCTTGAACAATCTATTGCCTTTAAAAAATAATTGTTTTTGTTACAAGTTACCATGATATTAAGAAGTGGACAATTTCTAGCATTTATCCACCCACCCATTACAATGTTGCATCCCTCTGCAAACCACACTCTTTTCATTGGTGCAATTTATTGCTCTAGTCAGAATTTCCCTTTATCAATTATAGTAGTGTGAAGCTTTTCATACCTTAGTGGTTTATAACCTACTAGTCCATTTTTTGTAGCTTGGACCATCTCCTCATAAAAAGATAAGCGAGCAACATTAAATGATATTCCATTTGGATTAAAAATGTGTGTGATCATTGCATCAACTATATCTCGACCTTGCACATCAAACAATTTTCCAACGGGGTTTGCACTGCCAATGTGTGGTCTCTTGCGAGAAGACCCTAAATCTTCTCTTGTCACATCTCTAGAAGACACATACGTCTCTAACTCTCTATCTTAATTATGAGTTGCCCCCATTGCTAAAGCATGAGAGCTCAAATGAGGCACTTTCCCATTAACCCTTTCTTGATCCCTAATAGCTTCATATCAGTCTAGTTCATTCAAAAATGGTTCCACACCTTTTCCCAATATGTGAAACAAATGAGCCCTCACCCTCAAGTAAGTTTCATAAAATGTCTTAGGACAAAGTTTACATTTGATGGTTTGTTCCAACCAACCCCTTCAACCTTGTAACATGTTCACAATATTTTCACAATGTATACAAACCATATTTTCATCCACCTAACATTTTAAACAAAAAAAAAAGTATTAAATAAAATACATGTTCAATCGAAATTAACTAATAGTAAATTTAACTGTTTTAAATTTAATGATTATATTAACAAGTAATTATTTTCAAATTTTTGTTTTACTCAAAGCCTCGTATGCTTGATCGTGTTGTATTATCGATGCCAACTCATTCATTTAGCCTAGGTGCATTGACAAGTGTCGGCCATATCATTTTATTAAAAAAAAAATTAAAATCACACCCAGACTATATGATGCCCAATGCCCCTCATTGTGCAAATAAAAATCACTAGTATTACTATAGCCATACTACCAAGCTGCAGTTCAACTATTTATTTGCAAACAGCTTTAAGTTTTTAATATTTTTTTTTTTTAGCTACTTCCTTCAAATTTTTTATAGTAAGTTTTGAGTTTGTACAAAAACAATATATACCATCTATGTGTATACATATGAATTCGCACACATGGTCTCTTGGTTAAAAAACCTTATACGATTTGTATTGTAGCTTATTTATTGTTGTTTAGCATCTACAATCATGGGTTTATTCATAGCTATCACTACGACATGAAAACAAATGGAGGTCAAAGAACCCACATCAATGTAATGTCCCCATTTTCAATGTCCTCTTTTGGATTAATCTAGTTCTAACACACTTACTATTTTTAGTAAGTGTTATATTTAGTAATTGGTCTGGCAGGCAGTGCAGAGCAGTGTAGGGTTTCCTGTTTGGGCAATGTGTGGAAGTTGTCCGATGAGCGATAATGCTTTGTGCCAGTCCTTTCTGTGGGGTTTTTCCGTGTTTCAGGCATGGCTTACTATTTTTAGCAGGGGCCAATTCCAACACTTACTGTTTACAATAAGTTGAGTTGCATATCGATTTCCACACCAGCTTGAGGTTTCAGAGTATTTTCTATTTTTAGTGTGTACTAAAAATAGTAAGTCTATTTATGGAAAGCTGGCCCAGGTCAGGCTATTGTCAGCAATGTCATTTCAATTGGCGTTGGGTTCGCTAAGGTCAAATTATTTAAATATTTGTATTTCCTCTCTCAAAAATTATTTTAATAAAGTTATTTTATAACTTTATATTGAGGGTCAGCAGGGTCATAAAATTGTACCTTGGTGCCTAATGAGATAACTTAATGTTGTTTTAGAAGGCTGGATAAGGTAAAATAGTTTTCTTTTGAACAAGACCCCCTTTGAGGATTATTTGTTAATGTTTTAAAGTATAAAGCAAAAAAATATTAAAAGGGTTTTGGAGGGAAAAGAATTCAAAATCTTGTTGCCCTAATTTCTCATTGAGAGCCTACTTTATCTCATTTGGAGCCTCATTTGGTTATGTTGAAATGGTTGCATAAGGAGATGTTGTTGGTTTTACACCAAAGGTCTGAAAACAGATGTTGAGGATGAAAACCCTTGGCATTGAAGAGCTGGTTTCGATAGTGCAATATCTTCCCTAGCTGGTGGAGGCATGGTTCCATCCAGGGATCAGATTCTGAGCTTCAGTCAAGCAGGATGAAGATTTTTGAGTATTTTTGATGTGGGTCAATTTGTTTCTGGTTGGTGGAAGCGTTGCTTCATTTGGGTATGGTTTGGAGTGTATTTGATGAGGATTTACAGAGTTTTCTGAGCACTTTTTGTCAAGGGCTGAACCTGGTTTTTGGATCATAACTCTCAAATGGCATATGAGTTTCCAACATGGGTATTGTACCAATTGAAAGCTCACATTTAGGCGCCTCAAAACAAGTATGGGATTGAATTTTCTGAGAAACGATTGAATTTACAAAGACAAATTTCCCTTTGGTCAAGCACCTTGTTTGTGGGTAATTACCAGGGTTGTACCTGCTGATGTATAGGTCAAATCTGAGCGGATATTGAGGTCTGAAAACTTACCAGGGGTTAGGTGTGGAGACTATGAGAGTTGCTGTTCGTTTGATGACCCAGCTCGTTGGTGATTGAAGCTCAATGTAATGCTGTTTGCTTATGTTTTCCAGGTCTGAAATATAGTCACTTTCCTGAAGCTGTTCTAAGTTGTAAATGTCTGAAATTTTCTGACATAAATTTCTGCTATTAATTTCTGAGCATTACCTTTTCTGAAAGTGTTCTTTCCAAGCAAGTTCCAGTGTTATTTTATGCATATTTATTATCTATCATTTGGCATGTTTAAACCATGAATGGCACATGAAATCTCGAGCAAAACAATCTCAGGAAACTCTCAAACAGCAAGCATTACACTCAGAAAAAATAGGGGGCTTACTTTACAATCAAACAAAACTTAGAAACTATAATCATTCAATTTTAGTTCCATAAATTCAAGGTTGCACCTTGTTGCTTGCTACTTGTGCTAGAAAATCAAAAGTTTATTAATCATGTTGCTCACATGTGTGACAAAAACGAAATGGTAAATCAAGTTTGCACCCAAGTGATTTAAAAACAACCTCACATTACACTTTTAGAATTTTTTTTTTGTTTTTTTATTTCTATCTTCTTTTTGGAAAAAGACGTAACGAAGTAGGGCTTTTTTGAAGGGAGACGAGGAAACGCAAAGCAAGACAGTTGCTACTGATGAAACACACACTTATACTAAGTGGGGGGGTGAATCAGTATAGATCAAACTTTTCTTTTTCTCGACTTAATCAAACACAACAATATTACCTCAAACCTTAATTATCCATAGCAATACCATATATGCAAGATCTAGCAATTAAGAACACACCTAAGAGACATAGGATTTTACATGGAAACCCTTACGAGAGAAAACCACAACAAAATATTGCTTGTATAAATCTTCTTACAAATTTTGTAGGCACCAACCCACTAGAGACTCCAATACCCACCATTGACCACCAACTCAACAAGAGGCACCAATCTCTTCTAGTAAGAGGCACCAACCTCTCGATCTCCTCAATTAGGAGGCTCCAACCTCCAAGTGAATAATATGATAATTTGTTTGCAACTTCCTGCCCTTAACAACTGCTCACAAATCTGCAATACACTCACCCATAAATCTGCACTATAGTCTTCAATATTTCTGCTCATAGAAACGCCATGATCTTGCTTTTATTTCTCTCACAAATTGATACTAAATACCTCTCATAAATCTGCTCACATATCTTTCATAAATCTGCTCAATTATCTTTTTATTTTTGCTCTTCATATGAATAATATTCCTTGAAATGATTGATTTTAATCCCTCTCACAATCCTTTATTTATACTTACCAATCATGCCTCCTCACCCAAGAGGGGTGACTCTCCAAGGGGGTCGGCCCACTTAGCAAAACTAATATCTATTTATTTTTGATTTATTGCCCAAGGTTGGGTGCACCCTTCTAAGGGGTCGTCCCTCTTTGGGAGCCCCATAAAATTAATTTAATTTTTAAATAAATCTTCCCAATTTGAGGCAGCACTAAGAGGGGGTCGTCCCACTTTTTCTTTTTTTTTTGTATTTTAAACTACTCCAAAGAATACATGACATGGGTCAGCCAATGTAGAAAATACACCATTAGTTTTGCAAAATATCTTCCAAACCATCGACAAGCTCTTTGACATCAATGACAACATTTTTCCAACACCTACAAGCAAGGATGTCTCTATACCCATTTCCAATACAAGAAATGCATCTTGGTTCCCGAGATGCATGCATCCCAAGGGATCAAAGACACATCTCCCTACAACTTTAGACATAATTGATCTAGGCCTCCTATAATATTAGTTTTGACAACATAACCATTACTTTTTCATGGCTCAAATCAAGTATGCTACAAATCTTTTGGAAGAATACCCATACTCTCTAATAAAATGTTAAGACTGCACTTTATACCATAAGAATTTATTGCTTATGTTAATGTTCTAATAACACCACATTAGCTATGTCTAAAAGTAAATTACAATGTAAAAACAACTAATGTAACTTCCCCACACAATAATAATAATTACAAGCATACTCATTGAAGTGAGTGTGCTTTATTTCTCTTGTACTTTGTTCATTCATTCTTCCAATATTGATTAGTGATTTATGGGTTACCCTAACTTCAAAACGACAATAAATATTCTATGTGCATTCTCAAATTGGTTCTATTGTACAAATTTTCTACATTTTTCTATTAATTTCTTACTCAAATTGAGCTCTTTACTGTTTTTATATCTATCTTCTACAATGTTCCAAAAGGATGCGTCCCCCCAGATCCCCATGTTTCTAAGACGGGGATGTCCCTGAGATGCGGGGACTTAGAGGGGACATCCCCCCACTGTCGCTCAAGACTTGAGGACATTTTAAGGATGCCCCTAGTTTGGGGATAGTTTGAGGACTCTAGTACATTCCAAAGATGTCTAAGGGTCTCCAAGGAGTCTCCCATCCATCCCGAGTACTTCTAGGCATCCCCCATGGTAGTAAAATAAAAAAAACTCAATATTTTTAAAAAATTCAAAAAGTGTTTTCAATTTGCATGCCACAAACCCTAACCCTAATGGTCTATGGGCTCCACCCAAACCCTAAGCACTCACAAAAAACTTATAAATAGACATCTAACTTCTAAGCCTCATTTCAAATCACTCTTAAGTTTCAAAATTAGTAGGACTTGGTGTTGCAAAAAATAAGTGATAAAATTGTGAAAATGACATTCACCATGAAGGTTTGTGTGGTTTCAAAGGCCTTAGTTTGTGTTTGGGGAACGTGCCAAGGGTGTTGCCTTGTAGGGGTGCTACCCCTTGACCCCACTAGGTGCTCTACCCCCAAACCTCCACCCACCATTGTTAATGTTCAATGATATGATTGCAATGTTTTTTATGTTTAGTAGTTTAAAGTTTTAAACTTTACTTAGTATGCCAAAGTTTCATTTGTAATTCTTATACTTATTCCATACACATTTTTATAACTAAATTTTCAAGTACTATATGTATTTGAGCCACCAACCTGCCACCCTCATGCTATTGTCCCCTCGCCAACACCTCGCCACCCCTAAACTTAGACCCTTGGTCCCCTCGTCCCCGAAACTTGTCACCCATCTCCCAGTCAAGAAACTCCATGGAACTATGGTCTTCCGCTATCCTTCTCTTTGTCATCATATACAACATCAATTTAGATCTAGAATCTCTGCCATTTCTGCTATTTTGGTATAGAAATGCCCTTCCATGAACGCCGGGATCAAACTCAACCAACACAAAACTATAGTATAGTGCATGTAACAAATGTAATTGAGGATGCATACAAATGTGTGACTAGTTCACAAGGAATTAATTATATGGTCAGATGTCAGCACGTAGAAAGTCTCAAAACCCTTGTATAAATTCCAGACATTCTAGTTAATGATACAATCTATTTTTATAGTAATCATTCAGTCCTGTAGAAAGCTTTTGATTCTTGTTATTGTCAGTTATCTCATTCTTCCATCTAAGCATGTCATACCTCAAGTATTAAAGAAAAAAATCACCTAAAGTAAGATACTTCTGCCACCAACACATCATATGCCTAAGCCAGATTTTTTAATAAAATCCATGGCATAAATTATTTGTACACAACAAATGACCATACACACCCTTAAAGAATCATATTGGCATTAAAAAAACAAAAAAATGAGAATAGACCACTCAATTACAGCACCCACCTGCACCAACAACCGTATGAATCTCGTCAATAAACAGAATAACCTGTCCATTTGATGCTGTAACTTCTTTTAAAACTGCTTTCAATCTCTCTTCGAATTCTCCACGAAATTTAGCTCCAGCGATAAGTGCACCCATGTCTAATGAGACCAACTGCAAATAATATGCTTCAAGTTATCTAATAATTCTATAATCCTAATTGCATTAGAAAACCAAAATCCATTAAAATCATAAGCAATAAAATTTAAACTTGGGTTGTAACTAGATGATTTACACATTTATTATTTTGAAATAAGAATCTCTACAAAGATGTATATGCCCACTATCAAGCAATCAAAATGGTATGAATGTTTAGCATACTATATCAGCTCCCAAGAAGCAGCTCAAATTAAGATCCCGGGAACAAGGAATTACATCAAATTTAAAAAATATAAAAAAGTGCAAAACTAGACATAATCAAAGAGGTCTAAAGAACCAATGGTATATCCAAAAAAACACTATTAAAATGCATGTTTCCACCAGCAGTATCATCTAGATTCTCTCTATCAGGTCCCTAGGACCAGCCACAGGTCCCTTTGCATTCTTGGATTGTTGTTTAGTCTTTCCCTTAGCATCAATCCAATCTATGGCCTCCACCTGTCTCATCATACCACTGACATGTTCCTCAAACTTTTCTACTTGAAAAAGATAGACTCATCCACAACCAGATGCTAGTAAAGGGAGATGTACGAGTGATGAGTCCAAGAAAAGGATGTTTTCTATTTGCACTGCCTCTTTCCATGCCCACTTCTACATCAATCAGAATAAATCCATTGTAGAAGTTCCTGTACCTCTACTTACCTTTTTCTATCAGCTGCATCATGTAGAGCATTCATTACAGCATTGACCTGGTTCTCAGACCACCTACCAAGATTAACCAAGTCTCACCATCATTACCCATTACCAACATTAGAATCACTCTTCCACAGGCTGATTGTCATAATTTCCACTAACTCTTCATTGTTCATAGTAATTATTTTTCTCGATGTTCAATCCATCCTCATCAGTTTCATCATCATCCTCATCTGTACAATCATCATCCTCATCTGTACAAGGTTGAATGCAATCTAAAGCAAGAGCAACCTTGGAAAAAATTCCTATATTTACAAGATAATCATGTTAAATGATCATAAATCCTTTGTTGAGAAATTTTCTCTACCCTTCCCCAGGGATACTAACTTGCACATCCACCTGCACAATACCACAGAATAAAGTGACTTCACTAATGCAGTAAGTAAGCCACTCTTCATTTGAGTTGGTAGACATCATTATTTCTTTCTTTCCATAAACACCACAAGACTTCAATGGACAAGACTAACCATAAATTTCTATATAACATAGACACATACCATTTACGAGTGATGAAAATAAACCAAACATCAAGCCAAGAGCAAGAGAATTTTTTGCCTTCTAAATACACTAGGATTCAAAGAATGTTCTCTTTCATGAGCAAGGACATTGAGATATATAACATGATTTAATTTGATTTGACTTCTGCCTCAAAGCATTTTAAAAGAAATTAAAGCTGGTGTAAATGCTGAATTTCACTGGGAATAACAATATAGCAGTCTAATGTATCACCAGCAAACTGAAAATTTGAACGCCTGTTTCCCCAGAATTATCACTGAAAACTACTGTGAAGGTTGGAGCAGCGATGCATATGCTAATCCATGAGACCACTTCTTTGCTGTACACAGACCCAGCTAGTACTTTTCTGATGAGCTTCCAGTTGCATCTTTCAAATCCCTGACATACACAATGTCATCAGGATTCCCCACCTTTGTTTAAGCTCTTAGAGAGTGAAGAATCTCCTGCACGACCACTATGTTATTTCTTATTAGTCTACACAACAGAAAAGCTGATTGCATATCTGATATATTTTTGGCTGCAAAAGTTTAATTTGGCTGGCGATCAACTTGTATAAGATTTTGTAGATCATGTTACAAGAGCTATGGTTCTGCATTGATCCATTTTTTTGGCTTCGGATTTTATGGAATGGAGAGTAATTTTATTGCATTCATACTTTACAATATTTGTTAATTTCTCCTTGAATCTTCAGTGACATCCAAAATGTCCCCCTTTATTCTACTCCAAAAAAATTGATAGAAGGCAAAAGAAAACCAGTCAAAGCCCAGGGCCTTTCCCCTTCAGAATGAGAACAAAATGTATTTTGATTCTTTAGTAACGGACCGCATTATGGTTGCATTTTCAATGTCATTCACCTTTCTGGGGTTTTTGCCAGCATTAATTCTGAGCTCTCTGCATGGTTGCATATCTCTTTCTTCTGTTAACAAGGTCTTGAAAAATTCAGTAACATATGCATAATTTCCAGACTTGTTTGTCAAAGAGCATTGGTTCAAGTTTTTTATTTGTTGGACTGAATTGATGCTCTTCCTATTGAAGACAAAATTAAGAAATAACTCCATGTTGCCATCCCCTTGCTTGTCCCATGTTTCTCCTGGCCATTGCCTCCAATAGCACTCCCCCTATTGTTGCTGGACAACTACTTTCTGGATTAGTTGTTGTTCATATTCTCCCATCTCTTTGGTAAATGCCTCCTTTCAAATCTGTTTTTGTAGCCACTATAATTTCCTCATCATATCTTTTGATTTCAAGAAGATGTTTCCAAACACTAGTCTGTTAGATTCCTTCATTCTAAATTTGAGATGATTTATCCACTGTTATTATCAGCCATCTTGAAAAAAATGAATAACAAATACTTATAATCCCTAGTCCCTCAAAGTGTATCCCATAAAACACCCAAAATAAATTGCTAGCCATTGTTCTATTTTACCACCCCAAAAACTGGTTATGCTTCTGAAGTGTTATTACCAGACAGTAAAATCATATTTAAATCACCCTCAAAAACAATTTTTTTGGCCATGCGATCATAAATTGTACCAAAGACCCAACAAGAGATGTAATATAAGTATTCATTAACAAAATCAATATTTTAACACTATACAATTCAAAATGTCACTTTTTAACAATGAAATTAACTATACACAATTCTAGGCAATAACAATTCTTAAGTTCATATTTCCAGAGCATGGAAAGGCTTACTTAGTATTCATTAACAAAATCAATATTTTAACACTATACAATTCAAAATGTCACTTTTTAACAATGAAATTAACTATACACAATTCTAGGCAATAACAATTCTTAAGTTCATATTTCCAGAGCATGGAAAGGCTTACTTTTGATCAAGTGAATCTATGTGCATCAATAGCTCATTTAATTTTAGTGTCTTCATCATAGCAGCAGAAATCTAAGGAAAAATTTGGCAAACCAAACGATAAGAGATTTTTTCAATAAATCAAGAAAAAATCAGGTTAGGGTTAGGATTAAGGAAGAACAGAAGAAATCACTGCAAAAATCAGAAAAAAGCCCAACTCTAATGCAGAAACTGTTTTACTGACCAAAAATTTGTAATTTAATCATCAAAAAAAATCTTCTTTTTTGCAATTTTCAGTCAAAAAATCAGTTTAACTGATTTTCTGGAAAAGAAAACATGATTTTGTGAATAAGAAACCATCACCTGACAGGCCAATAAATGATTCATTGCAATTAAAAAGCGATTTTGCAAAGATTATCCTTCTATGAATCCATATTACATTGAAGTAGAAAAATTAAAATTACCTTCCGGTTCATAAGTGGTTCTGGAACATCTCCTCGTACAATACGTTGAGCGAGCCTACAAAACAGAAAATGAATAGAAATCATTCAATTGGATGATTAACAATGGCAATTTTCAAGTTCAACAACCAATGTTACAGCAATAATTAAACATCAGACAACAGCTAACAATCAATAACATTAGGTGTTGTAGCAACAAAATGACACATTTAATATAGATGATTAAAATTAATATCAACTTGACTATAATGTTGGCACCACATTATTACCCAACAAAAACATAAAATAAGTTATATCACTTTATCATCCAAAGAGACCACTGCATCAAGAAGATTGAAGGCATGAAGGATATATGATGTGCATGTTTGACCCAATATTATGTAACTTGGACTTTAGTGTAAAGTGTAAACAGAATTGTCCTCTTGCAAGAATGTATGACTTTGCTTTGTATCATTTTAAAGTATTTGATGTCTACTTTTTGAACAATCAAATAGCATGCCAATCTGATATTCCTATCAAAAATTATATCCAGATTAACCTCAAATTACCCTAGAATCACTAAGTAAAGGAGCTAGTAAATCAGCAATCAAGAAGCTTGTAAATTCTCGATTGCATCCTTCTAAATCTATTTAGAGGACATTCTACAATTGTGATGGAATCATTTTTCAGTTAGTACAAAGAGTACCTTAACCTGTTGGAATTAATTGTCATCGATGTCAAAGGAAATTGCTATTAAAGGAAATAATTATCAAATCGTATTCAAGTATGAAGGCCAAAGGCCGCTAACCACTGTCCAACGATCAAACAAAATCAGTTTCGAATCTCCATCATTCAAGGGCAGATCGCACCATTCCAAGAAATTTAAGACAAGATTATGGTCATTGAGGAATGATGACCAACCCCTCTATTTTGGCGCCCTTCACCAAGACGTCCCTCTTTGAAATTTGCATGATAAAATTGAATTAATATTTAAATAATGGGCAGACCCATGTCTAGCACCCAAGAAAATAATATATAAAATATTTCAAAAGTGACACCACCTTTTGAGATAGACACCACCCTTGGAGAGGTCGTCTCCTTTGGAAGAAATCACACCCCTTCCAAGAGACATGAGAAGGTATAAAAGAAGAGTGAGAAGTGTGGTCAGAAAATGGATGTGAGGAATAAAAAGGACATATCATTCAAACACAAGCAGAATTTATGAGGAGAGCAAAATAAATGTTTTTATCAAGGCAGATTTTTGTGAAGGAAATTCAAGTGATTGTCTTCCCATTGAAGAAGATATATTTAAAGAGACGAAAACTTTATTTATTTGGAGGTCGGTGCTTCCTAACAAAAGAAATTGGTGTCTCTTGCTAAATTGTGCTTAGCAGTGGGGATTGGTATCTCCAATGGGTCGGTGCCTACAAAATTTTGTAAGAGTTTTATTTCGAGACTAGATTTGGACAATAGATCCAAGCCCTTGGAATAGTTTTATTTTTTGGAATAGTCTTATTTTGGTACTTGGGTTGCCCTTGGAATCTTTCTTGGGCTCCCTTTATCCTAGGGTTTTAAGCTCATATCCTTTGATTCTCAGCTCTTCTATAAGTAGTAATTCTTCAATGTGGCGGATATTGTTCTCATAGGTTTCTAACAGTGAGTCTATGGACCATCCCTCCCAATCTTCATCCTCTAGTGGTGATTGTAGTGATGATTTTGCGACTTGACCGACAAGGTCCAAGTATGCTTCATCAAGAAGTGGTAAGTGTCTTACTATTTCTTCCCACTACCTTTGTGTACTTTCTTTTCGTGGAAGTCTTTTTCTCTTCCCAACTACGACTCCGATTTACACTTCGGCTTTTACTTCGTTCTCAGGTAGGGCTTTGACTTGGAATTGTACAATTGTATTTTCCTCAAGTGTTTCATGTAATCTTCTTCATTCCCTTTGCTCTACGATCCATAAAGATCACCTAATCTCTTGGTCTTGATCACTTTGTGGTCTCTTCCCACCTTTATTGGGGTCTAAGGGCATGAGTCTCTTATATTGGACCCAATTTCTTTTCAAGCAACAACACCAAATGTTTACTTTTCTATTTGATAAAATGAATACATGAATTAATAATTGATATGACAATGCATAACAAATATAGGAGCAGAGTATATCTTTATCCGCACATGAAATTATTACAAAAGAAGACCAAAGATGATCAGCCAAGATCAGAGTCAATCTGACTAGATCATCCCTTTCATTGACGATACACAATCTATTTAAAAAACTCGACGATTTCCAAGAGGAACACAACTGTCATCCAACCAACATTTATAACTACCTGGAGCTGACAAACAATTAATACATAGTTAGGTAACCAATATTATCAAAACATAATAATAGACATTGTACACTAACTACAACTACTACATGGTGGAAAGGTCCAAAGCCAAAACACCCCAATCTTTAGCTTCTCCACACAAACTTTTTGAGTTGAGGAATCCATCTTTGAGGTCCCCTTCTCCATCGACTACTAATCTAAATTAGAGAAATCCTACTTCTTTGATTCTTTTTTAGAAGTGATTGAATCTTCACCTCAATTGGCTAAGGTTTCTACAATGTTGTTGAATTCTAATGGTTCTTGTCCCCCCTCAATGCTACATCTAGGGTGCTAGCTCCTGTAAACCAAGATGTCCCAATGGAGCTAACTCATTCTAAGCAATAGGGTATTGAGAAAAATATCCCTCACTGTCTATTGGAGGCACTTTCTCAATCATTTTAGCTTCTTTGAATTCACCAGATTATGATGAAAAATTGATAATGTTAGTTGGACACCTATTAATAATAGAAAGGCTTCTCCTAAGAAAAAATCTTCAAACCAGATGGTTCTTTGATCTCTTCGACAAGTCAGATTGCTTTATCCAAGTTTTTCTCCATAGGCTTGCTTCTCCTATTCAAAGGTTGTTATTGCAAGTCATTTAGTATTTGTTTCTTGGTTGTTTTCTACGTCACAAGGTTCACTGAATTTAACCTTTAAGTTTGAAATATGGTGAACTTTGAAAGACCTAAAAAAATCGTTTTAGTTCACCTTGAAATTCATATGGGTAAAGGGATAAGGGTTTTTTATTTAAAAAAATATATATTTTTCCCATGAAAACAACACTTGCAACATATTTCCTTCACTATTATTTTGCAAGTCTTTTCCGTGCCAATCTTGCAGCAAAGGATGAGAGCTCAAACCCTTGTTGAGAGACCTAGCTCAAGCAGTAGAGCCACAAAAGCTTAAGTTGCAATTTTCTCCCTTCAAAAAGGGTTTTAGAAACCCTAGTAGTACAGGCCACAGGAAGCATGTCATGGATCAAGGTAGGGATGGCATCCATCTCAATTGGTGATTTTACTCTAGCGTCCAACACTACTTTGAGTTTGCAACCGTCAGTTTGTCTCATTGATGAAGGGCTATCCTATGCAACCATGGAGGAATTTAGGATATATATTTCAAAATGTATTCGTTAGTTATTTCTAAAAAGTATCTTAGTGCCACTTGAAATTAATTTTATACAAATTTAGGATATATAAAGAATGTAGTAGTTATATTGAATCTTTAGTATATTTTAAAAATGTATTACTTAGTTATTTAGAAATCTTAAATATCTTTAACTAATATAGCTAAAAAGGATTTAGGATATATATTTTAATGTGATTCACTATATATTTAGTTTTAGTTTTAGCTTTAGTGTTTCTTTTGTTCTTTAATTTTTTTTGTTTTTTATTTGTGTAATATATTAAAAATGTATCCATTATTTTTATTTTCTTTTATCTCTTTTATATTAAAACTCAACACATTAAAATTTAATGTCTTAAAATATATAATTTAGATTTTTAATAAATAAGATTTAACATATTTAGCATTCTACAATATTTAAAGTACAAAATTTAAATTTATTTATATTTAAGTTTATTATAATGTGATTAAATTTAATATAATAATAATTTATTAGTCAAATTTAATCACGGATTTTTTTTTTGCAAATTTTATCTTTGTCAAACTTGATCTAAATTTTATCTTTTTTGAACATGAACACAAACCTTGTGACATAGGTTGTTTTATTGCTTAATGGTTTTGGGCTAGGGCCCAATAATAGATCACTAAAGTAAATCTAATATATTATCAAATAAAATACTCTTCAAGAAAGCTTGGTTCAAAAGTGACGTCAAATGAATTCTCAGTGATATAAAACATAGAAGCAAAAATCCTTAAAAAATCGCGATTTTTGCAATTTTTAAAAAATCCTTAGGGTTGCCAATTTTTTCGTAGTTTCTTTGAGGATTTTTTGCAGACCATTAACTGGCAAAAAATCGTTGAAACTCGCCCTAACAACTTTCGCGTTTGAAAACCCTAAATTTGGCGTGTTTTCTGCTATAAATCAGGGTCACAATAAGTTAAGGGCGACCGTCGTTCACTCTGCAATCTTCCCTACATACATGTGTGGACAAGTTCCTTTCTGCTTTGAACTTTAAGATTGCAGTCTTGTCAATATGCCCTGAAATAAAGTAAACCACAATAAAAGAAAGCGGGATTCTTCATTAATCAAAATAAGCAATTCCAACCATTTTCACTAGTCATGCCTATGTAAGGTGCCCTTATAAATGGTTATAGCATTTACCACCTCCATGCCAAGAAAACTTCAGAAGCTAACTTTGATGACCAAGTTAGTCAAAACTGTACATATGAAACCTGCACAAAGAATGAGCAATCTACACCAAATCAGTCCAAATTGTAAATAACTTTATTGTATCATTTTAAGTTCATTGTCTATTTAGATGTTAGGTGATAGGCTTGACTCTATTGCCCTCAGATAAAACTTTGATTGAATTTTTCCCAAAGATTTTGAAGTCTTCATATGGTCCAAGTTTATACCAAGGTCCCCCAAAAAAACCATTTGTGGTACCTATACAAAAATCAATGATCATACTACTTTGTCTCTCTTCATGTCATAGATTAATCATCATTTAAATGTCAAGTCAAATCAATTATAGTCTTACCCTTGTCAAGTTGCAGGGTTATCATGTTTTGGTCTAGTTTTTTAACTAACTCTAGCAAAATGTCCAAGGTTGTACTATTCCAAAATGAAAAACAATGAGGTTCCTCATTGATGATGACTACAGCAATGAAATGAAAGTATGTAAATGTCTAATACTAAATCTATAACCTACATAGCCTATAGGCACTTTACTTTACATAGAGAATATTAAAAATAATTTCACTTCATGTTCAAAACTTGTAAAATAGATCTTGAAGGATTTCAATCCCGCATCCATTTTTATGTCAAGCATGTAAATTATGTTTGTAATTCAAAGACATCATTTTGCAAGCTTGAAATTAGAGATAGTGCATTACCCTGAATTCATACTCCATTCTCTGATTGCAAGCTTGCACAACATTAAAGAGTATTTGCCTAAGATTTTAACCATTCTCTTGGACTGGTAATGCATTGTCTCTGATTTCAACCTTGCACAACTTAAAAGAGTATCTGCCTAAGATTTTAACCCTTAGCAAATCCTTTATTTTATCACACTTACTTTTTCATCCTCCGCTTTATTTCATTCATGTCATTGCCTTCTCAAAGCTTTTGGTCACTTGTATCATTTATGACTCCTTCATACACTAGTCTTTTCCACTTTTCTCATATGTCATTTCTGCAAAGATTTTACATTACAATTGATTCCATATCTCACATATACACTACTCTATTGTATGAGGTGCTCCAACCAATCTTTAGTTCACAACCTAAGCAAGAAACAGATGCATTTAAGCTCAACAAAAATAAACTTAACAAACAACATGCAAGCTTTCTACAATTCATGGGTTAAAATCTCCATTTTATTTGCTCTTTATATCTCTATGCTATGGAAATGACCTTAAATTTCAAAAATAAGTACCATTTGTCTCTTTCTCTACAATTTTTTACATTATTTTTCAAATCCGATTTTTTCCCGATTTTTTCAAAAAATCATGAACTTTTGGTTTGCCGATTTTTTCCCCAAACGATTTTTGCTGCTATGATATAAAAGAGGTCTATAATTTCATAGAATAAATCAAAACATGTTGAAATGCTGCTATGAAATGCCTGTAACACTCGAGATCTATTTTAAATATACACAAGATGCTTATTCATTAACGTGAGAGCCCTTCAATACACTATGCTTGATCCTATTTTCTAGGGATACAAGCATATTACCATTTGTAAGAGTTGTTGATGAACTCGAGCATCCAGGATCACCTGCAAAACCGAGATTAACCTTCTACACGAGAGCAGCAAGAGGATGAAATGTTGGAATATGGTGCAATAACAGAATAATGATATTATCATACCCTAGATGATACAATATGCATCAACACTCCCTCGAACTAATTGAGTTGATATGAACTCATCTGAACCAGATAGGAGGGAGAGGTGAGTGCTAATTATATAGCATAATATGGGCATATAATTCTAAGAGGGGTAATAACTCCCAACTAACCAAATCAGGTGAGTTATGCCTACTTCGAAAATGCCAAACATGTGGCATAATCTACTCAAAAGAAGACAGGATAGCGATTTTGTGAAGTGGCATAAATGGCCAAAAGAGGGTGTGAGACTCAACCACCCAAGTGTGGGTGAGAGCGACACATGTAATCGATAGATTATGCCACGTGTCCTCACATAACCTAAGTATGCTTAATAATGTGTAGGAAAAATAAATATTAAAAAACCTACACCAACACCCCCCCTTAAACATAGCTTAGGTGGGTGAAAAGATGAAACAAGGCAAAGATGGGTCGCGGCTACAAGGCCATGTTAGGTACCCATGTACAATGATGAAACCTCTCAAAAGATGAGAAAGAGAAAACTCGTAGGACAAAACTCTCCCCCAAGAGAGGCAAAGAAGAGAGACCATATAGTCCCCCCAAGTAGAATCTCCTGCATTGTTGGTGAATGCTCGACACAAGAAGCTAAAGATGATCCAAGATCGCTGAAAAATATTCCTTCCCTTAGGAAGAAAGAAAACCAAGGATGTATGCAAGATATCTTCCCATTCCTGAAAGGAATATGTAGGAAGAATGATGAAAATGTATGACGTCTCTGAAATTTGCTCAGGTGTCCCCATGTCGATGCCGAAAGATGTCACCATCAAATCAGGTGTTCTAGGCCACACTGCAGAAGATGACAATCCAGAACCTAGTGGAGATGGATGTAGAACAAAATTCGAAGACAAAGGTGTCTTCTCCAAATGCTGCTCAACAGTGGCCACAGTCATGTCAAACTGTGAAGAATGATCATGTGGGTAAAGAACAAGAGGGTCAAAAGGTTCCCCCTCAACATCCAAAGAAGATGAAGCAACTTCATCAAAGAGAAGATGTATGCACTCAATTGTGTCCTCCAAGTCTACAAGATAGGACTCACAAAACAAAGCTGCAATGTTTGTCAAGTACTCATCCCAAGTAGCTGTGTCTAGAAGACAATGAATATCCTGTTGTACTGATTCAATAGAAGCCATGAATGTAGCAATACTAGTATCATCAGAAACAACAGGAGATGTAGGAGATGGAGTATCAGCACATGTCTCTTGAACCTCAGTTGAAATAATACCAAGATTCACTTGACCATACTGAATCTCCTCAAAAGTGTCCACACTAGATACCTGAGTGTGTACATCAGCCGAAGGAACATTAGAGGAAAAATGTGAGGTGTATACTCGAGATTGATGATTTGCCTCCCCAACTGCAATAATATCTCTACTATGAAAATCTTAAATAATCATAGAATCTGGTGTGAACTCAACACTCTTTCCTTCCCCACCATGTGTGATCTAATAGATAGAAAGGATATTTGTTGATAATGAAGGAACACAAAGGACATCATTGAATGATCCTTCGTCTGTGTCAATAAATCCTTTCCCACAAACACACATGTATGTGTTGTTAGCCATCAAGATGTTTGGTGATGAACAAGTTTCAAATGAAGAGAACATACTTTGTGATGAAGCCATATGATGTGAAGCTCCAAAATCAAGGATCCATCTCCCTGATTCAGAATCTGCAACTACAACAAGTGCTTTCCCCTTTTGTTTCTCTAACTTTGGTTTAGAAGAAGATGATGAATCTTTTGACATAGTTGAAGGCAAATTGATTTTATTCTTTGCTAAAAGATTCTTCAACTCATCAATTTGTTTTAAATAACATTGATGTTCATCATGCCCGGATTTCTTGCAATATGCACATGTGTGCTTCTCCTTTTTAGACGATTCCCCTTTTGAGGAAGAGGATTCAAATTCTTTTTGTGGCTTGTTCTTTTTCTTCTTTTGTTTTTGATCAAGATGCCCTAATTCTTTTTGCACCTTAGGCTCACTAGCCACCAAAGCTTGTGACTTGGAAACCTTGATGAGACCCATTTGAATCAGCTTCGCTTCCTCTTGGATTAGAAGATCTAAAAATGCATCAAATGTATGCACAACATATGCAGTTCCCATAGAAATCCTATTGGTGTGAAAGCCAGAAACAAACACGGAATACTCAGGACCAAGCTTGGATAACACATTCAGAATCAACTGTAAATCCTCCTTATCAATTTTGCAATCCTTTAACTGTGTTCATAATTGCTTAATCTTGGAGATATAGTCTTGGATGTGGTCGAAACTTTTTGGATCAAGATTCATCAAATCATTATCAATTTGATAACCCCTAATCTTATCAATTTTACCATACAAATTTTCAAGAGTCTCCCAAGCCTCCTTAGGTGTCTTGCATGATTCAATATGAAATTGTAAATCAAAAGAGACAAGTGAACAAATGTAACCAAGAGTTTTCTCACGATTAATCTCCCACAAAGCTTTTGCACCAGCATCAATAGGTTCAGGAATAGATTCTTTTACATAACCTGTGCAGCCTTTTCCCCTTATTAGATAATTCCATACTGATTGTTTCCATGATGCATAATTATATGGAGTTAGGAGTTCAATGTTATGTTTCCCCATTGTAAGAACACAGCAAAAGAAATGAAAGAAATCAAAACACCACAAGATCACCCCCCCAAATTCACTCAATCAATGATCCCCCCTAGAAAAATATAATGGCAGCACTTTATAATTAGTGCGTTTACAATTCTAGAGTTGTTACTAGAATTTTCCAATGTCCAAAATTGGACCCTAATACTAAAAGTACAAAATAATCTCAGAATCAGAACCTCAAAAAAGCACCAATGTGTAGTGCTCGGAAAAATATCAACTTTCAAAAACAGAATCACCTCGATTCGAGGTCGTATGTGAAAGTTACAGCTGTTTGAAGTTCCAAAAACAAGAACTATCCTTTAGATCTACTGAGAAAACTGATTTTCTGGAATATTTGGATCACTTGAGCAAAAACAAATTGCACCACTGCAAAGCTTGCGAAATTCTACCACAAATCAAAAAAAAAAAATGCTCGCAAAAAGACCTTTGTATGGCTAAGAACAGGCCTCCCAAAGTTGACCTTCAAAACCAAAAGCTTCAATGGTGAAGGGGGGCAAAATTCAAACTCCACTTGCTGACATAATGCTGACATCACCGCCAAGTTTCGCTGAGTTGCTGCCAAATTTAGGAAAACTCCATATTGGAGAATTGCCAGATAAGTTAGACCCTCTGCTAAAAATGGATGACCGCCAGCTAAATTTAGAAGTCCACTAAAAAGGTGAAACTGCCAAAACAACCACCAAATATGACGAAGGCGCCAAAATTTCTGCTAGGGTCAAATTGCAGGCGCAGAGGCCGAGGAATGTACAGGTGTGCAAGTTTTACAGCTTTTATTTTTGAAATTTTAAACATCAAAAGAGATTGAAAATTTTTAAATAATAATAAAAAACTTTTGAAAAAAAGTCTGCAGCTTTTAAAGGGCATGAGGCCCACGAGCTGCGCTCGTGGTACAGCTAGGGTACCACTGTGCAGGTACCCATACGGGCCTATGCAAGGGTAAAGCCCTTTTAAATATTTTTTCTTTTTCCAACCTTTTTTTTTTATTTTTTTTTCAGAATTTTTTTTTATCAGATTTTTTTTTTTTGAAATTTTTTTATTTTTTCAAAACAAATAAATTTTTTTTTTTGAATTTTAAAAAAAAAAATTATAAATGTAAATAATAAAGTGGGGAATTTTTGAATAAAAATATATTTTCACCCGAGGAGATGGAGGCGAAGATTCTTCAAAGATTCTGGTCAAAGATTCCTCGAGCCCTCCAAAATTGGTCAAAATATTCCGGGAGCCAAAATATGGAGTATTTTATATCAAAATTCGTCTGCGAAGCCTTCTGAACTCAATGGCGATGTCCATTTTCGCTAAAAATGCACCCAACAAAATCTCAATGCTGAATTCTCCCAAATTCGAGGAGTTTGCAAATCTGAACGCTCTAATACCATGTAAGAGTTGTTGATGAACTTGAGCATCCAGGATCACCTGCAAAACCAAGATTAACCTTCTACACAAGAGCAGCAAGAGGATGAAAGGCCGGAATATGGTGCAATAACAGAATAATGATATTATCACACTCTAGATGATACAAAATGCATCAACACTCCCTTGAACTGCTTGAGTTGATATGAGCTCATTTGAACTAGATAGGAGGGAGAGGTGAGTGCTAATTATATAGCATAATATGGGCATATAATTCCAAGAGGGGTAGTAACTCCCAAATAACCAAATCAGGTGGGAGTTATGCCTACTTGGAAAATGCCAAACATGTGGCATAACCTACTCCGAAGGAGACAGGATAGTGGTTTTGTGAGGTGGCATAAATGGCCAAAAGGGGTGTGATTCTCAACCACCCAAGTGTGGGTGAGAGCGACATGTAATCGATGGCTTATGCCACGTGTCCTCACATAAACCATGTCTCACATAACCTAAGTATGCTTAAGAATGTGTAAGAAAAATAAATATTAGAAAACCTACACCAACACCATTTGCATTATATGTCATATTCTCCTATTCTAACCCCATGTCCCCATGTGACTACATAAGTGCATTTTCTGCTTAAATTTAAGTAGCTAGAGTGTTTACATGCAAACTTAAAATTGTAGGAATAAGATAATTTAGAATCTTTCCATATTTTAGTGGAGCAGCTATTGTTTAGGAATTGAAAATAGGCTGTGGGAAAAAAGGAGGGGCTGGAAATAAGCTGCAGCTACACACTAAGAAAAATGCTAGGTGGCTCCATAAATTTCTTTCATTCCTTTTCATTTGCCTCCAATTTTCCCTCCAAATTTTACCTACAAAAATTATTATTAATATTATTTATTCATGCATGTAAATAAGTAGCAACTGCATATTTTTAAGATGACTGCTTGAAAATAAGCAGTGAAATTAAATATTCATTGGGCCACCAGCTTCACAAATTACTCCTTAAAAATTTGAGTGGTGGCTGCTAGCCAAAATAAGCTATGCAGCCGCATCGGGACCTGCCCTAAGTGATTTTATAACAATCAATCCTATTATCTAAAATTGGCTTTTCAGATTTATAACAAAAAATAAATATTTGCCTGATAGAATGTTTAAAGAATTTCCTTTAAAACTGTTTTTGATTAATTAAACATGCCAACAAACTTTAAAATCTATACTGAATTGGTAGAAAAACCAGACATACCCAGGTATGATTCATTTTCGAATCAGATTCAGGTATGGAACACCTGTGGAATGATCCAAGCGTGTTTTTTGGGGGGCATATTTGTTTGGAATTGATCATGAGTGTACCTGGGCTATTCTAGCTTCGTCACAGCATGGCGATTCCAAGGCGATTCAGTAATCTTGCAATTGATGTAGGCCTTCATTGTCTCTCCCTCTTTGAAACTAACATATCCAAACAATAAAATGTCAACTAAGACAAGGATTTCTTAGGCATGAAACAGGCCTTGCGTTACAATTATTCAAAGAAATCCTACATTTAGAAGTCAGTCTTGTCCTTGCAGGCCATTACTGATGGCCCCTTGGTCACACAACACTATTTTCCCTTTTGCTAATGACAGGTCGAGATAAGTGCAGAGTGCACCTTGTGTGTTGTAAGGTGCAATTATTTGGACTGTCACGTTGGCCAGGTAGATGGATTCATTGTGGAAGAGGCTTTCATTGCTCAAATCTATGTTGATGACAATGTATCTATTGAGGGTTTTTACACCAATGGTAGTTATCCATGGACGAAGGGGGCACTGCCCCCAGTTGCCTGCAGTGCGGATTACAAATATGCCCTTTAACATAATAAATATGTTGCTTCTTGTTTTTCTTCAAAATTAGTATTATTTATGCCTTTCCCTTAGAGGAGAAGAGGGTGGCTTAGCCAATAATATTTAAATTTAATGATTGGCAATATTAGACATAGCCAATTGGGAGATTATCAATCAAAATATTTAAGAACGCTAACCACCCTCATTTTTGAGACCATTGGATGCAATTTGATCTAATGGTAGTGCTTTCTTTTTTTTAGTGTATGCATGATATGTAGTATTCTGAACTTAATTAAAGTTTATAGGCCATAAATATGTATATATTTATAGTTATAAGTTTTTGTATGGATGTACCAAGGACATACCGAACCCAACAAATAAAAATTTGTGGTACCCATACCTGAGCCCAATTCTTATTTGGCAACTTGGTTAATGGAAATAAATCTACACAACATCAATAAAGCAATCAAATGAGAGAAACAAATTATTAATAAAAGATAATCATCAATAAAGCGGATATGATAACTTATTGTTCTAGTCGTTTGCATACACACCTTGATGGCATCTTGACCACTAGACCACAAGGCTGACTTACAACAGACACCTCTCAACCCAAATAAGCTGACAAATAGATATTATATAGCCTAACAGAAAGCTGGAAATACTTCAATATGCAACTAAATTAAGAATATAGATGCAGAAAATTAAGAATATAGATGCAGAAAACACCTACCCCTCAGCAATTGCAGTCTTTCCAACACCAGGCTCGCCAATAATAACAGGATTATTTTTTGTTCTCCTTGAAAGAATCTGAATACATCGTCTAATCTCATCATCGCGACCAATAACAGGATCAAGTTTCCCTTGTCGGGCCATTTCTGTTAAATCCTTTCCATACTTTTCTAAAGCTTCGTATTTTCCCTCAGGATCTACAATTAAACATTTTCTTGCTATTTAGATCCAGTCAACAAAAGGAGAGAAATGTCTCTTAAGCCTTCCATGATTCTGAGTTAAGTTTTGCATCTTAGCTAGCCAAAACTAAAGAGAAGATCCTTATAATTTAACTCAAAGACAATACTGTTCAATTTTGATTGTAAACATTTTTAGTTGTTCAAAAGTGAATATTATTATCATCTACAAAAGGAAAACAAAATTATACAAGAAAACATGATCAACAATAATATCAAGAGTTTCAATTTTAACATAAGTTTAAAGCCAGTTCAACTAAATATTCCAAAATATTTGAGAAGATCAATAATGACATAAATGATGCTATGGAATCACCACTTTCCAATATTGGTCTTTATAGGAAGTTAGAGTCTAAGGAGGTCAAGAGACAACTCCAATGATTACTGGAATAATTCACCCTAGTACATATCTCCATGTGGCTCTCCAATTACAACTGTGCCAAAGAAATATGGAGCATGGAGAATGCACATTGGCTATAGGGTTTTGAAAAATATCAATATCAAATATAGATATCCTCATGGATAGTGTAACATGAAGAGTATTTCACAAAGTTATAATTGGTCTGACTGTCATCAAGAAAGGATGGATGACATATGCAAAGCCAGATTCAACATGATACAATGGCGTGTACTTCCTGTAAGTGACAATGGTGAATGGTATTGTTACGCAAAATTATGAAGGGAAATCATTAAAAATAAAAGTGAATGGCATTGTGATCCAGGATTTTGTGGGGGAACAAAAAGGAGATGCACCATGGACTAAGATGTTGGCACAAAGGCCTAATTGATTTGGGCTCAAGCTTCCAAATGGGCATTCAATACAAATGGAGATCAATTTATAGCATATAAGCATTACTTGTAGAGAAATAACAACCTACACAGTTCCTAAAACTGATAAATATTACATGAATGTGTCAATGTATGCGCCACACTGAGAAATCTCATTCATCTAGATATTTAGTTAAACTCCTCCATAACCTCTCACAACATGTGATCTTGTGTGCATTTTAACACAGGTTTGTCATATCATTGTTAAAACACCTCTAATGAAAAATGATATTTCACTGGTTGCAGAAAATACAGAAAAGCGCATACATCACGTTTTCACACTATAGGTTCAGCCTAAAGAGAGCTAGTGAGGTACCTTCAAATTACAGTTGCTGGCTCAAATAAATATGCCACAATTTAAGTGATTTCCATCTTATCTTTGCATAAAAGAAAACCCACTTGTGCCACAGTATATTGCTTACACACATTATAAAATGAAATTATTCACTCCAAACTAGGTGATAATTACATAACTCAAGAAAGACAAAAAGATATGATCAAGATTTAAACATACTCTGGTCAGTGACTTTTTGATTCCCTCGCACAGCTTGCACAGCATCTTTCAAGTCCTTTGCTGTAAGTTGAAGGTCCTTGTATATTTGTTGTCCAAACCGTTTATCTTTTAGGAAGGCTAGCACCATATGCTCCACTGATAAATAATCATCTCCAAATTCCTTCTTGTGAACTCTAGCTTGATCTAGCAATGCAGTCAGATTTGGACTTACCAAGGGACCTGTAGTATCACCAAGTACCTGTGCCCAGATAAAGGAGATCTCAGTAATAGTAAATACATCTTCTAACATATTCCTATCATCCAGATTCTGTGCAGGCATACCTTTGGTTGCTGAGAAATAAATTGATCTGTAGCTTGAAGAATAGTTGTATTATCAATTCCAGCTTTGGTGAAAATCCTCCGTGCTAGCCCATTTTTTTGCTCAAGAAGAGATTTCATTAGATGTTCTGTTTCAACAACTTGTTGCTTGCTTAGCCTTGCTGCATCCACTGAACCCGCAAGTGCCTCCCATGCCATTTCTGTAAATTCTGAGTGATCAATCTGAAAGCATCAATGCATGCTCATTAGAACTGAAATGAAAACATTGAAGGGAAGAAAACTGTTACATCAGAGAAAAGATCCATGTACATCATATGCCTTCTAGCCTTAGCCAACTAGCATAAAAAGGAATTAATTAAATCTTCTTTATGAGGAACAAAGAAAAAAATTTAAAAAGGGATTATACAATCAGAAGATGAACTATCTTCATTGGGGAACATATTCAGCATCTCCCAGCTTCTCTTACCTATGAGAGAAAGCCAAAGGAACACCTCAACACACTAGCTCAACTATCACGTATTTCTCTGCAAACATATTAAATGCATATAATATTTTCTTATATATTTTTACACCATTAACTACTAATGAAGTGTTACAGATTTTATATGCATATAATATTTTCTTGTACACTTTTACACAATTAGCTACTAATGAAGTGTTACAGATAACTACCAATCTACACTACCCCAATCAAGTTTCACTAGAATAACTTCATTGATTGTTTACTCCAAAAATACATAACCAGTATCAAGCTCTCGTTATATCATTGCATTACACATTATTACCTAGTTCCTTGTCTTCCTCCTAAACGGTCAATGAGCATAGGAGTGATTGGCCTGTTCTTCACTTTAACTTCACCCTATAATTTGTTGACTGATCAAAATATTTTCGCCTGGCACTGACCATACTAAGTCTTAAGAAAGTGAAATTCTAGTACTATATTTATTTTGATAAGAGCAAGCTTTTGGATTAAACTGTGTATGATTTTGACTTCATGGACTGTGGAAAACTTACACCAACTATATTTATCTTGACAAATTGATATTATATTATTTCAAGTAAAAGATTACATCAAACTAACAAAAAAGCAAGAAGTTCTCATCTCAAAAACCTAAAGAAGGCAAACATTCTCCTTGTGACCCAAGAGGCAAGGATTTAGCCTGTTTTGTAGAAACGGTTCAATTTAACTTTTGACCAGAAAAGTCACTTCCCACCTAGAAAGCCTCAGCCCCCACTAAGAGGGCAACAGTCATCATGCAAGGTAGGCTTATTCGGGGTTTGCATCTGTGATACAACCTGGACCATGAATATGTTGAACTTAGTTCAAATGATGTCACCAAGTTTGTATGACTAAAGCAAATGATTCAAGATACTGTCACTCACTCTTAAAACACAATTCAGTAAGGACATGGAAATGCTTTCATACCCAGCCAAACCCATCCACACAAAGGCAAAATAGATGCTTCCAATGTATCCACTGAAGCAAAAACTCTTGGAATTGTGTCTTTTCAATGTCTTTATTGATTTGTATCTCTATTCAGTATTCAGTCCAGTTGCTAAACTTTTGTATAAATTCCCCCTATGGCTGACATGTAAATTATCTTAGTTTAGTGTTTTCGGAGTTGTAAAATGTATGTACAGCTGTGCAGAATAGATAAGTGAGTCATAGAAGCAAGTTGCAGGCAAGGAAAGCATAGGAGAGCACTATTAAAGTGTTGTCAAGTCCCACAATGTTCCTGGAGATCTCAAAAAGGAAAATTATCTGTGAGTCTTGCATGAAAATGTAGCATAAGTAAGGCAAAGTCCCACTCTTCTGGAATCTTCCCACATTAGGTTTCTCTGGGGTAATCTCTTGTGTTGTCTATTTTTTTCTTGCATGTTTCAGTTCTTACTCGCTTTCAACATGCTTAACCAATTACTGACAATTTCAGCACTTAACCATCACAACTGAGAGGCAATTTACTGTTTTCTTTAGCAAAATATTTAGATAATATCAAGCATAAGTTGCTAACACAAACACGCATGAGCTAAGATGAGCTAGCTATAGAAAATCTATGTTGATTACAGGATTAATCTGTCTGTAGTTATCCAAGTGCTTACAAGGTGAAATATTCCGAGCCAATTTTTTTCGTTTTTTTCAAATTACAAATTACAATCAATGCACCCGTTAAGGTTAGAAGATAAACCAAAACGTGCGGAAGCAACTCTAACCAGAATGTACACCAAGATCCCGAAGTGGGCAAGGTGTGAGCATTGGTCAGAGGATCTTAAACAAATTGCTTATGCAGGAACTCTAACCAAGAATGGCGCCGATGATGGCGAGCATATGGTCAGAGGATCTTCTACACTAAGTGCTGAAAGGGAACTCGACACCAAGTATGTGCTACCCAATCCAGAATGGAGTGAGGGGCGACCATATGGCGGAGTGTTACAAAGTACAATGCTGACAAAAATACTGAAAACTGAAATACTCAACACCCAGAATGTGCTTGCTAACCCAGAGTGGGAAAGTAGCTACCATAGGGCGGAGGTGAATTAAATACAATATCAATTGCTGAAAGTAAGATGAGCATTACAATTTGATAAGCAAGACTCTAAATGGCTGTCAGTACTACTGCCAGCGTACAATATGAAAGATGATATCTTGCTAACAATACGAATCAGCATATAAGTAGTTTGCAACAGTATTAGTGAATTTCTTTGCTGAGAAGTAAAACTTAAACGAAGATGGTACTAAACAGATCCAACCTTGTTCCAACTTGGTCAATCCACGATGAAGCATCCGCAAAGTCTTTGAGAACTCTCAACACCCATCCAGCAATGGAGATGCAGATTTCTTCGAACTGTTATGACAGACCTGCATTCTCATCGTATAACCAGCAGCAAATAGATTTCTTGGACAGTTCGAATCTCCCTTCCTACTTACTCAATTGACATGAAATTGAATGCAAAACACTACTAGCATGAGGGCGCTCAGAACTAACACAAAGAGCAGACTTAGAAATGCAGACTTTATTAAATGCACGATTCCCAAGACACAATAAATGGTACAGCCCAGTACAGGGGCGATTTAGCATTTAAAAATCAGATCCTTCTCTAAAAAAACCACAAACTTGCACACATGGGCGCCTTGCCTAGATAGATGAGATTATGCAATACCCATAACATATATTTTTGTCCTTTTTGATTTACGAATGAAAATACCGATCTGCTGTAGCTAAAATGCAATTCTAGAAACTTAGCTAATATGCCAAAACAGAAACTAAAGAGTCACAATGCTGATTACAATGCACAAATTCCAATGAGCTCACAAATCTAAGCTAAATCACCACTAGTTGCTGTGTTGCAAGCAAGAAGCGATGCCCGAGCTAGGAGGCCTTCATTCCTCGAAACAGTTCCAGAGCCAAACCGGCAGCATAACAATACTATAGACAAAAGATGAAACAAAAGAGAACCCAAGGCTTCCTTTTATAAGTTTCTGTTGACCTTTCTCGAAACCCTGACTTCTTTTTCAGAGTCAAAACCCTAATCCCAAGAGGTGGCGTCCTTTTCCATACATCTTCAATTTGACTTCATTTAATTAAATTCCTCACTTAAATAAATGCGTCCTCCTTAAGGCTTAATTTTGACTTTGATAAATTCAATATAAATTCAATATATCCTCAATGATGGCGCCACCCTTCAAGTCCACTTTTTAAAATAACATCAAGTTAATAGACTAGGCCAAGGTGATAAAATAACATTTAAAATATAATGTTATTTTTAAGTAAAATGAGCTTATCTCTCCGAAACTGCATTCTGAAGCCCGAAACTGAATACGCCACTTGAGTCAGCTGAAGAGGAAAGTCAACTGCCTGAGACCAACCTATTTACTGCCAAAAATAGAATTTACTAAAAATAGTAAATTCCTAAAACTGCTCAGAAAGCCGAGACGAACATACCACTGCGAAGCTCTCTGAAAACCCAGAAAGAATCCGCAATTGAAACAATCAACTCATAGCCAGAACATCCTTCAAAATAGGAAACCCTAATTTTACCTTCCGACTAGCCTACGGTCTCCGAAATAGGCCAACGGTCACTGAAAAAGGTCAGGCTTGAAACGGGGACATTACACAAGGAGACATCTTCTCCAAGAAAGAGGAACAGTAAATAATAATTATTTAGCATGAAGTGACACCTAAAAAGTACTAGCAAATGGACAAAGCCAAGATAATGATAAACTGTGTTAGATCTACCCTGCATAATGCAAATGATTCTGCATCACCAACTTTTTGAAGCCTTTGATTGACTGCTAATCCTTGGTGGCACATTAACTACTCCAACACTCCCTTTGCTCCACTCAACAGCCACGATTTGTTCAACATGGAGCAAGATCAGCCTTGTGCCTTGCCACTTTAAAAATATACTTTGTCATATAGTAGCAGAAAACTTTCCTACTATTTCAATTCCTATTTCTTTGAGTAAATCATGCCGCTTGTAGTTTCAAACTGTAATGTCGCCAATTTCCAAGTAGCCACCACAGAGTCAATTTAATGAATTAAATATTAAATGGTCCTGAAATAATATTTTGGACATTTATATTTAATTAATTAATTAATTATTAAAGTGACTTTATTAAATGTGTGCTCAAATATTAAATAAAAGTCACTTTACAAATGTAAAATATTTAATAAGCAATAAAGGTGGTGAAGTATAAAAGCGGGTGAAAAGAAATGAATTAATCATCTTTTGGAAAATTATTATTTTTGGAAGCATTTCCGAAGAGCTTGGCTTTCAGAAAACTTGAGTACGAAAACTCTTGGGTTTCATGGTGGGCTGAACGGAAACTCAATTCCATCAGGTGGCAGATTCATCTAGGATTCGCAATGTGTTTCAATGAGCAGCTGAATGTTTGCTTGATATTTGTGAAGTCTTTGCAAAAGACAAATCTCCAAGTTCCAGTTGGTATCCAGTTGAAGGTCTTCAAGGTAAATGTGATCAGACGAGTTTACAGGAGAAATTGCAGATACATTCATGAATTAAAAATTGCAACACTTTGAATGAATAAAATTTTTTTTTTTCTGCCTTGAAGTATCGAATCCCTTCTAGGTCGCATAGTCATTGAGGGAGGTGAATTCAATATTAGTTGGGTCGTTTGTGTTTGGAAATGTTAGTCCATAGTATATTTGACCTGCATACGTAAGGGAAAAAGGCGCGCCGCATATATGTTGGGTTGTTGTGGGGAAACGGAAGCCAAAGAATCAACTTAATTAGCCACCAATTATTACCAAGCCATTGCCTTCCACTTTCTATAGCATAAGCAAGAGCGATTAGTCCCTTCTCCATAGCCGCCACACATCATAAAGATTGGGTGATTTTATAAAAGGAAATCAGTCGATCAGTTTTGTGTTCATCATAATTCAGTTATGTTGGGGCTGACGTGTAGGTGGCCTCTAGCGTATTATTAAGGAAGCCATGACATATGAGTCGCAACTAGTCATAAGGAAGAAAAGTGCAAGGGTACTTAGAGAGGAGAGCATATTATATATTCTTATATTTTCCTTTGTCTACACCACTTATAAAATATGGAAAAATGGATAGCAGCCATCACAGGTCACTAAAAGTATGTTTCAGAGAATTAATTTCTAAATAATGTAATAGATTGAATCAATACTTATCACATAGCAATGTATTTGTTAAGGAGATATTGTTTGTGAATTCCAATCTTTGTTGAATGTTATTTGTAAAACATGCAAACTCAATATCATTTCAAATCTGCATATAAAGTAATCCAACTATTATAGTCCTATTTATGCAAATAGTTTGACAAAATGCCTGCATTGTCAAACTTGTGAAATCATAAATTTTGTATCCATATTTGGTGAAAGAGGAAGTTTAAAAAAGAAATAGAGGGGAATCTTATAGTGGTATCAGAGCCTAAATCCTGCCAACCTGGGCGGTTATGTACACCAGTGGTGGAGCAAAATGATACGCTAAAAAAGAAAAAAAATGAAACCAACTTCAATTTCCAGAACCATATCCAAAAGAGGGCACATTCTCAGCTGCATTAGCAGCCAGGCAGCCACTTAGAGTTGCATAGACCAGTGGAACAATGGTGGGTTTAGGTGGTGAGAGTCCTCAAGATAGGACTGAAAGAAGGATTGCTCATTACAGTGTTCAAAATATACTAAATGATCTAGCCAAGGGGCAACAACAAATGATGCAACAATTCATGCAAACCCAATAGCAACTAATCACAGATATTCGTCAAATGTCTCAGGATATGAATTCTCTTAGGGTGAATCGAAATGCTACAGGTGAAGGTAGCAATTCAGGAATAATATTTCATGAGGTGCCAATATAGGTGGGTCACATAGACCCTTTCAGCCTACATTTAAACCTAGGGAGGAGGAGGAAGAAACCCAACAGGAAGAGGCACAGCCTTTAGTTGATGAGGTAATGGCGGTATGATGAGTACCACACACTTCCACATGCAATTAGAAATGAAATAACACTTAACCAATACATGAACCAACGGAAAGACAGGAGAACACAATAGGAACAAAGACCTCGAGGCCCACACAAGGAGTATCAGCATGCCTTGAGTAAACTCACTCTTCCTAATTTTGATGGTAGAGAGAAAAGCACGGCACATGCTTGGATACATAAGTTAGATACAATTTTTACTCTCAAACCCATGCTAGAAGCAAAAGCAGTTAAGTTTGCAACTTTACATTTGGAGTGGCCAACATATGATTGGTGGCATCATGGTTTGGTGACACAAAATCATGTACTAATTCAGTCCTATGATGAATTTAGCTGCAAATTGATTGCTAGATTCGATAGAAAGGGTATAGAAATGTATTTCCATTAGACAACATGGGATGTTAACAGTTACATTAATGAATTTCAAAAGGTTGTTGTTATGGTTCTTAACATGTCAGAGAGAGTGTTAATGTTGTTCATAGAGGGTTTGAATCATAATTTGAGAGGTTTGGTGAAGGCTTTCAAGCCTAATACACTTCAGGATGCTATTCAAATGGCACTTGATCTTGAAACTACATATCCTACCCAGCAGTCCCAAAAGAAGAGTTCCAAGAGCAATAAACCATTTAGGAAGACTTTTAATCAGCCTAAGACTACACCACCCAGGTTGGATTTTGAGTCGAAGAATGAGTTGTGCAAGAAAAAATTATGTTTCTCCTGCAAGGAACCGTAGGAGCCCAGTCACAAGTGCCTTGGGAAAGGCAAAGCTCATTATATAGAGGTCACTTTTGACATTGATGAGGAGGTAGTAGATACTAGTTCGAAGAGTGGCCAGGAGGAGGATCAGCAGATTGAGCATGATGCTAGAGTTACAGGAAATGTGACACATGGCACTATCGCTACATTATCAAGGGTTCCTAAGTACCATCCTTTCAGAGTTAGAGGTGTCCTGAAGGGGCAGCGAGTTACTTGTTTAGTTGACAGTGGGGCAACTCAGAACTTCATTAATGAGGGTCTTGTGGTGAAGAGGGGACTACAAGTGGAGGACTTTCCTGGTTTTAATGTCATGGTAGCTGATGGATTTAAAATGACCTGCACCAAGAATATTTCACAATTGAGCATCCAATTGGGGGATTATACAGTTACAGATGACTTTTATGTGGTTGGGATCGATGAGACTGATGTTGTCCTAGGAGTTCAATGGCTACATTCACTTGGCAGGTACAGTCAAGATTTCCAAAGGATGGAGTTGGAGTTCATGGCCAATGGGAGGAAGATAGTGCTGAGGGCATTGGCAGATGGTACACTAAAGGTAGTGACAGTGAAGAGGATGGATGCATTGTTCAAGCATGGTGAGGTTGCATGGGCAGCCCAATGTTTTGTGTCTTCCAAATCTTCCTCTAGTGATGACAAACACCATCATGTGGACATTCAATCGATTATGGATAAACACAATGTTGTGTTTGGAGATATCCCTCCAAGTAGACCACTTGGTTGCGAATTTGAGCATTTAATTTAGAGGGCTCCAACTAGTAATCACCACTCCTTATCATCATCCCAGGAGATTCAAAGAAGAGAATGAAAAAACGATAAGGGAGTTATTAGATATGGGACACATTAGACCTAGCTCTAGTCTCTTTGCTTCTTTGATGGTCTTAGATAAGAAGAAAGATGGCAGTGCATTGATTGTTGTGTCTTGAATAAGAAGACCATCAAAAATAGGTACCCTATTCCTAGGATAGATGAGCTATCGAATGAGCTTCATGGGGCAGTTTACTTTTTGAAGATTGATTTTCATTGAGTCCGTGCGAAGGATGTACATAAGACAACATTTAGATGCCACTACATGAGTTTTTAGTTATGCCCTTCGGTCTTACTAAAGCACCTGCAACTTTCCAGTCATGTATAAATCACATATTTAATAAGCAGTTGCGAAAATTTGTATTGGTCTTTTTTGGTGACATATTGATATATAATAAGACATGGGAGGATCACCTCAAGCACATTGATGAGGTGTTGGACATTATGGAATCACAATCCCTATTCGCAAAGGCTTCCAAATGTGAGTTTGGCATGACAAAGAATTTATATTTGGGACATGTGATTGATGTTGGGGTGTGATGGTGCACCAGAAGAAAATACAGACCATACTTGATTGGACACCGCCAAGGAACATTTCAAACTTGAGGAGTTTCCCCAGGCTGTTGTATGAGGCTCAAATACATTTGACAAGCTCAAAAAAGTGATGAGTTCTTGTCCAGTGCTAGCTTTACCAGACTTATCTCAACCGTTTGTATTGGAGTGTGATGCATCAGGCAAAGGGATAGGTGCAATGCTTATGCAGAACAGGCATTCCATAGCCTACGAGAGTAAGAAGTTGAGAAATGTGGAGCGGTTATATTCCACCAATGACAAGGAAATACTTGCCATCATGCATGCATTGGCAAAGTTTAGACAGTACTTGGTGGATGGAAAGTTTGTGGTTAGGACGGATCACAATAGTCTGAAATATTTTCTATAAACCAAAAGGATTTGAATGAACGCTAGCAAAAACGGGTGAGTAAGATTCAAGAGTATGACTTTGACATTGAATATGTCAAAAGAAAAAAGAATCTTGTGGTGGATGCATTATCTAGGAGACCCACCCTTTTCTCTATGTTTGAGATTTCAGCCGATTGGAAGGCTCACCTAGTGATTGGGTATTCCAAGAATACATTTGCATGCAAGCTCATGGACGGCAAGTTTTAGGATGACCAATATGGGGTAGTTGATGATGTGATATATAACAAGGACAGGATATATTTGGTTCCTGAATCTAAGTTGAAGAGTAATATTACGAGAGTTGTCTTTGATACGCCTCTTGCAAGACATCCCAGGTTCTTCAAAACCTATAGGCTGTTTCGGGAGAGATTCTCACGGAAGGTTTCAAGAGTGATGTCTTACATTATATTAGAGAGTGTATAGCTTGTCAGCAGAACAAGTTGGAAAATACTTTCCTTGCCAATTTGTTACAGCCATTGCCTATTCTTGAGCAAAAGTGGGAGAGTATATCAATGGACTTTATCACTGGTCTTTTGAAAGTCCAGAGCAGATATACCATATATGTGGTGGTCGACAGATTGACAAAGTATGCACATTTATTTGCTATTTCCTCATAATACAATGCACCTCAGATGGAAAATTTGTTTTTTAGAGAGGTGTTCAAACTTCATGGGCTTCTGAAGAACATTGTCAACAATAGGGACAGCAAATTTCTCAGTGTGTTTTGGCGAGAGTTGCTTAGATTGACTGCCACCATGTAATATCCCCACTCTAGTCAGTATCAGTTGCAAATGGGTTAGCCTATTACTTGGACCCTCGTAGGCTAATATGTTTGGCTAGAGGGTCTCAGTGGCAGTTAATGGAGGTCGTTGTCACTCCATTTCTTCAATTCAGTATTTGGTTCGGTTCCAAGCCTTTGCAGATCTGTGTTTGGCTTAGTTTGAGGGACTTACTATTTATAGTAAGTCAATCTGGTAGTGATGCTATTTTTAGTCAAGGCACTTGGACACATGGGGGTTATACAGTGTTGACCCCAGCTTCAGACGGCACGTCAAAATACTGAATATTGAGGGAGATATTAATATTTAAGTGGTTAAGTTATATTTAATTATAAAAAGGGATATTATAAAGTTATATATTAACTTTATAAAAATGAGCCACTTAAATTTAATAAAGTGAGATTTTAATATTTAAATCAAAAGGTACACTCAAGTGAGATAAATTATTTAATAAGAGTATAAAGTATCTTAAATACATTCTTAAATGTATTAAAGAGCTCTTGGGAAGTCGCGCCTTTTTGAGGAGAATATAAGAAGCCAAGACAAGTCAACCTCATTCATGATTGATCATTTGACATTGTTTGCTTTGGCTTCTTTGAAGTTTGTGCCTAAGAAAAGGGTTTCAGCAATTTTTCACCATTGGAGAGCGGCAATTCTTCAGTGTTCTACAATCTTGAAGCTATGAAAGACCAGCTGAATCATTGCTATAGAGAGGGCTTCATTCTGGAGTCCATTTGTGCTTGCAGGAGATCTACCTTTGAGTTTATTTGCAATTTTCACTAAGGGGCTTACTAGTGGAGGCGCCCATTTTCATCAGCTTTCTACATCAATAAACAGGCCATACAATTTCTATTGTTAGTCGTACCATTCACCATAGGCATGCATGGGGTTTCTAGATGGGGCATAGGAACTAGAGGCTGAAATGCCTCTCTTTCTTGGCCTTGATCAACACCAATTGGGGCGGCTAGTCTAGTACTATCATTTGGCACTCATTCCAAGGTGGAGAAACCCTCATCTGGAGCAAATCGGTTTATTTCATCAAATTTCTCATTGCTGGTTGTGATTTCTAGATTTCTAAAATAAGGGTTTGTTGGCATATTCGAGTATGCAACCTTGTTTCATGCTATGTTTCTATCTTGTATTGACAAATCTATTTACATCTCATGTTGAATAACAATCGTTGCAGCAATTATATATTTCCAGTTATTTCTTATTAAATCTTGCCTGGCAACTTTCTTATTTAATTATCAAAACTTCGTTAAAACATAAGCAACAACACAAAACAATGCATTTAGTATCTACAGGCAATGTTAGAACCAACAGGGTTCTTTACAGTGGTATCAGAGCTCTAATCCTGCCATCCTGGACGGTTAGAAGTTCTTATGCGGCCGCATCAGGTTGGACCTCACAGGTATTACTCACGCAATAGACCTGGATTACAGAGAAACTAGTTTGAGGAGATACCATTTGAATTTCAGTTCGAGGAGACACATTTGAAATCATGGGAGACAAGGACGATGGTGGGCCACCCAAAAACCATGGTAACAATGAGGACAGAGAAGCTAGAGACATTCTGAGGGGTCTTGTAGCTGGGCAGGAACAAGTAGCAAATGTGTTGCAGCAGCTTAGTACAGTCGTTCAGCATATAACCATTCCTAGGAGACTGAATCAGGACCAAGAGGATGATGGTAGTGTTGATGGAGCCACACGGATGAGAGTAACACCCGCGCGCACCTATGACAGGCCTACATGCCCTACATTTGTGAGAAATGAACCTGAAGAGGGGAACGTGTATGAGGAGGAAGGTGACGTGATCTTTGCAGATAACGTGATGACACTACATGATGAGTGGGAAGCATTACCACAGAGAGTTAAGGATCATCTTAACTTTGACAGGTTCATGAGTCAAAAAAGAGAGCACAGCAGGAACAGGAGGACTGACAGGAGACCAAGGAATAAAAACAATGATCTTAGACATGCAACCAACAAGCTCACACTCTTCACTTTTGATAGCAGCGGTAGGGTAACAGCCAGAGCTTGGGTTAGCAAGTTGGACACTTTGTTGACCCTACATCCTATGGCAGAAGAAGACGCCATTAAATTCGCAACTTTGCATTTGGATGAGCTAGCCCATGACTGGTGGCACCATGGGATGGTTACCTTGGAGCATATGACTGTATCAATTCATATCAAGAGTTCACTGACAGGTTAGTTGAGCGTTTTGACAAAAGAGATCCAGAGTTGTACTTCAGAGATCTAGCTCAGCTAAAACAAATGGGCAGTTTAGAATCTTACAATGGTGAATTTCAAAAGCTTTCAGTCATGGTTACAGGTATCTTAGATAGGAGGCTGGTCATATTATTTGTAGAGGGTCTTTATGAGCCTATGAAGGGTTGGATCAAGGCTTTTGATCCCCCTACCTTGCAAGAAGCTATGAAGAGAGCTCATAGCATGGAACTTACAACTCCACGTAGTAAGTTCAACTCAAAACCATCTTCATCTTATAATGACAGCAAATCAGATCCAAAGAAATCAGAAAATGTTGATCAAAAGAAGAAATTTGCAACCCCTTTGGATAGGGAAACAATTAATGATTTGCGTAGGAGGAAGCTGTGTTTTTATTGCAAGGGTCCTTATGATCTAAACCATGATTGTCCTCTTAAGCCTAAGGGTCAAAATAGGCATATGGAGTGGTTTTATGAGGGTGAAAACATGACTGATATAACAGACCAGCAAGCTGATCAAGAGGATTCAAGGACTGAAAACTCGGAAATTGAAGTTGAAAATGAAGGAGAAATGGAGCTACAAGAAGCTCATATGTCTAGCATGCAAAGGGAAGGCTCCTTTAGGTTGTGTGGACTCTTGGCTGGTCAAAGAGTCATTTCTTTGCTTGATACAGGTGCAACTCACAATTTCATAGATTCATGGTTAGTGGAAAAGCATGGAATTCAAACTCAGGAGTTTGAAGGGATAAGGGTAAAATTTGCTGATGGTTACACTCTCAAATGTGAGAGAATGATTCCGGATCTGCCTATGAAACTCAATAACTATGAGTTTAAAGCAGATTTTTATGTGGTTAATATGGGAGGCATCGATGTAGTCCTTGGCATGAAGTGGCTTCATGCAATTGAAGAATTTACACTCAACCTTAGAGAAATGGAAATGAAATTCAAGGTTGACAGGACTAATCATGTACTTAAGGCCATTAAGGACAGCAACTTGAAGGTAATCACTCTCAGGAGAATGGAGAGACTTATTAGACATGGCATGGTAGAGTGGGCAACAGAGTGTAAATTGATGCCTCCGTATGAGGAGCAGCACAAAACACCCTGTCATCTAGATGTTCAGGAGCTCAAAGTTAAGCATACAAAGGTATTCAGTGACATACCACATGGTAGACCTCCTGATAGAGGCATAGAGCACATCATTGAGTTGGAAGAGGGCACCAAGCCCATTATGATTACACCTTACCGGCACCCAAAGCGCTTGAAGGATGAGATTGAGAAAACTATCAAGGAACTGCTTGCTATGGGACATATAAGGCCGAGTAAGTCTCTTTTCGCTTCATCAGTGGTTTTGGTGAAGAAAAAAGATGGTACACTCAAGATGTGCATTGATTACCGAATGTTGAACAAAAGGACAATTAAGAATAGGTATCCCATTTCTCGCATCGACGAGTTGATAGATGAGCTTCATGGAGCTTGTTACTTCTCCAAAATAGACTTGAGAATAGGATACCACCAAATCAGAGTCAGAGAGCGAGATGTTGAGAAGACTGCATTCAGATGTCATTGTGGACACTATGATTTTTTGGTTATGCCCTTTGGCTTAACCAACACCCCAGCTACTTTTCAGTCCACTATGAATAGGGTCTTCCAGTCTCAGTTGAGGAGATTTGTTCTGGTATTCTTTGATGACATTTTGGTATATAACAGGTCTTGGGAAGAGCATTTGGTTCACCTGGATACTGTTTTGGGCATACTTGACAGGGAGTCTGTGTACGCCAAGGATTCCAAGTGTGTGTTGGGCATGGCAGAGCTTCTATATTTGGGTCACATAATCAACGGAGAGGGAGTTCGCATGGACCCTGATAAGGTCCGTGCCATTATTGATTGGCCTACTCCTGAGACTTTAACTCAACTCAGGGGATTTGTGGGGTTATGCACCTTCTACCATCGATTTGTCAGTGGGTTCTCGCGGCATGCTGCACCACTTACAGATTTGACTAAGGGAGCATTTGTTTGGACACCTCAAGCATAGGAGTGTTTCGAGAAGTTCAAACAGTTGATGACTATGTGTCCAGTTCTAGCTTTGTTGGATTTCACCAAGCCTTTTGAGCTTCATTGTGTTGCTTGTGGAGGGTATTGGTGCAGTGATTATGCAGGACCGTCACCCGATAGCTTTCGACAGTAGGAAGCTAAGGGGTCATGAGAGGAGCTATAGTATATATGACAAGGAAATGTTGGCCATCATGCATGCAATGGCCAAGTTCAAGCAGTACCTAGTTGGCAATAAGTTTTGTGTCAAAACTTATCATAACAGCTTGAGGCATTTCCTTGGACAGCGGGATCTAAATGAACGTCAACAGAAATGGGTCAACAAGTTACAGTCTTATGATTTTGACATCTCATATGTCAAAGGGACTCAGAACATTGTTGTTGGCACCTTATCTCACCGTCCCCATTTGAGCTCCATGGTAGAGATTTCAGAGGATTGAAGACACTTGATCATAGCAGAGTATGCCAAGAATCCATGGGCTTCTAGCATTATTGATGGGACAATACAGGACAACAAGTACTCTCTTGTGAATGACCTCATCATTTACAAAGAGAGAATATTCTTAGTCCCAGGTTCAGATGTGAGGAACAAGGTGTTGAGGACTTTCCATGATTCACCCATGGCTGGTCATCCCAAATACTTTAAGACCTATAGGAAGGTACGGGAGAGATTCACTTGGAAGGGTCTCAAATTTGATGTTCTTCATTATGTCAGAAAGTGCTTCGTTTGCCAGTAGAACAAGCAAGAGCATACTTACCCTGCTAGGTTGCTTCAGCCGCTTCCTATTCCTGAGAGGAAGTGGGAATGCTTGTCTATGAATTTTATTACGGGCTTGCTGAAAGCTCAAGGGAAAGAAAGCATTTTTGTGGTAGTCAATCGATTGACCAAGTATGCACATTTCTTCCCAATCACCACTACCTATTCAGCTACACAGATGGTAGATCTATTCTTTCGTGAGTTATTCAAATTGCATGGGTTACCTCAGAGTACTGTCAGTGACAGAGACAGTAGATTCATGGGTCACTTTTGGCAAGAGTTATTCCGACTATGTGGGACAGAGCTTACTCCGAGCACTAGCTACCACCCACAGATTGATGGGCAAACGGAGATTGTCAACAAATGGGTGGAGGGATACCTACGGAACTACATTTCTAGGTAGCAAAAGGATTGGGTGAAGTGGTTGCATCTTTGTGAGTACTGCTATAATTCCACTCACCATATGACTATCCAAATGACACCTTTTAGAGCTTTGTATGGCTATGATGCGCCTAGTTTCCTTGATTTATTGTTGAGCGATTGCAGAGTACCTAGTGTTGGGGATCTGTTACAAGAGAACCAGGATATCATGAGAGCCCTTCATGAGAACATTCAAAAGGATCAGAATCAGCCAAAGCAATATGTTGATCAGAGGAGGGTTGAGAGATCATTTGAGATCAAGGATATGGTGTATTTAATGCTGCAACTCTATAGACAGTCCACTCTTAGGAAGAGGGGCACGGAGAAACTCAAGCCGCGCTATTATGGGTCGTTCAATATTATCAAGCGAGTTGCCGAGGTGGCTTACGAGTTAGATTTACCGGCAGACAGTAAGGTACACAATGTGTTCCATGTGTCGTGCCTCAAGAAGGCATTGGGACAACATATAGTTCCTTCTTCAGACCTACCACCCCTGGATGATGAGGGGAAGTTAATATTAGTACCTGAAGCCATCTTGGATTCCAGAGAGCGTCATCTTCGGAGATGGGTTATTAGGGAATATTTGGTTAAGTGGAGAGATCTGCCGACAGAGGATGCTACTTGGGAGAGCAAGAGCGTTTTACAACATCCAACATTAAGTTTGCTTGAGGACAAGCAAATTCGGGGAGGGCGGATTGTAATGTCCCCAGTCTAGTCAATATCAATTGCAAATGGGTTAGGCTATTGCTTGGACCCTCGTAGGCTAATATGTTTGGATAGAGGGTCTCAGTGGCAGTTAATGGAGGTTGTTGTCACTCCATTTCTTCAGTTCAATATTTGGTTCGGTTCCAAGCCTTTGCAGATCAATGTTTGGCTTAGTTTGAGGGACTTATTTATAGTAAGTCAATCTGGCAGTGATGTTATTTTTAGTCAAGGCACTTGTACACATGGGGGTTATACAGTGTTGACCCCAGCTTCAGACGGCACGTCAAAACACTGAATATTGAGGGAGATATTAATATTTAAGTGGTTAAGTTATATTTAATTATAAAAAAGGATATTATAAAGTTCTATTTTAACTTTGTAAAAATGAGCCACTTAAATTTAATAAAGTGAGATTTAAATATTTAAATCAAAAAGGTACGCTCAAGTGAGATAAATTATTTAATAAGAGTATAAAGTATCTTAAATACATTCTTAAATGTATTAAAGAGCTTTCGGGAAGTCACGCCTTTTTGAGAATATAAGAAGCCAAGACAAGTCGACCTCATTCATGGTTGATCACTTGACATTGTTTGCTTTGGCTTCTTTGAAGTTTGTGCCTGAGACAAGGGTTTCAACAATTTTTCACCATTGGAGAGCGGCAATTCTTCAGTGTTCTACAATCTTGAAGCTATGAAAGACCAGCTGAATCATTGCTATAGAGAGGGCTTCATTCTGGAGTCCATTTGTGCATGCAGGAGATCTACCTTTGAGTTTATTTGCAGTTTTCACTAAGGAAAGGAGCTTACCAGTGGAGGCACCCATTTTCATCAGCTTTCTACATCAATAAACAGGTCGTACAATTTCTATTGCTGGTCGTACCATTCACCACAGGCATGCGTGGGGTTTCTAGTTAGGGTGTAGGAACTAGAGGCTGAAATGCCTCTCTTTCTTCGCCTTGATCAACACTAATTGAGGCGGCTAGTCTAGTACTATCATTTGGCACTCATTCCAAGGTGGAGAAACCCTCATCTGGAGCAGATCGGTTTATTTCATCAACTTTCTCATTGCTGGTTGTGATTTCCAGATTTTTAAAATAAGGGTTTGTTGGCATATTCGGGTATGCAACCTTGTTTCATGCTATGTTTCTATCTTGTATTGACAAATCTATTTACATCTCATGCTGAATAAGAATCATTGCAGCAATTATATATTTCCAGTTATTTCTTGTTAAATCTTGCCTGGCAACTTTCTTATTTAATTATCAAAACTTCGTTAAAACACAAGCAACAACACAAAACAGTGCATTTAGTATCTACAAGCAGTGTTAGAACCACCAAGGTTCTTTACACACCGAGTTGTCTCCAAGTACTATTTACCATCCACGGACAGACGAACAAACAAAGATTGTAAATAAGTGGGCGGAAGGGTGTCTATGTAATTACGTAGCGAGGCAACATAAGGCTTGGATCAGATGGGTATATTTAGGAGAGCATTGTTATAATACTACCTACCACATATTTCCAGTTATTTCTTGTTAAATCTTTCCTGGCAACTTTTTTATTTAATTATCAAAACTCCGTTAAAACACAAGAAACAACACAAAACAGTGTATTTACTATCTACAGGCAATGTTAGAACCAGCAAGGTTCTTTACACACCGAGTTGTCTGCAAGCACTATTTACCATCCACAGACAAACAAACAAAGATTGTAAATAAGTGGGTGGAAGGGTATCTATGTAATTACGTAGCGGGGCAACAAAAGGCTTGGATCAGATGGGTATATTTAGGAGAGCATTGTTATAATACTACCTACCACATTTCGAGAAGTATGTCGCCATTCAGGGCCTTATACAGGTATGACGCTATGTCTTTTGTAGACTTAGCATTTGATGACAGCAAAGCTCCCAAGGTGAGAGAATTAATGTAGGATAGCCAAGACATCCTTAAGGCACTTAAGATTTATTTTTATCGAATAACTATATAAAACAGCTCAAGAGGTTGTGATGTTTAATAGCAGAGCCTCGTGAGAGGATAACCCAGGTTCAAGTACCCACCACCACAACACAGCCCGTTACTCTAACTAATGAAGTGGCAAAACGGTTATGGAGAACATTTAAATGTGACTCGTATTTACAACTCTTTAAAAAGAAATATAAGCCCAAGGATACCCCAAACCACACTGAAAGCAAAATTGCTAAGTTAGATATGACTATATTAGTATATTCAAGCAAGAATCACTAAGTTGGATATGTATATAGCCTAATCTAGGCAAAAATCTCCTCCCAACAGTAAGGTAGCCCGTGACTGCAGGTCACAGGATAATCACTAGGGTAATTAACATGTGGTAATCTCAATAATGACATAAAGCCATACTGAAAAATCTTAAGAAAGAATATGTCCCATGCAAGTATCTATTATAAACATACCATATCAAATATCTTCACAGCAATGAGGAAGCGACTGTAGCTAATGGAATAGTGCAATAGTAGTAAGATACAGTCAAGCATGACCTATATCTATAAATCTTGAAAACGTCGTCCAAGGCAATAAGGCAATGCATCACTGTATATATATGTATGGCCTCTGGGTACCCAAAAAAACTTTTGGTGAAAGTTCAAGTACTAGATGATCCATGGAAAACAAAAAGAACTACAATAAAGAAATGAAACAGACCTGAGCAGACCTTCCTGCACTGTATTGACTGCGAGGAGTTGAATGAAACAATTGTCTTTGCAGAACAACTCTAGCTCCAGTTGCCTTGTTAACATTATGCATACCGCTAATCTGTCTAATTGTGCCAATTGTATTATTCCCAACTATTGCTGCCGCTACATTTGGCAGGGTGTGTTTCTGTGGCGTTCTGAAAAGGGTGTTCCTTGACAGACTATAGGTAGAAAACGAAAAGATCCTTTGAACGCCATAGAGCCTCCTGAGAAGTTCCCCTGTGTTATTCGCCATTCCGCCTACTTTACAAACTCTTCTTGTTCTTGATGAAATTTAAAACAGAGAAAAATTGCTTGGTTCTCTCTGTTTAAGGAATTTATACTATGTTTTTGCATGTTGCGGTCGCAGAAGCTCCTAGAACCAACTACAATTCTTTTTTCATTAGAGTAATCTTGCCCGTCTTGAATTCGACCGACATCGGGAGTTGCGTTTCTTTGGTAACTCTTTTTTCTTTGATATATTTTTAAGGGAATGAGTTCAATTGGTAAACAAGAGTTCTAGATTAGTCTTACATTTTTGTTTTAATTTATAATTGGTTGTTTAATAAGTTGCTTATTATTTAAATCATTGTTTTATAGTTTTGAATTGATCAATCTATATAATATTGGAAGGAAGCAAAGGCCTCACCTTTATTGAAGATGAGTAAAATATCAAACAAGTCTTCAAGTGCTTGATACTTTTTATCAAGCTTTTGGTTCGACTATTGAGTGGCACAAGACTCAATGTTACAGACAATCTTATTTACTAAGCCCCCTTGACTTAATGTCTTTGGATGGAAGTGGATTGGTCATGGAAAAAATTTCAAATTTTTAGGCATTCATTTTGCTTTCCAAACTTCATAGGTGTCCTTATGGCAAGTAGTTATCTCTAGAATCAAGAAAAAGTTTATATATTGGATCACAAAACCCTTATCTTTTACAAGAAAGTTTCAAGATTGCTCCAAGAATTTTGCAACTACTCATGTGTATTGTTCTTCCTTTTGGGCTTCGTCTCTTACATAAAGCTAGAAAACGATGCATAAAGATCAAGAACCCCAATTGAGTTGTCAATCTTTGTAGCCTTCAACACAAATTCAAAACCATGCACACAAAAAACAAAAATTGTAAACAAATCCCATGTTTTGATTTTTATTAATTCACATCGTTACATACAAAAAAAATTGAAACAAAATACTTCACAAATGACCTTCATGACCTCTCCTTCATTTTGTCTTTCCTTTGCTACTTCTCTTTTCTTCTACCTTCAGCACAGTCCCTCTCTCTTCATTTTTAACTTTTAAACCTACAACTTTTAAATTCATTCACTATATTCAAGCCTCCCCCAAGATCATCAATTTTTTGTTTGTGAAACACACAACAATGGTGTTGATCTTTTCATCCAATGCAGTCTGTCTCTATCTCTTACACTTCCCTCCCATATTCTTCACATGCCCTCTTCTCTATCTTTTTCCTGCGCCTCCTTTCTTCCCTTCCCTCTATGCCATTTTCTTTTCTTTAAACTTCTATGCTGTTATTTTTTGTTTTTCATTACTCACTTTTTAACACACCAATCCCTCATTCTTTTATGTCATTGTTGACCTATTGAAACCCCATCAAAATGAATGTCTTTTTTCCTTATAGTGCCTTCCCCATTCTGCTCCTCTTATTATGCCACTTACAAAACTGTTGATATTTAAAAGATAGAAATGCCAAGTTGTCCCTTCCTTTCTAACACGTGTGTCATAAAAATGTTTTTCTTTATATATTGAGTTAATGCCAATTTGATATGGCAACCCCTCTCCCGCGATGTTTTGATTCTTTGCATTATTAAGTCTATTTTAAGCGTTAGGAATCCTACTCAACCTTGGGTGACTACATTCTTTCTAACACCTCCTTTCTTTTCTATTTTTCAAAATTGTCAATATTTTTTTCCTCCACGCAGGCCATATTAATCCCTACTACCATTACCTTTATAACTACAAATTTCTCATTAAAACTATTCCAAATTAGGATTCTTTACCGTTGGATGCTCCTACATCATACTTGCTTGGTAAAAAGTTTGTGAGCATAGTTCACACATTTGAGCCAATAGTGAAAACATAAAATGTGCACAAAGCTCCATTATTAAATCAACTATTTTAGAGGATTTTCTCCTTCACTCTTTCCAATATTTGTTTGGAATAAATCCTACTTCTTTTTGTCAATTTTGTTCAACATTCTTCACACCTCTTATGGATATTTGTCCACCATAAGTTGAATTCTTCCTCCTCACTTTTCTCCTCCACCATATACTTTTCGTTTTCATGGGATTCAACCCGCCATAAACTATCCACCTCCACCAGAAATCATCTTCATGATAAATTTTGTCAAAAATAATTACTTCCTCATTTATGCCTACGAACACCACTTTACCTACATTAACAACATTATAAAAATTATAAATATTTATCACCATTTTTTCTTCAAATAACTCATCTTTCTTATTTTCTATTATAATCAACTCTTCTTCCTTATATGCTTCTATAAACACCTCTAGTTCAACCACTACAACTTGTATTCTTTCACTTTAGGCTTTTGGTGACTCATCAAGGTTCTCATATGTGTGTTGCTCCACATTGATCAACATTTGCATATCCTCTAAATGACTGATTTTAGTATCATGGATCCCAATCACTTCAACTATTTTTCTTACCATTTCATCTGTGTACAAATCAAAATAAAAAATAGCTCTATTTCTTCACTCTTTTTGTCTTCTTCATTATACTTTGGTATGACGACTTCCACTTCTCAGTCTTTAGCTTCCTCCTTGTCTGCAAACAAAACAATGTTAGAAAAAACAAAGCTTTTATCGTCACCCTTCTTTTCTACGATCTCATCCATGAACACATCCATACCTCTAAAAGAGATGGTGCATTGGATCGTCATGCAGTAGAAGTTGTGTTCACCAGTGTGTGACTATGCATTACAGAGGTGTCTAGGAGAAATGGTTTTGCTTTGTGTTTCTCTACAGTTATGCTTCAGGTCTTGCGATTCTGAAGGTGTTGGTAGTTTACCTCAATCAAGAGGATTTGAGGTTTGGTTCTTCAGAAGATAGTTTTTCAAGTAATAGTGTATGGAAAAGTTGTTTGAGTGTATTGGGTCTATACATTCTTCAAGTGAAGTTGTTGTGAAGGAGTTTGATAGATTTCAGGGTATTTGAGGAATATTCTAGATCATGTTCAAGTGTGGAGTGTGGTTCACAAGTTATCCTTGGGTTTGATGAAGTTTGTACTTAATTGATTAATGGTGTTTGCATGGGTAACAAATGACCTGGTGTTTACACTACATGTGAAGGATAAATATTGTTTGTGGTAGTGTGCATGATTAAGTGGTGTTGTTGACTTGGGTTCCAATTAAGTTTTGATATGGTATGCATTCACTTCTATCCACCACATAAGTGTTTTAGCACCAACCTAATTTGAATTTGCATGTTTGAGGTGCATTACCAACCTTGGAAAGGGTTTCAAGGTTGAGGATGGTATAAGTATGAGTTGAATTATTGAAGGAGTTCAAGGTAGATGAAAGTGCAAAAGTGTGTGATGCCAATGATATGAAAATGAGAAAATTAGTGCAAACTTTCAAGTGTTGGATTACTGGATGTAGTGAGCAGAAGGTGTCTACAATGATTCAAATAGACTATAAAGGTGTTGGAGCTATTGTGGTGAATTTTATATTGCATTGAGATCATGTTCTCTATGTAACATTTCTTCTTTGTCTTCTTTTTCATTCTAGTAGTGAGCCTTGGCTATGAGCCTTTCTAGACAATGTGTCATATTTTGGTAGTGAGCCCTTATAATCGGTTGTGCAATTACTTATACTATGAGCTAATCCTCACTGTGGTTTTTTCCTCCTTGGGTTTTCCATGTAAATTTGGTGTTCTCTTGTGCACGGTGTTAAAGTTGTATAAGTTTATGTTATTTGCATTTCATGTTAATTCATCATAACAAATTAAGGGTTTGATGAATGCATGTGGATCTGAATGTTAATGAGGGTTTTGATGTTTTGATAAGATACAACTGATTCACCCCCCCCTTCTCAATTGTCTTGTTCGTTCAACACCATTTTCATCATCCAAAAATCTATAAATTCAAGCCTTTGTCCTCAATCTTCATCAACCCATGTTTACCAAATTTATGTTGTTAAAATAACTATTAAACTCTCATCCTACCAAGGTTATGCTATTGGAAATGGATTTTTCTATAAAGAAATTAAAAATATAAAAGATTAATGATTGAATTCTTCAAGATGATTTTACGTTGATTTACATTGGCTTTAATAGCCTTACATTTTCCATATCAAACTAATTTACAGGAAAGTAACTCCCCACAACTAATAACTAATATTATTCATTTATTACTAAATTATTACCTAGCTTTGATTATTATAAATTAACAATTACATGTTAGTTTATTTTTATTATTTAATCTTATCCTAAACTAACTAACTAAAGATGTAATATTCCAACATTCTTCATCCTATTACATCAATCTGAAAAAAGGATGAAACATTGCAAGAGTTGAACACAACAACCCTTTAAGAGACTTTGATGAAGTGTCTTCACCAATTATCTTCGTTCACCTAGGAAACACCAAACTAACTCCATCAATGGATCTCATGATTGTAAACCCTACCAATAATTTGTACAACATGAGAGAACATAAAATGTCCCTATCCTCCTTGCATGATGAGAGAATGAATTTCCTCTAAAAGTACAAATATCCTCTAAGTGTGTCAAAATCCCTCCTCTAGTGTTTCACATAAGAGAACAATTCTCCTCCAAGTGTGTCAATATCCCTCCTCTGGTGTTGTGGGATTTGTACAAAAGAACCTCAACCAAACATGAATACATTAACTGCACCCACAAAAACTTTCATAAAATTCCAAGGCTCTCTTTGCTCTATGAAGGGACACAAATGCAAAGTTATGCTTCTCATGAAATGAATCATATCTAAGTGAGAAACTAGCTCAAGATGACAAAATTCCTCCATCCTCCATTGCCTCCAACCTCCAATGTGTCACATTTATTCTCTATCTACCAAATGTAGCATATGAGTCTCTAACAGCTTTGAAACCCCTACTAGGCTTAGCACAAGTTACCTCGAGAATACAAGATATATGTGTGGCCATGATAAAAAAAATTAAAAAATTACAAGGTGTCAAATCCTACCAAGAATACACTTTTTACAATGTGTAGTGTAGGAAAAAGTATCCCTTTTTCACAATTAATTTGGAGTTAATTAAAATGAACTTAATTATGCCTTAATTTAGTGTTGTAATATGTATTTTACATATTCACATTAAGTTTAGGACCTTAATTATTAAAATGGACTTAGTTGTGCCTTATTTTAGTGTTGTAAAGTGTATCCCTTTACACTTTCACACTTATCTAGGGCCTCGTTAATTAATTGAGCTTAATTTCCCTAAATTGGCCCCTTTAATTAAAATCCAAGCCTAATTCATTACAAATTCCAAAGAGGAAACCCGACATTCATTAATGCCTAAACATAACACTCATATTTGAAGAATGTGTCCTAGGTAAGTGACCTAGGACCCATTCGCCATAGGGTGAATGGGTCCTCACTTAGACCTTGGACCCCCCTTTTTGGTATGTTTTTGGAAGTATTTTAATGATTTCAAATTCATATTAAGATGTCATCTTGTGATATTTGAATTTTAGGATATCAAGGTTGTTGGAAATATATGCCTTAATCCCATAGGCTAAAACCTCTGAAAGGGAAAAGTCGGTGTGGCATCGTTTGTGTCTGGCTGACTAGCAGTTGAAACCTTGTTGAAATTATTTAGGTCACTGTGACCTGGCTTCAGTCTCACCGAAGGAGCCTATCGTTGTGACATTTCATTTGGTATAACCTCTCACCGCCCGTGGAAACCTCTTGTCGACTGTTGGCATTTATCGAATATCGGGGAGAGTCTTGGATGTTCGCTATGAGCTCTCAGCGATATGAATGACTCACCGATAGCGTTTTCTATTGAAGTCTTCAGAGAGAGTCTTGGGTGTTTGGTAAGAAGTCTTACCGATATGGATGTCTCGCCAATAGCTTTAACCTGGGGACATCGGTATGACTTGAACAATCGGGAAGAACTCTTGGCGACAATTGGTGTGTCTCACTGATGGTATACACTCGGAGTAGCACTAGGGTCTCGGTGTGAGGTCTTAGTGATGGAAAAAAGTCTTGCTAACTATTGTTTGGAGCTCGGTATGACTTGTGAGCATTTAGAGTAACGTCTCAGCGATAGTGGTATGTCTTGCCAAATGTTGAATGCTTCGGTATAACCCTTAATGACTCGGTATGATCTCTCAGTGAAGGACGATAGTCTTGCCGACTATTGATCACTTTGGATACTTAGTGAACTTTGGTGTGATGTCTTGGCGAAAGACGATTGTCTCAGCAAATGGAAAACTCACATTTGTGTGACTTTGAAGCTTCGGTATGATGTTTCACCAATAGTAATAAGTCTTGGCAATAGTGATACATGTGATGATCGTCGGTATGAGGTCTTGGCAACATGGCGAAGTCTGGGTGATAGCTCTTTGGACTCGATGTAACATCTTGGCGATAAGGATGACTCTTGTCGACATCAATGGTTAAGTCTTGTGACATCGGGGAGACACGGTTAGTGTCTCACCGACATGCCAACACAGGTTGATCGCTTTGACCGAGAGGAGACCATCCTACGTGGTGAGTCATTGGCCAATCAGAGAAGCCGAATGGGAACCGCTAGTAGTTGGATTGTTGCGGCCGTTACTGAGAGGAAGCTTGATAGACAAGGGCGTCATGGATTTACTCAAAAGTTGTAGATGATGTCTGGTTCGATGGATCGACAGATTGTTGTGTGATTGTATGATCAATGGATGAATTCTATTATGTGAAGACTGTAACGTGAATGTTTTGTAACAAGGTTGTTCATGGTGAATGTTGTTGTAAACTGACATCAGAAAGATAAGTCAGAATTTTGTTTGTAATCTTTATTACTATAATACAAAGTGACTTCTCTTGGTGTGGTGGGTTTTTCTCCCGTAAGGGTTTTCCCACGTAAATCCGGTGTTCGTATGTGTATGTCTATTTCTTTATTTTTGTTCTCTTTCATGTGCATCTCAATTGGACTGTAATTGTAAAATTTAAAAGTGTCTTTGCGTTCTTCCCTGAGGTTTTGACGTTAGGAGAGTTATTTCCACATCTAGCTTTCCTTACAAGTGGTATTAGAGCCTAGCCAGTTGTGTTATCCTTGTGGGTACGTTGGGTTTTTTGAGTCAATTTTGTTCAGTGGGAGTCCTGTAGAAGTTTGTTAATTCGAATTGCAAATTGAGATGGCTAGCACATCAGGAAAGATTGAAATAGAGAAGTTCAATGGCAGCAATTTTGAGTTGTGGAAACTCAAAATGGAGGATCTCTTAGTAGATCGTGATTTGTGGCTTGCTGTGTCTGGAACTAAACCTACAGGCATGACGCAAGAAGATTGGGACCTCGCAGATAGAAAGTCTAAGGGGATGATAAGGCTCTGTTTGGCAGACTCCATTCTTCTGAATGTGCATGAAGAGAAGACTGCATCTTCCTTGTGGAAGAGACTGGCATCTATTTATTAGGGGAAGTCCTTGGTGAATAAACTATTCTAAGGAAGAAGCGTACACTTTGAGAATGCAGGAAGGAGGGTCTATAGCTGATCATTTGAACACATTCAACATGCTAATTGCACAGTTAACTTCTGTTGGTGTAAAGACTGATGAAGAGGATCGATGTATGCTTCTATTGTGTTCTTTCCAGACTCTTGGGATCAGCTGGTGATGGCTATTGGGAGTACAACATCGAATTTCAAGATGGAAGATGTTGTTGCTTCGTTGTTATCAGAAAAGTTGAGAAGAAAATCTTGAGATGGAAGGAGGCTCTTGTTGTTAGAGGAAGATCGAAGAGAAAGGCAAGAAGAAGGACAAGAAATCTAAATCAAAATCGGAGGGGAGATCAAAGTCTCCTGGCAAGAAGTCCAAGGTGAAGTGTTGGAACTGTGGGCAACCTAGTCATGTCCAAAAGGATTGTAAAGAGGAGAAAAAGAAGAAGAAGAAGAAGAAGAAGAAGAATTCTGATAATGATTCTTCTCAAAGTGATGCAGATGCCTTCATTGCAACCTTGGCTACACAGGCATCAGATGATGTCTGGCTGATTCATTAAGGGGCATCTTTCCACATGACATCTCATAGAGACTAGTTTACGAGGCATGAAGAATACGATGGTGGAAAGGTGTACTTAGCAAGTGATTCAACTTTGGAGATTGTTGGCCGTGGAAGAGTCAGAATCCAATTCCCTGATGGAAGAGTCAAGGGAATCAAGGATGTAATGCATATACCAGGTCTGGCTCGAAACTTACTTTATGTTAGTAAGTTGAATGATATTGGAGTGCAAGTCACATTCTATGGAAATGGCTGCAAGATGACTAGAGGCTCAATGGTGCTAGCAAAGGGTGTTTGTATTGGTACCTTGTATAAGCTTGATGCACATGTTGTTCAATGTAATAGTGTCTTTGTAAAGTCACAGAAAGCTACTCATGGAGAAAAGAATGTAAAAATTCCTGATTCTGTAAACTCTATGGAAGTTAAACTTCCAGCAGAAAAGACTATGCTCTGGCATCATAGGCTAGACCACATTGGAGAGAAAGGTTTAAAAACCTTGAAGAATAAAAACCTGGTTGAGGGACTTGAAGATTGCAACCTTGAATTTGAATTTTGTGAACATTGTATATATGGAAAGCAGCACTGTGTTTCTTTTTATTCTAGTCCTCATAAATCTTCTGGTTTGCTAGATTATATTCATTCGATGTTTTTGGTCCAGTTGAATGTTCCTTCTTTGTCTAAGTCAAGATACTATGTGTCGTTCATTGATGATTATTCAAGAAGAGCATTTGTATATTTTTCTGAAAAGTAAACCGAAGTGTTCAGTCTTTTAAGGAATTTAAGAACCTTGTAGAAAATTAGACTGAAGAAAAATCAAATGTTTAAGGACTGATAATGGTGGTGAATTTTATTCTGATGATTTCGAGAGGTATTGTAAAGACCATGGAATTAAGAGACATAAGACTACACCTTATACTCCACAGCAAAATGGAGTTGCAGAAAGGTTCAATAGGACAGTGATGGAGAAAGCACAAAGTATGCTGAGTAGTGCTGGTTTGGAGAAGTTTTGGGCTGAGGCAGTTGCTACTGCTTGTTACTTGATAAATCATTCTCCAAACTCTGCTCTTGTTGAGAAAACACCTTTGGAAGCATGGTCTGGTAAGAAGCCCTCTTTGAGACACATTCGTGTTTTTCGCTGTGAGGCATATGTATATGTGTCGGATGTGAAAAGATCTAAATTGGAGAACAAGGTTGTCAAATGTATTTTTATTGGCTATAGTGCTGGCATAAAAGGATACGAGCTTTAAAATATTGATACGGAGAAGGTTGTATATAGTAGAAGTGTAATCTTTCGTGAGTTGAAGTCTTCTACCTTGGATCTGCAGTCAAAGACAAAGTTAGAAAATAATAAGGATGTAGTTGTAATTCCTCCTACACTAGAGAAAGAGGAATTCAAAATTCAAAATGTACCTAAAACTGAGGAGAGCTCAAATAGTTCTGAAAGTTCAGAAGAAGAAGAACCTCAGCCTCAGCAATTGAGGAGGTCAACTCATGAAAGAAAACAACCTGATAGGTATGGGTTCTCTTTGATAGATTCTACTTGTGCCTATGCTTTGATTTCTAGCACTGATGAGCCTAGGACTGTGAAAGAGGCATTTAAAATGTCTGATTCAGACTCTTGGTTGGAAGCCATGAATGAAGAAATGACATCATTAGAAAAGAATGACATTTGGAGTTTGGTGCCCTTGCCTAAAGGCAGAAAATTTGTTGGCTGCAAATGGGTATTTAAAAAGAAGATTGGTCTAGATGGCAGTGTGGAAAAATATAAGGCGAGGTTAGTTGTGAAAGGTTATTCCCAAGTAGAGGGAATTGATTATGGGGAATTTTTTTCTCCTGTAGCTAAGATGACATCTATCAGATTTCTTTTGTAACTTGCAGCTGCGTATGACTTAGAGATCGAACAAATGGATGTGAAGACAACATTTCTTCATGGTGATCTTGAAGAAGAAATCTATATGTCCCAACCTGAGCACTTTGTTGAAAAAGGCAAAGAGAAACTGGTTTGCAAGTTAAAAAAGTCTATGTATGGGTTAAAGCAATCACCTAGAATGTGGTACCAAAAATTTGATACTTTTGTATTGTCTTTGGGATTTGTGAGATCAAAATCTGGTCATTGTGCCTATTATAAAACTAAAAGTGATCAAGTGCTTATTATTGCTCTCTATGTTGATGATATGTTGTTCATAGGCAATAGTAAGTTGATGATTTCTGATCTTAAGTCTCAGTTGTCTGCTAAGTTCGAAATGAAAGATCTTGGTGTAGCAAGGTATATTTTGGGGATGGAGATAACTAGGGATAGGAATAGTAGAAAACTTTGGCTCAATCAGAGTAAGTATATCAAGACTGTTCTAGAGAGATTTTGTATTAATGATTGCAAGTAGCTAGTTGTTCCAGTCCTGTAGGGAACAAAGCTATCTGTTGAAGACTGTCCAAAATCTTCTACTGAGATGGAGGACATGACCAGTGTACCCTATGCTAGTGCGGTTGGCAGTCTTATGTATGCAATGGTCTGTACAAGGCCAGACATTGCCCAAGCAGTGGGAGTTCTTAGTCGGTTTATGGCTAATCCTGGAAGGACACATTGGGATGTTGTGAAAAGAGTTTTTAGATATTTTAAGGGCACTTTAGAGTTTGCTTTGTGTTACCATGGGAACTTGGTTGAATCACAGAGGACTCTCAGTATTCGAGGCTATGTGGATTCTGATTGGGCAGGGGACATTGACAGCAGGAGGTCCACCAATGGATATACTTTCATGTTGAATGGTGGTGTAGTGAGTTGGATGAGTAAGCGGTAGGCTGTAGTCACTTTGTCCACTACAAAGGCTAAATACATGATAGCTACACATGCTTGTAAAGAACCATTTTGGTTAAAACGTTTGTGTTCTAACATTGGTTTTGATGCAGGGCAAATAACTATTTTTTTGTGAAAGTCAGAGTGTAATTTATCTGGCAAAGAATCCTACTTTCCATGCCAAAACAAAAGATATAGATGTACAATACCACTTTGTACGAGATATGGTGGAGGATGGAAAGGTCAGTTTGGAAAAATTTGATACTCTGGAGAATGTTGCAGATGCATTGACGAAGCCAGTGAGCACATACAAGTTCAGGTGGTGTGCCAGTTCAATGGGCCTTAGTGCCCATGATTTTCAGTAAGTTTTGTTGTGCTCTGGAGGTGCCTGTGTGATCTTTGTCAAGTGGGAGATTGTTGGAAATATATGCCTTAATCCCACAGGCTGAAACCTCTGAAAGGGAAAAGTCAGTGTGACATCGTTTGTGTCTGGCCGACTAGCAGTTGAAACCTTGTTGAAATTATTCAGGTTGCTGTGACCTTGCTTTAGTCTCACCGAAGGAGCCTATCATTGTGACATTTCATTCGGTATAACCTCTCATCGCCCGTGGAAACCTCTTGTCGACTATTGGCATTTATCGGATATCGAGGAGAGTCTTGGATGTTCACTATGAGCTCTTAGCAATATGAATGTCTCACCGACAACGTTTTTTGTTGAAGTTTTTAGAGAGAGTCTTGGATGTTCGGTAAGAAGTCTTACCGATATGGATGTCTCGTTGACAGCTTTATCTTAGGGACATCGGTATGACTTGAACACTTGGGAAGAACTCTTGGCGACAGTTGGTGTGTCTCACCGATGGTATACACTCGGAGTAGCACTAAGGTCTCGATGTGAGGTCTTAGCGATGGACAAAAGTCTTGCCGACTGTTGTTTGGAGCTCGGTATGACTTGTGAGCATTCAGAGTAATGTCTCAGCAATAGTGGTATGTCTTGCCAAATGTTGAACGCTTCGGTATAACCCTTAATGACTCGGTATGATCTCTCAGCGAAGGACGATAGTCTTGCCAACTATTGATCACTTTGGATACTTAGTGAACTTTAGTGTGATGTCTTGGTGAAAGACGATTGTCTCACCAAATGGAAAACTCACGTCTGTGTGAATTTGAAGCTTTGGTATGATGTTTCATTGATAGCGATAAGTCTTGGCGATAGCAATACATGTGATGATCATTGGTATGAGGTCTTGGCGACATGGCGAAGTTTGAGCGATAGCTCTTTGGACTCGATGTAACATCTTGGTGATAAGGATGACTCTTGGTGACATCGATGGTTAAGTCTTGTGGTATCGGGGAGACATGGTTAGTGTCTCATCGACATGCCAACACAGGTTGATCGCTTTGACCGAGAGGAGACCATCCTACGTGGTGAGTCATTAGCCAATCAAAGAAGCCGAATGGGAACTGCTAGCAGTTGGACTGTTGCGGTCGTTACTGAGAGGAAGATCAACAAACAGGGGTGTCATGGATTTACTCAAAAGTTGTAGACGATGTCTGGTTCGATGGATCAATGGATTGTTGTGTGATTGTATGATCAGTGGATGAATTTTATTATGTGAAGACTGTAATGTGAATGTTCTATAACAAGGTTGTTCATGGTGAATGCTGCTATAAACTGACATCAGAAAGATAAGTCATAACTCTATTTGTAATCTTTATTACTGTAATACAAAGTGACTTCTCTTGGTGTGGTGGGTTTTCCTCCTGTAAGGGTTTTCCCACGTAAATATGGTGTTCGTATGTGTATGTCTATTTCTCTATTTCTGTTATCTCTTTCATGTGCATCTCAATTGGACTGTAATTGTAAAATTTAAAAGTCTCTATGTTCTTCCCTGAGGTTTTGACGTTAGGAGAGTTGTTTCTGCATCTAGCTTTCCTTACAAAGGTTACTTACATATAAATATAAGGTTATTTTAGTATGTTTCATCCTATAAAGTTTTCGTGAGCACCTAGAAGATTTCAAGCAAGTTAAGAGCATTATCAAGAGCAATTCAAGAGCATTTTCAAGGCATTCAAGAGCATATTTATTGAAGATTATTGTAGCAATCAAGATCTTATCATCATGTCAAAGTCTTCTTGCATCATGCATGTTGTTTGAGCTAATATGGTGATGTAGTGTTCAAGACCTATTCAAGCATATCAAAGGCATTATTTCAAGACAAGTTTCATGATCAATATCCACATCCATTGAAGCCATTTCATGCTAGTTGCAAATTTGCATTCCAAGGTTTAATCAAGGGTTTGGTGAGTGGTGACATTGCATTGTTCATTCACTATTTCCTTCATGTTATTTTATTTCATTTCAAAGTTTAAATACTCAAACGAGGCTTGACGAAGGAAATCCCCCCATCACCAAAAACAAAAAATTTCTCCTCTTGTGTTTGTGTTTACAATTTTTAGGTGGAAGATCCTTTGAAGAGAAAAATTGAAGAAAGTTGCAAAGTTGTCAAAGTTGCAAGGAAAGTTGTCACCTCACAGAAACTCTTCTACAAGATTTATTTTTGGTTGTCCAACTATGAAACTTGAGAATTTCAAAGTGCAAACACAAGAACAGAGAACCCAAAGAGCATTTTTATGGAGCCCTAGCCAAGACCCATTCATCATAGGGTGAATGAGTCCTTAATGAGCTTCAAAAAAGCACTTTTGGTGACTGGTACACAACATTTTCCATTTCTTATATCTACCTTTTGATTGTTGGTTCCAGTAGTTTTGAATACAGTATTTCATTTACACTATATAGCTTGCATTTTGGAGTTTATTTGATAGTTTTAATCTTTCTCCCCAAAGTGTTGTTTGACTCATACCCCGTCCTTGCAAAAAAAGGGAAATTTGCAGATTCATACCTTGATTTGACTCACCTTTTGGTTGTTAGTCACTTCATTGTTTGGATCTCATTTCCTAAATGAAATAAGAGGAATAGGTCCATCATACCTCCTTTGTTATCAATTCATTGTTGTGAACCCCCTTGCATACCCTAACCTATTTTTTCGTTCTTTCATTTTTGGTGAACCTAAGTTTGATTATTGCATTTTCTGATTTTGGAGTCCATTTGCATCCTAGATTTAGATCTTGCTTTCATTTACATTTTATTCCATTGAATTGAGTCTTATTTGGGGTGTCTAGTTTGCATTTAACTTTGCATTTCATTTAAGGGTTTTAGGATTGCATCTTTGCATTCTTTAAATATGAAAAATACAAAAAAATTAATCATTTTGTAAGTCAATTACATAGCATTGCATCATATTCATTTGCATTTGAAAATTGAAACAAAATTTCATATCAAATTAGGTTTTCTAGGTTGTCATTTTGTCACATTTTGCATTTGCATTTGACCTTTATTTCACAAAAAATTAAAATTGTAACTCACTATTTCAAATCAAAATTTGGAAACCACTAAAATCAATTCAGAAATCTACAAAAGCACTTTTCAAAACCCTAACCTACGACCCATTCACCCTAGGGTGAATGAGTCCCTGATCAAGGTCATTTCCTGATTTTCTAGGAACGAAAACATTTGTTTTTGCATTTCATTTTGGTGTTTTCAGTTTTCTATTTCAGTAGATTTTATGTTAAGTGAAATTGATCTTATTTAGCTTAATTTGATAATATTAGTGCATTGTGTGATTTCAATGTTGTATTTACAAGACATCATTTTTTAGATTTTTGCATTATGTAATTAGAAAATTACCTTGTTTACAATCTAAAAATTTGAAAATCCCCTTGCATTTCAAAACAATGGACATGTGCATAGGTAATCTATGGAAGTCTTTAGTATCTCTAGTTGATGTTCAAGTTGTGTTTTTGGAAATGATCCTAATGCAGTTGAACCTAACCATGCTCAATCAACTCCTAATGAGTGTCCTCATGAAGTTGACCTGATTGGAGAAGATGATGATAGCATGAACATCTTCATAAATGATTTCCTTAACAATCTTGAAAACAATTCATCATTTTACCCATCCATGCAACAACAAACACCCCCTACAATCCCACCACTTGAAATGTTTGTTCTTTTACATCCTGAAATTGAGTCACAAACTAAGCCTAAACTTCCAACAATGAGTGAACCTAGCTCCTCTAATCAAATGCATACCTTCCATCTTATGTTAACAAAGTGACCAACACAACCATCAATCTATAAGAGACTTATGGCCAAGGCTTTAAGATTTTAACTAAACAAGGATGTGAAATAACTAATGAGCATGAAATTCATAAAATTTTAGAGAAAAATCATATTGAAGACACTAAGGGACTAGGATATCAAAATCCTTATCCATCTACATCTTCTAAGGATACAAATGTCCTTCCTCATAATGATGAACTAATGTCTCGAAAGGATGATAAGGGAACCTTAGGACCTCCTCCTCAAAAATCTACCTCAAAAAATTGGTGAATCAAGAAACAAAATCCTTACAAACTCAAGAAACTTGAATTTCCCTATCCCATGTTTGAAAAATGAAAGAATCTTACACACACTTCTAAATCAAGGACTCATAACATTACCACCCATTAGAGAAAATCTGAATCCAAATCCTAAGAACACAAACAGGTCTCACTGTCAATATCATAGAAGAATTGGGCATAGTATTGATGAGTACCATGATTTAAAGAGAATATTTGAGGATTTTGATATCATAAAAATAATCCCTTAAAGCATGCATTTCGCTCCTTGCCATGTAATATTGTAGGATCATAGTGTCCTCACTATTGCATGTTTTACATTCATTGCAAATCATTTTCTTTATAGCAAGGAGCTCATTCTCATCACCTATCTTGGCTTATCCTTGTCCTGCACTTAGTGGGGGCAAGGAATTAGATAGTCTTGTCCTAGTTCAACACTTGATGTTGTTCCTTTGGCTAATTGTCTACCTTTCACATATACTAGACAAAATTGGGATGTAGATGACCTACTATAGGTTGACTCGCATGTGCCTTACTAGTATTTTTCTTTTGTTTTCTTTTTCATGTTCTTTGTGTGGTTGCATGTGCGTAATGTGATCCCCATGTACTGTTATGTTTGATGTATCTCTCTCTCTTTTTGTGTAATCCTCTATTTGTACCTACATTATTCTATATGTCGTAAACATTTATCTTGTGCTTTCCTTTTGGGGATGACGCAAGGTGTCGAGACATTTAGGTCTCTTCCATGTTGACATGAAATATTTTTCTTTGTTTTCTATCTCTATGTATTATTCTTCTTGTTTTGTGAGTATTTGGGGAATCATGACATTTCTGAGCTCCATAAAAACATTGTAGCAAAGATCTATTGACCTCGAATCCGTAGATCCTTTATGTGTTTTTGGGAGCAACCCCTCCTTCCTTTCTCATGACGTAGCTTCACTTTGAAAACATATGATTTGGCATAGAGATTTTTGAGTAAGCTCTCATGTCTTAAGATTGAACATTGTCTACTTTAAAGCAATTGTTCACAACTACTTTAAAGCAATTTTTCACAACAATGTTGTGGCAATTTCTTTAAAGTGGGGGCATACATTGACAATATCTTTTGACATTTCTCATGTTTCATGGTGCAATTTCCTTTCTTCTTGTGATGTGTCATTTTCTTGGTGGTGTCATTGGATTTGATGTCCTCTAAGAGTGCAATGTTTCTAAGTGTACAACTTTCCTCTTAGTGGTGATGTGATGCACTGCATTCCCTAAGTTGTGAATCTTTTACTCTTGACTTGTCCTCTCTTGGAGAAATTAGGCACAATGTTCCCTAAGAAGAATACCTTACATGAACTAAGCGATATTCATTTGAACAAACCTTTATTTGTATTTTTTTCATAGGTGCTTAGCATAATGCAACTTGTTAAGCCCTATGGACACTAAAACCCTCTTCAAGGCCACCAAGCATAACACACCTTGCTTTCCAGTGGAGCCTTGCCTTGTTCATAGGTGCTTAGCATAACACAACTTGTTAAGCCCTATGGAACCTGAAACCCTCTTCAAGGCCACCAAGCATAACAAACCATGCTTGCCAATGGAGCCTTGCCTTGTTCATAGGTGCTTAACATAACACAACTTGCTAAGCCTTATGAATCACCAAACCTTGTCTTGTGGCACCTTATTAAAGTTGTCAAAGGGATAGCTTTGATACGATTTTCCACCCATTGCGATACTCACCTAGTGAACAACCTAAGGTTCCACTACCTTGGAGTGAGCACACATGACAAAAAGCTTAGATGTGTTTTGTGCCGCATTGGACAATCGAGGCTTGATCTTCCTAGTCTTTGATGTTTTATGATTGAGTATCTTTGTCATTGTTGCATACATATGTATTGAATGTCTACTTTAGTGTGAGTTTGACATGGGGTCATCCTCTCACTAAAGTGGGGGATAAATGTAGTGTAGGAAAAAGTATCCCTTTTTCACACTTAATTTGGAGCTAATTAAAATAAACTTAATTATTCCTTAATTTAGTGTTGTAATATGTATTTTACATATTCATATTAAGTTTAGGACCTTATTTATTAAAATAGAATTGTGTGTGCCTTATTTTAGTGTTGTAAAGTGTGCCCCTTTACACTTTCACACTTATCTAGGGCCTCATAAACTAATTGAGCTTAATTGCCCTTAATTGGCCCCTTTAATTCAAATCCAAGCCTAATTAATTGAAATTCCAGCCTAATTAATTGAAATTCCCAAAGAGGAAACCCAAAATTCATTAATGCCTAAACATAACACTCATCCTTGAAGAATGTGTGTCCTAGGTAAGTGACCTAGGACCCATTCACCATAGGGAAAATGGGTCCTCACTTAGACCTAGGATCCCCCTTTTTGGTAGTATTTTAATGATTTCAAATTCATATTTAAATGTCAGCTTGTGATATTTGAATTTTGGGATATTAACGTTACTTACATATAAATATAAGGTTATTTCACTATGTTTCATCCTAGAAAGTTTTCATGAGCACCTAGAAGATTTCAAGCAAGTTAAGAGCATTATCAAGAGAAATTCAAGAGTATTATCAAGAGCAATTCAATAGCATTTTCAAGGCATTCAAGAGTACATTTATTGAAGATTATTGCAACAATCAAGATTTTATCATCATGTCAAAATCTTCCTGCATCATGCATGTTGTTTGAGCTAATATGGTGATGTAGTGTTCAAGATCTATTCAAGCATATCAAAGGAATTATTTCAAGACAAGTTTCATGATCAAGATCCACATCCATTAAAGCCACTTCATGCTAGTTGCAGATTTTCATTCTAAGGTTTAATCAAGGGTTTAGTGAGTGGTGACATTGCATTGTTCATTCATCATTTCCTTCATATTATTTGATTTAATTTCAAAGTTTAAATACTCAAACAGGGTTTGATGAAGGAAAACCCCCCATCACCAAAAACAACATTTTTCTCATGTGTTTATGTTTGCAGGTTTTAGGTGGAAGATCTTTTGAAGAGAAAAATTGAAGAAAGTTGCAAAGTTGTCAAAGTTGCAAGGAAAGTTGTCATCTTAGAGAAACTCTTCTACAAGACTTATTTCTGGCTGTCTGACTATGAAACTTGAGAATTTTAGAGTGCAAACACAAGAGTAGAGAACCCATAAATCATTTTTACGAAGCCCTAGCCATGAACCATTCACCATAGGGCGAATGAGTCCTCAATGAGCTTCAAAAAGGAACTTTTTGTGATTGGTACACAACATTTTCTATTTCTTAGATCTACCTTTTGATTGTTGGTTCCAGTAGTTTTGAGTACAGTCTTTCATTTGCACTATATAGCTTGCATTTTGGAGTTTATTTGATAGTTTTAATCTTTCTCCCCAAAGTGTTGTTTGACTCATACCCCCGTCCTTGCAAAAAAAGGGAAATTTGTAGATTCATACCTTGCTTTGACTCACCTTTTGGTTGTTAGTCACTTCATTGTTTGGATCTCATTTCCTAAATGAAATAAGAGAAATAGGTCCATCATACCTCCTTTGTTATCAATTCATTGTGGTGAACCCCCTTTCATACCCTAACCTATTTTTTCGTTATTTCACAATATCCTCCTTATTTATCCTTAAAGGACAAAATATCTTCAATTCAACTCCTTACAACTTTGTTGACGAAGATTTATATTTCAAAAAATCAAAAACCCTTATTTCACCATTTAAAAAAGCAAACATCTCATGTACTTATAAAATTTGAAACTCTAAACATTCACATCCAAAAAAATTTGTTGGAATCTCTTATAGTCAACCCTTCAATGCATCAAACTTTATCAATATTTGGCCCAAAAGAGAACAAACTATCCTAATTTTATTACCAACACCCCTACATTTGAATTCTCCAATATGATCAATACTATTACACATTCAAACATCAATGCAAAAAAATCATCAGTCTCACCTACCACATTAATCCTCTCCTTCCACATAGTAGACCATTTCAAATAATCAACCACCAAGCATCATTTGATTTATAAAAAAATGTGCTTTTAACCCCTTTTTAAATCCTCAAAAATAATTATTCAACAAGAAACTATATGCCTTTATGGAAATATGTATATACCTTTGGAGATTATATGACACCGAATCTAGTGCCCTACCTCTATTTCTCCACATGCCCTACGCTTGACACTCACTCTTTATCACTACATATGTACTATGGCAATATTATTACTTCAATCTTCAAGAACTTTCATGCTACCACATGAACCAAATCTTCACAAGCCATGACTGGTATTGTTATTCAAGTGTATTCTTCACACAATTTCTCTTGTCTAAATTCTAGACTACTAAATGAATATTTTCTCATGAATACAACTCTAACTCATCTATCGATGCTTAAACCATACACTCTATCACACTTGATCTAAGCCCCCTTAAATATAAAAAATCCTAACCTCAATCTTAACCCCAAAGACCCATCTCCTTGGACTCTAACGTCATATCCATGCTTATTATTTCATTGTGGTTTATCTATTCTTGCACATGACAACAAAGAAAGGGGAAGAAGGAAAAAATACTTATTAAGGAAAGTCTTGAATCTGCAACACTAGTCTACATTCCACATACACCTTGCACTATGCCCTTTCACCTGCACATTCACCTTATATGCTTTATTCTCATCTCAATGTCCTCAATCCCTCATAAGTGTTGCCTACTATAAAGATATCATCAAAACAATTGATAACACTTGAAATAAGAAAGACGACTACTATGCTAGCCATATCTCACATTTTTCTCTCTCAAACCTGCTCAGATACCATATTGAAAATGGATTTTACTACAAAGAAATTAAAAACATAAAAGATTAATGATTTGGGATGATTTTACATTGATTTGCATTGGCTTTAATAGCCTCACTTTTCCCATATCAAACTAACTTATAGGAAAGTAACTCCCCAAAACTAATAACTAATATTATTTATTTATTACTAAACTATTACCTAACTTTGATTATTATAAATTAACAATTACATGTTAATTTATTTTTTATTATTTAATCTAACCTAAAATAGCTAACTAAAGGTGTAATTGTGTTGCCAAAAAAATGTATAGTTGACATTTTTATGCTAACTTGAGTCTTTCTAATAGACTTTGGTTTGATTTTTCCTAGGTATAATGTTGTAATGTGGTCAAAACATTCAAAGTATGATGTCTTGTTAAGGTGTTGTGAAGTGTTTTAAAACATTTCTACACTTTTCTAAACTCTATTCATTACAATTCACCTAAAAATCACCTTTTCATCACTTATTAAGTCCTATTTTGAAGTGTTGTAAAGTATTGTAACAAGATTTCACGCTTTTCTAGGCTTAATGTCACTAATTCAACCCTTTCTCATGTCTAAATGACCCCTTAATACACTTTCCAACTGTTTTCAAGTGTGTTTTTGAGGATATTCCCGTTGGACAACTTTTAATGCCCCGAAATTCTTGACACCCACTTAATTTGCTTAAGTGGGACTAAGTCGTCAATAGGGGCGACTTAGTCCTTTTTGGCACAAAACTCAAAATAATTTTAAATTTCTAGTGGGATTTTGTCCTCTAACCCTTGAGGTCAACTTGTGATGTGTTACTTTTAGGAAATTTTAGTAAAATCAAGTATAAATAAGGGTTTTTCACCTCATTTTACATCTCCTTCAATCTCCTATCTCCAAATCACATACAATCTCTTGCACTCATTAAGCATTCAAGCAAATCAAGCATTATCAAGTCAATCTATTGGAGTTCTTCATTGCACATCTTCATATTTTGGGCATCAATGGTGTGGTAAGTTTATGACATTTGCATTTTCATGTTATCTATTTATCACTCTCTTTTCATTCCATTTCATTGTTTAGGGTTTGATTACCAAAGTGGGGTTTGACCAAGGCAAACCCCTATTCTCTAACCCTCAACCATTTTCCCCCTTTTGCATGTGACTTATGTATGCAAATTTGTCAAGAAATAGGTGTTGAAAAGTGATCAAAAAGTGCACAAAGTAAATCAAGTCAAGATAACCCTAATTCAAGATTGGAGAGGCTTTCTACCCCATTTTCTATAGAATCAAGTGTGAATACCTATAAAAAAGGAAGTGCAGACTCGAGACTACAAGATTTTGTCCCAAATTTCTTGAGATTTGCAGGAGGATTAAGTCGCCACTAGTGGTGAATTAGTCCCTCTTTCGATCTTGAAAATTGGTTTTGATATTTCTGGATACCCATTTGGCAGATTCATGTTTCGACAAAGTTTCCTGAAACTGGGACTAAGTCGCCCAAACTAGCACAAGTGTCTTGGTCAATATTTCAGTCAATTTTTTAGGATTCCAGAATCTTCCAACATCAAACTTTAGATTCCTGGTGCACCTCTTTCATTTTGTTCTATTATTTCATCATTTAGTTGCATTCTTAGGCATTTCTACATATCACATTGTGTTTTCCAACACTTTACATTTTCATAGTTTTGCTTCATTAAATCATTTTCAAATCAGTGCTTTAGGACATCTTTATTAGGCATAATACATCTCATCAACATTATTCTTGAGTGTAAACCCTTGCATTTTGGGTCCCCATCCAATCCCCTTTCTCCTTTTAGGTGAAAAACCCTAGGAGGAGTAAAGCATTGTGAGGGGTCAAACCAAAATCACCGTTTAGAGTAATATTCTAACAATGTTTCTATGAGAGAAATCCACATTGTAACTATCGAAGGAGAAAATCAAGTGACAAGGGTGCATCACTTCAACTCAATCAAGAAGATTCGAAAGGTAAAAGGTTTAAGGTAAATGAGTCAAATTTTATTTGTATTATTCTTTTATGAGTTTTGCATTTTCATTGTCTTCATTTTGACATGCCCAGTGGGATCCACATCTCTATAACTAAATTTTATTTGAGATTTTGTTTATTTTTTCATCACAAATATGGAATATCTCTTTCGATTTGTCTTTTAGCACTTCCACCATAGGATAAAATCCTACATTATGATATTAGCATTTTCATGCTTCAGGGTTTATGCCTTGTGAAGTAGTGATTTTTCCTTTCTACTTTTTCGTAGATTATGGTTTGAATTTGTTTGCTAGTTTATATGTTTTGGTTTATATTCTTGGTTATTTTATGTTTAGTTTTTAACTATTCTTATGCATCTTTTTGATTTTCTATTCTTTGCTAAGAATTAATTCTTTCTTGTAGGAATCCTTTTCTAGTGCTTGTGTTCTGTGGATCAATGTTTTTGTCACTCAACTCTTCCAACTTACATATTAGTGCCTATGCCTAACATGTATATTTATGCTTCCTACAATTAATTCTATTTTAGCACCTTTTTCTATATTTTAGTGCCTATGTTTTTAATGTTTGCACTCTATCTTTTAGCACCCGTGCAATTAGCACTTTTGCTCTATTGTTTAGCACTTTTGGTGATTTTATTATTGTTTTTTATATTTTTTGGTTTATGATAATCTTTCTTGGCCACTAACTAGTTGTATATTTGTCTTATGCTTGTTTAAGATCAAAAAACAAAACTACTAACACATTTGGTGCAGGTTTGTTTGTCATAGATATTTTAGTTTTTCCACTAATTTAGGCATTGAAAAAGTAAAGTTTAATTTACTTGTTTTGTCTTGTTTGTGGAGGTGTGTTAGTGTATGATATCCTATTACACATAGTGCAATCTTGGGGATCAAAATCCACACATTTTCTTTCTTTATTTTTGTTTTAAAGTAGAATCTAAGGCATGTTAGTTTGTGTGAATGCTCTCTCCTTGCACTTCATGCAATCTTGGATGATCAAAACCACCTAGTGCTAACATTTCCTTTTAGGAAGCCTATTTGGGTATTTCATCACCCCAAGGGATAACCTCAACCATGCGTTCTAATGAGGTATAAAAGGGGGGAGAAGAAATGTTGTACCCCAATCTAGCTACATCATGTTTGGTGAATCCTTTAGGCCCCTGGTGATTCAAGAAATAGGGTAAAGCACTTGCTTGAGCTTTAGTCTAGCTCTCATCTCACACTTATAAATAGGCTAATGTTTAAATGTTGGGTCTCACTTACCCTTGTGGTATTTTGAGGACTCCCCTAGAGAGTTTGTATATCCTAGATAGGACCTTTCAATTGTTATTCCTTGTGGTGCACCAATGTTGGGGGAAATTGCTCACATGTACCACCATGTGGTGAGATAGAGTTTACTTTGGGAAAGGCTAGTCCTTTAAGGTAAGGGATGTAAGGTTTTGCATGACCTTACATTCCCTATCTATCCATTCATGTGGTAAAAGGTATTAATGGTACATATGTTACCATTTTTTAATAGTAGGGACAAAGCATCCATTATGAGTTCACAAGGATAACAAACCCACTTGATTAATTTTAGGATTATGCTCAAGTGTTTGGTGTGTTTTTTATTTGCTAAACCAATGTAAGCCATTTAACCTTTATTCCCTAATTTTTTTTTTGAATAGGATAATTGAGAGGGGGGTGAATTAGTTATAGAATTAAACCTTTAATTCAATCACCGGAACTAATTCATAATACTGCTTAAATTATTAATCATCAAATGCCAAAGCAAAAACTCAAATCCAACACATTAACATAATAACACTAGATTTACATGGAAAAACCAATAAGGGAAAAACCACAATGAGGATTAACTCGCACTATAGAGAATATCAAAACTGATTACAAGAGGCTCATTGCCAAAACAAGGACTCACTGTCCCACAGGGCTAACAACCTAGAGGGATCACTGCCATAGAGATACAAAGAAGACAAAGAAGACTTGTTATAGAGAGACTACAATCCCAATGCAACAAAGGATTCCACCACAATCACCCATAGACATGCATGAATGATAGAGTCCACCTTATGCTCACTAGATCTGAAAACTCAACATTAAGCTTCACACTGATCTGCCACAATCGCATCACACACACTTACTGGATAGAATCAATGTCACACCAAACTACGCTTTCTCTTTTCTCTTATAGCTCTTCTTCTTCGCATTTTGTATATTTTTTCACCACTAACTCATCTTGTATTTATACCATCTTCAACTTTGAAACATGTCCAAAGTCGACCATCCAAATCTAAATTCAAATTAGGTCGGTGCAAAAAACATACCAAGGTTGAATTAGAATGAGGGAAACCCAAACACATGCTTCAAGGGACCCAAAAATATCCAACACACTTCATTAACCTTGAAAATAGTATTTCACACAAGGTCGGCCAAACCAATGTAAACCACATAGAACCATTAAGCACAAATCTTCCAAATGTTGAAACTATCTTCAATATAATCAAGGCAACCAAAATTTAGAACCGTAAGTCATAAGACTTCATCAAAGAGAAATACAGACCAACAACATTTCTCCCGAACCTCAACCAAAAACACAAAAAACCATAGTTCACAATTGGTGAACACAACTTGCACTATACAACAAATCAACAACCAAAAAACTAGATATAGCATCTACTAACAACCATGAACAACATGTCTAAACCGCACAAACATAGAGAAAATACAGACCAAAACTCAGAGCAACCACTAAACATTTGCAACATATCTTTATTACAATTTTCTCAATATCCTCGACATATACAACCAACAACAACTAGGTGATAACCAGTTGACCAGTTGACATCAATGGAAACACCTTCAATCTTTCCATTGTTGCAACAATCTCCCCCTTTGTCATTGATGGCAACATATGATGTGAAAAACCATCAAAGACAACATACTAGCTTATAATACACTTTTCTGTTTCTCCCCCTTAGTAGATAATTTCTTATATGCTTCTTCTCCCATTCTTCCTCTCCTTTTCCACTCTTTTTTTTTCACATGCTTCTTCTCCCCCTTTGAAATCAATGAAAAAATAAAAAAAAACTATTTTACATTGATTTATCCTTTGACATGAAAAACATAATACTCATAATGACAACACCTGACACTACCTACTCCCCTTGAGGGGTAGCCACCAAAACATCAGCCCAGAAGAAAGATAGATCCGCTATACTGATGCATCTCCATATACATCTAGTTCAAGAAAGGAGGGGAAATAACCCCTAACTTCTCCCAGAGATACTCAAAAGTATCTTTAGGAAGAGCCTTCGTGAAAATATCAACACTCTGATCCTTCGTCAAAACATACTCAAGATTTACTTCATTCTCCATGACCTTCTCTCTCAAGAAATTATTTTTGATAGATATATACTTCGTCCTTGAGTGCATCACCAAATTCTTTGAAATGTTAATTGCACTTGTATTATCATAGAAAATAGAAATGGGATCATCACGTACCATTGTGATATCTTTCAATGTCTATTTCATCCATAGAACTTGTGTACAACAAGATGCAACAACAATATACTCAACTTCAGTAGTAGACAAGAAGACTGAATCTTGCTTTTTACTCGACCATGCCACCAATCTGCATCTGAGAAAGAATGCACCACCACAATGTACTTTTTATATCATCTACACATCTAGCCCAGTCTGCATTTGCATAGGCACTAAGTGTAAAATCAGTATCTTTAGGATACCACAATCCATAATCTGGAGTGCATTCAAATATCTGAATATTCTTTTAATAGCAGCAACATGTGATTCCTTAGGATCTTCTTGAAATCTAGCCACAAGACAAACATCATGCATAATATCTAGTCTAGTAGTAGTCAAATATAATAGTCCTCCAATCATAGATCTATACTTGCTCTGATCAACCTTAGGTGAATCATCATCTTTACCCAATTTGCAACTAGTCACCATAGGAGTACTTACTGGTTTGGAACCATCCATCCCAAACTTATTCAACATTTCTCTAGCATACTTAGGCTGTGAAATGAAAATTCCTTTCTTTGTTTGATTAATTTGTAGCCCAAGAAAGAAATTCATCTCCCCAACCATAGACATTTCAAATTCTTTTTGCATCTCTTCTGCAAACATCTTGCACATATTTTCATTTCCTCCAAAGATAATGTCATCAACATACACTACTACAATCAAAATTTTGTCATTTTCAATCTTAAAGTATAGATTACTATCCATCGTACCTATTGTTCCCTCAACACACACGCCCCATTCAGAATGAGGACCCTCTTTCTTTTCACCTTGCCGAGCCGCTTTTGTTGTCGTCTTGTTTTGCATGCCCCCTTGTTTTGTGTCCTGAATGGTCAATGAGCTTTAGAGAAGTCACCTTGAGTTGACCATGTATTTCCCCCCTTAAATTTTCAAGGCTTTAGGCCTATGTAGAGCTTCCTTGGTTGATTTCCTTCACTTTTCAAAACTGTCATCCTTGGAGCCGGGCGGGTCCACCTAGCGGGGCCGCTCCGTGTGGGTTTCCTTCACCCCGCGGCCATTCCAAATAGTTGACACCCGATGTCCTTCTGCCCACTGGAACTTGAGTTCTCCAGTGTCATTTCCCTCATCAAGTGCCCAAGCGTCCAACCCCTCGTTGTTGTCTGCTTGTTGGGTTTCGAGCTTCTCGTGGCTATTTTCAAATGACCATTCACCAACCGTCGAGGCCTCCGTACAATCATTAATGGGGTGTATTAAATGCATCATTTTCTATAAATACCCCCTCCTGAGCTGTCATTTTCATCCTGTCAACTATTCAGAGAAGAGTTGGAGAGCCTCCCAACGCTGTCGTCGCGCCCTCCAAGTTTCATTGCTGCTTCAAGACCTTTGCTACCAACTTGGTCGTGCACATTCATCAGGTTTTAGAGGTAGGTTTTTCGTCTGCGAGCCCTGTATGAAATTTTCTTTAATTCCTATAAATTTTCTAAATCTTAAGGAAAGAAAACTTGACAACTAGCTAGAACAATCCAAGGCACACAAAACCCATAATTTAAAATCTTGATAGACTCCAAAACTGCCCGGTGCACCTTGTGCGGAACTCAAGCTCTCCGCAATTGTTTATTAACTAGGGAATTTGTGCTCCATGGGTCCGCACTTATTCATCACCATCACCAACCTTTGAAAATTCATTTAAACTTGAAACCGCAAATTCCCCTCTCGAGTCTTCTTTGGCGGGATGCTCCCTCCGCTTGGCTGCTTTAAACTTGGTTAAAATTTATGAACTTAAACAAAGCAATCTATCGATCCCATCAGGTCTGCGTTCATGGATTTCCGCCCAAAAAATGCCTTTTGGCTTTGCCATTTTAAATGACTAATCACTAACAGCCTCCCGATGGTCAGGTCCCAACCCATCGATTGCCTAATGAACTCAAACTTGGCTAGAATCTTAAAGTCTTGATCCATCCCGGGTCTCGCCTTGCAGACGTTTTCTCTCGGAACTCCGTCTGTGTTTCACCATCTCAAAAAGATTTATAGCCTATCTTTCTGACCATCAAATCCCGAATCTACCTCTATAAGCCAACTTCACTTGCTCCAAAGCAATCAAGCATAAGCCTCTTTTTGGGACCTACCTAGCTAACTTCCATCCTTGGACTGTTGTGGTGAAACCGTCGTCCTGAACGAATCCTGATGGCCAACATTCCACCCTTCGAGTCTCGATCTCGCCGTGGCTACCAGTATGCAAAAATGAGAATTGTTAAGTGTTGAATCTTAAGCGGGTCGTCCCCTATGGGCCACCGCCACTGAGACTCTGTCCTAGCTTTGCTGTTCCCAAATGGAAAATCATCCACGACCGCCCGCTATATGGGACCCGACCTCCCGATCACCTTTGAACTTTCCAATGATAAACAAGGTAAACCTAAGCCTTTTATGGACTTGATGCTACGGGCTTCTCTTATCAGGCCACTGTTTGACCTTCGTTGTCTCAAACGACCATCACCTAACGTCTGCCCGTTCCCTCCAACCCACGATGGTTTGAATGTCAAATGAACTGCACTAACCGCCTTTTGAAGCTGTAGGTCCCACCCGGTGAAACTCCACTCGTAGGCCGTCATCTTCCCAGTGTCGTTTCCACAGCAGACCCTGAACAACCAAGCTACTTGCTGCACCCGCACACTCAAATGATTAACTTAATGCCCTCCAATCTTTAAATGGATTTTGACCCACATGCTAAAATGATCCCTCCTCCTTGGTGGACCCCACCTTATGCCCAAATCTTGGCACAAGTTGGGATAGGCAAGCCGCCATGCCCTGATTGCCATCTCTTCTATAGCTACCTCAAAACAACCACCAGCCTAGGAAAGTCTGTGCCCCTGGGCCTGAATTGTTGAAACTCCCTCCTCCAAAGGGTTAATTGCAATCTGAAAGGGATGTTAGGATTCTTAAGTGATAAATTATATAATCTAACATCATTTTGCAGGATTGTGGCTAACTTTCCCATTGTTTTCATGCTTGAATGTGCTTACCTCTCTCTCACCCGTAGGATATATGGAACCAAGTGCAGGACCTTCAGAGGTGGCCATGGAGAAAGATAAAGGAAAGAAGCTAGCTAAACCACCCAGAGGAAAAGAGGACAAAGACCAGATGAAATACAAATTCTAAGGGGAACCTCTTAACTCCAAGGTCAACACCAATTGGAGGGAAATCACATATAGAAATCTCAAACACATCGATATTGATGAATTCAAGCAAAGGGTCTGGATCAACCCTACAACAGAAGACATGAGAAAGATTATAAGTAGTGGGTTGGCCAAAGCTGTTGATTTACCACCTTCCCTCATTACTCTTGAGCTTGTAATGGCTTGTAGGGAGGCATATCAAGAAAAGTCTAGGACAATTATGGATAGAGATGGAAATGTTTTGGCCGACTTGTCTACCAAATCAATAGCGAAGACTTTTCATATCCCTACCTTCAGAGAGATGGAGGTAGAAACCAAGGATGATGGCAAGGAGACATGGGGTGAGGACCCCCTCAAGTGCAAAAGGCTCATCAATCAATACTGGCTAAAAGAAAAGAGGGGAAACACAAATAAAGTACCCTAGGAGCTATTCCATCTGAGTGACTTTTATGAGGATTACCATGACTTGGTAACCTTACTAAGTAGAGTTATGGGCCTTTCGACTGCTACCTTCTTTCAAGAGTGGATGTTTTACTTTGTAGAAGAAATCCTCTGAGTTGAAACCAAGTTCTATTGGGCAGGGATAATCAGTGATTGCTTCCACGAGCAATTTGTGGCTGTAAAGAAGACTTCCCGTTTCTACATGACATCTTACTTGGTCTATTTTCTGGCTGACCAGATGCAATACAGGGGCTTGTTTAGAGCTCCAGATGAGGAACTAGGTAGGGAATTAAAGGTCTATGACAGGTACCCTCAACTCCAATTCAGGAATTTCAAGAGGGATTACTGCAAAATTAATGATGCCTTTATAGGCCATATTATTAGATTACTAGGGGGTGACTTTGAAAGGAGGGTTTCCCATAGTGCCAATGCCTTCATTCACCAATTCGACTTCTTGTTCATATTGTAGACACCTAAAAATGGTCTGGAGAATCTAATTAATTAAATACGACTTATTTGATTAATTAATCCTAAATTCATCTACTTAGTAAATAAATAGAAATATTTATTTATATTAAGTTCACTATTAATTCTTCTATTTTATCATATTATTTCCCTCTTAATTAAATAAACAAAATTAAATACTTTGTTTTATTTATTTATTATCATTATTATTTCTTCTATACTTTATCCATCAATTCTATCCTAAAATTAAATACACAGCTTCAATAGTTAGTATTATTTAATTATCTCATCACATTTTTTCTTAATTAAATAAAGATATCCTAAAATATTTAATTTAATTATCATATTCCTTCTATTTTAATTTAATAAACAACTTCTATAGTTTGTTTTATTAAATTATTTATTTCTATTTTTGCTAATTTAAATAAATCAAAAATATTTAAATAAGAGCATAAATCTAATCCCTCTATTCACTCACCAATAAAATTAGATTTTTCAAATCTAATTAATGCAACTGGCATTCACGGGAAGAGCCTCGGGGACAAACCTGCAGGAAATCCTCTCAATCTTCTGCCTCAAATCTTTCCTCTCATCTTGCCTGGTGTTTTCATGGGGAGGAACAATCTCCCATGATCAGCTCCACCTTCTCATCTCATACCATTCAAAATCCCCAGATTGAATCTCAGCCTTTGTTGTGTTACCCCTATACAAAACTGTTGCCAGAAATCTATATATACAGCCTTCTGAAGCATCAAAATCACCCGAGAATTATCATCTTTCATGCAAACTTACTCTATAGGAATTAGTACTCAAGCAATCAAGCAACCAAGCAATCATTTAGCATTGGCATTTTAGTATCATCATAGTATCATGGCATCAGTAGATTTCATATGATGACAACATCATAGTTTCTTTTTACTGTAGCTTTCATCCATCAGGCTTCATTTACAGTAGCATCATATCATCTAGAATTCATTAACAATCATCACATCACATCATTTAGCACCCATTCCGTTCTCTAGATAGGCATTTTAAATAGTTATGGTGCTTGCAAATCTAAGAGCTTCTGTAATTTGATAAATCTTTGGAGATAGGAGACAATGAGACACATTCAAGCTTTATTTTGTTTTAAATTAGTTTAATTCATGTTTAATCTTGATACAATGTTTCATTAAGAGGTTTATTTAATTTTATTTAGTTTATATTTTTCACACTTACATTCTGGCACCCACTGTGGGGTCGTACCCCATGTTTTTAACAAGTTTTTTCTAGAAAGTTTTCGTACAAGAATCTGGCATAATCTATTTTAGCGCGTTCAGAAGATTCTATAGTGCTTCTAAGGAAAACTATAGTGCCTTGGCAGATTGTTCTAGCACTTCTGAGGAAAAGTATAAGGCTTTGGAGGAATGATTTAGCGCTTCAATTCTACAATCCAACATAGGTCGACTGCAACATCCAACATCTATTTTAGCGCGTTTCTAAAATCCTATAGCACTTTTGGCTATTTCTATAGCACTTCTGGTTATTTCTATAGCACTTCTAACCACTGTAATAGCACGCCTGACACTTATTTTAGCGCATCCAACAAAATAGTGAAAAAAAAATTCAAAAAAAAAAAAAAACAACTCTATTTTAGCGCTTTGACAGTCAATCTTAAAATGACCATATCTTGGTCATACAAAGGTCTTTTTCAATTTTATTTTTTTTGAAATGGGGTATAATTTCATAAGATATGCAATGGTGTAGGTATTTCTCACTTTTTTTAGAGTTAAAATTTTCAATTTTATATTTAAAGTCAAATCACATTGTAACTTGGTCTAAGTTTTAGGGTTTTTATGCTTAATCATTCATCTAACCCTTGTATCTTCTTATTTCTTGATCTCATCTAACATTTTTGAGAATTTATTGTAGGTTTTAAGAAGAACATGGAGAATTGAAGTGAAAGAAAGTATTTTACATCCATTGTAATAGTGTTTTCAAACACTCATGGGAAAATAACCCATCATATGTTATTTTTCATTCATGCTTTAGGACCAACTAGCATTAATTTGGACTTAAAATGTATTAATCTAGGATAGATACTTCTTCAGTTGGTTTTAAAATGAATCAATCCTAGGATAGTCACATTTTCAATTGGACTAAAATTTATCAATCTAGGGTAGTCACCAAACTTTTCAATGTGGATTTAAAATTTACACCATGTCTTTTTGTGAAGCAACATCTTCACATAGATAGAAAATTGTAGTTTGGGCTCTAAAATTGAACAACTTGATTTCTGTGTTTGTGTGTTGATAGACATATGCTCTCCCCTTAACTGGGTGATCCAAAAATCTAGACTCATCCTTTTTATGCATTCTTCAAGTTTTATTACATCCTTTAGAAGGCCTGTCGTAGTGGGAAAAAGTACTCACCCTATGAGAATGACCTAAGTGGGTTCAAACCAAAGCCAGGTTTTTCCACCCCACTATAAAATTTAAAGAAAATCTGGGGAAACCCACTTTTGCCGAAAGTGTGCAAGATAACCATCCCCAAAACCTTTGTTCTAAAGGTTGGGAGGTCTCTTGAGGGAGTTTATCACTTGTCGCTCTGAACATAAACCCTTTATAAGAACCTAGTGTAGTATCCAACCAAGTCAGTAACCAGACATTGTAATACTCACAGTGCAAGGGGAGGAAAGAATCTTCCCCCAAGACACTCACCATATAATTTCCAAGGACCGTTTGCTCAGGGGGTTGAGAAATCTAACCTTGAGTACGCACCTGGAAAAGACAAAAACATGGGTGCCCTCTAGGGGGTGACACGACTGTGTGAGTCGTTGCAATTTTAAGATGTGGGCTGTTGAGTATAACAATGACCTTTTGACCTTAAGAGTGAGTCTATCTAAAGTGAATTTTTGTTTTCAAACCAATGAAAATAGGACCATGCGTGGTTCTTTTTAACATACACTATTTGTTTAGATTACAACTCTTAAAAACAACTGTCTTCATTTGAGTGTTGTGTATTTCAAAATTATTAAAATCCAAATAAAGATCATCCAAAAAAAAAAACAACACAAAAGAGTCAAAACAAAATCAAACAGTGAAATTTATGATTAGGGATTGGAAATCCACAACATTTGTCAAGAAATCCCTCACAACAAGAGTAAAAAATCCAAAGAACAAGAAATTGAAACTCAAACCACCATGGCTGAAATAGATGAGGATCAATTGAATGCTTTATCTCATCAAATGAAAAAACTTCAACAAAAAATCTAGGACATACAAAGGGAAACAAACACATAAAGATATCTACTACCAGACATCTACCCATATCCTCTTGACCAAACAATGAACATGAGACCTTCTTCACCCAAAGCTACATCATCCAAGTTCAATGTCGTTGAATTTTTGCAAAAGTTCAATAAGCCCAAATCTAAATCCTCAAACACAAATGATATTGAGCAATCTTATCATGTCATGCATTTATCTCTATCCACCATAAGCCAAAATAAACCTAAAGATTCTTTCACTCAAGTTAACAATTCCATCCAATCATCCTCTTCTATCATATCTTCAACATCTAATGATTCTTGTCAATATCTCAATCCAAAGCATGCTAGCATAGACTCCCCTACACATCAAGATCAAAATATTCTTTCCACTCCATCTAATGATATAAAAATTCCACAAATTCTTCAAAACTTTGATCAAGATCCCATTTCTCAAGAATCTTATGATGATCCCCTCCTTTCACTTTTCATCCAAAATAATTCCCTTCCATCTCAAGAGGCAAGTATCCTTCCAAGTTCTTCATCCACGTCATCTAATCAATCCATACCATCTCATGATTCTATTGCATCACAAGAGCATGATAGTTCTTCCACCCCATCTAATGATGTCTTACCAACTGATGATGAAGATATTCTTTCTACAAAATCTCATGATTCCCTTCCTCATCAAGGCCAAAATATGCTTCCATTCAAGGATACCCTTTCATCCCATGAAGATGATTATCCTTCTCATGATCAAGATATTCCTTTCATACCACTTCATAATCCTTTTCCAAGTCAAGATCAAAACACCCCATCATCCCCATGTCAAGAGCCTATCACACCTATTCAAGTTATCCATGAACCCCACACCTATAAATTGGGATCCTCCACCTTTATCCATTCTGGTTTACTGCCAACACCTATCCTCTCATCGATATCATATCCTCCTCAAAATGGACTCGCATCTTGTTTCACAAAAAATACATATCCCATTGGTAAACAAATGTGTCAAAGTATGAATTACAAAGGAAAAGGATTACAAAGGAAAAGGATTAGGCCTTCATGAGAAAGGTATCCTAGAACCCCTTTATGTTCAAAGAAACTCATATCACCATGGCCTTGGTTATACACCTAAGTGTCCTAGTCCATCAAACCTACCATCTATCTTAGGTCCTCATCCTAATCCACCAAAAATTCCATATATCCTAGGTCTTCATCCTAGTCCATCAAACCTTCCCTCTATCCTAGGTCCATATCCTATTTCTCAAGAACAACAAAGGCACACATCCTTGATGCCCTTTCAAAATTCTACCCACATTAACTCATCCATAATACTGTTAGGGTTAGAGATGGCAGATCTAACAATTAAATGCAGATTTAATAAACAAAAACAGAGAAACTAAAACATTCACAGAATAAATCATAACACAGAATTTAACGTGGTTCACCCAATCTGGGCTACATCCACCAAACCGCAGCCATCCAATAATTTTATTATCCAGTGAAAACCCTATTACAATCTTGCGAATAATCGCTTTTTCATAAAATACCCATCCGAACCCCCTTTTACCAAGCTTAGAAGCTTCCGATTTTCGGTTCTACCAAATCGATACGGTGTACAAGATACCATGGGCTATACAAGATAGCATGATCACCACATACCAACAAATACCTCCATATCATTCACCTTAATCCACCCTCCCCATTGCTCTTGAAGCAATTTGGGTGCAAATATCAAAAGCTTCTATATCAAAATCCACATGTATCAGTGATCAACATGTCCCTCAAGAGACATGCAAAAATAAAAGAAAATTTGATCCAAAATCAAAAGAAAAATCTAAAAGGCCACAAAGGCCCACCAAAGCAAAAAAGAAATTTTCAAAGACCACAAAGGTCCATAAATCAAAACGAAAAATTTCAAAGGTCACAAAGGCCCACAAAGCAAAAATCAAAGTCAAAATTCATGTGGATTCCTAAAAATCTCATAGAAGCAATAAAATCTAAATTGGCATCCAAATTTGCTAATCCAAAAGCTTCCTCCAATTTTCCATCTAATAACCTATCACCTTCCAAATCCATTTTTCCTCCATCACTCCACCACCCTTCAAGGTATGTGCCAATGTTGATCTTTCCATCCTTTCCATCTATCCATCAACAAACCTTCCAACCTACTATCCATTATCCAACATTCACCCCCCATCATTCTCCTTTAATCCAAACCTTTGCATAAGTCCTTAGATTCTTCCATCATATCATTAATATGCCAACATCTAGGAGTCTAATTCCCATTTCCATGGTTTATTAGAGGGATATTTGGTTGTGAAACTTGATGCTTAAGTCCTTCCTCCATTTCCCTATCATCCATATCCTATCTTCTATATTCCTCTTTCACTCTACACTTAGGGACAAGTTTCGTCCATCTTATCATTCATGGTCATTATCCTTTCTATGCTCATTCCTTACATTTCCACCTTTGATCTTGACAAGGTTAAGGATCTTCTTGAACATCATATATCTTATCCTATACACTTTATCCATATCTTCCATACCATATCTTTCATCTTATCCATATTCCATCATTCTTACTAAATACATCCTTTCTTTCTTTCCTTAGTCTTGATGAGGAATAGGGGAAAAATACTTGGGCCTTGTGTCTGTATCTTATCTAGTTGATCTTGATCATCACCATTCATTATATTTATCCTTGCTTTCTTCCATTCCATATCTCCTAACTTATCAAAATCCATGTCATCGTGTCCCTTTGCAACCTTCAATCTTATCATGCAAATCATATTTGAGCTTAGCTGTAAAACATTATCCAATCCTCATATATTTTGTCAATAAATCATCAACGATCATCAATCTAATCGTACTTAGGGGAATCAATGATCCTAAGTACTTATCATCATCATGCCTTATGGAATCAATCATTCTTGGAATCTTAATCAATCAACCATTATCATCTTTTGACAAGAGATATGTTGCTTGTGTGACATGTTTTGCAATGAACCTTTCATTTTGATCTATCATTTATCCATGGTTGCATTACCTCTATTGTGGGGAATCATATTCCTTCAATCAGTCATATCATCTCATTTCATCTTAGATATCCTGAAAAAAAAAAAAAAGACAGAAAAAAACAAAATACAAAAAAATACAAAAAAATCAACAAAGAATGAAAAAGTGCAATAAAAACATATAGTGAAAACCTGGAAACAGGTGCTATTTGTGATTTGAATCAGCTCTCCTATCTATTTGGACATATGTCATGGTCGTTACTTCCACAATCATTTTTTTTGAATCCATTATCATATCATATCACATGGTCATATCTCTCCCTGGCTTGGGGGAAACATCTAAAGATCATTGGGGGAAACTTAAATCTTGAGCTTCACAAATTGGAAAAAAACAACAAAAAAATGATCGAAACACAACCCAACATCAAACATCAATCACCATCAGAAACACATCAAACATCCATATCACAATAGAAAATCCAACAAAAACAAGTAAAAAAGTCAGTCTCAAAAAGCCAAAAACATGAGTCTATGTCAGTCGAACTACGTGGTCTTTGTGTGTATAACGTAGGCAAGGCTAATCTTTGATCATCCCCCGAGGCCCCTAGGATAGGTTTTTAGTTAGTTTGATCAAAACTTTTGGAAAACACGAAAACATCATAAAATCAGGATGGATGATCTAATTTGAATAAATGATTGAATACTATAAGCAAAATTTGGATAAGTTGTACTTTTGATCATTGTTATCATTTCTTTGGAGCAACTCAATGATGTATTGAACTAGAGAATCCAGGAAGAAGAAATGGTATTTTATTTTTGTGTTGTCTGTGAATTAATCATAATTACTGTGTGAATTGTCGCGGGAAATGTTCTACAAAGTATCATGGATGACATTCCAATTCACATAGGAAAGTGGTTAATTCTTGTTTGTTTACACAAAAAATGCTCAGGTCATCTCAGTTTAATTATACCTCGATGCTTGTGTTTGCTTGCAATATCAAAAATCATGAAATAAGTACTCAGGTCATCTCAGTTTAATTATACCTCGATGCTTGTGTTTGCTTGCAATATCAAAAATCATGAAATAAGTACTCAGGTCATCATGGTCTAACTCATACCATTGATGCTTGTACTCACTTTCAAAATTTTTAAAGCTCTATGATGATACAAAGCACAATAAAAGTACTGTTAAGATGCCAATGCTTGCATATGTATATTTGCATGGTTAAATTAGATTGCATTCATATTAGTTTTGCATCTGCATTATAGATTTTCCACATCGACTAATGATATCTATATCAGTTTGCACTAGATGTAGAATCATGTCCCACATCTTTGGGAATAACTCTAAAATCCCCCTATTATCATAACATATTTCAAATCAGCAATATTATCAATCAACCAAAAATCAATTAGCCTATCAATCTATTCAGCTCCGGTGATACTTTGATCAAATCTCGTGAGCGACTATCATTGAACCTCGCCTATCACGATGTCAATCAATCATCAAACTATCATTGATCCTCGCCTATCATGAGGACAATCATCAACCTATCATTGATCTTCGCCTATCATGAGGTCAATACATCAAATCAACCTTGCCTATCATGAGGTCAACCATCAAGCATCATTGAACCTCACCTATCATGAGGTCAATACATCGAATCAACCTCTCCTATCATGAGGTTCATCAATCAAACTATAATTATTCCTCACCTATCATGAGGATAATTATCATCAATCAATCATCATACCTCACCTATTATGAGGTCGAACATCATCTACTTGATTAGGAGCATCAATCAATATCAAATCAAAGGCTGACACAATCGAAAATCATCAAACACAAGGATGCTTATTTCACATTTCATCATAGGGGAAACTTTCTACATCAATTATCAGGAGATAAATTATTTCATCATCAAATTTTCATCAAATCATTAGAAAAATCATAAAAAATTTGAAAATTTCCATAAAATAAAATAAAAAATCAAAAAATTCATTAATTTATCTCCCGAGGGGGCATATATCCATCAATCAATTGAAAATCATGTCTGAGGCATTCTGAAAAAATTCTTGTCAATACTAGCAGTAGCAACACAAAATTTTCTTTGAAGCAATGCGTAAACACATCACTTCAAAGAGGGGCAAAATATAGACACCTAAAAATGGTCTAGAGAATCTAATTAATTAAATATGACTTATTTGATTAATTAATCCTAAATTCATATACTTAGTAAATAAATAGAAATATTTATTTATATTAAGTTCACTATTAATTCTTCTATTTTATCATATTATTTCCCTCTTAATTAAATAAACAAAATTAAATACTTTGTTTTATTTAATTATGTAGATAGGAATGAATCCAAAGGTTTAAATGTTTTGAAAACAATAAACTAATTAAATCCTATCAAGCACCATGAAGCACAAACTAAAATGAAAATAAAAATAAATAAAGAACGTGCAAACCGATTTTCAAACTAGAGTTGATTGATCTCCATGGCTCTTCTCCACCTGCACAAGGATGCAAGATTTCGAAGGTTGATTATTGAAGGAATGTTGGTTGCTCAATTCTGCAGTATAACGATCTGATGAAGATGATAGATGATGATGGATAGAAGATAGAAGAATGATTTTGACAGCATAAGGATGTCTGAAGATTCGATGCAAATGGCCTATGAAAGGTTAGATTTATAGAGTTTTTGATGTGGACAGAGATAAGATTTGATAAGATTGATAAGGATTTGATTTTTGACAAAAGAGGAAATACAATGAGATGAGATAAGATTTTCAAAAGATAGAAAGATTTTGATTTATTGTTTTAAAAGAATTAAAACAAGATAAGATAAGATGTGAAAAGATAGAAAGATTTTGATTCTCTTTCAAAGGAAATAAATCTTGAAAAAGATGAGAAGGATAATTGATGGATTATCTAATTAAATAAATTAATTAGATACACATGAGTTCAGATTGTGGAAAGAAAACAAGAAGATATTTTTAAGATTTTATTAATTAAATAAATATTTGATTTATTTAATTAATATTGGATTTATGATTTCATCAATTAAATAATATAAATTATTTAATTAACATTAGAAGAATTAATAGAAATGATTTAATTAATTAAATAATATAAATTATTTAATTAACATTAGAGGAATGGATGGATTAATGGATGGATTATGCATAGGAAGAGAATAAATGAAATTAATCAAATAAATAAGATTTATTTAACTAATTAGATGATGACATGCGTACCTAGGGAAAAACATGATACAAGGTGTCTAAATGATGCAATGTTGTGACAAGGTATCGTAAAAGGACAATTTTTTGATGTCTACATTTTGCCTCTCTTTGAGATGATGTTCGAGATGATGATATTTGTGTCGAGTAACATCATTTCAAATAAGTTAAGGTATGGATAGAGGAAAATGGATAATGATAGAAAGATAGGATGATGATGGTGATGCCCCCTTGAGAGGATAGGCAGGTTGAATAAACACGGGTAGACTCTCGAAATGAAATGATTTGATAAAGAGAGGAATAAGATGAATGATGCAAGATAGGAAGTGGATGAAGGAGATGAATGATACGTTATGCTGCAATGAAGGTGAGCAACCATGATGTTTGATATAGAACTAGACATTATGCACCAAGATATAAGGACCAAGGTGACGATGTGTCTCATGCCCCAACATAATACAACCTTGTCTAGACATATGAGGAAGTAAACTTAGAGCATTAAAGTCCTAATGCACAAAAGGTATGATATGACCTCAAATACAAAGGATACTGCAAAAAGCTACTCCAACATGCACAAGATATGAATATTAGCTGGAATGATATGGATTTGATACAAATGCAAGATAAAATGATAACACACACAAGAAAGCAAGCAAGTATGCACAAATGATTCAAAAAAAAACAAGGTATTGCCCCTATCAAGCTATAAACCGTTGATTGATGGATTGGTTGATGATGATAGTGTTGTCATTGCGGGGAGTGACATATCCCTAGATCAACACAAGGATGATTGATAATTGACTGATTGACTTTGATTGATTGGGTTTACAACAAGATTAGGATCAAGACCAAAGGATGTGTTTGGATAATTTGACAAGATTGATTGACTTGATTGGTATGGATTAAGGATTGACGTGCATTTGGATTATGGCTTGGATTGATTCAATTGAGTTGATTGGATGCAATGGTTTTGATGCAGATGATTGATTTGGTTGAATGGTTGAATGATTGGATTGAGGTGATGGATTAAGTAGATGAAATTGGAAGAAGTGATTGGATGTATTGATTTTATTGCTTGTATTTTTGTTGGATATTTATTTTTTTTGTATTTTTGGGGATATTTTGATTTTTTTTGTTTTTGTTTTTTTTAAAAAAAAAATTTGGACTTTTGAAATGTTTTGATTTTTTTGACTTTTAAATGTTTTGATTTTTTGGACTTTTGGAATGTTTTTCTTTTTGGATTTTAAAATGTTATAATTTTTTGGACTTTTGAAATGTTTTGACTTTTGAGACTTTTGAGATGTTTTGGACTTTTGATTTTTGGTTTTGATTTTTTTTTGGACTTTTGAGATGTTTTGAATTTTTTTGGACTTTTGAGATGTTTTGAATTTTTTTGGACTTTTGAGATGTTTTGATTTTTTTGGAATTTTGAGATGTTTTGATGTGTCAAAGGATGAAAATTTGAGTAGCCTTTGTGCTAGAGACCAATGACAAGGGGAAAACCAAGTCTAGGTGCAAGGAGATAGATGGGATTGATGGATGAAAGGGTGGGTGATAAGATAAAGACCCATGATAGATGAATGGATATAAAGGATAGGTCATAGTGAATGGAATGGATGTATGCATCATAGGAGAGAAACGATGTGATTTCCAAAGACTATGTCGCATAGGAATAACATGCCCCATTCTAGGTACAAGATTTAGGATGTTTCTAGACAAAATGTATGACAACAGGATAATGCGATGATTGGTTTAGATAGGATGAGGTATGCCAAGAGATACCCAAAACATATTTCAACCTTTGCCCCTATATCTTCACCAAAATTAAAAGAAGAAGGGTGGATGGATGGACTCAATATGATAGGGATGTATGAATGGACTTAATATGATGGCTAAAGATGGTAGGTAGGATGGAAATGATATGACATGAAAATGATAGGTTGGATAGATAAGACATTGTGCCCCCAAGTGTAAGTGGCATAGAAGGTCAACCTACACATGATGCCTATTTGCTAGGTTTTCATCATGGTACTTATCTAGGGTGCCTATTTACCAGGTTTTCACCGTTGGATGAAGGGATTTGTCTTCACTTCTTTCTTTTTTTCATTTTTTTTATTTTTTTGTTTATTTTGAATTTTTGGATAGGAGAAGGCGAATATGGATAGGAGGGACTCAAGTGTCGAGTTCCGTGAAAGGTGATAGTCCCACTAGATATGTATGTCATTGCATTGACCATGTCAAATGTCATTATGCTCATAGATGTTGGTAAGGGATGACATGAAAGAGAAATGGAGTAAGTAGATAATGGATTATAATGGTCTTATGTAAGAATGGATGGGAAATAGTGGATGATGATGTGGATTGAATAGGACTTGTGCAAAAGGATGGATGAAAGGTTTATGCAAAAGCATGGACCATAGGAAGATGGAGGGGGAGATATGTAGGATAATGCGTGAAGGTTGGGGAGATGGAGGTATGTGGAATTGTTGGGAAATGGAAGGGAACCATGACCAATGGTTGCACACACTGTGATAAATGTTGAAGTTTTTGATGTGGATGGGGTGTAGGAAGCAATGAAGATGTTTTCTTAGGAGGTGGAGGGATGAAGTGTTTTTGGTACCCACATAGACTTAGTATTTTTATGGCTTTTATTTTGCTTGTGGGTTTTAGGAATTTGAGATTTTTGAATGGAGTGGGAATGTGGGGTGGAAAAGGATGGTTGGGATTGTTGTAATGTAGATTCCTCATTTAACTTGCTTTCCTTTTGCTTAGGTACCCAAACCAATTTAGTTGTGGCCTTTACTTTTGGAGGTATGGGCTTATATAACTTTTTGGATGTATTTTGCTTTGAATTTTTGTATTGATGTCCTAAGGCATGAGAACCCTTATGATTTTTTACTTTATAGGTAGAGGCATTGAAATTATTGCTTTTGAATCCCATGGGTATGGTGGAATGGGTGGAAGCTTCATGTTTATACAATGCGTGCATTGATTGGTAATGATTAGGAATGTTAGGGTATTTATGGATAAATGGATAAGAGGATTGAATAGTAGGGATATTAGGACTTGGAAGTAATGGTGGTAAAGTGGATGGAGGGATATTAGGAGTTGGAAGCAATGGTGGAAAAGTTGATGATGGAAAGTGTATGCTCACATGCTTTTGAAATTTGTAGGATGATGGAGGGGGGTGGCAACATATGTTTTAGGGATACGATAGGCTTTATGATGAAAGGAGGTGGACTTGGGATGCATGGATGAAGTACCAACATCTTTAGGTTGTTGTCCTTGGGGTGTATGTCCAAGGCCATAAGAGCGTGGAGGGACTTTGACATGGATGGGCTCCAAAATACCTTGTTCATGAAGGTCTAGACCTTTACCTTGGTGGTTCATATTTTGGAGTGTGCAATGGATGATGGGACTAGGTGTAGGTGAAACACTAGACCTAAGTTCCTTATTGGATGGAGAAGATAATGGTTGTTGTTGTTCTAAGGAGGAGTATTCATGAATGAGGGTGGAGAGACCAATAGGATAGGATGGAGGACTTTCAATGGGGTCCATAGTGGGTGATGGAGGATCATTAGGATCTTGATTAGCATTGTCTTCACTTAGATCCAAGGTATTTGTTTGATCTTCTATGTGTGTTGGGGAGGCATATGTCTCATCATGGGAAGTGGATGTTTGTGTATCATGGATGGGTGAGGTGGCAAGCTCTTGACCATGGAATGCATAAAGTTGGCTAAGGGGATCATCATGGTCTTCTTGATCATAAAAGGGGTCTTGATCAAAGATGAAAGATTGATCATGAATAGTATTAGGTATGTTATGAATGGAATCATTGGGAGGGTGTTGATCTTTATGTGGATGAGGGGGTAATGTTTTCTCATGTTTAGGATTGTGCTCTTGACATACCTCATGGCTTATTTTAATGGAGGTGGAAGGGGATTTCTCATGGAGAGACTTGTCATGTTCTTGATGGTCAACAACATAGGAGCATGATAGAGGGTGACTTGGACTTACGAGGGGAGATTCTGGAATTGGCTCAAGGGGTTGTGGATGACATGGTTGGCTTGAAGGAATTGGCATGATGTTTGATGACTCTTTTGTATGTTCAAGAATATGAGTTGGATGGCATGGCGATGTTTGATTCCTTGCTAGTAGCCTTTAGGTCACATCCTTTGTAGGTGTATGGGTGGAAGGTGTGGGCTTAGGGTTTTGGTTTTGATTAGATGATGGTAAGGGTGCATGAACTAGATTGGTGTTTCCCTTGTCGAAAGTGGCATCAAGACTTGAGGAAGTTTGGCCTTGTTGCAAGGTAGAACTTAAGTTCACATGTGTTTGTTGTGATGTGGCTTGATAGGTTGATGTGGCATTGACATATGAAGAAGTGGATGGATTAGATTGGTATGAGGTGGAAGGAGAAGCCCCTCGAAGTCTGATTTTATGTTTTGGTTTTGTTTCATGATTTGAACTAGAGAAAGAGACTCCTTGAATTATGACTTCAGGCGTAGGTTTTGTCTCATGATTTAGCCTAGATGGATAGCCCCCTTGGATTATGATTTTGGGCTTATGATTAGGATTGGGCTTGTTTATGATTATGACCATTTTGACAAGTGGTGACCAGGATCGGGTTGGTGATGGTGATGATGTGGAATGATTAGTTTGGATGACTTGATTGATTAGGATGAAAGTGATTGGATATGAATGTGTTGGAAGAACGTGTAGAGTGACTTGTCTTTATGTGTTTGGTGTTTAGCTTGATTTGGCAATGTTTAAATGAATGATCACACATGCACACACATGAATCACACATGCAAGACACATAAGCAAGTTTGAATTTTAAATTATGAATGTGATTATTAAGCACAAACTTGAAGAAGACACATCAACAAGTCCTAGAACTAGTCAAGTGGGTATGGCCAATTAGGTCTCAAGCTAGTTTGCACAAGGTTGACTAAGGAATGATTTGAAAGAAAAAATCCTGCCACACAGCCAGGAGAAAGGGGTAACCCACCCTTCACCTTCACTTCCCAAAGGTATAAAGTTCTTTGGGGCTTATCCAAGAGTGACAAGATTTTAACTTCCAAAAAAGCGTGTCTTTCGATTCACACTTGAATTGAGGTCGTCCCCAGGGGTGATGAAATCCCCTAGCAGGCCTCCTAGGGAGGGTTTGAAAAAAGCAAACCAAGTGAGGTGTTTATGAGCACACATACTTGATTCACGCTTGCAGTTGTTAATTGACCTTAGAAATGAAATGTGTGGACAAAAACAATGGACGTACTCGTTCTTTTTAGATCCTAAATCAAGATGTGATGGAAGACAATGGTTAATTTTAGACCCAATTTTTGTTATGTGATTGAAAACAAGATTCGTTTTAAGAGCCCAAATCCAAATGTGTTTGCAAACAATGATTAAACCATGATAGATGAAATGAGTGCACCTGGTTATTTTCGCTTTCCAAATTGATGTTGTGACTAATCCAAATGTTTTTCAAGCTTTGTATGATTCATCGACAAGTCACCAAGAGAAGAAGAAACAAAAACATGCAAGCAAAAGTGTGATTAGATCCCAAAACATGCAATCTATTAAAAATCTATCGAAATTAAAAATTAGGAGTCTAAACTAAATTAAAAAGTTAAAAAGCTAAATTAAGTTAGAAATTAGAAATCTAGCTAAATTAAAAAGTTAAAAATCTAAGCTAATTTAGAAATTAAATCTAAAATTAGCTCATCTAGATTAAAAAAATCTAAACTAAAATTGAAAATCTAAATTGAATTAAGAATCAAAATTAAATTAAAAAAAAAAATCTAGTTAAAATTTAAATCTAAATAAAATCTAATTAATAACCTAAAAATCTTAAAAAAATCTTTAAAAAAATTAAAAATCTAAATTTTAAAAATCAAAACTAACTCAGACTTTATATTAAATCTAAATTTATTCTAAAATCAAAATTAATTCAAAACTAACCCTAAAATCAAAACCAAAGCAAATGCAAATAAAATACTCCCTGCTTAGCCACGACAAGCCCTCAACACACAGTTTTGATGAAAATCGAGTTGCATGTCAACTATGTAAACATTCGCCTTCAAAAATGCATCACATGCAAGGTCAGTGGATTTTCCGCTTGGAGATGTACAATTGAATCTTCAAGATTCTGCCATGAACAATGGAAGTTCTAAAAAAAATCTCACTCCACAGAGTAACCACGTTTGTCCTTACTTTGTCATCTTGTTGCCCAAATTGTGTTTGACTGCATATGTGTGTCTTTATACACAAGTATGAATTCAAATCTCCAATTCAAATTCTGTTACAGTGATCGATCTAGCTACCTATTGTTGGAAGAGTTGTGAAGAACGCCCAAGAGACCATACGAGAAATGTTTTAGAGCAACGCTTGGTGAGAGTTTTTGTGGAAAGGAATATGATGGGCTTTTGGTTGTAAGGCACATGACGAGCTAAAATGGTGACTGCAGATTATAAAGGATGCATCATATATTATATTCGATGGGCACCCTGAAGCAAATGGACTTTGGAAGAAGAGGGGATGCTAAGAAAAGGCATGGAGAAGTATGGTGTGGGAGGAGGAGAGGAGGAGGAGGGTGGAGATTTAAGGTGAATGATGGTGGTGGATGTTGGATTAGAGGCAGTGACGAAGACTTGAGAGTGGCAGATGGGAGATTTATTAATGCCGATGGAAGTCTTCAATTAAGGATTCAAAATAAATGGAAAGGAAATGTAGAGACAACGACTAAGGAGATTCGGTGGAGAGGTGTCGACCTGAGTTTCAATGGTGGTGATTGGGTGTTGAACAGATGGAGGAATAAGGAGCGATGACCTATGAAGTGGAGTCAGGGTTTACATAGATGTGGATGGGAAACTCCAGAGGCAGCGGAAAGGGATGAAACCTGGATACTACGATTGCAAATTAGGGTTTGATAGTAGGCTACAGGAATTGACCCAAAATAAATGAGGCCTAACCTTGCAACCAATGACCACCGAGAAACAAGAAAATAATACCGTTAAATTTGCAACAAGATTTAAAAGAAATAAATTTTCAAGATCATACCTGCAACCAAAACTAATTAGTCACGAAAATCTAGTGAAACCAGAACCCTGCGCAATAGTCTTATGGGTTCGGGCCCCACGGTGGGCACCAAAATGTAGGTAGGAATGAATCCAAAGGTTTAAATGTTTTGAAAACAATAAACTAATTAAATCCTATCAAGCACCATGAAGCACAAACTAGAATGAAAATAAAAATAAATAAAGAACGTGCAAACCGATTTTCAAACTAGAGTTGATTGATCTCCATGGCTCTTCTCCACCTGCACAAGGATGCAAGATTTTGAAGGTTGATTGTTGAAGGAATGTTGGTTGCTCAATTCTGTAGCATAACGATCTGATGAAGATGATAGATGACGATGGATAGAAGATAGAAGAATAATTTTGACAACATAAGGATGTCTGAAGATTCAATGCAAATGGCCTGTGAAAGGTTAGATTTATAGAATTTTTGATGTGGACAGAGATAAGATTTGATAAGATTGATAAGGATTTGATTTTTGACAAAAGAGGATATACAATGAGATGAGATAAGATTTTCAAAAGATAGAAAGATTTTGATTTATTGTTTTAAAAGAATTAAAACAAGATAAGATAAGATGTGAAAAGATAGAAAGATTTTAATTCTCTTTCAAAGGAATTAAATCCTGAAAAAGATGAGAAGGATAATTGATGGATTATCTAATTAAATAAATTAATTAGATACACATGAGTTCAGATTTTGGAAAGAAAATGAGAAGATATTTTAAAGATTTTATTAATTAAATAAATATTTGATTTATTTAATTAATGTTGGATTTATGATTTCATCAATTAAATAATATAAATTATTTAATTAACATTAGAAGAATTAATAGAAACGATTTAATTAATTAAATAATATAAATTATTTAATTAACATTAGAGGAATGGATGGATTAATGGATGGATTATGCATAGGAAGAGAATAAATGAAATTAATCAAATAAATAAGATTTATTTAACTAATTAGATGATGACATGCGTACCTAGGGAAAAACATGATACAAGGTGTCTAAATGATGCAATGTTGTGACAAGGTATCGTAAGAGGACAATTTTTTGATGTCTACAAATTATTATCATTATTATTTCTTCTATACTTTATCCATCAATTCTATCCTAAAATTAAATACACAACTTCAATAGTTGGTATTATTTAATTATCTCATCACATTTTTTCTTAATTAAATAAATATATTCTAAAATCTTTAATTTAATTATCATATTCCTTCTATTTTAATTTAATAAACAACTTCTATAGTTTGTTTTATTAAATTATTTATCTTTATTTTTGCTAATTTAAATAAATCAAAAATATTTAAATAAGAGCATAAATCTAATCCCTCTATTCACTCACCAATAAAATTAGATTTTTCAAATCTAATTAATGCAACTAGCATTCACGGGAAGAGCCTCGGGGACAAACCTGCAGGAAATCCTCTCAATCTTCTACCTCAAATCTTTCCTCTCATCTTGCCTGGTGTTTTCATGGGGAGGAACAATCTCCCATGATCAACTCCACCTTCTCATCTCATACCATTCAAAATCCCCAGATTGAATCTCAACCTCTGTTGTGTTACCCCTGTACAAAACTGTTGCCGAAAATCTATATATACAGCCTTTTGAAGCATCAAAATCACTCAAGAATTATCATCTTTCATGCAAACTTACTCTACAAGAATTAGTACTCAAGCAATCAAGCAACCAAGTAATCATTTAGCATTGGAATTTTAGTATCATCATAGTATCATGGCATCAGTAGATTTCATATCACAACAACATCATAGTTTCTTTTTACTGTAGCTTTCATCCATCAGGCATCATTTACAGTAGCATCATATCATCTATAATTCATTAACAATCATCACATCACAACATTTAGCATCCATTCCGTTCTCTAGATAGGAATTTTAAACAGTTACGGTGCTTACAAATTTGAGAGCTTCTGTAATTTGATAAATATTTAGAGATAGGAGACAATGAGACGCATTCAAGCTTTTCTCTATTTTAAATTAGTTTAATTCATGTTTAATTTTGATACAATGTTTCATTAAGAGGTGTATTTAATTGTATTTAGTTTACATTTTCCACACTTACACATACAATTCCCTAAGTTCACATACATTCGAGCCAAAGGTTCCTTAGAGAAACCATACAAGTTGTCGCGATATCCAAATGACCGGATAATATTGCTAGAGCTCTCTAGGTAGTTGCAACGAGCACATGCCCTTCTCAACAACAAACATAAGGCGGGGATTCCTTATCTTATTTCTTTCGGCCAGGGGATGTATGAAATCCACACATCCCAATGTGTAGATCAAATAGAAAAAGAGCTTGTGGAATACCACCTAGAGTTCTACACTGCCCGACTGTAGATGGACCCCTATGGTAAACTTAAGAAGATGGTTGTAGCTGAACACACCCATGTGCATGATGTTGAAGACTTTTGGGCCAACTGTAGGGATGAAAAGGAAGTTCAAATGAGGCACTATATGTGCATGATGACATGTTTTGTCAAGAAATTTAATTTGTTCCTTGTGCTGGATCAGGTGGTGGAGGATGAAAATACAGTGATTGATCCTCAGTATGCTGCAGTTTCCAATCTCCCACTGCTATTGATTGATTGGAAGGAGGAAGAGGTTAGTGACCTTGATATCCCAATGAAGCCAATCGAGGCAAGAACAAAAGAGTGGATCGATTGGAAAATTTCCCAATTGAAGCTACAGGGGGTTACCCTAACATATGGAGAGCTTGAGAACGAGTCAACAAGCGAAACAGACAATGGGATAGTTGTTGCCCCATCAGGAGAGACTTAAAAATCTCCTACATCCACCAGGTCGAGGAAGAGAAAAGAAACTGCTAAACAACAACCCAAGCTTAAGGTGTACGCTAGAAAGGCTTCAAAAGGTGAACCTTCCAAGAAACATAAGAAATAAGGTATTTTCACATAAATGCCTACCATTCAGGAGGATCCGCTCCATGAGTTAGAAGAACTAGAGGCAGAGCAACCAAAATCTCCACCTGTTGCCTCTGATACTGCCATTATAGCCATTGCTACCCCTCTGATTGCTTCTCAAGTGATGGTTTCCACTTCTCCATGTTGGAAACAAGCAATACTCAGAGGGGGGGTGAATCGGTGTTATGCAAAAATTAACTTTAATATTTTAATCTTTAATCCACTTAGAACATTCAACCAAGAGTAATATGCAGAAATAGAAAGAAAGAAACCACAACACCATAACATACAGATTTTTACGTGGAAATACTATTAGGGGAAAAACCATGGTGGATGGCCAATCCACAATACATTCTGAGTATACCCAAAAGAAAGATTACAATATGGGAATGCACTTGCATTCAGGCGCACTGCCTAGAGCTCATTGCTCAAAATAGAAAGGCACACTGCCTTACAAAGATTTGGAATAGATCCAAAATAAAATGAATTGAGAGAATAGCATCTACAAATGCTAGATTATAGTTTTGGTTAGGCTCAGTAGTCGATCTTCTATCCTTTAGACTGATTCTACATTTTTGCTCTGCTCTGCTCTGACTCACACCACAAAATCTTTAATGCACAAGTGAAACTATGCATAATCGCTTAATATCCCTTTTGACATTTGCAACACACATCGACACACCTTCTACATACCTCAAAATGATATAATTGATCTCATATATATATATATATATATATATATTCGCGACTAAAGATTTAATCGCTACAAGTCGGCTCCAACAAAATAGAAAAACATTTGCAACTATCGGCTCAAATAATGAGAAATATTCAATGCGCATCCACAACGGTCAGCCACAACTTAGCTCGGACAAAAATAAAAATGCACAAACACAAAAACACTTGAACAAACACTCCTTGAATATCTGTGACATATTATATCAACTGGGTCGGCTATCACACACAGATGAACAAAAAAATATCCAACCAGATCTCCAGACTTGCACACAACTTGATACGAGGCACTAAGATTTCAAAAAACACAAGACATGCATTGATCAACCTCTCCTGAGATCCACAACTCAAAATATCAATGAAAAATTTGCATGTGAGTTGATGAACACAAATCTGTCAGATGCTCTGTTCTTGCAGACTGTCTTCAAACTATCTACCGATATGAGCAATTAATAATGTGCGGATCCAATCACTGACTAGGGTTTCCATCAATGACAACACCAAATAACATTTTTAGTGTCTCTTGCCAACAATCTCCCCCTTTGGCATTGATGGCAACACTTAGTGAAAAATGACTAAGTGCTAGATCAATACCAACATGAATTACAGTGCCACCTCAAAACTTCAAAAAGAATCTTCAATCTCAGCTCCAAATTGCAACTCCCCCTAAGATGAATGTACATTTTTCACTGTACAACTCTCCCCCTTTGATATCAATGTCAAAAACTAGGGAATTGAAAAAATGCCAAAATTTCAAACTGTACAAGCATAATCTTGTGACTTACACAAATTTGAAAACATCTACAAAATATTTCTTCAACACACTTAGATTTGTGTCCCAAACCCTTTTGAAATTCTCCAGAATTGTTATGTGACCACAAAGAAAATAGGATTGAGTTTATGTAGACTCAAGATTCATTGGGTCACCGGCTGCCATAACATCTTTGGCTTCCTTTAAAGCACTTGCCATTATTTCAATTTATGGACCAATTAGTCCTTTGAGCTCACTTACTCTTCCTACAATCTTGTCATTTTCATGCTTCAAGCTTCTTATTTTGTCAAAAAAAGATATTACCTGACCTTCTTGCTTACCAATATCACCAGCTAACAAATCAAAAGCATAAAAAATAGTAGCCAATTGTTTTTCAAGATCCTTCACCTGCTTTTCATTGACTTCAATAAATTTGGACAAAACCAAACATGACTTATAAAATTTTCCACCTTTAGTTAGAGAACCTTGAATATTCTTCATACAGGTGGCTAACAGAGTTTTGTCATTTGCAATCATTTGCTTCAACCTACTAAACCTTCTTCTGTCAAACTCTTTTTGTACTTTAACAATGGTTGATCTCTCAAGAGACTCAAAGTGAGTACTTACCAAATTTATGAGCTTCTTCAGTTCATCGGAAGGGGAACCTAATGGATCCTTAGCATGAGTTGGCATAATTTTCTCCAAAACTCTAGAAGCAAGACCCAAAAGTTCATTGTCCTCAATGTGGGACTTCAACAATTCTTCTCTATCTTTTGCCTGGGCAAAAGAAGCAAATTTCATTTTCTGAATTGGGGATAGGGTGGATAGATTGATTGAACCTTCAACCAATTCAGGATCAAACTCTTCTTGTTGATCCACCAGAAATTTCTTCACTGCCTCGGCAGTGTCTTGCATCCACTGGAATTTCCTTTACCTGAAATTTTTCTTCTCCAACTCCTGGTTCTTCAGAAATTGTTTCTTGATTGCCTTTAAGAGCTTCAACTTCTTCATTTTGCATCTCCTCAGCTACAACAACCTTAGGAGCTTCAGTCTCCATAGGTACCTATGTATTATCCACAACAGGAGGAATTTACATATTTTCAGTATCTACATTCACCTCCACATGTACCAGATTAGATACATCACCTTCAACATTCACTTCCTCAACATTGACCTTGTTCCTTGATAGGAAAGCTTCTAGAATTTTCTTTGTTTCATCAACAACAACACCAATTTCACCAATCATCAGTTTATTTACCCTTGTTTTGCTTTTGAACTCCTTATCTTTGTTCAGGAGTGAATTCCTCTCCTTAATAGACATTTCAGGACACAAGTCTGCAAGAATTCTCTTTCTCATATTTTCTTCTTCTATCCTAGCAGCTACTCTTCTCATCTCCAAAACATCATACAGACTCTTAGGTAAACCAAACATAATTTCAACAAGAACTTTATTGAAAATATTCAAATGCTTTATTGTTGCTTCCTTAAGAATTCTCTGACCTGATTCATCAAAACTTCCATACCATTGGTAGAGGGAATTGAGGTTTCCATCCTTAACAACAACATTCTCAACTTCTTCAACTGACATACCTAGCTTGTTAGTCTTTTCCTTCTTTTCCTTCTCCTCTTCATCGAAGGATTTACCCTTGGATAACTTTGTAGCCTGAGTTTTGGTAGCCTTCATTTCTATCACATATTCATCTGTATCAGTCTCCTCATCTTCTGAGACAACTTCATAGGTTCTTGTGCTCTTGTTCTTCTTCCTCTTACCAGAAGCCTTATCTTCAATTTGCATAGGAACTGGCTTGATTGGGGATGGAGAATTCTTTGCATATCTAGTGCGGGTAGAGGATGCTCCCAGACTAGCTCTTGCTAGCTCTTTCCCAACTTTAGCTTCATCTCTCTTCCTTTTGGCTTCTTTCAATGCATCTACAAATATCCCAAAAAATTCTACAATGACTTCCACTTCCTTTCTTACTCTTCTAATTAGCTTAGGATTTTTTAGCTCATCATGCAACTGCATAGTCTTTTTGGCATATGTACCAAACCTTTCTTCTTCCAGATCACGAGGTTTGCCCAGCAAATGTTCTACATACATCTCCAAGATGTTCTCCTCGACTTCATATCCCATAGGCATAATCCATACTATTTCGGGATTAGCAGCTTCCATTAGGCATTGGTCAATATCCACCATGAAGCAAATTGTATCTTTGTACTTCTCTACAACTGAGGTTAGAATTCTTTCTCTAGCATGCATCATATTCTGAATTTTTTTGAAATACCCCTAGAGAGCAGTTGCTATGGTTTGTCTGTCACCAAACCCATACAAAATATCTCTTATTTGAACAACTACAGGCTGATCATTCTGCCAACAAACTTTCCCAACACCTAGAACCTCACTCATGAAGTAAAAGAATAGACATAGCAACAAATTACCATACTTGAAAGTATTATTTTTGTCCTTCTTGATCTTAGCTAGATTCTCCATCAGCTGACCTTTGAGTAGCTCACACAAGTCGTAATCTAGATTCTCTTTCACCATCTGATAGGCTACATAAATGGCAGTACCAGATACTAAATTAACCCGGCTGGAGTGGTAAGCCTTGTACCCAATGACCATTGATGCAAATTTGACATCCACTTCAATAATGCCCTTGATTGTCATTGCCCTTCTATCAAAATGTGCACCTGTTGCATCAGTGACCTTCTGATTCTTTACAGATTTTAGGATTGGCAGTCCACCAAAGGAGTTTATACCTGTGACTGCACTTATAGCCTCCTTCATAATCTTGAAAGTTATATTTAGCCACATGAACTTGACTCAAAATATATCTTACCCATTCACTTTCCTCAAATATGGGAAATTTTACCATTTGTGTGAACTTCTTCTCTTCTATAATTTTGTATTCCAGCTTAACAATGAAATATTCTCCAATTATGTGGTTGGAATACAAATTCAACAATTGTGAGCTTCCTAACTCTTTAATATTGGCATGAATGTAAGCCCTAATTTCTTCAGTATGCAAGAAACCATATGGTATAGACGAAAATACACTGAGAGGCTCAATCTCAACAAACTTATAAGGATTCCATTTGAACTTTGGATGGGGCCTGTCCTTGACTTCTACTACCAATGGAGTGGCCATTTTTGCAAATTCACAAATTCACAGGTTTTCTTATAAATACCTTTTCAATGGATCAGGGTTTGATTATTGATTCTTCTTCACACTTGAATCTCACCTCAATCCAACAAAGTTCGCTCCAAGGCTCTTCAAACTTTCAAAATGCAAAGTGACAAAAGAAGGATAAAATGCCCTTTTATCGTTCGCACACCTACCCCTTTTTGTCGCAATAAATTCTTTAACCCTAGCACATCCGTTACCTTGTTCCATGCATAGTGACAGATAATTCTTCTATGGATTGCCAATACTATATGATACTTTCTCCAATTGATTGAGCAACATTTCAAAGGAATATGTGCACCTTTTGAACTCATCCACATTTCGGTGTTAGTTACTGACAGGGGGTTAAGAGATTTTCTTAACAACTCCCCCTAGGCCAAAGGCCTAAAAATAATTCCCGAAGGAATTACCAGAAGCAGATTTTGGTGCTGGCACATTTTCTTCAATAGTGGGATTCTTCTTCACCCATTTCTTCTGCATTTGCCTCTTGATCACATCTATAGTGACTTTTCCTTTTCTCTTAACATCCTGCTATGAGTTTTGATTTACCGGACCTCTTCTACTCCAACATAATCTAGCGGTGTGGCAAAATTTGTTGCAATGGTAACACACAACATTTCTCTGTCCAGACTTACCATTCCACTGATTTTGCCTTGATATGCATTGGTTAGCGATATGCCCAAGTTGATTGCATGCATAGCATCTGACATCTCTATGGAAATTGTTCATCACATTTATGCATTCATTTTCCTTATGACCAAACTTATTACAATTGAAGCACTGGCCTGAGAATGATGGTCCATTTGAATTCATCCTACTTATACACTAAGAAGCCATATGGCCGAATTTATTGCAAGTAAAATAGTAACCATTGAGTCTTTGAGCATTTGGTTGTCTTACCAGATTTCCTCTAGCTCTATTCATCTAATTTCCTTGCCTAAATCTCCTTTGTTCATAATTCCTTTCTCCAAAATTTCTTTGTCCAAATTTGGAACTTTCTCCTGAAATTCATAGCCAAGACCTCGCTTGTCACCATTAGTTCTTTGACCTTTAATTAGTTCATCAAGCTTTTCTAAGCTAGCTTTGAATTTCTCCTTGTACTCATTTGCAACAGTAAGTTCATTTCTAAGATCATCAAGCTATTTTTCAAGCATTTCCTCATTCTTTTTAGATTGTTCCAATTCATTGTCCAATCAATTGCATTCATCAGATTTTTCTTTCAGGGATTGAGCAAGCTTTTCCTCATTATTCTTTCTATCTTCAATTTCCTTAGTCATTCTCATCATGATAGATTCCATCTCACGCTTCAGGGCAACATTTTCTCTAAAAAACTTTTCACATTCTTTTGTTTTATCCTTCAAGGTATGACTCAGTTGTTCATCTTCCATGCTTCTATTCTTTTGCTTAAGCTGATCACACAATTCCTTTCTTTTCTCTCTTGATTCATTGATTTTGTCTTTCAATGACTGAATGAATTTCTTTGCATTCTTAATATTTTCTTGTAGTTCCCTGTTCTCAAATTTTGACTGGTCAAGATCATCTAGGGCCACCAAAAGTTGTTGTTGAAGACTGCTTGTATCCATTGATAGCACTTTCCAAGATCTCCCCAAGTTGTTAGACTTCTTTTGAGGAAATAGCTCTGATACCAATTGTTGGAAACAAGCAACACTGAGAGGGGGGTGAATCAGTGTTCTACAAAAATTAACTTTAATATTCTGATCTTTAATCCACTTAGAACATTCAACCAAGAGTAATATGTAGAAATAAAAAGAAAGCAACCACAACACCATAACACAAATATTTTTACATGGAAACCCTATTAGGGGAAAAACCAAAGTGGATGGCCAATCCACAATATGTTTTGAGTATACCCAAAAGAAAGATTACAATATGGGAATGCACTTGCATTCAGGCGCACTGCCTAGAGCTCCTGCTCAAAATAGAAAGGCACACTGCCTTACAAAAATTTGGAATAGATCCAAAAGAAAATGAACAGAGAGAATAGCATCTACAAATGTTGGATTATAGTTTCGGTTAGGCTCAACAGTCAATCTTCTATCCTTCAGACTGATTCTGCATTTTTGCTCTGCTTTGCTATAACTCGCACCATAAAATCTTTAATGCACAAGTGAAACTATGCATAATCGCTTAATCTCCCTTCTGATATTCACAACACACATTGACACACCTTCTACATACCTCAAAATGATATAATCAATCTCATATATATATATATATATATCCGTGACTAAATATTTAATTGCTACAAGTCGACTCCAAAAAAATAGAAAAATATTTGCAACTGTCAGCTCAAATCATGAGAAACATTCAATGCGCATCTACAACGGTTAGCCACAACTTAGCTCAGACAAAAATCAAAATGCACAAACACAAAACACTTGAACAAACACTCCTCGAATATCCACGACACATTATATCAACTAGGTCGGCTATCACACAGATGAACATAAAAATATGCAATCGGATCTCCAGACTCACACACAACTTGATACAAGGCATTGAGATTTTCAGAAAACACAAGACATGCATTGATCAACCTTTCCTAAGATCCACAACTCAAAATATCAACATAAAATCTACACGTGAGTTGATGAACACAAAACTACTGGATGCTTTGTTCTTCCTGACTGTCTTCAAATTGTCTGCCGGTATGAGCAATTGATAATGTACAGATCCAATCATCGACTAGGGTTTCCATCAATGACAACACCAGATAAAGTTTGCAATGTCTCTTTCCAACACTCTGCCCATGGTGGATATCTCAGTCCACCTTGCCTCTTCTCCACCCATGGTGCAGGTGGTGACCATTGATTCTTCCTCAACCACAACTTCCTCTCTCTCTTCTACTTCGATGTCTCCAACGAAATCTCTTCCCTTGGCTATAGCAACAATGATAATGCCTAATCTCTCACTCCCAGAGGCCTTCACCTGTCACATACAAAATATCCCATCAAAGATCTCTAGGGTGTTGATGAACCCAACCATACAAGCTACCTTGCCACAAATTGTTGCCAACCTTGCTATTCGTACTCCTCCAACTGAACCACCAGAGATGAAGGCTATGATGAAAATATCAAAGGAGTTGGAGTGACAAGAAAGAGAAGCTACAAAAGATATTGAGGAAGAAGCAGATGACTATCATGAGCACCCTAAATATCAACATTTGATAATTGATGAAGTGGTGTAGGAAGGGGATAGAACACAATCATCTAAGGAAGATATTGAGGAGCTAGGTGCCAGATATATTGTGGAAACCTTTGACATGAAGTTAGAGGAGGAATTGGCTCAACAAGTCAAGGATGTTGGAGAAGAGGTAGAGAGGCAGCCTTCTGATGAAGAAAAGGATGCAAACAAGAAACTGGAGGAACACACTAAGCCTCCAACTGGGGAACAAGATAAAAGCCCTGAACTTGATAAATAGATACCTCCTTCTGAGGAGAAAGAAGAAAAGGAAAGGGAAGAACAAGAAGAGAAAACTATTGAAGGGGAGGACAACCCCAAGGAACATGCAACCACCGAATCTCCACAAAATGAAACTGTGTATATCTGAGATTCTAATGAGGAAGAAGGAGAAAAGACCTAGCAAGAGGCTCCAAGAAATAAAGAAATTGAGATCCAACACACCCATGAAGAAGAAGAGGGTGATCATGAATAACCAAAAGGAGAGTCTCAGATGCCAAAGTGGCTGGAGAAACAATTGGAAAATAAGACCACAACTTCAAAGGATCTGAGGGTGAGGCTAGACGCCATCTTGGCTCGAGCCTAAATAAGCACGAAGAAAGAGAAGAAGCCAAAGGTCAGATCTCAGCTAATAATGGATGCGTCTAGATTGAGGATTGTGTAGATAGTCATTCCATTTGTGGGAGAGGAAGGGGTAAGCTACAACGTCTCCACCCTTGATTTGGGAGTAGCGGCAAGAGAGAAAAATATTGATTATCTCCAAGGATCAATTGCCACCATTGTGATCCAAATGCACAAAGATAAGATTTCCAAGCAGGAGTTGAAAGCGCAGGTGGCTGACTTGATAGAATACATCCAACAATGGTCATCAGTTAAAGAGCTCCCTACCATGTCATCAACATTGCCTCAATTGCTGTCCAAGGACCACATTGATTAGCTAGAAAAGAGAAATAATTGGACAAAGGCCACAAAGGATTGGTTCAGGCAAGTCCTCTACAATGGAAACATGGGCATAAGCCGTATGGACAGGACAACCAACAAGTTCTTGGAGTTGCAAAAGGTGCTTGAGGGAATAAGGAAATTCTGCACCGACTTCTTAAGGTTGTATAGGATCACATACCCTAAGATAGAGGATATTCTGAAAGTACTAGATGAATTCTGGGAGAAAGAGTTTTCTCTAGCAAAAGGTGATCATTGGCTCGTAGAAACATGGAAATTAAGCTTGGATCATAGGAAAGAGGTGTTAGAACAAGTGCTCCATGAGTTGGAGCTAGAGATTGATTAGATCAAGGAAGTCCAGGCTACCTATGAAGAATACCTTAGGCTGGTGATAGACTTTGATGTGCTTGTCATTGAGCTAGATCTAGAAAAGATAAAGCCTTACATCCACAAGAAGATGGAGAACGACACCGCAGATGCACTAATGCCATATTTCATGGGTTTTGCTACTCGAGCCTTCACTCAATCTAAGGAGGTGATAAAGAATGTGCATAAATATGATAGGGACTAGGGTGACCTCACAAATAAATCCAGAAAATTCAACTTTCAGGTGATCCAATCAGACATATTGGAGTGAGATAAGCTCCGGTGATTGATCGGTAAATTTGTGGAGTATGCCACCTTGAAGAGAAATGAAGGAATTTCTATGATCGATGATGAATTCCTTGTAGTGTAGCTACAACAAAAGGAAATCAAAAAAAGAAAAAAGAGCTATAGTGCTGCCACAAGAAGAGAAATTAAGCTAAAAGACAAGATGTAATTTTAAATTGCAATATATTTGAGGGTAGGTGAAACCCTAGTTTGTAGTGAATCTTGGCCACATAATGCAAATCAATCTTGGCCACTCGTTCTACTTTTTGGACACTATAAATAGGGGGTTTCCTCTCATTTTCAAGAGAGAGTTGAGTTGTTGTAAAGACATGATACTGAAATTTTAATAGAAGTTCATGCTTTTAGTGGATTCTGGAGTTTCAAATGCATGTTACATGGTTCTTCTCCCATAGTTAGTTAATATGAATAGATTTACTTTGTTGTTCTATATGTTTTAGCTTGCTTTGAGTAGATTAGTTAATGTTGTTCATTGGTTTTGAAGAATTTTGTTGTGTGTTGGCTACCTTCCTTGTCCATACTTTTTATTATTTATTGAAGATAAATAGCTATGTAAAGTTAGTCTAGGCATAAACTAAAAGCTTCTCTAAACTTATATCTTTTATTCATGCTTATGGTGAATGAATGGTTGAATATCTACAGTCCTTAGAAGCTTGCACAAATTTCATGAGACTATGAGCTAATCTAGTTAAGTGGAATTCTGTTTTGGGAAGGCTGTCCGTAGTAGGGTCCTCCATTGTCACTGTTCATTGCTAGTTTCAGATCTAGGAACCTTCTCTCTTCCTTGCTATTTTTCCTTTTTTTTAGAAGTGACCTAAGCTAAGGTTCATTGTACGTTGTAAAGCCAAATATGAAGCTAAAATAAGAGTTCTAGACTACTATTTCAACCTACAACAATCGCGCACCAACTTTCCCATCCTGGGAACTCCTTTAGAAGATCTAATTCTCCTCCAAATTAACTTCCGTAAGTCTGCCCTATGATTACTAGCAAGATCACTTTGAAAAAATTGAGACATTCTAAGCAAGTCATGACCTAACACCCAAGAGACCTTGGGGTGATTTCAACAACTTGTTGTTGGAGATTGTCTTTCAAGAGAGGTAGTGCACTTATGTGCTTCCTGTGTTGAGAAGTGCTAAAACACCCATCAACAGAAATGGTGCTAGAAGGAGGGCCCTTTTGGAGTTAAGCTAGATTGAACTAAATCATCTTCCTTTGAGAAATTTCATAGAGTCTTGAGATCAATGCTAAGCAAAGGGGAATTCCTTGAATTGCGACCCCCTACACGGGCTAGAAAGACTAAGAAGGAGGATGCAACCTCTTCTTCCTCCTCTATTATGTCCACTTCACCTTCACTTTCACCTCCTTCCTCTTTCCATTGGCTAAATACTCACCCTTCCTCTTCCATCTCTACCTCTTCCACTCAACCATACTACACTGCTTTCACACCGCTCATTTCCCATAGCCAGGGTGCTGCCCCCTTCCCTGCCCTCCAAGTCAAAAGCACAGTCCTAACTGTCACTGCCCCTATGCAGCCCCAAGTTACTGTCTAACAACAAATACCACCCCTGCCTCTCCTCATGGCTTGTTTTGGAAATAATCCTTCCCCGTTGTTCTTTAATGCTTACCATGACATGCCTAAGAACCCAGAGAGCTTTTGCACAAAGTTCAATCCTCAGGATCCATAAAAGATAACTGAAGAACATATCAAGATCTTCCAAGTGACGTTGAAGGATATGTAGATTGATCAAGAAGACATAGCGTGTAGAATTTTCCCTTATTCTTTGGGGGAACAAACTTTCTATTGGTACATCAACTTACCAATGGGATCCATCACATCTTGGGCCCTGTTGATGAATGCCTTCTTACAGAAATACAAGATTGCAATCAGCCCTTTGGATTTGTACTATCAATTCATGTCCATCTGAAGGGAAGTCAACGAACTAACCAACTCCTTTAATGATTGATTCCACTGAGCATACACAAGGTTGCAAGCCCCATATACACTTAATGATGTTGATACCTTGCCTATTTATTATGCAACATTAGATAACCTCACAACTGCATTGGTGGAGAGGATGTGATTGACACCTACCACATTGGCAGATTCTTATGCTGAAGTAGTAATAGCCAACACTAACTTGGGACAGAACATATTTGGTCCGCTACCCCCCTTGGGGTAGGCCGCCCATCCTATGCAGATTCAAGGCCTTACTCAGGCTTTGCAACACTAGACTCCCCTCATGAGTCAAGTGTCGTAGCTACCCATAGTGCCTCATCTAGGGCAACCCATGAACCAGACACCCCTAGTGCCTCATTACTTGCAACCTCAACAACCACAGGCCCATGCACAACCGTCGCAAGTACCAACATACCTGCAAGGGCCTGAATTCCCACCCACTCAGCAAAACCAACTGATGGCACATCCTGTCTTCCTTCAAAATCAAACATCGCAACTGAGCAATACATAGAAGGATTAGTTGGATGAGCTGATGAAGATGATCAAAAAGATGTCCACGGAGATGACACACTTAAGAAATCAGAATAGCCAGTTGCAAGCTTCTCAACACAGCATTCAAGCCAATCTTAATTGAGATAGCTGGGACAACCGGGAAGCGGGTACCTCATCTGGGAAAAATTATGAACGAGGGTAGAGTTCTAATCAGAATTACGAAAGGAGACCCTTGCAAAGACATAACAAAATGTGGAATACAAGGTTGAACAATGGGGGTGTTCCCACTCCTCTTGATCAACTCACTAATAATGAGAAGACAACTAGTGGAGTGTATCTCGTCGAGGCTACCTTATTCAGATGGTGCTGGATTCACAAAACTAGTAGGCACTCTGAATTAGACTGCCCTGAATTTCAAACAGCTGCAAAAATCTTTCAAGTAGAAGTACAAAATGCTATGGATAGTGCTGGTTGCTGATATTTGGTCCTGTTTGAGCTGTATGACTCCTCTTGTCTGGTGGTTAATCAAGCCCCCTTTTCATGGAGTGACAATAACATGCTAGAAATCGAGACTACCTCCCCAAAGAAAGATGAAGTACATGAGGTAAGTAATGAAGACACTCTATCTCATCTATTCAATTCAGTAGATAATGGTCCCATAGATGAGGAAGAGTTCCCTGAGGATGAGGTCCACATGTTTCACCAAAGACCAACTCCATATTTCTTGAGGAATAGACAAATAGGAGGACCTTTCACTACCTCCATTCTACCTAATAACTTCAGCATCCCACCTGACCCCAATACCAGCAATAATGCCAAATTTCCCCATGTACCAACTCAATACCTTGATAAGAACAAACAACCAAGTCAAATGCCAAAACAGCCAGCTAGCTCCTCCATAGGTAGAGCTTTTGAGTTTGAAATTGAGCAAATGGGTGAATATGTCACCAGGGAATTCAAGAAAGTCAAAATCAACTTGTTTTCCTTTGAGATGCTTAAGGTCCCTGCAGTTAGGAACACCTTCTTTAGGGTTATTAATGGAACCCCATCCTCCAAGGAAACACAAGAAATACCAACCAAAAGGCTCACCTTCGAAGATCCCCCACATGATCCTGTAATTCAGGAAATAATAGGCAAGCAGAAGGATGTCTCCCAAAATCAACAAACTGGAAAATAGCCTATCAAAGAGCAAGATGGAAAACAAAACACTAAAGAGCAAAGCTAGGGGTAGTCCAAGGAAAAGACGAATGAAAAGGACAAGGGCCAGGTAGCTCAGGTTGACACACTTATGGGTCTCTTCCAAGGAAGGTTCGAAATGCCTCCCTTCCTTACCACCATCAAGATATTCAGGAAGAACCTACACAATTGTTTGATTGACTCTGAAGCCTCAACCAATGTCATGCCTTTGGTTGTATGCAAGACCCTTGGGATTGACCCAACACCTTCAAGAAGAAAAGTAACTCAGATGGATAAAATAGATGTGAACATTGTTGGAGAAATCAATCGTATCCCAATGCAGATTGTTGTAGACCCAAGGGTGCAACAAGTTATTGACATCCAGGTTGTGGATATTCCTGACACATACAAAATTATCCTGGGATGAGACTTCACCTGCTCACTAAATGGGTATGTCGCAACTGATTTATCTCACATGTGGTTGCCATGGAAAGGGCTGCCAAACCATATTCAAATAGATTAGGAGCCCCACATGAAGTTCATGATCACAAAGTACAACAATGTCAATGAGGTGTTGTTTGCAAAAAATGGAGCTGGGAAATTATTGCCCCTTTGCTTATCAGGAAGAAGCAGAGCCTCAAGAAGAAGAGCTAGTTGCAAAGGTCTTTCTGGTGCATTGCAGTCCTCTGACTAACTTGGCCTATGCACCTCAAAGCACAAAAATGTTAGTAGAATTAGAAGATGATGAGCTTTACGAAGATGGTAACTTAGGATTGCTGAATGACTTCCAAGACTTCATGGAGAAATGCATACAAGATTAGCTCATCCTAGGGGCAAGGATGAATTTTCAAGAGCTCTTGCTGTCTAGTTGGTGTAGAGTTCACAACACCACCCAATTAGAATTTGAGTGCTTCTTGTGTTAGATAGGAGTGGAGCATATCAAAGGACAAGCCATATCTCAAAAGGAACCACCAATCAGACAACTTTCCACCAACTACGATGAGCCTATTCTTGTTTCAGAAGTGACAAATGAAAATAAGCAACCAAGGAAAAACGTGCACATGACTGGTCCCGAAGTCAAAGAACCCTCCAAGTACTAGATGTTACACTTTGACAAATCCAAGTCCAAGCAGGGAGCTGGAGCCGAGTTCGAACTCATTAGCCCCGGGGGTAAGACTTACTTTGCTACCCATAGGCTTCAGTTTTATTGCACCAATAATGTAGCAGAATATGAAGCATTAGTCCATGGTCTTTTAATGGCTTTGAGAAAGAAAGTCAAATTGTTGAAAGTGTTCGGCGATTCTGAATTGGTAGCGAAACAGGTCAAGAAACTATACTCTTGTCATGATAAACGACTTGCAAATTATAGGAATAAAGTTTGGGATCTTTTAGAAGGCCTAGATGCATTCAACATACAGTTGATACCTCATTCTTAGAACCATACAACTGATGCCTTGGCTCAAGCAACCAACACTTTGCAAGCCCTCTCTTTGATTGGCCTCAAGAGATTCACTATTGAGTTGACTTCCACCCCATTTTTGCCAGAAAATGCCACCCATTTCAAAGTATTCAATGATGATAAGAACATCCTAGAGTTCATCACTTGTTCTGACATGTTTGCAACCCAAATAATTGATGAAGTTGATCCTAAAGAGGCTGAATTGGACATAGAAGGGGTCATCAACCTCAAAATAAATACTATTTCAAGAGGTATGGTTTAGCTTGAATGCATATTCAACCTAGATCAAATTAGTGACCAAGATCAACAAACTAATAAGGATGGCATAAACAACTAGTGTGACACCCACAACCTCAAAACAACTAGGGAAGTCAGAAATGTATTTATTGGCAAGTGTGCACGTTGGAGGAAAAGAAGGGGATCATTGATGCTCTACGGAAATACCATGATGTGGTACCATGGAGCTATGAAGATTTGAAGACCTATGACACCTCCATTATCACACACACTATTCCACTTAAGATAGACATGTGACCATTCCAACAAAGACAACGTCCTATCAATGCATTGTTGGAGCCCATCATTTATAAGGAAGTGCAAAAATTATTGTCGGCCAGAATCATCTTTCCTGTCAGACACTCCACATAGGTGGCCAACTCGGTCTTGGTAAGGAAAAAGAACAGAGAAATCAAATTGTGCATGGACTTCTGCAACCTGAATAGAGCTTCGAAGAAGGAAAACTATCCAGTGCCTTCATTGGATGAAGTATTGCAGATAATTAATGGATCACAAATGATGTCCTTCCTCGATGGATACTCTGGATACAACCAAGTCATGGTGTAATATGAGGATCAACATAAAACTGCATTCACCACCAAGTGGGGAACCTTTGCATATAGAAGAATGTCGTTTGGACTCATCAATGCTGGTGCCACCTTCCAACGTGCGATGGACATAGCCTTCAAGGATCTAATTGGAAAGTGCATAATCATCTACATGAATGATTTGACCATGTTTTCTAAGAGGTGTGATGATCATGTTTCTGATCTATGGAAAGTTTTCCAAAGGTGCAGAGAGTTTGGGGTTTCCCTTAACCCGAAGAAATGTATTTTCGGAGTCACTGAAGGGAAGCTGCTTGTACATGTCATTTCAGAATGAGGAATCTCCATAGATCCTGAATGCATCTAGTCCCTATTGAAAATACAATTGCCAGGCAACAAGAAAGAGTTAAAATATTTCTTTGGAAAGATAAACTTTGTCAGAAAATTTATCACGGGCTTTGCTAAGATTGTTAAGCCACTTAACGCCATGTTGAAACAAGATGCCAAGATTGAGTGGAATCCAGAAGTAAAGCAGTCCTTTGAAGAAATTAAGAAATCCATTGTTGAGGCACCGGTGTTAGTCAACCTTGACTATTTGAAGCCCTTCTATATATATTCATTTGCTTTAGATCACTCATGTGCCAGCATTTTGACTCAAAAAGATAACAAAGGGAATGAGCATTTGATCGCCTTCATGAGTGCTCCCTTGAAGGATGTTGAATTAAGGTATCACAATGTGGAAAAATAGGTGTACACCCTCGTCCGAGGAATTAAAAAGTTTAGACATTACATCTTGCAGAATAAGGTGTTTTCCATCATCCTTGACCCAGTAGTGAAGATGTTGCTCATGCAAAATAAGTTGGGAGAATGAAGAGCCAAGTGGGTTACCCTGTTGCAAGAGTACGACATGGAAATTCAACCAATGAAGTCAGTGAGAGGACAAGCCATCACTCAAACGATAGCTGAAACAATGGCTGAAGTAGGACCCGAACTCACGGTTCAACAGTGCCAGCTCGAGGATGTTTCCCCAGGGGAATGGTACGATGACATTGTCTTCTATTTTTTGAACAATAAATGTCCCCCTCGCTTGCAAGGAGTTCAAAAACGTGCCCTCAGACTGAAAAGTAGCAGCTATATGCTGCAAGGATCCATCCTTTACAAAAGGAATCATGAAGGAGTGTACCTTCGGTGCCTCAGAGAAGAAGCAGCACATGTGCTGAGGGAATTCCATGATAAGTTTGGTACTGACCATGGCTCGGGTCCTTCAACTGCTCATCAAATCTTATAGGTAGGTTATTACAAGCCGACCGTCTTCAAAGATGCTCATAGCCATGTTTGCACATGCCATGTCTACCAAACTGTCACAACCAAAGAGAGGAATGTTGTTGTCCCATTGTAGCCAGTCTTGGAGGTGAGAACGTTCGCACAATGGGGTCTCAACTTCATTGGTCCGGTAAGCCCACCATCATTCATGGGTCACAGGTATATTCTAACTGCCTTTGATTATTGCACTAGATGGACATAAGCTATTGCTTGTAGGAAATGTACAACATAGGTAGTTGTGAATTTTCTTGAAAGCTTTATTTTAAATCATTTTGGTTGCCTGTATGCATTAGTATGTGACAATGGTCCAACCTTTTCCTCACTTAAATTCACTAGTTGGGCCTTCAATTATAGAATTTCCCTTAAGTTTTCATCCAACTACTATCCTCAGGGAAATGGCCTGGCTGAATCTACAAACAAAAACTTGATTACTGTCATCAAGAAGCTGCTTGACAAGAATCCCAAGGACTGGCATACCCAACTCTACTTTTCCCTTTGGGCAGACCACACATGCCATAAGGCCTCCTTGGGAGATTCTTCGTTTCACCTTGTTTATGGCTTGGAGCCTGTATTCCCTATTCACCTAAAGATCCCCACCCTTAAGTTCATTAATGCCTTTTATGAGGAGGGGGACCGAAGAGAAGCTCGCTTAACTAAGCTGCTACACTTAGAAGAAGTGCGTGACCATGCTATTGAAAATTTCTCCAAACATTAGGGCATAGTCAAAAGATGTTTTGATCATCGATCCAAAGTTAAGGCCTTCAAAATCACTAATCTGGTCCTATGTTGGGACAAGGCCCATGAGAAGAAAGGGGGACATAACAAATTTGAAAAGCTCTAGCTTGGCCCCTTTCAGATTGTTGGAATCCTCAGAGATAATAATTTCTGCCTTAAGACCTTAACTGGTGAAGATGTCCCGTTTCCTTTCAACGGGCAACACCTTAAGCATTATTTCCAAGCTTGAGCTCTCTTGAGTTTCCCTTTTGTAAATACCTGTATATTGGTTAGTTTAGGTTGCTTTTTGTTTTCTTTTGTTTCGTTGCTTCACGTCACTTTTATTTTGCTCATTTCCTGGCTGCTTTCATCTCGATGAGAGTGTCTCTTTGTTCTTGATGTAGTGGTCATGCTCATTTAACAAATGGTTCACTTTACTACCCGCTCTTATCATTTTTTGGATAATTATTCACTCTTAATTGCTGGTCTCTGATTGCTGCTATGGATTAGTTTCCTTATTTGAACTCACTCTTGACCTAGAACTCAACCCTTTATTGAATCCTTTCACACTTGTCTCAAATCCTAGACAAAATACACTAATTGTTCCGAGGAACTATATAATGGCTGTTATGAAAGCGAGACAAGTGAAAATACTAAATATGCTTTAGTGATCACTATGGTTCCAAACCCACTGTAAGCTTTAATGCTTACGCAATTGAGCAAAAGAAGTAATGTCAAAAAAATATCAAAAGAAAGAAAGAAAATGTTGAAAATTAAGCAACCGTGTGGGTGTGCAGACAACTATACTAGGGCTATAGACGCTTGGCTAGCTGTAGAGAAATGTTTGTGGGATCACAACGACAACTCCATCGGGGCTATGGACACCTGGCTGGCAGCGGGGCAATGTCCAGGTTAATTTTGGAGTCAGATGATTAATGTAGCTTGCTTAGCCTGATTAAAAACTATTGGTCATAGTCTCCAAGGAGAGGAAATTAATTCACCATTTACACACACTTCCCAGATGCTTTCATAATTTGATTCAATTAATGATTTTCTTCTCCTTCAAGTCTCTTAGTTCACCTTTGGAAATGGGCTTCTGGTATACGAAACTAGAGATTCTGGGTTCAAAATGAACACTTATCCTTAGAACGCTTAGGAGTGTTCTCCAGTAGAGTCGCCATTTGTTGTGCCCTGAACACACATGCCCCATTCAGAACAAGGACCCTCTTTATTTTCGCCTTACTGGGTCACTTTTATCACCGCCTCATTTTGTGTGCCCCTTGTTTTGTGTCCTGAATGGTCAATAAGTTTTAGAGAAGTCACCTTGAGTTGACCATGTTTTTCCCCCCTTAAATTTTCAAGGCTTTAGGTATATGCGGAGCTTCTGTGGCTAATTGCCTTCACTTTTCAAAATTTCCATCCTTGGAGTTAGGTGGGTCCACCCAGCCGGGCCGCCCCGTGCGGGTTTCCTTCACCCCATGGTCGTTCCAAATAGCCCATGCATGATGTCCTTCCACCCCCCTAAATCGAAGTTCCCTAGTGTCATTTCCCTCATCAAGTGCCCAAGCATCCAACCCCTCGCTGTCGTCTGCTTGCCAGATTCAAAGCTTCCCGTGGCTGTTTTCAAATGACCATTCACCAAATGTCAAGGCCTCTGTATGATCATTAATGGGGTGTATTAAATGCATCATTTTCTATAAATACCCCCTCTTGAGCTATCATTTTCATCCTCTCAGCTATTCAGAGAAGAGTCAGAGAGCCTCCCAACACTGCCATCGCGCTCGCCAAGTATCATTGTCGCTTCAAGATCTTTGCTACCAGCTTGGTTGTCTACATTCATCGGGTTTTAGAGGTAGGTTTTCCATCTATGAGCCCTTTATGACGTTTTCTTTAATTCCTATAAATTTGCTAAATCTTAAGGAAAGAAAAATTGACAACTAGCTAGAACAATCCAAAGCGCACAAAACCCATAATTTAAAATCTTGATGAACTACAAAATTGCTCTGTGCACCTTGTGCAGAACTCAAGCTCTTTGCAACCATTTATTAACTAAGGAATTCATGCTTTGTAGGTCTGCGCTTAGTCATCATTGTCACCAACCTTCAAAAATTTGTTTAAACTTGAAATAGAAAATTCCCCTCTCAAGTCTGCTCTGACGGGGTGCTCCCTCTGCTTGGCCGCTTTAAACTTGGTTAAAATTTGTGAACTTGAACAAAAAAATCTATCAACCTCGTTGGGTTCACGTCTATGGATTTCCACCCATAAAATGTCTTTTGGCTTCGTCATTTTAAACGACTAATCACTAATAGCCTCCTGATGGCCAGGTCCCGACCCATCGATTGCCCAATGAACTCAAACTTGGCTAAAATCTTAAAGTCTCGATCCATCCCTAGTCTCGCCTTGCAGATGTCTACTCTAGGAACTTCGTCTGTGTTTTTCCATCTCAAATTTTTTTTATAGCCCATCTTTTCGATCACCGGATCTCGAGTCTACCTCTATCGGCCAACTTCACTTGCTCCAAAGCGATCAAGCATAAGCCTCTTTTCGGGCCTCGCCTAGAGGAATTCCATCTGTGGACTGCTGTGGTGAAACTTCCATCTTGAATGACTCCTGATGGTCAACATTCTTCCCTCCAGGTTCTGATCTCACCATGGCTACTAGTATGGGAAAATGAGAATTGATAAGTGTTGAATCTTAAGCGGGTTGTCCCCTGCAGGCCGCCTCCACCGGGACTCCGTTCTAGCTTCACTGTTCCCAAACAGAAAATCATCCATGACTACCCGCTACATGGGACCTGACCTCTTGATAGCCTTTGTACTTTCCAATGATAAACGAGGTAAACCTAAGCCTTCTATGGACCCGATGTTGTGGGCTTCTCCTATCGGGCCAATGTCTGACCTTTGCCGTCTCGAACGACCATCACCTAATGTCTACCCATTCCCTCCAACCTATGATGGTTTGAATGTAAAATGAATTGCACTGAGCACCTTTCGATGCCATGAGTCCCACCCGATGGAACTTCTCTTGCGGGCTGCCATCTTCCTAGTGTTGTCGTTTCCATGGTAGACCCTGAATAGCCAAGCTGTCTGCTGCACCCGTGTGCTCAAATGATGAACTTAATGCCCTCCAATATTCAAATGGATTTTAACCCACATGTTAAAATGATCCCTCCTTGGTAGACCCCACCTTATTTCCAAATCATGGCATGGGTTGGGACAGGTGGGCCGCCGTGTCTTGATTGTCGTCCCTTCTGTAGCTACCTCAAAACAACCACCAACCTAGGGAAGTTCGCGCCCCTGGGCCCAAATTGTTGAAACTCCCTCCTGAAAAGGGTTAATGAAAATTTGAAAGGGATGTTAGGATTCTTAAGTGATAAATTATATAATCTAACATCGTTTTGTAGGATTGTGGCTAACTTTCCCATTGTTTTCATGCTTGAATGTGCTTACCTCTCTCCCACCCACAAGATATATGGAACCAAGTGCAAGACCTTCAGAGGCAGCCATGGAGAAAGATAAGGAAAGAAGCTAGCTAAAGCACCCAAAGGCAAAGAGGACAAAGACCAGATGAAATATAAATTCCAAGGGGAGCCTCTTAACTCCAAGGTCAACACCGATTGGAGGGAAATCACAGATACAAATCTTAGACACATTGATATTGATGAATTCAAGCAAAGGGTCCAAATCAACCCTACAACATAAAATGCGAGAAAGATTAGAAGTAGTGGGTTGGCCAAAGCTATTAGTTTCCTGCCTTCCCTCATTGCTCCCAAGCTTGTAATGGCCTACAGGGAGGCATATAAAGAAAAGTCTAGGACAATTATGGATAGAGATGGAAATGTTTTGGCCGACTTGTCTACCAAATCAATAGTGAATACTTTTCATATCCCTACCTTCAGAGAGATGGAGGTGGAAACCAAGGATGATGGAAAGGAGACATGGGATGAGGACCCCCTCAAGTGCAAAAGGCTCATCAATCAATACTGGCTGAAAGAAAAGAGGGGTAGCACAAATAAGGTACCCTAGGAGCTAGTCCGGAGTGACTTTTATGAGGATCACCATGACTTGGTAACCTTACTAAGTAGAGTTATGGGCCTTTCGGCCACTACCTTCTTTCAAGAATGGATGTTGTATTTTGTAGAAGAAATCCTCTGAGGTGAAACCAAGTTCTACTAGGCAGGGATAATCAGTGATTGCTTCCATGAGCAATTTGTGGCTATAAATAAGACTTCCGGTTTCTACATGACATCTTACTTGGTCTATTTGCTAGTTGACCAGATGCAATACAAGGGCTTGTTTAGAGCTCTAGATGAGGAACTAGGCAAGGAATTAAAGGTCTATGATAGGTACCCTTCGATCCAATTCAGGAATTTCAAGAGGGACTACTACAGAGTTAATGACGCCTTCATAGGCCATATTATTAGATTACTGGGGGGTGACTTTGAAAGGAGGGTTTCCCATAGTTCCAATGCCTTCATTCGCCAATTCGGCTTCTTTTACATACAATTCCCTAAGTTCACATACATTCGAGCCAAAGGTTTGTCAAAGAAACCATACAAGCTACCCCGGTATCCAAATGACCAGATAATATTGATAGAGCTCTCTAGGCAGCTGTAGCGAGCACACACCCTTCTCAACAACAAACATAAGGTGGGGATTCCTTATCCTCTTTCTTTCAGCCAGGGGATGTATGAACTCCACACATCCCAATGTGCAGATCAATTAGACAATGAGTTTGTGGAATACCACCTAGAGTTCTACAGTGCCCGACCACAGATGTACCCTTATGGTAAACTTAAGAAGATGGTTGTAGCTAAACACGCCCATGTGCATGATGTTGAAGACTTTTGGGCCAACTGCAAGGATGAAAAGGAAGTGCAGATGAGGCACTATATGCATATGATGACATATTTTGTCAAGAAATTTAATTTGTTCCTTATGCCAGATCAGGTGGTGGAGGATGAAAATACAGTGTTTGATCCTTGGTATGCTGCAGTTGCCAATCTCCCACTACCATTGATTGATTGGAATGAGGAAGAGTTCAGTGACCTCGATATCTTGACAAAGCCAATGGAGGCAAGAACAAAAGAGTGGATTGATGGGAAAATTTACCAATTGAAGCTGCAGGGGTTTACCCTAACATATGGAGAGCTCAAGAACAAGCTGACAAGCGAAACAAACAGTGGGATAGTTGTTGCCCCATTAGGAGATACTTCAAAATCTCCTCCATCCACTAGGTCGAGGAAGAGAAAAGAAACTGTTGAACAAAAGCCCAAGCCTAAGGTGTATGCTAGAAAGGCTTCAAAAGGTGACCCTTCCAAGAAACATAAGAAATTAGGCAGTTTCACATAAATGCCTACCATTCAGGAGGATCCACTCCATGAGGGAGAAGAAATAGAGGTAGAGCAACCAAAATCTCCACCTGTTGCCTCTGATACTACCATTACAGCCACTATTGCCCCTCTGCCTGCCTCTCAGGTGATGGTTTCCACTTCTCCTCCCGTGGTGGATATCTCAGTCCACCTTGGTGCAAGTGGTGACCATTGATTCTTCCTTGGCCACAACTTTCCTGCTCTCTTCTACTTTGATGTCCCTAATGACATCTCTTCCATTGGCTACAACAACAATGCCAATTCCTGCTCTCTCACTCTAAGAGGCCTTCGCCCATCACATGCAAAATATCCCATCAAAGCTCTCTGGGGTGCTGATGAACCCAACCATAAAAGTTGCCTTGGCACAAATTGCTGCCAACCTTCCTGTCCATACTCCTCCAACTGAACCACCAGAGATGAAGGCTACAATGCAAATATCAGAGGAGTTAGAGTGACAAGAAAGAGAAGCCACAAAAGATATTGAGGAAGAAGCAGATGACTACCATGAGCACCTTGAATATCAACATTTGATAATTGATGAAGTGGTGCAGGAAGGGGACGAAACACAATCATCTGAGGAAGATACTGAGGAGCCAGGTGCCAGATATATTGTGGAAAACTTTGACATGGAGTTAGAGGAGGAATTGGTTTAGCAACTCAAGGATGTTGGAGAAGAGGTAGAGAGGCATCCTTTTGATGAAGAAAAGGATGTAGCTAAGAAAGTGGAGGAACACATTGAGCCTCCAACTGGGGAACAAGATAAAAGCCCCAAACCTGATAAAGAGATACCTCCTTCTGAGGAGCAAGAAGAAAAGGAAAGGGAAGAACAAGAAGAATAGAAAATTGCTAAAAGGGAGGACAACCCCAAGGAACATACAACCATCGAATCTCCACAGAATGAAAATGTGTATATCTGGGATTCTGATGAGGAAGAAGGAGAAAAGACCAAGCAAGAGGCTCCAGGAAATAAAAAAATTGAGATTCAAGACACCCATGAAGAAGAAGAGGGTGATCATGAATCACCAAAAGGAGAGTCTCATATGCCAAAGTGGCTAGAGAAACAACTGGAAAAGAAGACCCCAACTTCAAAGGATCTGAGGGCGAGGATGGAATCCATCTTGGCTCGAGCCTGAATAAGCACAAAGAAAGAGAAGAAGCCAAAGGTTAGATCTCAAATGACAATGGATGCGTCCAGATCCAAGACCATGCAAATAGCCACTCTAGTTATGGGAGAGGAAGGGGTAAGCTACAACATCTCCACCCTTGATTTGGGAGTAGCGACAAGAGAGAAAAAGATTGATCATCTCCAAGGATTAGTTTCCACCATTGTGCACCAAATGCACAAAGATAAGATTTCCAAGGAGGAGTTGAAAGCATAGGTGGCTGACTTGACTGCATACATCCAACAATGGTCATTAGTCGAAGAGCTCCCTACCACGTCATCAATGTCACCTCAATTACTGTCCAAGGATCACATTGATCAGCTAGAAAAGAGAAAGAATTAGACAAAGGCCACTGAGGATTGGTTCAGGCAAGTCCTCTACAATGGAAACATGGGCAGAAACTGTATGGTTAGGACAACCAACAAGTTCCTGGAGTTGCATAAGGTACTTGAAGGAATAGGGAAATTCTACACCGACTTCCCAAGGCTATATAGGATCACATACCCTAAGATCGAGGCTATTCTCAAAGTACTAGATGGATCCTGGGAGAAAGAGTTTGCTCTGGCAAAAGGTGATCATTGGCTCATAGAAACATCTAAATTGAGCTTGTATAATAGGAAAGAGGTGTTAGAACAAGTGCTCCATGAGGTGGAGCTAGAGATTGATTGGATCAAGGAAGTCCAGGTTGCCTGTGAAGAATACCTTAGGCTGATGACAAATTTTGATGTGCCTGTCGTCGAGCTAGATCCAGAAAATATAAAGCCTTACTTCCACAAGAAGATGGAGAACGACACCATAGATGCACTAATGCCATATTTCATGGGTTTTATTGCTCGAGCCTTCACTCAATTTGAGGAGGTGATAAAGAATGCACAAAAATATGATACGGACTGGGATGACCTCACAAATAAATCCAGAAAGTTCAACTTCTAGGTGATCCAATCAAACATATTGGAGTGGGATAAGCTCCAGGGATTGATTGGTAAATTTGTGGAGCATGCCACCTTGAAGAGAAATGAAGGAATTCTTGATGATGAATTCCTTACAATGTAGCTACAACAAAAGGAAATCAACAAAAGATAAAAGAGCTACAGTGCTGCCACAAGAAGACACATTAAGTTGAAAGAAAAGATGTAATTTTAAATTGCAATATATTTGGGGGCAGGTGAAACCCTAGTTTGTAGTGAATCTTGGCCACACAATTCAAGTCAATCTTGGCCACTCATTATACTTTTTGGACACTATAAATAGGGGGTCTCTTATTTTCAAGAGAGAGTTGAGTTGTTGTAAAGACATGCTACTGAAATTTTTATAAAAGTTCATGCTTTTGGTGGATTCTTGAGTTTCAAATGCATGTTACATGGTTCTTCTCCCATAGTTAATTTGAATATATTTACTTTGCTATTCTGTATGTTTTAGCTTGCTTTGAGTAGATTAGTTAATGTTCATTGGTTTAGAAGAATTCTATTGTGTGTTGGCAACCTTCTTTGTCCATACTTTTTGTTGTCTATTGATGATAAATAGTTGTGTAAAGTTAGTCTGGGCATAAAATAAAAGTTTCTCTAAACTTCTATCTTTTATTCATGCCTATGGTGAATGAATGGTTGAATGTCTGCAGTCCTTAGAAGCTTGCACAAATTTCATGAGACTGTGAGCTAATCTGGTGAAGTGGAATTATGTTTTGGGAAGGCTATCCGCAGTAGTGTCCTCCATTGTCATTGTTCATTGCTAGTTTCAGATCTAGGAACCTTCTCTCTTCCCTACTCTTTTTCCTTTTTTTTTTAGAAGTGACCTAAGCTAAGGTTCATTGCACATTGTAAAGCTAAATTTGAAGCTGAAATAGAAGTTCTAGACTATTGTTTGAACCTACAACAATCGCGCACCAACTTTCCCATCTTGAGAACTCCTTTAGAAAATCTAATTTTCCTCCAACTAAACTTCCATAAGTCTGCCTTGTGATTACCAACAAGATCACATTAAAGCAACTGAGACATTCCAAGTAAGTCATGACCTGACACCTGAGAGACCTTGGGGTGATTTTCAACAACTTGTTGGAGATTGTCTTTCAAGAGAGGTAGTGCACTTACGCACTACCTGTTTTGAGAAGTGCTAAAACACCCATCAATAGTACCTTTGTTAAAACCTTGTTGAATCAAATACTTGTCCAATCTTGCATACCAAGATATTGGAGCTTGCTTCAACCCATATAAAGCTTTCTTCAATTTGCACACCATATCCAATTGATTTGTCTACTGAAATTGTTCCGATTGTTCCATATAGACTTCTTCTTCTAGCTCACCATTCAAAAATGCTGACTTGACATCCATTTGATAGACCTTAAAGTCTTTATGAGTAAAACATTCCAAGAACATCCTTATAGATTCCATCCTTGCTACCAGAGAAAAGGTTTCCTAAAAATCTATGCCTTCTACTTGTGAGTAACCTTTACACACAAGCCTCACTTTATTTCTAACAAATTCTCCATTATCATTCAACTTATTTTTGAATACCCACTTCGATCCAATGGTTTTTTTTTCAGCCAGTCTTGGGATCAATTCCCAAGTTTGATTCTTCTCAATCTGCATAAGTTCTTCTTTTATTTCTTCCTTCCAATGTTCATCTTTACGAGCTTCACTTGCAATATTTGGTTCAATCTTAGAAAGTAAACATATATTCACTTCAACAACAACTCTTCTTTTACTTAACACACCTTTTGTTTTATCTCCAATAATCTGACTCTCTGAATGATTCTTGTGTACATATCTCGATATCTTAGGGGATATCACCAGAGCACCTTCTTCTCTTTCATTTTGTTCATCTTTCTTCCCTTGCTCATATTTTTCTTATTCTTCCACAATTTCTTCTATTCTTACACAATCATGTTCATCAGATACATATTCGTCAAAGTCAATAGAATTATTCATTGTCTCATTAACCTTGACATTTGAACTCTCTACAATATTTCTCAATCTTTTATTGAAACATATGTATGCCTTGCTATTAGTAGTATAGCTAAGAAAATTTCCTTCATCACTTCTAGCATCAAACTTTCCCAAAGTTTCTTCATCTCTTCTGATATAACATTTGCTTTCAAATACCTTGAAATATTTAACAGTAGGAATTCTTCCATGTCATAGATCATAGGGAGTCTTTGTACTATTTTCTCTTGCTTGAACTTGATTGAATACATGAAAAATAGTATGAATAACTTCTTTCTAGTAGACTTTTGGTAAACCAGCCTCAATAATCATTGATCTTGTAGCTTCTTGAATTGTTCTATTTTTCCTTTCAACAACTCCATTCTACTGAGGAGTTCTCAGAGTAGTTAACTGTCTCTTTATTCCATGCACTTCAAAAAACATATTAAACTCATGGGAGGTGAATTCTCCACCTCTGCTAGACCTTAAGCATTTTATCTTCAAGTTCACTTCATTTTCAACCATAGCTTTGAATGCCTTGAATCTATCTAATGCATCTGATTTCTCTCTAAGAACTATAACCCGTGTATATCTAGAATAATCATCAATTAAAAGCATAAAGTACCTTCACCAAGTAGACTTCTCACTCTTGTAGGACCACAAAGATGTATATGAATTGAATCTAGTAGTTTGGTAGTTGACTGTTCCTTTGATTTGTAATGATTTTCTGCTTGCTTTCTAAACTAAAAAATTCTTGCAAATAACATTAATAGGCTTTGTAATTCGTGGTAAATCTCTCATGGCTTTAACAACACCAATCCTTTCCAAGTTATCAAAATTCGTGTGACACATTCTTTGATGCCATAACCAACTGTCATTGATCTGAGTCATAAAGCATCGCCCATCAACACCTTTAAGTTGATAGATATTTCCTTCAAATTTCTTTCCTGTAGCAATCAATGTTCCAAATCCTTTTTGGATCTCAAATTTCTCATTCTTAAACACAAGATCATATACTTTTCTACACATCTAACCAACACTCAACAGATTATGCCTTAAACCCTTAACATAATAGACATCGTCAGTATGATACTTGCCATCAAAACTTACTAAACCTATCCCACAAATTTTAGTACCAGTATCATCTCCAAACATAATCAAGCCTCCATCATATTTTTCAAGCTTAAAAAACTTAGTCTTATCACCTGACATGTGATGTGGAAAACCACTATCAACTACCCAATAATTTTTCTCTTATTTAGCATGTAGGGTAGAGATAACCGTACCTTCATTTTTCTCCTTCTATGGAGGGCTTTCCTTTACCTGTCTTTCAGAATTAGCAGAAGTAGGTTCATCCTTGTACCATAGAAAAATGACTCTTGGAAATTTTCATGGTCTTTTAGGTCTTTCTCTCATGATGCTTGGTCTATTTTTCTTTGATTTAATGTCACAATGTAACTTAAACATTCACATTAGGTCCTAAATATTCAAATTATGGCATCTTGTGAAGGTGTTGTGAAGTGTTGTAAAATATTTCTACACTTTTCTAGACTCTTTTCATTACAATTCACCTAAAAGTCACTTTTCATCACTTACCAAGTCCTATTTTGAAGTGTTGTAAAGTCCTGTAACAAGATTTCACACTTTTCTAGGCTTAATTTCACTATTTACACCTTTCTTATGCTTTATTTGACCCCTTTATGCACTCATAAGGCTTAATTAAGCATGTTTTTGAATATAAACCTGACAAACAACATTAAATGCAAGTTAATTCCCAACACCCACTTTCAAGTCCAAGGTGGGACCCATTCGCCATGGGTGGCGAATGAGTCCCTCTTGGCTCCAAATTCAAAATATTTCAAAATTTCTTTCAGGTTTTTATTCAAAATTACCTTATGTCAGCCTGTGGTGAGGTATCATTGGGTTACTAAGGCAAAAGTGTGTATAAATAAGTGTTTTTCTCCTCATTTTACCAATCATTCAATCATCAAGTTCACTTGCATTCATTAATTAGCATTCAAGCACTTTGCATCATTCAATCAAGCATCAATCAAGCATCTTGGAGCAGTCATTGGCATATCTTCAAATTTCTTCAACAAGGTTGTGGTGAGTTTAGGACATTTGCATGTTGTTTATTCATCTTTCCTTGTTAATTTCATTCCATTTCTTCATTAAGGGTTTGATTACCAAAGTGGGATTTGACCAAGGAAAATCCCTATAACCTAACCCTTAACCATTTTCTCCCTTTTACATGTGTGTTTGTAAACTTTTGTATGTAGATTTTTCAAGCAATTTGGTGTTGAAAGGTGGTCAAGAAGTCAACAAAGTGTTTCAAGTCAAATCAATCCTATTTCAAGCTTGGAGACAACCTACAATCTGTTTTCTGCAGATTTGACTCCATCAACCCGACAAGAAGACAAGTGCAGATTTGGAGTGACATAATTGACCTTTGATTTCATAGAATTTTAGGGGAGGACTGATTCACAATCAGTGGCAAATGAGTCCCACCTTAAGGCTGGAAAAGTAGATTTTGTCATATTCTAGTTCCCAACTGTTGGAAACCAGTTTTCAAAAGTTTTTGCTAGAAGCAAGACTAATTCGCCATCAATGGCGAATGAGTCCCACTGGTGATTTTCATTGATTTCTGCCAACATTCAAGACACTCTAGATTCATCATTCATTGCCTAGGTGCATTCTAATTCAACTTTCTTCATTTTTGTTTTTCATTTGTTCATGTTTAAGTTCATGCTTGCATATCACATTGTATTTTCAAACATTGCACATTTCTTAGGTTTTACATTCATAATCAGTCAATTACATTGCTTAGTTGCATTTAGATAATCTCATTTATCCTTAATCACATCACACATACATTATATTGAGTGAACCACTTCAATTTTGGGGTTATTGTATCTCTCTCCTTTTAGGTGGAAGATCCTAAAAGTGCAAGAGAAGCCTATAGAATTCCAACCACAAAATTGTTTGTTCAATCCTTAATCACCAAGAACAAGCATTCATTGTCATCAGGATCTTCATATTTTGAATCTTCATCAAATATACTAGCATTCTCATTCACATAGTAAGCTTTGTTAATCTTCTTTCCTTTCTTTTCTCTCATATCTTTGTTTATTCCTTTTAGCTCTTTCTAGACACTTTGCAACATAATGACCTATTACTCCATAGCTAAAGAATTTAAAGGGAAACATACCTTCATACATACTGGAGCCTTTCCTTATCCTTCTTACAAAGTTAGCTTCAATTTCATCAAAGTTCTCTTCATTTGGATCTTCAACCTTTGTAGCTTTAAAAGCAGTCTTTGATTTGCATCCATTCCTTAAGCTCAAATTCCTCATCTCATAAGATGTCAAAAATCCTAACAATAGATCCTTAGTGCATGTCTTGTAATCTATAGTCTACTCAATATCACTCACCTTCTCACTGTAAGCATCAAGAAGATTTATGAGAATCTTCTTTACAATCCTAGTTTCATCTATAGTAGCACCAAGTCCTCGCATTCTGACCACTATGTCATCTAATCTCTATACATAAGCTTTAAAATTATCATCTTCAAACATATGTAGAAGATCAAACTATGTCTCCAGATTATGTAGTTTTTCCTCTTTAACTCTTTCATCACCATCATGTGCTCTTTCCAAAGCATCCCAGACTTCCTTAGTTGTCTTCAAATTCTGAACCTTAATCAACTTGGAATGTACCAGACTATTCTTCAAGATATACTTCACCTTATTATTTGCTTCACGTGCTTTGATCTCTTTAGGTGTACTCAGACCATTAACAAGAGGAGTGTAAAGATTCTTGTAAGGTTTCTCCACATCATATCCACAATACTCCAAATATTCTTCCATCAATACTTTCCATATACCATAATTAGTTCCATCAAACCTTAGATAATCATAAACCATTTTTCTAGCCATCCCAGACCTTCCTCAAGTGGTTAAGCTCTTTAGCAAGGAACCTCACTCTGATACCAATTGTTGAATAGGACAACTGAGAGGGGGGGTGAATCAGTTGTTGCAGAATTAAAGCTTTAATTCAATCACCGAAACTAATTCATAATACTGCTTAAATTATTAATCATCAAATGCCAAAGCAGAAACTCAAATCCAACACATAACACAATAACACCAGATTTATGTGGAAAACCCAATAAGAGAAAAACCATGGTGAGGATTAACTCACACTATAGAGAATATCAAAACTGATTACAAGAGGCTTATTGCTTGAAATAAGGCTCACTACCAAAACAAGGACACACTTTCCATAACAAGGACTCATTGTCCAATAGGGCTAACAACCCAGAGGGCTCACTGCCACAAAGATACAAAGAGACTAAAATATCAATGCAACAAAGGATTCCACCACAATCACCTGCAAACATGCATGAATGATAGAGTCCACCTTCTACTCACTGCATCTGAAAACTCAACATTAAGCTTTGCACTGATTTTCCACACTTGCATCACACACACTTACTAAATAGAATCAATGTCGCACCAAACTACACTTTCTCTTTTCTATTATCACTCTTCTTCTTCACACTTTGTATGTTTCTTCACCACTAACTCATCTTGTATTTATACCATCTTCAACTTTGAAACATGTCCAAAGTCATCCATCCAAATCCAAATTCAGATTAGGTTGGTGCCAAAACATCCTAGGGTGGAATTAGAATGAGGGAGACCCAAACACATGCTTAAAGGGACCCAAAAAGATCCAACATGCTTCATCAACCTCGAAAGTAGTATTTCACACAAGGTTGGCCAAACCAATGTAAAACACATAGAACCATTAAGCATGAATCTTCCAAATGCCGAAACTATCTTCAATATAATCAGGGCAACCCAAATTTAGAACCGTAAGTCATAAGACTTCATCAAAGAGAAATTCAGACCAACAACATTTCTCTTGGACCTCAACCATAAACATAGAAAATCACAGTTCACGACCGGTGAACACAACTTGCACTTTACAATGAATCAACAACCAAAAATATGGATATATCATCTTATAACAATCATGAACATGTCTGAACCACACAAATATAGGAACAAATTCAGACCAAAACTCAAAGCAACCACTGAGCATCTGCAACATATCTTTATTACAATTTTCTCAATATCCTTGACATATACAACCAACAACAACTAGTTGATAACTAGTTGACCAGTTGACACCAATGACAACACCTTCAATCTTTCCATTCTTGCAACAAATTTAAGTCAACCATTATGTCTTTGTGTGTGAAATTCTCTTGCTAAAATCCAAAAACACAATCAAGTTCTTAGTTTAGAGTCTTCGTTGTGTCAGTTAATATTTGTGTTGTTTCGACGCTTCCACTCTATTCTTTGGTATTTGTGGTGTTTCAATGCTTTTGATATGTACTTTAGTGCTTGCTCTTTTTCGTCACTTTCACTTTCTTTTTTATCATTTTCGCTTATCCCTTAATGCCTTTAAATATTAGTACCTTTTGACATTATTGACACAATTTTTCCAATCAATGCATTTGACCTATATTTTATCACTTATTTTGATTCAATGGACCTAACCAATAAGACTTCAAAAGCTAAAACATTACAAATTGTAGACCAAAAATTTGATAGTGGTAACCCTAGCTTGACCTAGACCAAAACTTTGATAGTGGTAACCCAAACACCTACCATTTGGCTTAAATATTAACTCATCCAAAATAAGTCTTCATCTATCACCCCATTTGGTTTCCCCACCAAACCTTGTCAAAACTTGGACTTAGATCAGATTTTCATTAGTGCTCATAAACTATCTCAACATTTAAACAAAATCATCTTCAATCACCTACCCCTCATCTTAAAATTCATAAACAAACCTTTTACATTCCATCCACATTTGATTATCCAAATTACATCTCCATTTCCAACCATAATCAATATCGTTATCTAAGAAAATTGAAATTTTCCTAAAGTCAAGTCTAGATCTTTGTAATCCTTTTTCATCCCTAGCCTCATATTGCTTGAGAATTTTCCTATCTCAAGAAAAAATTTGGGCCATCCTTTACCAAATTTGGATAAACTAGCTTAGGACCTTAGAAATGTTTAGTGAAATTCACAATCCCCATCCAATTTTTATTAGGAACTTGCATATCCTAAATTGAAAAAGGATAAAATTCCAATCATCCCTTAGTCAAAAAAAAAATCTAGATCTTTCTTGGTACAAATTTGATTATCACTTCTCGATCTTCCAAAACATTATACCAAAATATTTCAAACCAAATCACATTTATCACCAATATCAAAATCCAAAATCATCCTAATAATCCAATCCTTCAATCATAGACATTTAAAATTCAAAGTTAGCCTACATCACAATAAAATCAAACATTCAACCACATTATCCCTCAAGACATAAATATTGTCCATCTCATATATCCAAGAAACATCCATACACCAAAAAAGTAAAAATAGGTATGTCATTGTATGACACTAACAAGGTATCAAACTAAAATATTAATGGTTTCAAACAACCAAGTTTAGGGAATGCCTTAAATTGAAGACGCCAAAAATAAACCTTCATAACCCCATACAAAAAATTAAGAGGAATTTCTTGTACAATAACTCAAATATTCATCAAGGACACAAGAATTTGCACAAAACCATAAAATCATAGATAAGATCGCCAAATTATACCAAGATAGTTTCTTGTTAGAACTAATCCAAAATAGAGCTAAAATCCCACCAAAAATTGACATAACACAACTCAAATCCACAAAAACCACAACATCAACCAACCATCTAGAAAACCTATGGGGAACACACATCCTTAGCCTATCACATAACCTTAACAACCCACTCCTATGACACAACCAAATCAACCAAATTATTCCACATAACTTAGATTTAACATACCATCAAGGGTAATACACCCTTCCACATCTCACTGACCCTTAAATAAATCCACAAGTTCCATTCAAACACTTCAAACATCTTATCCACCCCTTAATATTACACAAAATTCTCTCCCACCCTTCAATATTTCATAAATAACTCTTCCACAAAATACAACATACATTACACACAACAATCCAACTCACTATCAATACATTAACCCAACTTTTTTAGAAAAACCATTATCATTCCCATATCACATTACCAACATATACCCCCCAACCAACAAGATATACATACATATAACTCCATCCCCATTAACATCGCACAAGATCTCCAAGATATGATAAATATGATCCAAGGTCTCTAGTTTGGACATCATAAAAACCATACACTTTTACTGACTTATGTCCCCACCCATTCAATAGATCCATCACCACGACCCCTTTCCCTCAAAATTTTGAAATGCCTAAATTTGAAAAATATGAAGGGAAAGGTGATCCTAGGGAACATGTTAAGGAATTTTATATAACATGTCAACATATATCTTATGATACTTTTTCCTCAAAGTTTAGGAGGAAAGCATTAGAATGGTTCATACACCTTCTATGTGGCTCTTATTGTCAATGAAGTATACACCCTTGCTGAGTTATCAACTCAACTACCTATTAAAACATGGGATGAGTTCTCAAAGTGTGGGATTTGGTGAGTTGAAGTCAACCTCTAGAGAGGTCTAGCTCCCTTGATATCTCACATATTCTAACCTATCCTAGTGTAGTTTTTTAAGAAAAAGAGTATGAAATGAAACCTAAGAGTTTACAAGTTAATGTACCAAATTACTTTTGAAACCTATACTATTTTTTATGAACACAAATTTTCAATAACCAACTTAAATTTATAGAACTCAAATGTTTTCATATACTAATGCATCAATGTTTTGCAAGAAGGTTTGGATTTATAATTTTTTTAAAGAAGAGATGTTTTTCAAAACTTAAATCACTATTTGAAAAATTACACAACTTACAACCTGCAAAAAAATATTTTTATTCTACCTGAAGGTGCTAAAATGAGACAAATATCAAAGGAACTATATGTAACTCACAAAAATATTCATCAATCAATACATTGCACATAGTGAAACAAACATAAAGAAGGTAAAATACTGAACTTTTATTGTTGAAAGGTGTCTTTACAACTATAACTAGTATGAAATTATTTTTATATTTCTTGAAAATGATGTGTTACATTGATTTTCTAGTCATGGAGTGATTGGTTTTTTATTTACAATACAATACATGACTAGAGAGAACTTTTTCAAGTTACAAAGTAAAAATGTAAGAACTAAGGCATCCCTTTTTGTCTTCAAAAAGTTTCCCTAACATCTAGCAACTTGATTTGAAGAAGAAAAGTGTCTACATTAGTTTTTGAGTTAAACTTGCTTAGCTGAGTTGTCCCTAGATCTACTCCATATTTCTGGAGGTGTGTTTGATCCTATCAAACTGTCCCTAGATATTTTCAACTTCTTTATTCATAACTCTTCCAACTACTATAATTTCCATCAAACTAGTTTATATGAAATGTGAGAGAGTTTGAAAAGTTTAATAACCTCTAGGAGGGCATGGGAGATCTTTTAGGGCCTTCTATTTGACACATATCTCATCCATTAAATATTTATTTATCTTCATAGTTTCAACCATTATAGGTCTAAATCACTTACAATATGCTATCTCAAATAGTTAATCATGTTCATGTATAATCTGAACCTCGTGGATTTTTTGTCTTCATGGATGAGTTTGATTCTATTGATACCTATGTGCATTTTGTCTCTCTGTTACCATCTCTGCTAAGAATGCCATGTTTTCTCACTTTGTATGTGCTTCACATGTTTGCATTTTTACTCATGATAGTGTGGTTATCCTGTGCTCTCATGCTTTCTTCACTATCATCTTTGAATTGATTGCATTATAATATTATCTATTTGTGCTTCAATTTATAAACCTCCGTGTAAAATTGTCACCTCGTTAACACTAATATATGAATTTTATTGCCATATCAATGGCATATACTTATTTTAAAAGTATGTTCATTGGTCATGTCTATTATATTCTCTATACTCTTTTTCCTAGCCTTTTCATAGTCTTAGCAATCATACAACATTGCTATCTACTCCTTTGGCTTGGTATGACTATATTTTTCTATATTTTTTCACTAAAATTTTCCCTTTTCATGCATAGTTCTTCATATACTCTTTCTAGTCAATAATTTGTTATGTATCCATGGTTTGCATATTATCTTAGCAACAACTTTGATTATCTATGTTCACTTAGATGCCCATAGATTCTGTGAGGTCTTTAGTATCTCTATCCTTAAGATTTTGAAAATGGGTCTTCTTTCTTATGCTTTATGCTTATGTCTTTTATTCCTTTGTCTTCATATATGTATGTAACATTCACCTATGATGCTCATGTTGGAAAGAGACACTGTACAAGTCATTAGGTGTTGTCATTGATGGCAACCCTAGTCAGTGATTCAATCCACACGTCAACATTTGATCATACCGGAAGTTAGATCGAAGCTTTGTAATTAACTATCAAACTAGAACAAAGCATCCGATAGAATTATGTTCATCGATTCATATGCAAAATTTTTGTTATCATTTTACGTTGTGGATCTCAGGGAAGGTTGTTTAGTATATGATCTATGCTATCCTTGAATCTTAGAGCCTCGTATCGATCTGTGTGCAAGTTAGAAGATCTAGTTGATTATTTTCCCTATTCATTAGTGCAAGGAGGCTGACTTGGTGAATGTAGCGTGTTGTGGATCTTCAAGGAGTAATTTTTTGAAGTATTTTATGCTTGAGCATGTTGTTTTGGGTTGTCACTATGTTGTGGCTGACTTTGGTTGGTGCGCATTGAAAATCATTTGTGATTTGAGCTGACAGTTTGTAAATATCTTTCTATTTTGTTGAAGCTGACATGTAGCGATTAAATCCTTAGTAGTGGATATATATATAACCGATTGTTTATATCATTTGGATATATGTATGAAGTGTGTTGTGTGTTGGAAAAATTTAGGGTGATTAATGCACAGTTTCACTTGTGCATAAAGATTTATGATGCAAATTGAAGCAGAAAAGAGAAGAAGAGCATAATTAGATAGAAGGTCAAGAAATCGATTAATGTGCTTAACCGGAACTGTAATTAGGCATTAGTAGATGCTATTTTGTCAATTCAAATCTTTTGGATGTAATCCAAATATTTTGCAAGATAGTGAGTCTTCATTTTGTATCTGAGCAATGAGCTCTAGGTAGTGTGCCTGAATGCATGTGCATTCCTTTTGTAAACACTTATTTTTGAGTATACTCATATTGTGGATTGGCCTCCCACTGTGGTTTTTCCCCTAACAGGGTTTCCACATAAAAAAATCCTTGTGTTATGGTGTTATGGTTTTTTTCTTTATGTTGCTACATCTCTCTTTTGGTTCAATGTTGTAAGTGGTTTAAAGATCAAATTAATAAAGTTAAAAATTGTAGAACACTGATTCACCCCCCCTCTCAGTGTTCCTTGATTCCAACAATTGGTATTAGAGCTTAGTTCCTCGAAAGAAGTTTAATAGCTTGGGGAAGATCTTGGAAAGTGTTTCAATGGATTCAAGCAACCTTCAACAACAACTTATGGTGGCACTAGATGATCTTGATCAGTCCAAATATGAAGTCAGGGAATTGCAAGAAAATCTCATGAATGCTGAGAAATTCATTCAATCATTGAAAGATAAAATCAATGAGTCAAGGGAAAAGAGAAAGGAACTCTGTGATTAGATCAAGTAGAAAGAAAGTAAAAGCATTGAAGATGAACAATTGAGTCAAGCCTTGAAGGAAAAGATAGAAGAATATGAAAAGTTTGCTAGAGATAATGTAGTCTTAAAGCATGAAATGGAATCTATTATGTGAGGATGACCAAGGAGATTGAAGATAAAAATAAGAATGAAGAGAATCTTGCTTAGTCTTGTTGATGGCGATTTTGGCACCACAACAATGCAAGAAGAATATTGCTATTCTACTTCTCCTGAAAGAGAAAGGTAACACATGGATGCCTTAGCTCCCAAGGTCTTGGTAGTTGGGTCTCAACTGTGTTGATGTCCCTCAGTGGTCAATGCAACAGTAATATTCAAGGGGCCTGCTGGTGTTGAGCTTTTGGATCGTTCTAAGATCAAGCATGAAAATAAAACCTACTTTAACAGGGGTTTTAAAGAAACAACAAAAGATAGATTAGGGTTTTGAAACAGAAAAAGAACAACAGTTCATCCAATCTTAACCAGACTTGCTAACTTCAAGGAATTATAAACTAAGATTGTAGAACAAGATAAGCTTGTGATTGACACACAACCTCTTTCATTCACAGTGCTAATTCAAATAACATATTTTTAGCTACCATTAAATAAAACACAAATAACCTTTCATTCCTTGGAGGCTTCACAAATCAAATGATCAAATTAAGATAAATATCATTCAGGAATACAACATGAAATAAATTAAACTCTGATTGTTTCTACTGTTATTAAAACAGATAAACAATATTTACAAAGTTGGAACAATCACCAGTGTACAGAGAATCTGAAGCTCCAGATTGTTTCCAACTACACTAAGAGAATTCAGAAAATACATTACAGTCTGTATTGAAATCTAACTGCTAACCAAGAAGACAAAAAGAAGCTCTTATCACTGAGAATCAAGATGCAACTCTATCTCCTTCTGTTAACTGACTAACCCCTAACAATTCTTAGCCTAAAAGTTCTCTAATCCTAGAAGTGCTAACAATAAAAGTTCTGACTCTAAATTTCTAACTTTAGAAGTTCCAACCTTTACAAAGAGGCAAGAATGCCTTATATACAAAATGTACAAGAAAGGATGCGTTGTCCCCTGCACTAGGGTTTACAAAATATCTGCATCTTGTAGGAGAGTTAGTTCTTAGATCTTTTGAAGAAAATCGGTTGTGCATTCAATGTGAATCCTTGTTTTCCATGTTGATGAAGGATTTCTACCCGCAAGGTAAGCCTTTTTAGATATTTTGACAACTGCAACATTAACTCTAGCATCTGCATGTCCATCTTTGAACTCTCTTGCAGTCTGCCTTGAATGCTCAAAATATCCTCATTAATACCAAACTGCCTCTATCAGTGGTCGCCACAACTATCCCTCTGAGTCGTGGTTTCTTCTGTCACTCGACTTCCTTCTTGTTCTGGGAGTCCTCTGCTCGTTGACCACCTTTTGGAAGTGCCATGGAGCCTCCCTGTAGATTTGAACACCACCACCCGAACAGATTCATAGCCAACCGTTCTTAGAAAGAGTCCATCTGATTTGCATTATGTTGGTCTTCTACAGAGGTGGTCAATTGATCAAACTGTCGAAGGTCAGCCCTCTTAGCTCCTCCTGATTGGTTAGACACTTGCCACGTAGGACTATTCGATGGTCAAAAGCAGCTCGCTTAGCGTCGCATGTCGGTGAGACACCCTTGGTGTCTCCCCGATATGACTTCATCCCCTAGCGGCTATCTTCCTCGGGCTTCAGATTGTCCGTTTCGCTGTGACTTACTTTCTTCACTAAGACCTCTTAGCAAAGACATGATCCTTCACCGAGCTTCGTTTCTTTGGTGAGGGCCCCTTTTCTGTCGGCAGGACCTCTTGGCGCAGGTCTTTTCCTCAGCAAATTCACTCCATGTCTCTAAGACTTATTAGACTCAGGGAGAGATTACCCTGATCTCTCCTCTCTTACCGAGCCCCTTTTCTTTCGGTGTGACCGCATCCCTTCGCTGAGACCACATGGCGAAGCTTTTGTTTTCCTTTGGAGTCTCCTCGACATCCTCCTTCATTGGGAAATCCATCGCTATTGGCAAGACCTTCATGAGTCGGTGAGACATTACACCGAGTCCCATATCCTTCGGTGAGCTCATCTTATCGGCATGACCCCTCCCCTTTGGTGAAACTTTTCGCCGAAGGAAACACCTCTTGGCGACCTCGCCCTGCTGTTGCTGAGACCATATGTATCAGCAAGACCTTTCTGTACTCACACCGATGCATTTTCTTTGTTTCACATGTGTGGCCGTAGCATTCTCTTGTTGTGGAGATGTCTTGCAAACATATTATGTCTCGGTGAAAGCCTCTGTATGTTCTTTCTTTGGTTGCTGAGACATACTAATTCTCTCGCCGAATACCCTTAATAGAATCCCTTTGCGGCATGTCGGTGTGACTTTATGAATTCGCCGAGACCATATGCTGAAGGTTTTATCCTTTGGAAAACCTTCGATTTCGTTTGGGGCCTCCTTCCTTGTCGCTGAGACTCCTGGCAACTCACGTCCGTGTCGCTGAGACTTTAGCACTTCGGCCAAACTTCCTGCTGAAGGTGAACCACTCTCTCTGAACTTGTTCTTATCGGCGATCAACAAGACTTTGAGATTTCACTGAGAGATCTCTCCAAAGACAAACTTATGCCAATAGGAAACTCCTAGTCGCCGAGACTTTTGCATTCTTACACCGAAGACATCCTTGTCAGCATGACTGCAGCCATTCGCTGAGACTTATTTGAGTTCAAGGAGGGCTCGCTTGATCAGCTAGAATTTTCACGTCGGTAAGACATCATAACGAAGGCACTTCATTCTCTTGGAGTCTTACCAACTTCTTTCTGTTCTTTCTAAGCTCCTTTGTTTCCGTGTCGGTATGACCTTCCCTCTTCAGTTGGACATCATGCCGAAGGTTTTATCCTTTGGAGATTTTCCATTTCGGGGAGACACTGATGTAGTCACACCGAAATGAAACCTTTGCTAGGTGGTTCATTGTAGCACCCACTTTTCAGAAAGACGTCTTGTAGACACCTCATGTCTCGGCGAGGACCTTACTAATTCATCCCTTTGTCGCTATGGCATACTGATTTTCTCACCGAAGACCACCCTTTGAAATCCCTTAGCACGACATCGGTGTGACCACTCGTCGTCGCCGAGACCTCCGGGCGACGCTATGAAGCTTCACCAATATGTTGACCTTTCCTATTTTGGCAAGACTCCAAGCATTCGGTGAGAGCACGTACCGAAGGGAACGACTCACACTAAAGCTTATGCTGGTGGTGGGGCTGTCGGTGAGACTCCTCGGATTCGCTGAGACATCTTGATGAAGAAAACCCCTCATGCCAAAAGGAAAACCCCCGGTCGCTGAAACAATGAAAATCCTTTGCCGATATGCATCCACATGTGACTTCTGATCGCCATGACCTCTCTGGGGTCTGATTTTTCATGACCGACTGGATTGAGGGATGCCTTCCAGGTGAGCTCCCTTGACAAATATCATCCTGCATGTGATTCAATCCTGCACTCAACAAAGAAAACCACAGTAGAGATCATACAAATAGAAGTTAAATAGTCAAAATCATTATTGAAACGAATCCTATGGTAGTAGGGTACCATTAAATTTTCAAACAAAAAGATCATACAAACAGTTCGGGTTTCAGGCCTACCCACAGAATCCAAGCTAGGGAGGAATTCCGTAGAATTCTGAGTTGGGCGGATTCCAACAGAATAGGCATGAAACACCATTAGAAACTCAATCCAATCACTATCAAACTGGAAACAACATGCGAGATCTTCAAAGTAGCATAAGGGAAACATAAAATGCATTAGTATTTATTAACTGGCCCTACTTCTTAACTCTTGACATTTCACCAGATTCTGGGGAAATCCGCATGGGACGAATTTCTGTGAAGGAGAAGACATTCCGGAAAATCCGGAACAGACAGGGAACAACAGACTTTGGGAAAATCTGGAGGAGACAGAAAACCATGAAAATTCAGACCAAGAGAAGGAAAACCGCGAAAAAAGAAGATATCAAAAAAATTCGGTCCACACAGAATTCCGCGAAGGCCAAAGATCCCCGAACAACAAACGCTCAACCGAAGTTCAAGCGAGATCTGGGAAAATCCAGATGGGGTGGAAAATCCTGAACTTAGGAGAAAACCCGAATTCCAACTGAGGCAAAACCAAAATTAGATCAGACAAAACAAAAGATAAAACACGGAGAAACAAAAGAACCCCCAAAAGCGAAGCAAATAATAAAGGCAAAGAAACCAAAAGAGAAGGGGGACCCATTTTGATCCGAACAAAGTGGGGTGGTTATGTAAGGCATAACAAATGGTGACTCGGCTGGGAAAATGGTTTAACCATTTTCATGAATCTGAAGGATTCAGCTACCTAGAACTCTAGGTTTCTTGAACATCACAACTCCAGTTGGGTCAGTTACAACAAACAAGGTAGAGCTAGAATCTCAAATGTAAGTCAATCAATGGCAACCCCTGAACCTATGTATGTGCTTGATTGTGCATCATTTTTGCATAAGGCTTCTTCATCTTTTGAACCACAATGTGCAAGATTTGAACTACATGAGTTGATTTCCTTCGTGCAATGATATCCTAGGCATTGCTCCGCTGCCAGAAAGGCGTCCATAGCCTCGACAGAGATACCTCTAGTTCTCTCACAACAATTCTCTACTGCTAGATAGGTGTCCATAGCCCCGTTAGAGATACTAGAATCACCCATTCATATTGAATACTCTTTTCTTTTGATAATTCTTTTCATTTTTTTCTTTTGAAGTTTCAGATATTTCATTTAATTCTCATTTTCTTTTCAATATGTCAGATGTTTAACATCTAATCTAGATTGAAAACTACCATGTACCTCATAATAGCACTTGGGAGATCGAATTTTTCACTCAAATCTTACAACACCATAGTCCTAGGACAAATATACCGCTACAAGAGGAGATGATCTTATTGATTAGTGACAAATTCAGGGGAGCCGATGAAGGATTTCTTACTTGGTACCTTGTTTTTCAAAACTTTCAAAACTTTTATTGAAAACAAACATGAAACAAAGAGTTTAGGACAAAATCATCCCATTAGAGAGCCTGAAAATATCTAAACCACTTCTCTCCTAATGACCAAAGCATGCTTCAGATAACAACCCACTGTGTAAAATAGAAAGCAATAGATTAAACACCCCCCCCCAAGAATAGAACAAACAGAAAACCAAAAGGCAAAGAAAGACAAAAAGGAGACAGGGACAAACGTACAAGCAAGAGACTATTTACAGACAAGAGCCACATTATTTACAACAGATTATATACAAAGACTATTTACAAGCAGAAATTATTTATACAAACGTAGTACTTAGCAAAATGCCAACTTCATGATTCAAAATAGTGTTTAAGAAATTGTCCATTGACAGGCAGGGGGACAGGTTCTCCAGTTAAACTACTCAATCAGAAAGCATTTTCTCCTAAGATCCCAGCAATCTGATAAGGACCTAGCCATAGTTTGTCAAACTTTTGGTGGCTGCCCTTCTTTTCATTGGCTTTATCCCATAAGAGTACTAGGTCTGATATCCTAAAGACCTTGATTCTGGCTCTTTTTTCAAACCAACGTTTGACAATATCCTGGTGCCTAAAGAATTTTTGTAAGGCCACATCTCGCTGCTCTTCTAATTTCAACAAAGCGGCTAGTCTTACTTCTATCCTATTGTCACTAGAATAGAACTTCTGCATGAATTCAAGGATAGTTATTTGCAAATGGATAGGAAAAATAGGCTCTTGGCCATATACCAGCTTGAATTGTGAGGTGTTTAAGGCAGCCTTAATCCTAGTCCCATCTGCCCACAATGTGAATCTCAGCTGGGTATGCCAGTCACTAGGGTTATGTTCTAACAGTTTCTTAATCACCCCTAAGAGATTCTTATTGGTAGACTCTGCAACTCTATTACCTTGTGGGTAATAATTTGACAAATACTTCAAGACAATCTTGTGATCATAGGCCCAAGAAATAAACTCAGCAGAAGAGAAAGCAGAACCATTGTCACATACCAGAGCGAAGGGTACCCCAAACTTCGTAGTGATGCATTCGGTGAGGAACTTGATCACTACCTCCGTTGTACTGTTTTTGCAGGGTATAGCCTCTGTCCATCTTGTGCAGTAATCTGTAGCAGTCAAGATGAATTTATGCCCTGCAATAGAGTTTGGGTTAATCACCCCAATAAAATCCAGTGCCCATTGGGCAAATGGCCTTACCTCATAGACTGACTACAGTGGCATGGCTGCATGGCACTCCCTTGGTGTAGAAACTTGGCATGTGTGACATGTTCTCACATGTTGATGGGCATCCTTGAATACACAGGGCCAGTAGTAACCAGATCTAAGAATCTAGTGTGCCAGAGAGTCAGCATAACCATGACCCGTGCCATGCTTCCCATGAAACTCAGAAATCACCTGCTTGGCCTCTTGATGATCAAGGCATCTTAGGTATACCCCCTTAAAATTCCTTTTGTACAACAACCCTCCTTTGAGCATGTAATGAGAAATCTTCAATCTTAGGGCTCTCCTTTGAGTTGCATTCATTCTTGCTGGACATCGATTGTTAAGCATAAAGCAAATGGTATCAATATACCAGGGGTCGTTAGAGAAAGACTGGGTCGTGTATTGCTGATAGATGATGTTGTCCCTAGTATTTGTCATGGACTGAGATAAACCCGTGCCCCTGACTAATTTCATGGGATGTATCTCCAGATCGAATTCTTGCAGGATAGCCATTCATTTGCCCCTTCTTTCCCCCGGCTCGCTCTGCATCAGTAAAGACTTCACAGCTACATCCAGAACTACATCGACGACTTGGCTTCGAAGAATGTAATGCCAGAACTTCTTGATGGCCCAAACTAATGCGAAGGCTTGCTTCTCAAGAGGTGGGTATTTGATTTTGCATTTTTGAATGGAGAACTCATGAATGCGATCGGCCTCTCCTCTGACTCTTCTCCTCGCTGAGTTAGAACGACTGCACAAGAAAGTTCAGATGCAAAAGAATAGATGTAAAACAGTCTAAGATAATTAGGGCTGGTGAGCACAGGTGCCTCTGAGATGGACCGCTTGACTTGCGTGAATGCGGCCTTCACCTCCTCTGTCCACCCTAGCTTGACGTCCTTCTTCATCATTTAGTTTAATGGCTTTACAATCTCTGCAAAGCCTATAATAAATTTCCTTACAAAGTTGATCTTTCCAAAGAAAGACCTTAACTCTTTCTTGCTCCTTGGCCTGGCGATCTTCATAATGGATTCAACCTGATCTGGGTCGATTGAAATCCCTCTTTCAAAAATTATGTGCCCTAATAGCTTCCCTTTAGAAACCCCAAATACACACTTTTTGGGATTAAGGGAAACACCATATTGAATGCATCTCTCAAGAACTTTGGCTAAGTCCGCGGCATGATTGAGTCGATCCTTGGAGAACACTGTTAGGTCGTCTATGTAGACAATGATGAATTTTCCAATTAGGTCCTTGAAAGCTATGTCCATGGCGTGCTGGAAAGTTGCTCCAGCGTTTATCAGACTGAATGGCATTCTTCTGTATGCAAATGTCCCCCACTTTGTAGTGAAAGTTGTTTTCATCCTATCTTCAAAGTCAACCATGACCTGATTATATCCAGAGTAACCATCCAAGAATGACATCATTTGAGATCCATTGACAGTCTACATAACTTCATCTAGAGAAGGAAGTGGGTAATTATCCTTTTTTGAGGCTTTATTCAAATTTCTGAAGTCAACACAGTCTGATCTCCCCATTTTTCTTGCGAACCGGGACTAGGTTGGCTACCCACATTGAATGGCGCACAAGGAAGATTATCGTTGCAGACAACAACTTCTGAACTTCTTTATAGATTAATGGTTCAATCAGAGCATTGACAGGGTGCTACTTCTGTCTAAAGGGTTTAGCTTCGGGCTTCAAGGGGATAGTGTGAGTCATAACCGAAGCATTGAATGTCTGTAGGTCTTCATACCCCCAAGCAATCACAGCAATATCATTTTTGAGTGCCCTCAATATGTCTTCTCTAATTGCTTCAGGGCAGGCCTTCCCAATGTAGAAATTCCTTTCAGGGCCCGAATCAGCCAGGTTAACTGTCTCATATTCGCCTCCTTTTTCTTCAGCTGATGCCTTCTCTCGAGCCCTCAGATCTGAGTCAAAGATCCTCTCCAAAGCCACCATTCCCTTGGGAATGCTATTTCTCTTTAAATTAAGGACCCCTTATGTATCACATTCCTCAGGGCTCCAATCCCCTCGGTCTCTATTGGACTCATCAATAATTTTCCCCTCAAAGACATCTGAGCTTGCTAAAAGGGCTAGAATATGTCGATCATCATCAAAGACCTATAAATTCTTGATGTTGTTAGGAACAGCTGGGGTGGACATCAGTTCCACTGAGAATATTTTGAATTTGGAGCCTTGCATAGGCTCCAAGGTGCTTGCAGCAACAACCAGTGAATCAGCTACCTGATTTTCTTCTCTAGGGATTAAGCTAATCCCAAAAGCATCAAATTCTTCAATCAAGTTCCATACCCAATTTCTGTAGGCTTCCAGCCTTCTTTTGTGACATGTATACTGGCTACACACTTGTTTGACTGCTATTTCCGAATCTCCCTTGACTACCAAGGTTGTGACCTTCTTCTTGTGTGCAAACATTAATCCTCGAGCCAGAGCTTCATATTCTGCCACGTTGTTTGTGCATCAAATTGCAACCTGTAAGAAGCAAATAAGGTTTTACCTTGAGGGTTGGTTAGTACAATTCCAACGCCACTGCCTGTCTTAGACTTGGATCCATCAAATGTAAGGGTCCATAGCTGATCATGGGCTAGGGTTGATTGTTTTGAAGCTGTTATGGGTGCTTGGGTAGAATGAGCCAGGTGTGAGACTCCTTGATCTTTTACTTCAGGTATAAGGGAAGGGTGTTTTGTAAGCTTCTTAGGTGCGATCTCTAATATTGGCTTAGCTATGTCATCTAACCTGTGGCTATCCTTCTGACAACCGCTTGTGTCTTTGGTTAACCTTTTAGGCTTTGGTACATTTGTAGGTGGAGAGGTGTTAAACAAATCTTGGGGCTTCTCCTCATCAGTATACTGATTTGGGCATGTGTCTAGAGTAGGTTTGTTCTGAGAAGGGATTTCTTTTGAAAGTATTGTATCCCTGGTTAACACGGTTGCTTCCTTGGCCTCAAACGAGAAGCAGTCTACAATGGTCTTAGGGCGACTTGTGCCAGCTTCCTCAGCTTGGAAAACATGATTTAAAATGTCCCTGCAGGGTTGACAAGTCAATTCAGAGTGGCTTTGATAATGTACCCTGCACTAGTTAGGGAGCAGGAGACTTTGCAAATCTATATCTGTCCCTAAGACCAATTGGTCTTGTTGTAGCTTTCTAACCAAGGCCTATTGATTTTCATTAATGGTGGGGTCCATTTTTTTTTTTGTTTTGACCTATCTTTAGCATTGAGAACCAAGAAGGTTAGGATTTCCTCACTTTTGTAAACCCCCATCTCAGTTTTGAAAAAGGATACATCATTTAGGAAATCATATTCGATGATGATATGCTTGAGGTGAGGCTCACTTTCAATCCTAATCTGATTAGGAATCCCTTTCCATGATAGCCACATATGTGAAAAGTCAAGGGAAAGATATCCCCCTAAATTTTTCATCAAATCTCGGCTTAGCAGCATGCCATAGGTCTCGAGAATATCTGCCACTTGAATATCTATGTTGGTTAGGATCCTAGGATATGATCCTACTTGAACATGTATATTTCTTAATTCCCCTACCACACTAACCTCTATTTTGTCAAGTTGAATGACCTTCTTATTGGTTTGAATGGGGTTTAATCCTAACTTCTTGCATATGGAAAATGGCATGACATTTCTTGAAGCCCTCGAGTCTAATAAGCAGTTATGTAAGTTCTTGCCAAAAATTCTTAAACTCAAAAGGAAAGGTGGAGTACCTACCTTGTTTCTGTATAAGGCTGCATTCACGTCCCCAACAGGTGTCACCTTGCTCTTTCCTTTTGACTTATCAGCTTGTTCTAGAGCCTTGAACACTATCTCCCTTTGGGTAGGGCACCACTTTAGAATGTCAAAATATGACAAAGAATTTTTTTGTTTCTGCATCTTAGAAAGAATGTCAAATTCTGCATTATAACTTGAATTACTTTTGAAAACAACAGAGGAATTACCCTTGTTATGGAGGTCAGGCGGGCCTTTTGGTGGGGGAGGATTATTATCAGCACTTTGATTTGGGGGCACCATGTGATTAGGAGGTGTTGATGTAGTGAATGGCCCCTTACCTTGATTTCTTAGGAAGTGTCCTCTCTTCGTCTAAAAAGATTTGGCATCATATGAATCCTCCTTTGGTTCATTTTCTTCTTGCCTCGGGAATGAGGGCTCTTCTTCAAAGATATCATAAGCCATTGTAGTATCTAGTGAGCCGCCTCCCTTATGAGGGTTGCCTTAGAATGTTTGGGAATCTTCCTGTGCCATCTTGACCATCTTCTCCACTTCAGGGCAGTTCACCTCAGAATGGGTTGCAGTCTCATGTAGTCTGCACCAATTGGTCATAAAGTTGACGTCGACCACATTTGCAGTATGTGACCTCTCCTAATTTGCTTGATAGTCATGAGAAACTCCCCCATTGTTGGGCCCTGTATTCCATTGCCTGTTGTTGTTGGGCCTTTGATTATATCCTCTGTTTTGGTTTTGATAGCCTATTTGGTTGTAATTGTTGTTATTTTGATAAGTACCCTAGTTACTGCTATTTTGATTAGGGTAATTCCCTTGATTTTGGGAAGGGTTCAACCGAAGCTGAGCCATGTCGTTTGTAACTTGAGACAGTGTTTTCTTCAAGGTTTCTACCTCATTTGTAAGTTGCATTGTCTTCTCACTTTCCACACTCTTAGCAACAGGTGGTTGACCACCTTGATTTGGTGTTCCAATTTGGTTAGGATGACCATGGGAACTTCGAGGAACCTGTGGTTGTTGAAAGAGATTAGGAGTTCCAGTAGCAAAGAATGGAACAGGTGGTTGGGTTTGCAATTCAGATATAGGTCCATAATGGGAAGGAGACATTCCCAGGATAGTATTGAATAGAGGAGTTGGGCTAGACATCTGTTAGCCTATTGAAGGGAAACCTCCTCCTAGGCCTCCTTGTTGAAAACTGATTTGTTGATGCAGCTTAATAGCTAGGTGATAGACTTTGGATAGAGAATCAATCTCAGCTGGTTGCTAGGTTCTTTACAAGAACAAACCAAGAAAGGGGTCTATAACCCTAAAGTAAGCTTGGATATCACTATCCTCAGTGACTAAATAGGGATCTTGCAATCTCCTATACATTCGCTGGAACCTGGTATTGAATAAAGGCAAGGGTTCACCTGGTTCCTTTCTGATGGTAGCGAATTGGTGATATAAAAGAGCTGGATCCACATAGATTCTAAACTGATTAATGAAAGCATTTTCCAAGTGTGTCCATCTTAGAATGGAGCCTTGAGGGAGATTAAGGTACCAATTGTAGGCCATATCCCCTAAGGAATAAGTAAACAACCTACAGACTACATCCTGGTGGGCTATCTGAGCTCTAGTACAAGCATCCTTAAAAGCTTGTATGTGCTCTTCAGCACTCCTTGATTCACCATGAATGTACTTAGGACAAAATTTCTCAGGGTTCTTAGGCAGGTCATGAAAACCTCCAGGAATAGTCCCCAATGGAAAGGGATTATTCTAAAAGATTGCCATTGGTGGCGGTGGTGGTTGAGCCAGCTGTTGTATGGGTTGAACTAGTTGTGATGAAAATTGAGATGGACGTGATGGTGGATTGATAGGTATCCACTGGGGTATTCGTGAAAAGCCTAGTGGAGTGAGCGGAGCTGATAAAGGTGGTATGATGATTGCCCCAACCTTACGACTCTTGTGTCTTATTGGGGTATTGAGTTCTATCAAAGGTGGTGGATTTTTGGCTGATCGAAGAACTCTATGGGACTTCTCTGGGGATGAGAACCCAGCTTTATCCAGCTTTCCCTTTTAGGCCCTCCTTCTAGCGCAAGTTCCTGTTGATGGCAATTTTGGCACCACAACAATGCAAGCAGAATATTGCTATTCTACTTCTCCTGAAAGAGAAAGGCAACACATGGATGCCTTAGCTCCCAAGGTCTTGGTAGTTGGGTCTCAATTGTGCTAATGTCCCTCAGTGGTCAATGCAATAGTAATATTCAAGGGGCCTACTGGTGTTGAGCTTTTGGATCATTCTAAGATCAAGCATGAAAATAAAACCTACTTTAACAGGGGTTTTAAAGAAACAACAAAAGATAGATCAGGGTTTTGAAACAGAAAAATAACAACAGTTCATCCAATCTTAACCAGACTTGCTAACTTCAAGGAATTATAAACTAAAATTGCAGAACAAGATAAGCTTGTGATTGACACACAACCTCTTTCATTCACAGTGCTAATTTGAATAACAAATTTTTAGCTACCATTAAATAAAACACAAATAACCTTTCATTCCTTGGAGGCTTCACAAATCAAATGATCAAATTAAGATAAATATCATTCAGGAATACAACATGAAGTAAATTAAACTCTGATTGTTTCTACTGTTATTAAAACAGATAAACAATATTTACAAAGCTAGAACAATCACCAGTGTATAGAGAATCTGAAGCTCCAGATTGTTTCCAACTATACTAAGAGAATTCAGAAAATACATTACAATCTATACTAAAATCTAACTGCTAACCAAGAAGACAAAAAGAAGCTCTTATCACTGAGAATCAAGATGCAACTCTATCTCTTTCTGTTAACTGACTAACCCCTAACAGTTCTTAGCCTAAAAGTTCTTTAATCCTAGAAGTGCTAACAATAAAAGTTCTGACTTTGAATTTCTAACTCTAGAAGTTCCAACCTTTACAAAGAGGAAAGAATGCCTTATATACAAAATGTACAAGAAAGGATGCGCTGTCCCTTGCACTAGGGTTTACAAAATATCTGCATCCTATAGGAGAGTCGGTTCTCAGATCTTTTGAAGAAAATCGGTTGTGCATTCAATGTGAATCCTCATTGTCCATGCTGATGAAGGATTTCTACCCGTAGGGTAAGCCTTTTTAGATATTTTGACAACTACAACATTAACTCTAGCATCTACATGTCCAACTTTGAACTCTCTTGCAGTCCACCTTGAATGCTTAGAATATCCTCATTAATACCAAACTACCTCTATCAGTGGTCGCCACAGCTGTCCCTCTGAGTCATGGTTTCTTCTGTCACTCGGATTCCTTCTTGTTCTGGGACTCCTCTGCTTGTTGACCACCTTTTGGAAGCGCCATCAGGCCTCCTTGTAGATTTGAACACCATCGCCCGAACAAATTCGTCACCAACCGTTCTCAGAAAGAGTCCATCTGATTTGCATTATGTTGGTCTTCTACAGAGGTGGTCAATTGATCAAACTGTTGAAGGTCAGCCCTCTTAGCTCCTCCTAATTGGTTAGACACTTACACGTAGGACTCTTTGGTGGTCAAAAGTGGCTCGCTCGCTTAGTGTCACATGTCGGTGAGACACCCCTAGTGTCTCCCCGATATGACTTCATCCCCCAGCGGCTATCTTCCTCGAGCTTCAGATTGTCCATTTCACTGTGACTTACTTTCTTTGCTAGGACCTCTTAGCAAAGACATGATCCTTCACTGAGCTCCGCTTCTTTGGGGAGGGCCCCTTTTCTGTTGGCAGGACCTAGGCGCCTCGGCAAGACCTCTTGGTGTAGGTCTTTTCCTCCGCAAACTCACTCCGTGTCGCTGAGACTTATTAGAATCGGGGAGAGATTACCCCGATCTCTCCTCTCTTACCGAGCCCCTTTTCTTTTGGTGTGACCGCATCCCTTCGCTAAGACCACATGGCAAAGCTTTTGTTTTCCTTTGGAGTCTCCCCGACATCCTCCTTCACTAGGAAATCCATCGCTGTCGGCAAGACCTTCATGAGTCGGTGAGAAATTACACCGAGTCCCATATCCTTCGGCGAGCTCATCTTATAAGTAGGATCCCTCCCCTTCGGCTAAAATTTTCACCGAAGGCAACACCTCTTGGCGACCTCGCCCTACTGTCGCCGAGACCATATGTATCGGCAGGACCTTTCTGTACTCACACCGATGCATTTTCTTTGTTGCACATGTGTCACTATAGCATTCTCTTGTCGGGGAGATGTCTTGCAGACATATTATGTCTCGACGAAAGCCTCCGTATGTTCTTTCTTTGGTCGCCGAGACATACTAATTCTCTCGCCGAATACCCTTGATAGAATCCCTTTGCGGCATGTTGGTGTGACTTTATGAATTCGCCGAGACCATATGCCAAAGGTTTTATCCTTCAGTGAACCTTCGATTTCATTTGGGGCCTCCTTCCTTGTCGCCGAGACTTTAGCACTTCGGCCAAACTTCCCGCGAAAGGTGAACCACTCTCTCCGAACTTGTTCTTATCGACGATCGGCAAGACTTTGAGATTTCACTGAGACATCTCTCTGAAGATAAACTTATGCCGATGGGAAACTCCTAGTCGTCGAGACTTTTGCATTCTTCCACTGGAGACATCCTTGTCAGCATGACTGTAGCCATTCGCTGAGACTTAATTGAGTTCATGGAGGGCTCGTGTGATCGGCTAGAATTTTTGCGTTGGTAAGACATCATAACGAAGGCACTTCATTCTCTTGGAGTCTTACCAACTTCTTTCTGTTCTTTCTGAGCTCCTTTGTTTCCGTGTCGGTATGACCTTCCCTCTTTGGTCAGACATCATGCTGAAGGTTTTATCCTTTGGAGATTTTCCATTTCGGGGAGACACTGATGTAGTCACACCGAAATGAAACCTTTGCTAGGTGGTTCATTGTAGCACCCACTTGTCAGAAAGATGTCTTGTAGACACCTCATGTCTCGACGAGGACCTTACTAATTCATCCCTTTGTCGCTATGGCATACTGATTTTCTCGTCGAAGACCACCCTTTGAAATCCCTTAGTGTGACATCGGTGTGACCACCCATCGTTGCCGAGACCTCCGGGTGATGCTATGAAGCTTCGCTGATATGTTGACTCTTCCTGTTTCAGCAAGACTCCAGGTGTTCGGTGAGAGCACGTACCGAAGGGAACGACTCACGCCGACGCTTACGTTGGTGGTGGCACTGTTAGTGAGACTCCTCAGATTTTCCAAGACATTTTGACGAAGAAAACCCCTCATGCTGAAAGGAAAACCCCTAGTCGCTAAAACAATGAAAATCCTTTGCCGATATGCATCCACATGTGACTTCTGATCACCGTGACCTCTCAGGGGTCTGATTTTTCATGACTGACTGGATTGAGGGATGCCTTCCAGGTGAGCTCCCTTGACAAATATCATCCTGCATGTGATTCAATCCTGCACTCAACAAAGAAAACCACAGTAGAGATTGTACAAATAGAAATTAAATAGTCAAAATCATTATTGAAACGAATCCTATGGCAGTAGGGTACCATTAAATTTTCAAACAAAAAGATCATACAAACAGTTTGGGTTTCAGGCCTACCCATGGAATCCAAGCCAGGGAGGAATTTCAGAGAATTCTGAGTTGAGCGGATTCTAGCGGAATAGGCATGAAACACCATTAGAAACTCAATCCGATCACTATGAAACCAGAAACAACATGCGAGATCTTCAAAGTAGCATAAGGGAAACATAAAATGCATTAATATTTATTAACTGGCCCTACTTCTTAACTCTTGACATTTCACCAGATTCCAGGGAAATCCGTGCGGGATGGATTTCCGCGAAGGAGAAGACATTCTGAAAAATCCGGAATAGACAGGGAACAACGAACTTTGGGAAAATCCAGAGGAGACAAAAAACTGCTAAAATTCGGACCAAGAGAAGGAAAGCTGCGAAAAAAGAAGACATCGGGAAAATCCAGTCCATGCAGAATTCCGCGAAGACCAAAGATCCCCGAACAACAAACGCTCAGCTGGAGTTCAATCAAGATCCGGGAAAATCTAGATGGGGTGGAAAATCCCGAACTCAGGAGAAAACCCAAATTCCAATTGAGGCAGAACCAAAATTAGATCAGATAGAACAAAAGATAAAACACGGAGAAATAGAAGAACCCCCAAAAGCGAAGCAAATAATAAAGGAAAAGAAACCAAAAGACAAGGGGGACCCATTTTGATCCAGAACAAAGTGGGGTGGTTATGCAAGGCATAACAATTCCTTGAAAGAGAAATATGAAGAATGTAGCCAAATTACTGATAGAGTTAATTAGTTGGAACTTGAATTTGAATAATCCAAAAACAATGAAGAAGAACTTGAAAAGTAAATTGTTGATCTCAAAGATGAACTTGCTACTGCAAATAAATTTAAGGAGAAGTTCAAGATTAGCTTAGCTAAGCTTGATGAACTGATTAAAAGTTAGAGGACTGAAGGTGACAAGTGATGAATTGGATACGGAGAAGGATAATGTTGTAGATTTGGACAAAGGAGATTTAGGCAAGGAAATCATATGAACAAAATTTGAAGATATCCGGTAAGACAACCTAATCCTCAAAGCTTCAATGGTTACTATTTTGTTTGTAATAAATTTGGTCATATGGCTACTCAATGTAGAAGTAGAATGAACTCAAGTGGTCCATCATTCTCTGGTCAGTGCTTTAATTACAATAAGTATGGTCATAAGTCAAATGAATGCAAAAATATGATGAACAACTTTCATAGAGATGTTAGATGTTATACATGCAATAGATTTGGCCATATTGCTAACCAGTGTAGATCAAGAGAAAATCAATGGAACAACTGGTCTAGACAAAGAAATGTGATGTGCTACAATTGCAACAAATCTGGTCACATTGCTAGATTTTGTAGAAGCAAAAAGGGTCTAATAAATCAAAGAAGAAACATGCAGAAGGATGAAAAGGGAAAAGGAAAAATTGGTACAAATGAGATCAGGAGGAAAATCAAGAAGATATGGGTGAAGAGGAGTCCCTCTGTTGTAGGAAATGAGCCAACACCAGAATCTGGTTCTGGTAATTCCTTCGGGAATCAGTTCATGGCCTCTGCCCTAGGGGGAGTTCTTAAGAAAAACTTTTAACCCCCTTGTCGGTAGTTGATACTAGGATATGGATGAGTGCAGTGATTGCATTGATGATCTACAGATGCTGCTGAAATAGTTGGAGAGAGTATTTATGTAGAGTTGAAGGTCTGTAGAAGAATTTTCTTTGGCAGTTTGAGAAAACAGGGTATCTAGATGAGTTAGGGAAAAAGTATTTATTGCGACAAAAATTTAGGTGTGTGAATGATAAAAGGTCATTTGTATTCTTCATTTGTCACTTTACACTTTGAGAAGAAGAAGTTTGGAGAGCTCTGAAGTTTAGATTATGCCAATGGGCTATGAAGTTGGGGATAAAATCTTGGAATTATATGCACAACATTTGTTGAGTAAACCTTAGGATTCGACATAAGAGAGGTTTAGAAACTATGAAGAAAAAGATATGCAAGTACATGACCAGTTGAAGAAGCCTATGATAGTCAGGAAGGTGAGAAGGGAAGTTGAAGCCTTTGCAGAGAGAATGGGTATATCTACAAAAGCTATAAGAGAAGCTAGAAGAAAAAGAGAACAAGCTGAAGAAAGAGAGCCAACTAAAACTAAGTCTGCTAGTCCGACAACACCCTCTGCTTGAACTAGATCCACAAGGAGCTTTGCACTTTCATCTGGTCCTGCAAAACATTCAAGCCATGTGAAATCTCAGGCCAAGACATCCGAGAGAGAAGAAAAGAGGAAGAAGGATACAAGAAAAAGAGTCTATGTTGTTGTTTTAGAAGATGAGGAAACATAATCTGATGAAGTGAGAGAAATTAAGAATCAAGGAACAAAGGAAACAACAGTCTCTAAGGACAAGCCCTCCGGTGAAGAAGAGAAAGCAAAGAAGAAGATGAAAACTGACAAACTAGGTATTTCTGTAAAGGAAGTTGAGAGAGGCATAATCAAGGATGGTAATCTTAAGCCACTATGTGAATGGTATGATCCCTTTGACAATGCTGGTCAAAGAATTCTTGAAGAAGCAACAATAAAGTATTTGAATGCTTTCAATTTGACTCTCATTGAGATCATGTCCCAGTTGCCTTAGGGACTATATGAAGTTTTGGAAATGAGGAGAGTGAATGCAAGAACTGAAGATGAGTAGATGAGAGAGTGAATTCTCGCAGATTTATGTCTGGTGATGTCTATTGAGGAAATGAAGGAAATTTTGAATGGTGCTAAGAAGGATTTCAAGATCAAAACAAGAGTAAACAAGCTTATGATTGGTTGGACTGAAGAGGTAGCAAAAGAAACTCAAAGAATTTTAAAGGAAGTTTTGTTAAAGAATAGAATCAATGTTGTTTCTGAAGTAGGTCATGATGAAGATATTGCATCTGGTATGATGGTTGAAGAGGTAAAATAAGGTATAGTTGAGGACACTCAAATTCCTCTTGATGTGCATAATACAATAGTTCCTATGGAGACTGAAGCTCCTGAAGGTGTGACAATTAAAGAAGTTGAGATTCCTAAAGACAAGCAAGAATTTGTAGCTAAGGAAATAGTGTTTGAAGAAAAGAAGGTTGAAGTAAAAGAAGTTCCTATGGAAGCAAGAGACACTGTAGAGGTAGTGAAGAAATTTATGGAAGTGCAACAAGAATATTTTAACTTTAAATTGGGTGAAGGTCCTATTAATTTGGCTAATTTGTCTCTGATTTAGAAATTGAAAGTTGCATCATTTGCTCAGGTGAAAGTTAGGGAAGAATTGTTGAAGTCTCACATTGAGGATAGTGAGCTATTGAGTCTTGCATCTGGTATTTTGGAGAAGATCATGCCTTCTCATGTCAAGGATCCATTTGGTTCTCCCTCCGGTGAGTTGAAGAAGCTTACTAATTATGTAAGTACTCATTTTGATTCCCTTGAAAAGTCAACCGAGGACAAGGTACAAAAGGAATTTGATGATAAAAGGTTCGATAGGGTAAAGTGCATGATTGCTAATGAAAAATCATTATTAGCTACCCTTGTGAAGAATATTCAGAGTGCACTATCTGAAGGAGGAAATGTCTATAAGTCATGTTTATCTTTGTCTAAATTTATTGAGGACAATGAGAAGAAGATTAAGGATCATGAGAAATAGTTAGCTGATATTTCTGAAGCCTTTGATCTCCTAATTGTTCCTGTGAGAAAGGATGAAGGTCAAGTTATTTAACTAATTGACAAGATAAAGATCTTGAAGCATGATAATGATAGAATTATGGAAAGAGCATGCGAGCTTAGAGGCCTAACAGAAGATGGAAACAATATTGAGTGCATTGAAGGAAGCACAAGAAGCTTTGGTGGTTAGTGATCCGGTGAACCTTGAGTCTGTAGAGATGCAATCTTATCTATTATGTGGTCACATGACTATCTTGGAGAGTCTCAAGAAGGGCTAGGACACAAATTTGAACCTATTGAAGAATAATTTTGTAGATCTATTCAAGTTTATGTAGGTTGTAGAAGCATATTTGTACATAAGCTGTTTGTGCATAGAGCTTTTTGTTTGATTTTTGGTATGCGGATTCCTAGATTTTCCATTGATGTCAAAGGGGGAGAGTAGGACAGTGGAAAAATTCCTTAATCATCTCAGGGGGAGTTGTGTTTTTGGAGTTTTGAAGGTTGGCAGTGTATTCATGTTGGTACTGATCTGACACTTAGTCATTTTTCACTAAGTGTTGCCATCAATGCCAAAGGGGGAGATTGTTGGAAAGACACTACACAAGTCATCAGGTGTTGTCATTGATGGCAACCCTAGTTAGTGATTCAATCCACATGTCAACATTTGATCATACTGAAAGTCAGATTGAAGCTTTGTAATTAACTATCAAACTAGAACATAACATCTGACAAAATTGTGTTCATTGATTCATATGCAAATTTTCTGTTATCATTTTAAGTTTTGGATCTTAGTGAAGGTTGTTTAGTATATGATCTATGTTATCCTTGAATCTGAGAGCCTCATATCAATATGTGTGCAAGTTAGAAGATCCGGTTGATTGTTTTTCCTATTCATCTGTGCAAGGAGGCCGACTTGGTGAATATAGCGTGTTGTGGATCTTCGAGGAGTAATTGTTTGAAGTATTTTATGCTTTAGCATGTTGTTTTGGGTCGTCACTATGTTGTGGCCAACTTTGGTTGGTGCGCATTGAAAATCATTTGTGATTTGAGCCAACAATTTGTAAATATCTTTCTATTTTGTTGAAGCTGACATGTAGTGATTAAATCCTCAGTAGTAGATATATATATAAAAACTAATTTTTTATATCATTTGGATATATGTACGAAGTGTGTTGTGAAAAGTCAGAGCGATTAATGCACAATTTCACTTGCACATAAAATATTTGTGATGTGAAATGAAGCAGAACATAGCAGAAGAGCAGAATCAGACAGAAGGTCAAGAAAGCAATTAATGTGCTTAACCGGAACTGTAATCAGGCATATTAGTAGATGCTATTTTTTCAGTTCAAATATTTTGGATGTAATCCAAATATTGTAAGACAATGAGTCTTCATTTTGTATCTGAGCAGTAAGTTGTAGGTAGTGTGCCTAAATGCATGTGCATTCATTTTGTAAACACTTATTTATGAGTATACTCATATTGTGGATTGGCCTTCCATTGTGGTTTTTCCCCTAACAGGGTTTCCACGTAAAAAATCCTTGTGTTATGGTGTTATGGTTTTTTGCTTTATGTTGTTGCATCTCTCTTTTGGTTCAATGTTGTAAGTGGTTTAAATATTAGATTAATAAAGTTAAAAATTGGAGAACACTGATTCAACCCCCCTCTTAGTGTTCCTTGATTCCAACAACTCATGCCAAGCTTCCCAAGTTGAGACCATTGTCCTTATAGAGATCTTTAAGCAGTTCACTCAAATTTAAAATATTCAGATCCTTGGCTTCTTCAATAGCAAATATTTTAGAATCAAACCTTCTAGGGAGATATCTAAGCACATTTTTCACAACAACCTTCTCTTCCAAACTCACCAAGACCTTGGATAGCGTTGAAAAATTCATCAACCTAGAGCATGAATGTAGCAATATTATGATCTTCTCTCATCTTCTTACCTTCAAACTGAGCTTTGTAAGTTTTCATCTTTTTCTCTTTGAATTTTTCATCACCTTCATAGATCATCTCCAATTTATCCCATATGACTTTTATTGGTTTGCGTTGCATCACTTTCACAAATTTAGAATTAGTCAATCCACATAAAATAGCATTCATTGCCTTAGCATTGAGTTCTCAAGCCTACTTTTTGTCCTAATCCCTAGGAGGGTTTTTAGGAGGTTCATATCCTTCTACTAATAACATCCAGATGTCCATTCCTAAATCCATCAAATAGGATTCCATCTTAACTTTCCAAAATGAAAAATTGGATCCATCAAAGATGAGTGTTTTATTCTAAAAAAAACTTTCTTTTGTCATCCAAAACCTACCTTAAGTTGTTAAACTTCTTCAAAGGAACTTAGCTCTGATACCAATTGAAGGGCACACAATCTACTGAGAGGGGGGGTGAATCAGTAGATCTAAATAATTTTGGAATTCTTAACTTTTGCTATAGTTATATGATTCCTCATTTCAAACCCCACATAAGCACAAACAAAACACAATAGAATAAATCACACACAAGTGAACACCGGATATATGTGGAAAACCTAAGATGGGAAAAACCACAGTGAGAATAGATGCTTGGATCTATTATACAAATCTAGCCTCACAATTCAGAAATATATAAATGAATTTTACACACTGAAGTAGGCACCAACCTACCAGAGGCAACAATCCCATAATGTGCTTGTAGGAACCAACCTATATGAGACACCAATTGTAAGGAAGCTAAGGTAGCGAAACAACTTCCTACACTAATCTTGAGAAGAAAATAATGCAAAAATTTTACAGATCTTTAACAATTATAGAAACTTAAATAGAAATAAACATAAATATCATGCATACCACGACATAGTGATTTACGTGGGGAAAACCCTTTTGGGAGAAAAATCCCATACTCCAAAAGCTTCCTAATATATTATTTAGAAATCACAAAGATTACAACATACTCGCAAAGGAAGCTTCTCATAGGAGTATCACCAACCAGAGATTTAGAGACAATACAATTGATATTAGACTCTCAATTTACATCACATCTACAATCGTAGTACAACGCCCTCATAAAATAGGGTTAATTTCTAGGGCAAGACATGCCAACAAAATATCCACCATTAGATCCAAAACCTAATAATTAATGGTCTAGATTTATAGTCTCATTTATTTAATGTATGTTAACAATTTTAGGAGTTTCCTGAAAAAGTTAACAAAAAATTGTTCAGACGCATCCCACTCCTCCCCTTGTTTCCATTGTATATTACACCTATCAGTGTAACTAGGATGTATATATATATATCCTATCAAAAATAACCTTTATATAATTGTAAGGTTGAGACACAATTTCCCAAAAAATCTCCCACTTGTCGAACACCTTACAAGAGCAATGAGGAATAAACATTGTCTCTTAATTGCTAGGGGCCAAAAGACCCATAATATCTGAGCACCATTTGAACTTCTCTATGCTCACAAGCTTAGTTAAAGAATAAAAAACATTCATTAAAGTCTCTACCTTAACCAACTTCACCCTGCCATCTTCGACCATATCTCAAATAAAATGATACTGTACATCAATGTGCTTGGTCCTGACAGGAAATGTCGGGTTCTTGGCTAGACATATCACACTCTGACTGTCACAATAAACTGTCACTATGCCTTGTTTTATTCCAATATCTGAACAAAGTCTCTTAAGCAAAATGACTTCTTTACAATCATGAGGAAATACCATATACTCAGCTTCAGTAGTGGACAAAGCAACCGTAACTTGTCGCTTACTCATCCAACTAATTGCACCACCAAATAATGTAAGCACATAAGCACTGGTGGATCATTTTCTATCAATATCAAGTGCCCAGTATAAATCTACATAACCATGAATATCAAGGGAAATCTCATCTTTAGTCATATTACTAGATGATAACACAAGGAATAATTTAAGGTACTGTGCAAATATTTGAAGACTCTTTCAACTGCATCCCAATGAACTCTATCAGGAATAGACATATATTTGGAAAGAACTCCCACTGCTTGGGCATGTATGGTCTAGTAAAAACCATAACATACATCAAACTTCCAACTGCACTCTAGTAAGGTACTCTACTCATCTCTTCCATCTCTAATGGAGATGTTGGAAAATCTGAAATAGATAACTTTGATTCCAATAGAAAGGGGAACACACAATATTTCTCTAGAATCCTACATGTTAAATCTTTGTAAAATTGAATTGACATACTTACTTTTTCCAAGCCATAGCTTTTTTTTCACTCTATCTCTTTTAATTTCCATCCCAAGAATGTGTCTGGCTACACCAAGATCTTTCATTTCAAATTTAGTAGCAAGTTAAGATTTCAGTTTTGAAATCATACCTTTCCCTTTTCCAATAAATAACATATCATCAACATATAATGCAATAAATAGGAAATGATCACCATTAGTTTTATGATAATAAAAAATGATCTAATTTAGAATACTCAAATCCAAAACTCAACACATATGTATCAAATTTTTGGTACCACATCCTAGGACTTGATTTTAAGCCATACAAATGTTTCTTCAATTTGTAAACCAATTTACTTTTCCATTTCACCATGTAGTGCTCTAGCCGTGTCATATAAATATACTCCTCCAAGTCACCATGAAGGAAAGAAGTTTTCACATCCATTTTCTCAACCTCTAAATCATAAGTAGTAGTGATAGCAAGAAAAAATCTAATGGATGTCAATTTTGCAATAGAGAGAATATCTCACCGTAATTAATACCTCAACTTGAGAGTAACCATTCACAACCAACCTTGTTTTATACTTCTCAATACTTCCATTTGAACCAATATTTTTCTTGAACACCCATTTGCAACCAACAAGTTTTCGTCCTTCAGGAAATGGTACAAGATCCCATGTATCATTCTTTTTCAAAGATGCCATTTCTTCATCCATAGCAATATTCTAGGATCCTACATCATTCAATGCCTCTTCTACAGATATAGGTTCATCCATATTAGTATTCAAAGAAAAAATACATCTCCAATCATCAGGTGTATACCTTTTAGGTGGTTGTCTATGCCTTGTGGACCTACCGACAAGTGAGTTGGAGGTTCTTCCTCCTCTTCTAAAGATTCAAAGCTAGATGAGCTCTCCTCAACTTCTTGTCTATCCATGGGCCTCGATTCAACTTTCTTAGGAGGAAACTGAATCACATCTTCCTGTTTACTTTGTTCTGGCTACAATGTAACATAAGAAGGCTTAGTTTCTCTAAAAATAACACTTCTACTATGTATTACCTTCTATGCAATGAGAAGCTTGTATCCTTTCACACCATAACTATATCTGATGAAAATACAATTCACAAAATTATTCTCTAACTTTGTTCGTTTCTCCTTTGGCACATGTGCATATGCCTTGCAACCAAAAAATATAAGATGTCTTAATGAAGGCTTGCGACTACACCATGAATCTATAGGTGTCTTATTAACAAGAGCTGATGTAGGACACCTGTTAATCAGGTAACAAGTAGTAGCAACAACTTCAAACCAAAACCTTTGTTCTAGTCCAACACCACTCAACATACTCCTAGCCTTCTCCATTAGTGTCCTGCTCATTCTTTTTGCAAATCCATTATGTTGTGGAGAATACAGAGTTTTCTTCTATCGATGAATACCACAATATTTATAGAATGTATCAAAATCATTAGAGAAAAATTCACTGCCATTATCATTCCTCAAACATTTTATTTTCTTTCCAATCCATAACTCAACCATTGCTTTAAATTCTTTAAATCGACTGAAAAATTTAGATTTATTCTTTAGAAAATATACCCATGTCCTTCTACTATAATCATCAATAAATGAAATATAATATGTGGATTTACCAATCAAAGGAGAATCTACAAGACCAAACACATCATAATGAATAAGATCCAATACACCACAATATTTATGAGAACTCGAGTAAAATTGAACACGGTTTTGTTTTCCATAAATGCAATACTCACAAAATTCAAATTCAAGATTACAATGAGATAAACCTTCAACAAGGTTTTTATTTTTTAAGGTCCTTAGACCCTTTTCTCCAATGTGGCCAAGTCTCTTGTTGCATAATATAGTTTTCTCTATAGGGAACTTTGATTAAGAAGAAAGAGCACCCTTGGGTACCCAGAAGCTATGACCATCTGTTGAAGGTGAAATCCTCACCTCTTCCATAGACTTTCTTTACACAAAAGTACTATTGCACTCAATAGTGCGTGCATCAAACTTATACAATGTGGCATATCTAACACCTCTAGCAATCACCATAGCACCTCTAACCATCTTGCATCATGCATAAAAATTACTACCTGCACACCTGCATCTATTAGTTTGCTTACAAATAATAGATTTCATGCTAATCTAGGGATATGCAACACACCATTAATCCTTTTTATTCGACCATCAAGAAACCTAATTTTAACTTTACCATGGCCGACAGTGTATAAATGAGAATCACCACCCAAGTACACCTTACCTCCATCAAATTATTCATATTTAGAAAGCCAATCTCTATTAAAGGTCATATGGAAAGATGCATCTGAGTTAATTAACCATGCATCATTACCTGCACAAGTTTCCAAAGCTGCAATGAATGCATCACCATCTTCCTTCTCGAACTCAGAATAAAAATCAAATTTCTTCTTTTTCTTCTTCTTTTATTCTTTTAATTCCTTGCGAACATGTCCAGGCTTACTGTAGTTCCATAAAAAAACTTTGGACTTTCTAGGAGATTTAGATTTTCCCCTAGACTTGGATTTGTCATGCTTCTCATTTTTGTTTCCTTTTTCCTTAGGTCTTCCATGAACATTTAGGGCCTCCTTGGTAGTGATGGATACCTTCCTCCTCATCTCTTTAGAAAGAAAAAAACCCACATCTCCAGTCTTCAAAATAACACAAGTACTCTCAATAGCCATAACAAGAGAATCCCATGAATTAGTCAAAGAACAAAGCAAGATTTGACATTTTTTCTCATCCATTTTGACACCAACTAATGCCAATTGAGCCACCAAAATATTGAATGCTTCCAGGTGGTCTGTGATTCATCCACCCTCTTCCATTCTCAAGGAATGCAACTTCTTCCTCAAAAAAATCTTGTTCACCAAAGATTTGGCTTGATACATCTCACCAAAATTTTTCCAAATTTTCTATGTAGAGGTCTCCTAATGGAAATTAATTAAAATAGATTCTTCCAAGAACAATTTGATTAGACCCTTGGCTTTATGGTCCATAACATCATATTGAGTAGCCTGAGTAGGATCTATAGGCCTTGAACATTCTCATCAACAACATTCCATAGATCTTGATCTATCAACAAATCCTCCATCTTTAGCTTCCACATCTCAAAATTATTTCTAGAAAATTTCTCCACCCCTATTCTCCTTGATGAACTTGCCATATGAAAATTCTTGCAACCAAAATCACAAAGTATCTTCTGCACAATCTCCCACTAAAATCTGGATTAGTTCAAAATACCCAACAATCCACAATCAAAACCAAATGTGATTAGGATTTGATACCATTTATAATGAAGCTAAGGTAGCAAAAAAACTTTCTACACTAATCATGAGAAGAGAATAATGCAATTTTTTTACAAATCTTTAATAGTTACATAAACTTAAACAAAATAAAACATAAATATCATGCATACCCCGACACAATGATTTACATGGGGAAAACCCTTTTAGGAGAAAAATCCCACACTCCAAAAGTTGTCCAATATATTATTCAAAAATCACAAAGATTACAATATACTTGTAGAGAAAACTTCTCATAGGAGTATCACCAACTAGAGATCTAGAGATAATACAACTGCTATTAGACTCCAAAATACATTATCGTCTACAATCATAATACAACACCCTTATAAAATAGGTTACTTTCTAGGAGAAGACTGACCAACAAAATATCCACCATTAGATCTAAAACCTAATAATTAATGGTCTAGATTTACAATGTATCATTTATTTAATGTATGTTGGCCATTTTAGGAGTTTCCTAAAAAAGTTAACAAAAAATTGTTCACATGCATCCCACTCCTCCCCTTGCTGCCATTGTATATTACACCTATCATTGTAACTAGGAAATATATATCTATATATCCTATCAACAATAACCTTTATATAATTTCAAGGTTCAGACATAATTTCCCAACAAATCTCCCACTTGTTGAACACCTTACAAGAGCAATGGGAGGGAGTAAACATTGTCTCTTAATTGCTAGGAACCAAAAGGTCCATAATCTCTTAACACTATTTGAACTTCTTTGTGCTCACAAGCTTAGTTAAAGAATCAATAACATTCATCAAAGTCTCTACCTTAACTAGCTTCACCCTGCCATCTTTGACCATATCTCGAATAAAATGATATTGTACATCAATGTGCTTGGTCCTGGCATGAAATATGTCGAGTTCTTGGCTAGACATATCACACTTTGACTGTCACAATAAATTGTCACTACGCCTTGTTTTATTCCAATGTCTGAACACAGTCTCTTAAGCCAAATGGATTCTTTACAAGCATGAGTAGCTACCATATACTCTGCTTCAGTAGTGGACAAAGAAACCACAACCTATCACTTACTCATCCAACTGATTGCACCACCAAATAATGTAAACACATAAGCACTAGTGGATTGTTTGTTATCAATATCACCTGCCCAGTTTGAATCCAAATAACCTTGAATATCAAGGGAAATGTCATCTTCATTCATATTACTAGATGATAACTGTAGAAACTCGAAATGTCTTGATCGACATCATGCATCGATTTTGATTCACTAACACCAATTCTTCCTTAATCACTTCTTTACTAACCATTTAATTGAATAATCTTTATTTAATTAAATTCATCAAATTTCCTCATTTAATCAGATAATATACTTTATTAGGTTATTTCATCATTTTCTATCAGGTAAAAGTACAAAGCTATGTCACACTTTTATAAAGGAAACGACCAACACTAATCTAACTTTTAAACTTGAGTCACTAGAAAGTGACATATGTTTTGTATTTTGAAATGATGTAAACTAATAAAATGTGTATATTTTATTATATTTTATGTTTATATTTTTTTGAAAAAATTTAAAAATTATTTGAATATAGTTTTCTATAAATTAACACTATAATTTAGTTGTTGATAAAATGCTAAAAAATGATGATACATGAGATGCCAAGGTTTATATAGTAAATTTTCTTTCTTTTCCTTTAATTTTTTTTTGTATATTTATAACTAAAAACTTTAGGGCATGAATTTTTTTTTTTTCAATTTTAATGAATATATATTTTTAAATAAATATTTAAATGTGTGTGTATTGAAACATGACTATTTCCACTCGAAGTCAAATTTTATATTAAATATTTATCTAAAATAAAAAACAAATTATACTATCTTAATCTAGATTCTTTTTTCTAGGGCATCATATTTTTAATTTTTTTTTAATAAGTTATAGTATTTTTCTTGACATGGTAATCAATTGAATATTTTTGTGTTGATAACCTACTTTTAGTAAAAAGTAAAAATAAAATATAAATAATAATTGAACTATTAAAATAAATATATATTTGAAAACTACACTTATGGATCTACAAAATGGGCATTTTTACATTTTTTTAAAATGTTATTTATATGAGTAGGAGTTGTTGAAACATTAAATTTTCAAATAATTCTAATTTTTTAGTAAATTGACATCAAAGTGGTGCTACATATGCATTTAGCCAACAATTTTAGTTGGAAAAGTTGTAGACATATTTAACTTACCTAGAATGAATCTTACTAGATCATATGTTTGACCAACATTTATTTTTAGTTATAAATACTAAAATTCACTTGCGCTAATAAGTTGGCCGAAAGTGTGACATAGCTTTGTACTTTTATCCCGCCGTTAATTAAATAAATTAACTTTATTTAATTAAATCATAAAGTCATCTCCTTTAATTAAATAAGTCAACTTCATTTAATTAAATCTTAAAGTCATCTCTCTTAATTAAATAAATCAACTTTATTTGATTGAATCTAATGTTCTTCATTTAATTGAATAAATCAAATTTATTTAATTAAATCCCTAATCTCTCAACTATCCTCTCATTTGTTTTAAATAAATCTAAATATCTAAATCAAATGTCAAATCAAACTAATCTTATCTAAGTTAATTAATTATTAATTAACTCTTAACATTAATCCTCCTTTCCTCTAGCTTGTACAACTTGCATGTATGTAAATCAATTTATTTGATTTATTAATTCCTCTATTTCCATTCAAATATGGCATATCCTTGGAATATTCCACCAATTTGAAATCTCCCTCCCAAAGGACTTTTGTCCTCCAACATGGCATTAAAGGTTCTTACATGTCCTTTTCTTGAGCCATCTTGGCATTAACTCCTCTTACAACTCTTCTTACACAAGCCATCTTTTGAATTTCAAAATCCACCTAAATGCATTTAACATGCACATTGTTCAAAATGTGCTTCACTCTCCTTCATTAGCATGTTGACAAGTGGAACAATGCCATCGGTCCTTTTTTAATCCCACATTCCTCCTATTCTTCAATCCTCCATCCTTCTTCCTTATAAATAGAGGCCTTCTCTTTTGTTTTGAGGGGAGAGGTTTATGCAAGTTTATTATCCAGAATTTCATCCAAGTCAGCATAGAATTTCTCCGTCATAGCTAGGTTATTGGCATTTTGCATCAAAGTCATCTTGTTCATCACACATCCATCATCAAGCTTATCAAGGGATTGGGAAAGAGCTTCTTGCCACATCAAAGACACACCAATTCCCCCATGGGATGCCGGTTTGAGTATTTGAATAAGATTCATTAGCTTTCATTTAATCATTTTACTTTGTTTCTTGTTCATTGTGTTTGAATGAATTTCATGGGGAATGCTAGTTTAGATTTGTCTATTGACTAACATTGGATTGTTTGTTCATGTTTGAGTAGGTCTAGACGAAGCATTCACATTTTTGCACCCAATGTGGGGCTTAGCCTTGTTTTTAATGTTTTCTGGATTTTTTTTTGTGAACAAGTTTGATTGTGAATCTCGATGTAGCGCACCCGTGGCTTCTTTTAGCGCATAGGTGGTGACTTTTGGTGCATCTAGGCTCAATTATAATACATACACGACATCTTCCAACATATTTACCCCTTGTTTCAACGCATATACATGATATTTTAGTGTATATGGTTTGGGTTTTAATGCATCTAGTTTGAGTTTTAGTGCATATGGTCCAAGTTTTAGCACATATGGTCTCTATTTTAGTGCATATGCTCTCTGTTTTAGCACTTTTATAGTCAACCTTAAATATCTTGGTCATACGAAGGTCTTTTTCAAAGCTTTTTTTTTGAAATGGGGTAGAATTTCATAAGATATTCAATGGTGTAAGTGTTTCTGAATTTTTGTAGAGTTAAAATTTTCAACTTTACACCTAAAGTCAAAACACCTTGTAACATGGTCTAAATTTTAGGGTTTTTATGCTTAATCATTCATCTAACCCTCATATCTTCTTGTTTCTAGATCTCATCTAACATTTTGAGCATGGCTTCTAGGTTTTAAGAGGAGCATGGAGCATTGAAGTGAAAGAAAAATTATTTTATATCCATTGTCTAGGAAAAGGAGGAAACAAGGAGAAGGCCTCCTATGACACTATCTCATGATTGTAACAAGTGTTTTTAAACACTTTGGGAGAATTTATAATCCCATATTTAGGATCTTATTATCTTCAGTTTTAGGACTCCAATACATTTCATTTGGGTTTTAAAAAGAAGAATCAAAGGGTTAAAAAGAACAATAGAAACTCACTAGATTTGGTTTTGGGTTTTTAAGAATTGAACAAAACAACTTAAAACACTTGATTTGGTGCTATAAAAAGAACCCATTACTGGTTTTGAGGGCTAAAATGAACATGCGTCTTTCTTGTTTTGTAATCTTTTTTTTACAAATTAATATCATTTAAAAGGCGTATGCACTTCTCTCACGCTTCACGATGATCTTGAGAATCAAAATTATTTTGGTGATATTAAGTTGTCTACAAGATTGCCTCCACACTTCAATTTGGGCTCTTAAAAATTGAACAAATCTTGCTAGTGTGAGATAAGTATATTGCGTGTGTTCTCTCTTTGTTCACACAAACAAAGATTGATCAAACTACAAATGTACTTACTTGCTTTTGTTTACCTTTAGAGGGTTTTCCTTGGTGGGAAAAAGTACTCACCCCAATGGTAGATTTAAATCCAAGTCCAAACCTACAAATCTATCAACCAAATAATCAATGCACGAGTCTTCAACAAAATAACATTATCCCACCAAATCCATACATTCCAAATGTGAATATACCAAGTACAAGTTTACCAAACATGAACATTTCAAGTCCACACTTGGTAAACTTTGGGATAGATATGTTTGTGAATCATACAAATGTTGTTTAAAGTCCAAATAATATGTTAACGACTCCATGTATTGATCCAAGTCAAGGTAACACCATGCAAAATCAAAGTTACCTAAATCGAGGCAATGTGATTCCCGACCACAAAAATATTCAATATCAACCTATAAACATCATCCCCAATCAGAACATTGTCCAAAATCAATTTGTCCATGATCCCATACAAACACCACAAGTATACATTCCAAATCTACTTGAACAAAAACCAAATAAACTATATCAAGGGTGTCAAGATCAAATTTTGTGAGATCAAATTGCTACACTTACCAAAATAGTTGATTCTTTGCACCAAGAGACATCTCCACTCCAAAATCAATACGCTCTTCCATTGGTTAAACCATGTCATTAAAGCATTGAGCTGTGTCCACAACCACATCAAGAACAATATCTCCAATGTCAAGAGGTTGGATATCAATATCAACAACATCAACAACAAACCCAATCACCACATCTCAAAGATCAATCACCACATCTCCAAAATCAATCGCCACAAGGTCAATTTAAAGTATAAATCTCACAAGGTAACAAAAAATATACACACCACTTGGGGGACCAATCAAATCGGTCATGAAATAGTTGGTACAAAAAAATCTCATCAAAATCTCCATTTATGAAAATTATCAAGAGCCTCAAGTTAAACCACCATGGTATAATGAGAAGCACTTTTTTAATTTTCACAAAATAAAGGGACACACAACATCAAATTGTATTCGACTCAAAAATCTCATCCAAGACCTTATTGATCACAAAATAATAACTATTAAGGACAATGATGAAGATTTGACCACTAGTGATAGCATTGACAATCTCTCTGCCACAATTGTTGAAAACAATGATCAAGATCTATCCATCAATGAGCACCTTGAAGATATTTCCACCTCATCAAATGATCAAATCAACATACATCAAGAGTCACTTTTCAATCATGATCAAAACTCCTCAACAATATTTGTCAATGATCTATTTCAAGGAGTGTTAACATTATTTGATCCCATAATCCATGATCCATTGACCAATGATCATGTTGAAAATGTCTCCACATCACCTAACGAGTTAGAGGACATATCTCAAGAATTTATTCCAAATCACGATCAACATCTTTCACCAAAGTATAGCAATGTTCCTTCCCAAGACATATTGACATCTTTTGATCTCATGGTTACAGATATTGAAGGAATCTTCCCATTCCTAATTCATAATAATCCAAATCCAAGGAATCTTGATCCAAATCCACTCAAAGCTCAAGAGGATATTAATCCACTTCCCATTCCTAATGAAGATATCCAAGAACCCTTTATAAGCAATCCATCCTTTGAAATTGACCCATGTCAAGAACTTGATCCAAAGCATATCAAAAGAAATCCCAAAGTTAATCAAGATCAAGAATTCATATATCCAAGATACTACAATGATCTAATGGGCACTCTCCTATCTATACAAGACGTAGCAAATGATGATCATATCCATATAGCGCATATTCCTCCATCTACCCATGAGATGCTTACTCCTAATGGACATGTAGATGATCTTCATTCAAAACAAGAGTCTCATACTCTTGATATAATTACCAAGGAACAAGAGTCTCCTACTCTTAACATTTATACACATGATCAAGATATAGAAAGGTCTAGAGACATATTAGAAATGGGTCATGAAGAAGGATTCTACAGAAGTTGTAAATCAGAAACATCATGTGAAGGCATATAAAAAATGAATCATGAGGAATACTTTTACATGGATAGTGAATCATCAACACCTCTTGAAAAAGCATTAAAATCTGATAGTCACAATATGAAGCCAATGATATGAATCAAGAAGTTATCCCACTTATGTAGGATCCTATCACTTATAAACTTGGATCACTTACCTTTTTTAGGACAAGCTAAATTATCAATGAAGAAGCTATCACCTTTGAAGATCCACAATAGAGAAGAGAAGGAGTAGCACCTTGTTTCCAAGGTAAATCATATCCTATTGCAAATAAAATGTTTCAACAGATGAATTATCAAGGCAGAGGATTAGGCCTACATGAACAGGGTATCCTAGAACCAGTGCAGATAATTGGAAATCCTAAGCATCAAGGTCTTGGTTATTCGAAAATGAATGGATCTAAAGATATCAGTGATACCTCTATAATACTGGGGGCAACTTTATCTAGTGCAAGCATCAACATAGGAAGCACAAATAATCCTTATTATGAAACTAGTGCCAATACTACAACCAACCACGCCATGAATCTTCATTCACCCATCACCCCATCCACGAATTGGGACCAACATCAAAAGAGAGATGTGAATCAAAGCAAGCAGAACATCATCAAAGGAAAAGAAGTAGCAACGCATGAAGGACAAATCAAATACAAGTGGATACCAAAGAATACAAAGAAAGATTATCCCTATCAAACTCCGTTAGTCAAAGAAACTATGGGGTAAAGTATAAAAGGGAAAAGTATCCATCAAAAATGTCCACAAAGGAAACAATAGGATTCTCAAGCAACATACAAAGTGTATCAAGCAGTTGGTCCTAATTCCAAGCACACTTTCGTATCCACCCATCATTGCTCATCTCCCCAAGTTTAGAGAGTTAAAGGTTCCAAACTGCCAACCAATCCATATTTTATTCCTAAACACACTCCATCCATGCCTCCACACATGATATCCAATTCTCACATTGACCATGTATTGGTAGCAACCCTTCATAATAAGGATTGAGAAGACACTCTATTGTGATGTGCGCATAAAGATAGAGTTAACTCTGATATCAACAAAGTAGATCAAGAATATTAAAAGTTGTATTCAAGTGCACGTATCTTGGCAAAGTAGCTTCAAGTAGGATATCGATGAAACATTATGAAAGAAGCATCTACATCAACACCACCAGGTGGTTCAACATGAACTTAAAATCAAAATAAAATAAAAAAACAAAAAAATAAAAAAAATCATGAAAATAGTAAAGAAAAAAAAACATCCTCTAGTGAAAACCGCTATGGTGGCGCTTTGGACAGGTACCATGATGAAAACCTAGTAAATAGGCGTCATGTGTAGAATCTAGCATGTGCGTGCACTAGTTCAAGTGGAAGCATCTCATCCCATCCATAATAAATCCAGTATTCCATCCATCTCATCCATAATAAATTCATTCATCCATAAACCATTTATCCAATCCATTTTCATCCATCTACATCCATCCTCCAAGTTATCTTGATCTTGACAAAGTTTGGTGCACACTTTGCACTGGCTTATGGTAAACATCTTGACATGGGTCATTTTCATTGATCCTATCCTACCCAACATTATTTGAGCCATGAGACATTATCCAATGAAGCATTCCTCTGTTCAACCACCTTATCTTATCACAAGATAATCCTTGGAATCCTTTGAATGCTTACCATATCCATCCATCCACACACCTATCTAAGCATCCACCCATAGCATTCCATACATTGCTAGACATTGGGGGTAGATATTTACATCTTGATTTGGGAATAAATCTTGATCTATATCTTCCAACTTATGTGGTTATCCAAACATTGGAAAAACATAAAATGAAATTGGTCAAAACATTTGTAAGACAAAATCCAAATCACTAGCCCACAACACATTTTGACGAGAAGATGTTCCTTATCAAGCTTTATCTTTCTTTGAATATCAATCCAAACAATTAATATCAATTGAATCTAACGTGTGCTTCAACATCACATGAAATCATTCAAATGGATTTTGTTCCAAATCGAGCTTCACAATCTTTATCAATCAATCTAATCAATCCATCATCATCTCGGGATATCCTTCCCAGTCCTTGTGTTGCTTAACACTATCCTTGCATTGTTGTATATCCTCAACAATGCTATCATCATCAATCAATCAACCCCTTATCATCTTGGGATATCCTTCCCAATCCTCGTGTTGCTTAAACACTATCCTTGCATTGTTGTGTATCCTCATCAATGTTATCATCATCAATCCATCAATCCGATCAATAAACCTTAGCTTGGTTTTCAATAAAATCCCAAAACAGAGCACTGATATCATCACACATATCCATATATAAATCATCAAAATTGTGTGTAAAATCCAAAAACATTCAAAAAACCAAGAAAACCCAAAAACATACAAAACATATCAAAATCCAAAAATAGGTCAAAAAGTAAAAAAAAATATCAAAAACATTAGAATCTGAACTATGTCATCTCTGAGCTTAAATGTAGGGAAGGCTAATATTTGATCAGCCCCCAAGACACAAAATCCAAAAACATTCATAAATATCTGAAAACACCAAAAACATTGGAAAATTTGAAAATCAAAACATTTGCAAAATCTTGAAAATACCAAAAATAGCCTCATAACATTTTGAAATATCAAAAACATCCAAATATTTGAAAAAAAAAATCTATCCATCCCATCTCACTTTCACTCACAATAAAAATACGCTCATAATAAATCATCGTCATCCTCAACCTTTGGTGAAACAATTGGAAACAAGTCTAGCAATTTGAAAGTGAAAACTCAAACGTCAAGGTCTCAAGTCTAGGTCAGTAGGTAAACAAGTTGGTCAACTCTTGATACTAATAGCCCATCATCCAGTGAATCCCAAATCATTTGATAACATCATGTCCTAGGATGCATCCTTCCTACAATGGACATCAACATCAGGCATCACTGTAGTTTAGTCTTGGCTAGAGGTATGAAGAACATTGACTTGTTTTGTGTACTTGATCTTTTCTTTTGATTTATCTTATTGCGCTCATTCCAATGACCTCTCGAGGGTGTCTATCAAAATGATTTAGAGAGAAAGGAATGGGGAAAGGATCATTGTTGTGCTTGTTGGATATTATTGTAGTATAACCTCAGTGAATACTTGCTTTATTAGGTGTGGATGGAAGGTGTTTTGGATAGCTTGTTGACTATTACATTGTTATGTTTTTCCTTTCTGTGTTTTGGTTCAAGATGTTCAAAATATCTGAAGTACATCCTAGTAAGGTTTCTATATGTCAGGTGTGAACAAGAATACTCCTATCTGTTTATTGAGTCAAAGCCCATCGCACTAGATACAACACCATCTTGGTTGTCTATACCTTGATGCATCATATCTATGTGTGTTATCAAATATAAGGTAAGTAAGCTCTTTACATCCCCAATCCCTAGATAAGCAATACATCACCATCATTCATCATTACATCTAATAAAGTATCGACAATTCATAGACTTGTTGGACCTATACATCTTCTTAGAATCAAGGATTGATCCCTCTCTTTCTTCTATCCTCTTTCACGCTAACATGCTATCATGACATCAATGCATCCATCTTGCATTCATAAAATGTCAAAAAAATTCTCATAATCATAGCATATCACATCATGCATCTTAAACCATCTCATTTACATTATCATCATAACCATCCATACGTCCATCTTGAACCTCTTTGTCATGAGATTAACCCTCAAATCAAACTTTTTGCTCGATCTCTTGAGGGGGCAGTGTACCAATATACTTTTTTCCACTGGGGCATCTAAAAAAATCAGAATTTTTTTGAATTTTGATCTCAACAAGGTTATTCTTTGAACCAACGTAGTAGGTACATCGCTTCAAAGAGGGGAAAAATGAAGAAACTCAAAATGTCTTGATTGACATCATGCACTCGATTCTGATTCACTAACACCAATTCTTCCTTAATCACTTCTTTACTAACCATTTAATTGAATAATCTTTATTTAATTAAATTCATCAAATTTCCTCATTTAATCAGATAATATACTTTATCGGGTTATTTCATCATTTTCTGCCGTTAATTAAATATAACAACTTTATTTAATTAAATCCTAAAGTCATCTCCTTTAATTAAATAAATCAACTTTATTTAATTAAATCTTAAAAGTCATCTCAATTAATTAAATAAATCAACTTTATTTGATTGAATCTAATGTTCTTCATTTAATTGAATAAATCAAATTTATTTAACTAAATCCCTAATCTCCCAACTATCCTCTCATTTGATTTAAATAAATCTAAATATCTAAATCAAATGTCAAATCAAACTAATCTCATCTAAGTTAATTAGTTATAAATTAACTTCTAACACTAATCCTCCTTTCCTCTAGCTTTTGCAACTTGCACATGTAAATCAATTTATTTGATTTATTAATTCCTCTATTTCCATTCAAATATGGCATATCCTTGGAATATTCCACCAATTTGAAATATCCCTCCCAAAGGACTTTTGTCCTCCAACATGGAATTAAAGGCTCTTACATGTCCTTTTCTTGAGCCAACTTGGCATTGACTCCTCTTACAACTCTTCTTTCACAAGCCATCTTTTGAATTTCAAAATCCACCTAAATGCATTTAACATGCACATTGTTCAAAATGTGCTCCACTCTCCTTCATTAGCATGTTGACAAGTGGCACAATGCCATTGGTCCTTTTTTAATCCCACATTCCTCCTATTCTTCAATCCTCCATCCTTCTTCCTTATAAATAGAGGCCTCTTTTGATTTGAAGGGAGGGGTTTATGCAAGTTTATTATCCAGAATTTCATCCAAGTTAGCATAGAATTTCTCCATCATAACTAGGTTATTGGCATTTTGCATCAAATTCATCTTGTTCATCACACATCCATCATCAAGCTTATCAAGGGATTGGGAAAGGGCTTCTTTCCACATCCAAGAAGCACCAATTCCCCCATGGGATGCTGGTTTGAGCATTTGAGTAAGATTCATTAGCTTTCATTTAATCATTTTACTTTGTTTCTTGTTCATTGTGTTTGAATGAACTTCATGGGGAATGCTAGTTTAGATTTGTTTATTGACCAATATTGGATTGTTTGTTCATGTTTGAGTAGGTCTAGACGAAGCATTCACAATAACACAAGGAATAATCTGAGGTACTGTGGAAATATCTGAAGACTCTTTTAATTTCATCCCAATGAACTCTACTGGGATTAGACATATCTGGAAAGAACTCCCACTGCTTGGGAAATGTCTGGTCTAGTACAAACCATAGCATACATCAAACTTCCAACTGCACTCTGGTAAGGTACTTTGCTCATGTCTTCCATCTCCAATGGAGATGTTGGACAATTTGAAATACATAACTTTGATTCCAATAAAAAGGGGAACACACAATGGTCTACAATCCGGCACATTAAATCTTTGTAAAATTGAATTGACATACTTACTTTGGCTAAGCCATAACTTTCTATTCACTCTATCTCTTTTAATTTCCATCCCAAGAATGTGTCTAGCTGCACCAAGATCTTTCATTTCAAATTTAGCTGCAAGTTGAGATTTCAGTTCTGAAATCATAGGTATTTCCCTTTGCTAGTAAATAACATATCATCAACATATAATGCAATAAACAAGAAATGATCACCATCAATTTTATAATAAATAAAATGATCTGATTTAGAATGCTCAAATCCCAAAATCAACACATATGTATCAAATTTTTAGTACCACATCCTAGGACTTTGTTTTAAGCCATACAAAGATTTCTTCAATTTACAAAACAATTTACTTTTACCTTTCACCATGTAGTTCTCTGGTCGTGTCATATAAATATCCTCCTCCAAGTCACTATGAAGGAAAGTAGCTTTCACATCTATTTGCTCAACCTCTAAATCATAAGCAGTAGCAGTAACAAGAAAAAATATAATGGATGTCATTTTTGCAACAGGAGAAAATATCTCACTATAATCAACACCTCAACTTGAGAGTAACCTTTTGCAACCAACCTTGCTTTGTAATTCTCAATACTTCCATCTAAACCGGTCTTTTGTTTGAACACCCATTTGCAACCAACAGGTTTTTGTTCTTCAGGAAATGGTACTATAATTAGGGCTAAAATATTAAAGTTAGACAAATAATTATGCAAATGAGAACCTAATCAACAATGAAGCACAAATAAACATAAAGACATAAAGCATAAAACAATATTACCATATCTTCATGCCACCGTTGATTCACCTCCATTACACTTCTCCATTTTGCTTGAATAATATGGTTGCCCTCAAATTTTGAGTATGCAATATGGCCTATGACAATGAAAAAGAAAAATATTGAAGATTGCAAATGACTATGGATGCACTTGACTTGATAGCAAGATAGCAAGATAGCATAAGGACTCTAGATAGCTTGTGGACAGATGACAAATGACAATGATGAGGTCATTTATAGGGAAGTCACTTGTGAATGAAGGGCTAAGAAGAAAAGACAATAATCAATGGCCAAGATTAAAAGATGAGGCACAATTTAGGGTTAGGGAAAAATTATAAGGATGGACGGTCAAGATTAAATTATAAATAATTTAATAAAGGGTGGAGGTCAATTGAGAGATGGATAGATAAAGACTTGATGTGGAAGATAAGATTGGCACAGACAAAGAGGTGATAGGAGAAATTAAATAATAAAAATTATTTAATCTAGGTGGCCAATGAATAATTAAATAATTAAAATAATTATTTAATTATAGAGGAATGTGACAAAGAGGACATTTTGAATTATATAATGATTTAATTCAAAATTCAAGATAGTGGAGCAAATTAAATAAATAAAATTTATTTACCTTAGGAGAGAAGAGGCTAATGAATAATTAAATAATTAAAATAACTATTTAATTATAGTGCAATCTGGACAATAAATAAATAAATAAGAATTTATTTAATTTTAGAAAGAAATAGACTTAATTAGTGACGTAATTAAATAAATAAAATTTATTTAATTAATCAAGGAAGAATAAAGATAGAAATGAATTAATTAAATAATTAAAATTATTTAATTAATATAAGACATATGACATTAGAAAATAATTAAATAACTAAAAATTATTTAATTATGAAGAATGAAAGAATGTAAGGGGAAGTGATAGGGAAAATAAGAGTCGTAGACCTAGGACAATTTTTAGTGTCTATGTTTTCCCCTCTTTGATACAATGTAGTTTATCGCATTGTGTCAAATAAATTTAGTCAAAACATGCCCCAACGTAAGCAGGGTAAACCTATGCCCCCTCGGAAGAATTTTACAAATTTTTCAAATTTTTCCAAAAAAATTAAAAATTGTTTCGAAAAGTCAAATTAATAGCCAAAAATTCTCCGATTAAAAAAGAAATGAAGTTTAGGACACATGGGGTAGACAAAATGCAGTTTCAAGGCCTAAGTAGAGTGCAACTAGCACAAACCCCATTAAAACCCTAATTTTGAGGAGGTATAAATGGGAAATTGGCTAATCTAGGGTTCATTTTGCACATTTGGTCTTTGGAGATTAGGAGCTCTGAGTGAAGATGGAGCATGTTCCTCACAGCGAGCATCGGGCTTATCGAGTTTGCACGTTCAGACGACCGGAGGGCGCAGGAGATTCAATAAGGCTCTACAAACCCACTTTGTCAATTTTTAATTTCACGCTTTTCTAGATAGTGTAAAAATTTAACAGTCAATTGTGTTGCTCGACAATAGCCTCAAGTGCTATAGCATTCGCCGCAATTACATTCAATTCGACGCAACTGCTCAGAACACACCTAGGCTAGGATAGGTTTTTCAATTTTTATGATGCAACTGTTATGGTTGGATGCATCCGCGAGTTTGTGAACTGCATTCGCTTATGTGCAACACAATAGACTGTGGTTGTGCGCAACCACTAGGGCTTAGACGCAAGTGCCATACTAGGTCGCGGCTGATTAGGGGTTATACGCAAGTGTGGCCCCTTTGACACAAGCAAGAATAATGGGATACAATTGATAATACTGCCACAAAAATGCTAAATCTACAATGTAATTGAATGATAACAAGGTTGACCTAGGGTTGAATAGAATTTATTTTATCTCACATGCCAAATGATTGTAAATAGGATGATATTCCTGACGCAGTGCTTGTTATGTGGACCATAGGTTCATTTGGATCCGATCTACACTCAAGAGTCTCAAACTCTAGACACTTACAAATTGAGAGCCCAGTTGACCAATGCTAAAAAGCACAGGTTATGGCATCTTGGTCTATATCACATTACATTCATGCTCGTCATTGGGAAAAACAGGGGGATGTTGATTGCACTTGTCGAGCGCTGGCATTCAGAGACATGTTCATTTCACCTGCCTATAAGAGAGGCTACCATCACATTAGAGGATGTCTATAGGATCCTTCAACTATTGATCTATGGAGAGAGGGTTAGATATGATCCTAGCTAGGGGTATTAGGCTTTGACCACCTACTACGTGTATGATGATGTGGCATAACTAGGGATTGATTGATATGAGATCAGGTAGGAGACACTAGCTGCACGATATGAGAGATTTGACTATGTACTATGTAGTGTGATAGCTAGGGTAGTGATTCCAGACTGCCGAGGACATGGATTTCCTGTTGGATGGGGGGAGATGCTAGTTGGGATGATGGCTAGTGAGACACTATATGCATGGGGGCCATGTTTATTGGCGATGGTGTATTTTCAGCTACATGATATAGCATATCGGTGGGGGCAGAGCATGAGCTGCGGTGTTACTCTTCTGATGGTTTGGGCTTGGGAACACATTGTTGTGTTCCATCCACCAGTTGGTCACCAATTGGAGACCACCGTACCTTATGTTTACATGTACACAGGAGCAGTCACACATACAAATGTTGGAGATATTGGTTATTGGTGGCATGGGCTAGATAATCTAGTTAGATTCATATGGCGGTCGTGGATGGATTGTCACCAGTGGCCTGATGAGGATCAACATCTACCATGGTGTCGACAAGAGAGGTAACTGATTGGGAGAACTATTTAATCAATGCATATTATTGAGAGTTATCTACTGGATAGAGTTATGAGAAAGTTCAAGGAGTAGTAGGGGGACCCACAAGGATTAGTAGTGTTTGCTCAGTCATCTAGGGAGGTGACACCATGAGGCCCAGTGATTTTAGTGGTTACAATAGAGCAGTAGATAGATGGGTTACAAGTACTGTTGTGGGCATGGAGAGGGGGACCAACAGATGTAGGTACCACTTCGAAGTATGATGCATGGTGGTGTGTACATAGGCCTATGCCATTGATAGATCCAGATCAGCTAGCGCTAGTGGTTAGACGAGGATGGGGTCCTCGGGGTAGGAGAGGTAGAGGGAGACGAGACATAGGGAGAGGAGGAGGTGGTCGGGGTGATGATGGAGGGGACAAAGGAGATGGTGGCGATGGTGGCAGGGGTAGGAGAGCAGGGGATGGTGGGAGGAGACATTGCCAGAGATTGCAGAGGAGGAGCGGGTCACTTTCTCCTATCTGAGAGGAGGGAGAGGAGGAGAGAGAGGAGGAGGGCCACCAGGAAGAGGGCCAATGGGAGGATGCCATGCCAGATGTAGAGATAGAGGTAGAGCATCCTGAGGGAGAGCGGCTTGAGGTGTTAGCGGATGTAGCTGCCATGGATGTGGAGGTGGGAGGTCATGAGGAGCAGCCTGAGGAGGATGATATGGGTGAGGAGGAGTGGATCCTTTGAGAGAAGATTCTACATGGAGAGGAGGGTTTTGGGGATGTACCCATCATGGGTGGTACAGGGGACAAAGATCAAGAGCTGGAGAGTTTGCAAGCCAAAGTATAGGCATTAGATGCTGAGCTTTAGGATCTATGGGTGGAGAGGGACGGTTTATAGGTGGAGAGGGATACAACTGTCATTAGAGCACATTAGGCAGAGGAGAGGATTCTAGACTTTATCGCTACCTGTAGTGGATTCTCAGCTGATATGATTAGAGTAGTTGCTACTATTGGCTATAGAGAGCAGTACTACAGGAAGCTCTATGAGGAGGCAATTCCCCCAGAGCGGTGAGCTCCTAATGCTTCAAAGGTTGTTAGCAGTGGGTAGTCTCATAGCAGACAGTCATAAAGTAGATCTAGCTGAGGTGAGAGTAGCAACCAGGGCTCTAGGGAGCATGGGAGTTATGGATAGTTCTCATTTTGACACATGTATTTTGTATCCATCAATCCTAGGAGCTCTTATTGGGAGACACATTATGACATTGTACTTTGACACTTTTTTGAGCGATATATATATCATTTTTGGCGGCAATTATATGATATGCAGTCTTTTATTATGCTTGTGTTATTGATGATGATAATGATGTCTTAATTCTACATGATGATGTATGGATTCTATATGACTCTATGTGTTGATGCTATATGTATGATCTCTATAGAATGGATGGATGTATTTGCTTTATATGATGTTATGAATGCTATATATGCCATGTAATGCTCTTAATATTATGAGATGTATTATGTTCCCATGAGATGCTAATGCAATGGATGACTATGTAATGTATGATTATGTAAATGCCTTAATGCCTATATGTCATGGATATACATTTTTTTGTATTTTTGTGATTCAACATGGATGATTGATTATGCCTAATATATGTTTCTATGATGATCCTAACATGAATGCATATGTAGGATGTTTTAATTTTTTGTGTGTCACAAGGCTCCATCATAATGCAAAAAGAAGAAGTGTTAGTATGAAAGACATGGATGTTAGTATTTTTTTGTTCTAAAAGCAAGATGCAAACCCATCCTTATGTATGTGGAAACTATTTCTTGAGATCTCCTTTGTGAGAAGGCCTACTTTGATAAAAGTGGATGATCCTAGTTAATAGGATATTTTGGATTTATCATTTGTCATGCTTCTTTCTTCTTGATGATTTGGGATATTGATTTTTTCCATGGTAGATTCTATCTCTTCTTCTTGGACTTGATCCATAGTAGCTTGTTTATGTTCTTGATTTTTAGTATCCTTTTTATGTTCTTCTATGACTTGATCCATGTCATTTATTTTATTATCTATGTGTCCAAAGGAGGCAAGTGTCTCATTTTGGGAAATGGAGGTGTTTGGAGTTTGGATAGGATTAACTTCAAATTTTTGATCATGGATGGTAGAAAGGTCGATAAGAAGATCACTTTGGGTGTCTTGTTCAATGGTAGGATCTTGATCAAAGATAGGTTTTCTTGGATGACATGATTGGAAATGGGATCTTGATCATGGATAGGTGTATTTTGGATGCCATGGTTATCTAGAATGACTTCTTGGATGGGCTGAAGGATAGGATCATG
>VDFB02026320.1:18542342-18598487 GCA_007258455.2 Sequoia sempervirens | reverse complement strand
ATTCTAGAAGTTTCATGGGGAGGACATGTGGCATTCTATATTTCTTATTGATATGGCTTGATCTCTATTTTATAGGAAGTTGGATGCCCCACTCAGAATATGCTATTTGATAGGGTTGAATTTTCAAACATTTCCAATTTTAGTAAGATTGATTTCACAAGATCCTATGCAAATTTGAAGAGTTTTTTTTAAGAAATTTCAAATTTGTTGTTGAGTTAGAAAAGTATTTTTTTGGTTTTATTATCCTTACGTGCACAAGATAAGGATTTTCTCTTAGTTGTGTGGGATTGTATACCTAGAATAAGATTGAGCTCAATTTTTGATTGGCAGGTTGAATGAGAACTCACACATGTTGAGTCTTTTTAGTTGTAGAGAAAGTTGAGCAAGAAGTTGTGAATTTTCTCTTTTATTGTAGATTTTTAATCTAAGAGGATATGGAGATGGTTTTATTATCCTTAGGCACCCAAGATAAGTATTTCTTCCTCAATTGTATAATTTTAATCTAAGATGATATGGAGATGGTGTTAATGTCCTTAGGTTCCCAAGATAAGAATTTTCTCCTATTTGCATGGGATTGTATACCTAACATAAGGATGAGCTCAATTTTTGATTAGCAGGATGAATGAGAAGTTTTGAATTTTCTCCTTTATTGTAGATTTTTAATCTAAGAGGATATGGAGATGGAATATTCTATTCTAGGATCCTCTATTCCTAATCTATATATATGTTTTCCATATTAGAACTAAAAGGGACAGAAACTGAATTCATTGTGGTTATGCTGCTATATTTTCTCCATATGGAATATGATGTAAATGTCCATGTAAAGGCATAGAGCTTGCAATTGTATTGTAATTATGTATTTTGTTGTTAAATAATACAATGGAACTATACTTTTGGAGTATGGAGGTTTTTTCCAAACGGGGTTTTCCGAACGTAAATATTTGTGTTTGTGTCTTTTGTTTTAATCTTTCATGTTTATTAAATCTATTTAATGCATGTTGTTGAAATTTTGATCTTGCAAGATCTAAAATTGCATGAAATTTCCTCTAAGGATTAATGGCGGGAAATAATATATGTTTGGTTCCACTTTATGACATAGTAGTACATTATTTTTGAGGTTCTCTAAAGAAACATAGCTTACCAAAGGCACCTATTGATTTTAGATATTCATTATGGGATGAACGAGAGCTTTATTCTAGGATTATTTTTTCTTGCATGTGTAGGTTTGTGTGTTTCATGTACTTGCATGCACTCACATGTTTCTCACATTTTTCTTGAATGTGATTGTGTGAAATCACATGTGGTTTTCATGTTGATAAATGTAAGAATTATTGGTGTTTCTGATCTGGGTATTCTTTTTGTGAAGATTTATTAGCCTGGAAAGCTTGAGGAAATATAAAGGAATAGAATAAAGATTGATCCATTGGGGAGAGGAAGTATTTTTTTTTTGTTTTAGTTTCAAGAGATAACACATAGCTTGAAGGATGGTGAAGATGGATAAAATGGAGTTGGTCATATTGAAATGATGTGATTTGAAGCTCCTAGTTGACAACAGAATAATCTTGATGCATGTGGTGTGATTTTTTTCTTTTTCATTATGTTGTAGAAATTTTTTTCTATTGGGTGTCTATATGAGAGGCTCCCTAGTGATATGGAGAATCTTAGGTTGTTTTTCAGCTATGGGGTATTCTGCTTATGCTAGGTTTTTTTCTTTGTATTGTAAGGTTCTACTTTTATTACCTCGATTGCATGTAGGATATGGTGTTGATCATTGCTTGATCTGGAAGCTTCTACAATAGCCTCTCTCCCTTGGATGCATGTGTGTGTTAGTGGTTGTGTGTTTGGCCTGAAATGGGCATAGAGTTCTTGAACCACTTTTTCCTTTTATGGATGCTTTGTACTTGCATGAATCAATTTCATGTTCCTTGGATCTAAACATGTTTTATAGATTTTCCTAAAAAGTCTATATGGTTATGATCATCTATGATAATCCATTGTTCTTTTTTAACTATTATGGTTCTTTTTCAGACTTTTGATTCTTCTAGAGGTGAAGTGGGTGTGGATGCACATGGGTGCTTTTCAAACATAGTGTTTTTGAAATTTTTACATGGTCAAGAAAAACCTATGTTTTTATGGAGCCAATGTTAAGCTATTTTCTAGACCATGGATTTTTCATTGTTACTAGATGAAAAATTTATAGTTTTGCATACATGCTTTGTGCATGGTGTGAGGAGGTGAGCTATTTTCTCTACATGGAAGTGTTGGTACATGATTAGTCACTGAAATTTTTTGTGGTGATGCTTGGTGGATTCCTTTACTATGGTGCTCATTGTGGACATGATTGGAAAATTAGATCTGAGCTTGACTTGGTGCTTGAGTCCTATTGTCTACAAGGTTCTTCTCTTTGAGATCTAAGATTTGTAGTTTCTAGTGTGATAGTGGATTTACATAATGTATTGATTGGATCTATGAGTTGTGCAATGTTGTGGGCTATTATTACCTACATGTTTGTTCTAGAAAAAATTATATGTGGACTGTCTATACCCACAAGGGTTTATTTAGTGTTGATGTTGAATTTTTAGCTAGCCTTGTCTATGGCCACCTGTGTATTGGTGTGGTTTCTTTGAGATGGGAGGATGAATGAGACATGAGTACCTAGATAGTTAGTGTTAGGGTCTATCGTATGGTATGTTTTCCTTGATTTAGATATCTTGTTTCCACTTGGTGTGATTAGGAGGATACTTTGAGGTGTGTGGACCTCGATGGGTATGTGTAGGATCAAAATGGAAAAAATAGGCCGTTAAATGGCAATGAAATTTAGAAAAATCAAAGTTAGGTAACTTGACATAAAAATTTGAACAATTTATCTATATTATTTCAAAAATATGTAAGAATAGAATTCGGTAGAAAATTGAATGTAGCTTCTAAACTAATAGGTTTTTTTTTTTAAAATCTATTTGGTGAAAATTTGAAATTTCAATGCAGTAGTACTTAAATTTTAGGGAAAGAATAAGAAGTAGGTGTTTGTTTGACCACCCTAACCATAATGATATGATAATATATTTTATGAAGATTTTAGATATAAGTAGAGGACTCATGTCCTGATGTGATGCATATTTGTTGTAATTTTTTTCCAAGTAAATAATTAATTATGAATTTTTTATTACAACTTTTAAAAAATATTAAAAACTCATATGTCTAACCACCTTAACTTGGTAAAAACTTAATGAAATTCATTTTTTTAATCCTATAGTATGTGAAGCATAGAATGTGACACATGTTTTGGTTTAAAAAAATGTGATAGCTTTTGAAAACTATAGATATTTTTCAATTAGCCTATTAATTAGGACTTTAGTCATAATTCAAATAGAAAATGAATAATAATTATTTATTAAATTGAAAGTAAAGCATAATTTATATTGGTGGAAAGTTGAAAACATCCTTTAAAAACCCTTTTCATTTCATCAATTTTGGGTAAAAAAAAGTCGTCAGCCACATACCCTACACATACCCATCATATTGCTACTTTTTGGCCCATCATGATCCTACACATACCTGAATTATTTTTATATTTAGGAGATGGTGTAATGTGCTTGGAAAGATCAGTACCATGGTTCAATGGGAGTTTTAGTAGTGACTATGTATTCATCAAAGTGTTGTGAATGATCTTCTTTAGTAATGTATATGTTTCAAAGGGACACTTTGATCATGTTGTTGTAGAAGGGTTTCTTCACATTTGCATGTGAACACTATCTAAGGATGTGTAGCATCTCAAAGCCATGGAGGAGTCTTATTGTATTGGGGTTGCGGTGTTGGTGGTTTTGGATAGGTGATGATGGTTTAGAGTATGTTTGTTTTATGTCATGGTATACTCTTGATTGCACATTAGAGTTTTGGCATGATGCATTGCTCTTGAGACCATGGTATGTTCATGTGGAGCATGGAATCTCCTAAGGGGGATCGTAAGATCACTATTTCATGATAATTTATTGATTTAGATAATTGGAGCTTTAATAATTGTCTAGTGATTCTATGTTTTTTGGGTGCATTGGTCATATTCTTGAGAACTCCATGATAGTACAGTGAATCACTTGGAGTTTAGCATGAGATGATTATTTTTTGGTGCTCATGGATACATGTAGAATGAGGTGAAGTTGTATTTTTTTTGAAATGAGAGAATTTTTGTTGAGATGGTTACTCTTGATTATATTTCAATAGAAATTCTAAGGATCCTACTCCTTGTTTGGACATGAGTTCAATAGAGACCTATGAATAGATCTTGGAGGATTCATGATGGATTTAATATCTTGGAGGAGAGGTCTCATTCATCAATATTGATCTACTTGGTAGCTTATCACTTGAGAGGTATTTCCCATTAATTCTCTTAGGTACTTTATTCTTTCTTTCATAGACATGGACCTTAAGCTAATATTAGATGGTTCAAGAGGATTCATTGTGAGTGATGGGTAGCATGGTTATATCCTTGAGTTTTAATTTTCATTTATGATGATCATAGGGGATGGTAGTGGGTTGTTTTATTGAGATAGAAAGTGGAGTAGTTTGATCTTATTTGAGAAGCTTGCATCCATGTAGATACATGATGCACATATGTTATATTTGATCTCTTGAGGTTGAATAGGTTTGGATGTTGTTATGTATTTTTTCTTGGGGTTGTAGAGATCTTACTTGACAAAGTTGGAATTTAGAGGTGCATGTAGAAGGGCATGCTACATTTTTATGATTTGTAGATTTTTCCCTTTAGTTTGGTTCTTCTTCCTATATGTTGAAATTCACATGACTTTGCATGTGAGATTTATATGTGGATTTGTGGTGATCACTAGTTTATGGTCAATTTTTTTCACTTAGGTGATGACATGGAGGTTCATGTATCTCCTTCTTCTATCAGATATGGAGAAAATGAGAGAGTTGTGGAAGATTGTTGAAAGAGATGTTTCTTACAATAGTTGGTTGTGAAATTCATAGATCTTTGTGGATGATTCTTGGTAATTTATGGCTACACTTGCTATGTGTTGTGATTGGTCGACTTGATATTCCTTTGATATTTTTCAAATTTGGCATTACCCATGTAGTGTCAGTTCCTAGATGTGTTTGGTCTTCCTTGACTAGTTGGCACATGGAGCTTGTATTTGCAATTGATGGGTTGGGTATGTAGGTGGCATGAGTTTGTTGATTTGGATACCTTTGAAGTATAGATGATTGAATCGATTAGAACTTTTTGTGGGTGCTATTTTTACTCATGCGGGTTGGTCAATTGGATGGTTGCAGTCAATTTCCTAGTTGTTGTTTTAGTTGATCTTCTATCTAGTTTTCTAGAGGATGAATTTGCAATTGTGTTCAGGTTGCAGGATTTGAAGTTGATGTTGTTGATTCTTCTCTATAACTTGTGGTCATAGTGGAGTGGTGGAAATATCTTGTAGCTTTTTATATCACTAGGATCTTATGCTTGTTTTATTTGGATTGGTGTATTTCACTTTCTAGATTGTTCTTTCTTCTTCCATATAGGTGGCACATTGCAGGATGATAGGTTTTTTTTCTTAAGATGATGGAAATATTGGATGTCATTGTAGGTTTGTTATAAGAGGACTAGAGCATGTGAATATTCATGTGGTTTCATGGATGGTTTTAATTATGTCATTTTAATCATTTCACCTTACTTTGTGGTTGCTTTAGACTCTTGATAGGTCTTCAACAAGTGGGAGAATGTTGGGATTAAGGTGTCTCAACCTTTGACTTCTATAATTTAATTAATTTGATTAATTAAGCTTACTTTGGATAAATATTGTACATTTTTTTGATATCTTAAGTTGTCAATTTTATAATTCAAGTCATTCAAGGAGTTCCTATTTTTATGGGGAAATTTGAGGGAATCGAAGGAAGAAGCTACTTTTCCTAAGGAAGGAATTTCTAGGAGAAAGTTGAAAAAAATTCTAGAAGTTCCATAGTGACAACATGTGAATACAATGGGCTCATTTTCCAAAAGAAAAGAAGGCCTCACTATCAATGGATCATTGCTAGATTAGAAAGAAGAAATAAGATTGTTACAATGAAAAAACCATCTTAGAGAAATAGAAAAATCCACCATTGCTTCACCAAAATATTCACACTCTCTATGTAGAATATAGACACCTTCTGCTCACTACTTCTAGTAGTCCTAGGCATTAAATATCACACTACAATTTGAATTTTTTCACTTCACATCTCTACACTTCACATCACACACTTTAAAACTTGATTCTCCATTAACTAAATACTTATATATACCATCTTCAACCTTGAAAACAATTCAAAAGGTTAGCTAAGCACCTCAATCATGAAAATTCAAATTAGGTCAGTGCTAGAACATTCTTGCAGTGGAAATTAATGAAGGTAGACCACATCAAACCTTAATTCAAACCTAAATCCATGTAAACATACCATGCCATGCTTCCATAAATAATGAATCACATCCACAATTAGTGTAAACACCCAATTTTGGTCAAACCTATGTTAGCACCATAAAATAATTAAGTACATCCTTCCTTTTATCCTAAGGTGACTAATAGACAACATACATCACTTGAAAACCATATGGAATATTTCATCAACACCCTAAAATCTAACAACTCCTTAACAATACCATACACCAAAAGAACACATTCATCCTACACAACTAGCTAAAAAAAAACTTAGAATGAAGATATAAATGAGTAATATAAGCACACCCTTAGATCTACAAGACCAAAAACCAAACTGTGGAGAAATGCAAAGAAAAACCATTTCTCCTTGAAAACACTACTTTCACAGTTTCCACATTGGTGAACACAACTTCCTCTGCACAATGATATATAATGTAAAAATATATATATATAACACCTCTAAATACCTTTGATCAAAATATCCAAGCCACACAAAAATATCTTCAACCATGAAGATATGTAGAGAAAAACACTAAATACATCTCTATCATACTAACACTCTTCACCACACTATTTCCTCTTTTATTCATTTGAATTTTCTCAAAAGAACTTGGAAACCAAGGACCACAAGAACAAACTCATTACTTATAAAACCTCTACATATTTATAAACCACACAACAAATTGAACATCACCAATCACCATTACATGCTCATCAAAGCAACACTAGAGGTTGATATCAGTGATACTACTAATGACAACATAATGTTACCAATTGAAGTATCATCATATAGTTCAAAAAATATCTCCATAGACCTATTGGTATCAATGAAAAAACCTAGAACTATTGACATCAATGAAAACAAACAATCTACTCATACTTCTAGCAACCTTCCCCTTTGTCATTGATTGTGACACATAGAAAAATCATGAACAACAAAAATAACAACTTTGATCACCAAATGATATACTACACCATAGTACACACTATTCCCTTTCACTTCATAAGATGTTTTAGTTAACTATCTCTCCAAATATGTCCCCATTCAACATCAATGGAAACAGGAGGCACATTTGTATTTTAACTTTTAAATTAATCAAACATATTCTCTCTTCCCAAAAGGCACCACCTATAAGGGAAAAAAATACTCTAAAACTATCTTTTCTTTTATTGCACTCTATTTTCTTCACACCTTTTCTACACACTCCCCCTTATGAGTACACACCATACTGCACCAGGGTATGTGCAGGATCATGATGGGCCAAAAAGTGGCAATATGATGCGTATGTGGCTGACAAATTTTTTTACCCAAAATTGATGAAACAAAAAAGGATTTTTAAAGGATATTCTCAGCTTTCCACCAATATAAATTATTCTTTACTTTCAATTTAATAAGTAATTATTATTCATTTTCTATTTGAATTATGACTAAAGTCCTGATTGATAGGTTGATTGAAAACATCTATAGCTTTCAAATCGGTATCAATTTTTTTTGAATCAAAAAAATATGTCGCATAATATATGATTTAAAAAATAAAAATTGAATTTCATGAATTTTCACCAAGTTAAGGTGGCGGACATACGAGTTTTTTATATTTTTTTAAAAGTTGTAATTAAAAAATAATAATTAAATTATTTACTTGAAAACAATTACAAAAAGTCATCACATTGGGACATGAGTCCTCTACTTATATCTAAAATCTTATAAAAAATATTATCATTTTATTATGGTTAGGGTGGTCGGACAAACACCTACTTATTTTTCCCTAAAATTTAAGTACTACTATATTGAAATTTCAAATTTTTACCAATTTTTTTTTTTAAACAAACCTAGTAGTTTAGAAACTACATTAAATTTGCTATAGATTCTATTTTTACATATTTTTGAAATAATATAGATAACTTATTCAAATTTTTACATCAAGTTGCCTAACTCTGATTTTTTTGAATTTTTTTCGAGTTAAGGGCCTATTTTTTCCATGATGATCATGCACATACCCACCAACCAAAAAATATTGTACACATTATTTGACATAGCTAACAAAGGAAAAACACTTGTATACTATACAATGAAAAAACGTACTCCCTCATATTGCAATAACCAACAATGCCACTACCCACCCCCCCTAAGAGGTAGCCACCAACATCAGTCCAAAACAATGAATGTATCTTGAGATCCAATAGAATGATCCATATCCTTATGCATCTAGTTGAAAGAAGGAGGGTAAATAACCCCCAAATTCTCTCAAAGAAACTCAAAAGTATCCTTAGGAAGATCCTTTGTGAAGATATCTACAAAATGATCCTTTATAGGTAGATACTCTAGCCTTACCTCTTTTTCTATAACCTTTCTCTTAGAAAGTGACACTAGATTGAAATATTATTTGTCCTTGAGTACATTATCATAATCTTTGAAATATTAATAAAACTTGTATTATCATATAATATAGAAATAAGTTCATCATATACCACTTTGATATCTCTTTAATTTTTTTTCATCTCTAAAAGTGATGTGTAGCATGATGCTACATCAATGTATTATATCTATGTAGTAGATAATGACACTCAATCCTACTTCTTGTTTAGCCAAGACACCAATCTACTTTGAAGAAAGAATTCACCACTACTTGTACTTTTTTTATCATCCACAAAACTTGCCCAATATGCATCTATATAAGAACTCAAATAGAAATTAGTATCATTTGGATAACACAAGCCATTTTCTAGAGTAACTTTCAAATATTTGAATATCCTCTTCAGTGTTGCCACATGGATGATCTTCTTAAAATCTAGCCACAAGACAAACTACATGCATGATATCCAGTCTAGTAGCAGTTAGCTATAGCAATCCTCCAATCATTGATCTATACTTACTCTAATCAGCCTTAGGAGATTCATCATTCTTACTCAACTTGCAACCATAACCATAGGAGTACATACTAGTTTAAATTATTTGATCCCAAACTTCTTCAACATTTCCTTAACATGCTTAGATTGTGAAATAAATATCCCTTTCTTTTTTTGATTGATTTGAAGTCCAAGGAAGAAATTCATCTCCCCAAACATAAACATCTCAAAATATTTTTGCATCTCTTCTGCAAATCTCTAACACATAACTTTATTACCTCCAAATATTATGTCATAAGCATACACAACCAAAATCAAGATTTTATCTTTTTCAACTTTAAAATAAATATTACTATATCTATAGTACCTTTATCAAATCCTTGCTGCAACAAGTACATATCCAATATTGCATACTATTAGAAAACAAATTGTACTCTTTGAATAATAATATACAATGAGTCAAATATGCCTAGAAATGAAGAAATGTTAGTTACCAATAGCTCTGGAGATCACTATTGAATTTTCATTCTTTGTCTAAATTTTGTAGGTACAACTCCCTCTTATGATCTTCAATGAGTTGAATGAACGAGAAATGAAAACAATGTTTTCTTTTAACCAGAAAGCAAAAAAAGGAAAAACCCAATATCAGGAAGAATCTTGATATCAGATTAAGGATACAGATAATAAAATACTAGCACAAATACAATCTTAAATTGTAAACCATAGGGAATTAAAATAATGAATTCAATATATCTAGAAATGAAATCTATCATGAATAAAAATGCATCACTTATAAAAATATAAGATATTGCATTAAGAATCTCTCAAACACAAAGATTTAAGAACCCAAATCAACTTCACAAATTGAATGCACAAAGAAAAATAATGATTTCATTCACAGTAATAGCAAAAAATTCTAAAATAATATTGAGCTTTCAAAAATGATGTCTCTCCCCCAAATGAATAGAACATAGATCAGCTACTACAATCCAAAATCCTTTAAAGAAGCTCCCATTTCATAGTAAAAAGATCCTCTAAATAGCTTCATATTACATATTTATAATTTCTTTCCCAAAAAGAGCCCCCCTCATTTTTCCTAATTGATTCTTTTATTTCCTTGACTTTTCATTTTTTCTAGCCACTTCTTGAAATCGCTACTTGTTGCTTTAATTTTGGAATATTTTCATATTCTCTGAGACTCTTGGAATGCCTCTGATTTGACCTTCTAGTAGTTAATTTTAACCTTTCCTCTCCCTTTTATGATTTGACACTTTAGGTTCATATGATTGGTCTTTCATATGATAACAACCTTGTAATTCTTCTAGTTGATGAACAAAGGCACATAATAGATGTTGATAAATGATGTATCCAAAGAAATAAGCTTTCTTAATTTCATTATACTCTTATTTGTCTTCTTTGAAGAAAAAATATTCTCCAATTCTACGAGAACCTCATAAAAAGATAGGTAGTACTATTCAAACCTTTTCAAAGATAACAAGATATTCCAACAACTTATGCATAGAAATTTTGAGCATAAGTTCATCTTCTATGTGAATGACTTCATCTACAAGAAACATGCATTGGTGATCAATATCCCAAGATAGTATCCTTTTTAGTCATCTTATTCAAAGGCCACCAATAACTTTTGCACAAGTTGTACTATAATTAATTAGCTATTGGGCATCCCAAATTGCTAATTCCCTGAATCAAGAGACAAGAATAAGAGTGAAGCATTTCAATATTTTCGGCTGAATCATCTCTTTATCACAACATACTTTCACCAAGACTTTCCTGTGACCATGATATAGAAATGATTAAATCTAATGGGACATTTTATCAATTTCTTAGCTTCAATAAGCCCCAATTCTAAATATCTCCTCATTTCAATTTCCTTTCAATGACTATTAATATAGAGCTTGTTTGTATCGATGTATTCATCTTCACCTATCAAGCTAATAATTTAGCCTTCAAGCATATGCAGAACACCCTTATCTGCTTTAATCATCTGTCTATTCAAGGATTCTTGAATTCTCTTATTAACAAGTTATGGACTTTATATCGATGAGGGATTTTATCCACAAATTCTCACATGCTAAAGTGAGCTTCAATTCACTTTGTTGATCATGATTCAATATAATGTGAGAAAAACCATGATGTGTGTATAAACAAAGATACACCAACACTATATATGAAATAGCTTAAAACTCTTTCTTTAAATCTTCCCCACTTTCTTATATGCAAGTCACTTACAGCGAATATCGCTAAACTTTTTGTGCTTGCAATCATATTCAAATTTTCTTCTAGCCCATAACTCTGCCATTTCTAGTATGAACTAGAGCATGAGATTATAGGAATAATATATTCCTTCATCGTATTCATGCTACCCAAATTTTTACTTGATGCCCCAACCATAAACATTCCTAGAATTCTATGAGATCACATTTATTTTGTCTTTGAACTCACATTATTCTCAATATTTGCCATTTTTTGAAAGATGTTTTGTGCCACATTCTTTGATGATTCTTTTGGAAAAAAAAACCAACTATAGTGGTGATGCAGGAGCATCCAGTGGTGTAAGGGCAATCTTGCATCACCCAAAAATAGTTAAATTTCAAGTTTATTATTTCTCAGATGTTTTTACATTTTTGGATACCCTTTTTCGTCATAATAAAATTCCCAATTTACGGTTTTTATTTTCTATTCATAGGTTTAAAGATATTATAGTTTTAGTTTCCCATATTTGTACCTGAAAATCTTCCGAGTTGGATTTGAGGCACTTAGAGCTTCCGGAATGGCCCCAAAACTTGCCAAAGTCAGCATAGCCAATATTGAGCACGTTCTTGACTTTGAGACCTTTCCAGCGGTTCAAACGGTTAGCGAATCGGACCCCGAATCAAAAGTTATGTCCCCGGGAAGTTGGCGCACTTTCTAGAAGATACAATTGCAAATATTCTTTTAAAATTTGAACTTCAAGTTGTAATTTTTGGCGCCAAACCACTTAAACTCAAATTTTAAATGTTGTTTTGGCTCCAAACTAAAGAGGAGCTCTATTTATGGGTGGGTTTCTAATATTTTTGGGTAACTTTTTGGGGACAAGCTCACATATTGCGAAAGGGTTATTCTGTAGCTTTTTGTAGTTTGCATGTGTTGTAGAACTTGGGGATTTGAGATCCTCTGCATGTAAGAAGCTCCATTTTTTGAATAATTAAATTATTCTCTTGTTTGTGGGTTATTTTCTGTGTCTCGGATTGCACCATCATCAAGTGGTATCAGATCAAGTTTTTCTTGAGCGTGTGGAAACATCGCTGATCGTGAGGCAGTTCGCACTAGGACCATCGTTGTGGGTCAAGGTCAAGAAAGATGCCTCCAAGAGTGATACCTAGTAGGCATGGTGGTGCTAGAGGTTAAACCTGAGGGAGGAAAGTGAGGATGAAGGAGAGGAAGAAGGTTCAGATGTAGAAGAGGAAGAAGAAGCAATTGATCAAGACCAAATGTGGCTAATAAGGGTCATTTCGAAGATTGGGAAAAGACCTAGAGCAAAAAGTACGGTTATTACGAAGTCTAAACCCGAGAAAGAGTTGATGATTAGATCCAACTGAGCTAGAAAAAAGAATATTGCAGTATGAGAAATAGCGGACCCGAGGATTGGGTTAAGTTTGCAAAATGAAGCTAAAGGCCATGCAGTGTTGGTGGAAAAGAAGGTCTAGTTGGAAAATCGAGAGAGGAAAAAGCCAAAGATCACGAGATGGGATCATGGTAAGCTGAAGAAGGAGTTCATACTAGTGGACTATAAGGTTAGATCTGTTGGAAGAAATTACAAAGGGTTGAAGCAAGGAAGTAGATCTGTGAAAAAAGAATATCTGAAGATTTTCACAAGATAATCATTATACAGTCACACGGAGGCCAATAAAGGAGAAGGTAGCGGAAATATCTTAATGGGTTATGATGAAAGGAAATAAAAAAAGAGCAATGGAAAGTACTAATAAAGAGCAATTGTTTGAAGGAAAGAGATTACCAAATAAGTTGAAGTAGCCAAACCAAGCACCACCAAAGCAAGAGAGACACAAGAATTTGTTAAGGGGAAAAAACAAGAAAAAACCCCAATATTATGAATGGAGGCAAATGCCTAAAGAATAATACAAAGAGAGAGAGCTTCAGCCTTAGCTTGCTTGCATGAGTCTTGAAGAATGAGAGGAGAGGCACCTCAATAAGTAGAGGTGAGAAGAAGGAGTTATAATGTAACTCCCAACTCAATGAATGCCACCATTCATCTATGTGTGTGCAAAGTGTCACCTCTTAAGGGGGTGGTTACAAATATTCGCTTAATAAAGGAATTAAAATAAACCATCACATGTGTGAGATGACAAGAACAAAAGACTTGTAGGGATTCGCTGGAATATTCCTACAAGTTAATAAATAATTACAATTAAAGAATAGCCTTTTGCAAGTAAAGAGATTAATCTTCTAACATCCCCTTAAACTGCTTGGGGAGGTTATCAAACCCTTCAATGGGTTGTAATCCAAGATTTTTACAATGGAAGAGAAATTTATCTTTACAAAGAGCTTTGGTGAGAATATTTGCAACTTGATCTTCACCTTTACAATACAAAAGAGAAATTTGCTTGTCTTCAATTTGCTCTCTAATGAAATGATGTGTTTGGTCCTTGCATGAAAAATTGGATTCTTTGCCAAAGAAATAACACTTTGATTATCACAATATAAAGGAGTAGGATCCTTTGAGGTAGACCCAAGTCTTCAAGTAATCTTCTTAACCATAATGCTTCTTTAGATGCATTTGTACAACCTTTATATTCAGCTTCTGTAGAACAAAGAGAAGTAGAGTGTTGTTTCTTACTATTCCATGAGATTGCACCTGATCCAACAAAGAAACAATAACCACAAGTGGATCTCCCATCATTGGGATCACCTCCTAAATCTAAATCAGTATAACCTTTTATAGAAAAATCACAAGTTGAATCATAAAAGAGACCAAGATTAAGAGTGCCTTTAACATATCTTAAAATTCTTTTTGCAACTTTAAAATGAGTTTGCTGTGGTTTAGAATCTAGAAACCAATCCAACACTTTAGGTGTTTTCCAATTTTGCATAAAAATAATAATGTAATAGGCCCAAATCACTCATTTGAAATTGTTGATTGAGTTGAGACTTAACATCACTAAGCAAAATGTTAGAACTAGAAGTGACAATTAAATCATCAACATATAAAATAATAATCACAATATCATTTTCACTATGCTTAATATATAAATTTGGATCATTTTTACTTTTAATGAAACCATGAGATAGAAAGAAAGGATAACCCAAATTATAAAATGTCAATATATCTAGACATTGCAATAATAGTTCTAGGTTTCCTCTCACTACATCATTTGTTGTATTGTAAAGGGAAATTGTATCAAGATTAATAATAAAGGACTTTGAAAATTAGTCCTAAAGATGGTTTTAAAAACCATATTGCCTTCAATAAAATAATGAAACATAAGAGTTTCAAGAACTTGATCCCCATCAATTAAGAAAATAGATCTAAGTTCATCATAAATAAGTAAGTGCATACCATCAAAGTGGATGGAAATATTTTCCATGGGTCCCAAAACTCCAATGAGACTTGATAAAATATAAGATTCATTATAGATAGGGCTCCCTATGCAACAATACTGCAAATGCGTCTAGCACATAAAATAAATATATAAAGGCTCCATTGAGACTTGATAAAGTGATTAATTTGCAAAACATATATAGATGGAATAAATCCATCAAGAAGGAAAATACTCCAATGAGCTTTTAATTTGCAAAAATATAGATGAAATAAATCCATCAAAAAGCCAAATTTACCAATAAGGCATAATATCATATTAATGAGACACAATAAAATATCAAATTCCCTTTATCAAAACAACATAATTGTAGTTGAGAAGGAAACACTAGGTTTGTTTTAAATATTGCAATAGATCAAGACTTAGGTAGAGAGAATGATAATTTCTCAAACCACAAATCAATCCACCTTAAGTTATAAATAATAATGATAATAATATTAAAAAAAATTGTGATGGAATAATGGGAAATGCATACTATGAAGAGAATAATTATTAAGTATAAATAAGTCATTTAAGACGTTATTCATGCATTCATGACTACATGAATATCCCCTTTTCATATTCCAAATATAATTGAGTAAAACAAGTACACTATTATTGGGTTGATCAAGTCCAATAATAAAGTACTTGTGAAGTTATTTAAAAAACAAACTTTTTATGTGAAGTAACATGTTGAGATGCACCTGAATCATTAACCCATTCAAAAGGTTTAGAAACATTAAAACTACATGTAAAAGCACGTCTAGATTGATTACCATTGTTATGAAACTGTTGATTATTTTGATTCATAGGCTTTTTCTCATTTTTCTTTTTAAAACAAGTATTTTTCCAATGACCATCCTTATTGCAATAAGTGCAATGTGGTCTCTTAGAAGAGTTAAACTCTCTAGGATCATTGCCATTATTATAATGAGGTTTGGAATTATAATGTTGTTGTTTAGATTGAGGTTTAAAATTTTGCTTATGATTAGACAAGAAAGCATGTTCATTAGACTTAAGAGTACCAAACTGAATTAACTTAGCCTCTTCTTGTCTTAATAAATCACGAAAAATATCATAAGTTAATTGAGTAGCTAAAGAAGGAATAGCTAATTGAGCATGAATATTAGTAATGAATTGTTGAAATTGTCTAGGAAGACACTTTTTAAGAATAAGATGAATTAATCTAAGATTATCTAATTTAACTCCTAAACCATCCAATTGACTATTTAAAGCATCAAATTTCAATAAAAATTCATCCATAGATTTAAAATCAGAATACCTCAAATCTTCAAGTTGATCTTGAATTTGAATTTTTCTTGATTCATTTGTACTATCATAAATTGTTTTGAGTTTGTCCCATGCTTCATAGGCAGTTGTACATGTCCCAATGTGAACATAAAGTTCGGGTGACATGGAGATACCTATGAGGCCAAGGGCTTCTTCATTTTTGAGATTCCATTTTTCGATTTCATCTTTGGATGCAGATGAACCTGGTTTAGATTTAGGATCTGTAGCTACATCTAAAAGATGTTTAAACCGAAAAATAAAGCATATATGAGTTTTCCAAGAATGATAGTTAGAAGAATTTAATTTAATTTCAGGAATTAAAGTTGACATGATTGCCAAAAATAAAAAATCACAACTTTATGAGAAAAATAATAAGTATTGTAAATATTTGCTTACAAAAAAAAAAAATACCACTTTTGATTAAAAACAATCTCCTTTTAGTTAGAGAAAAAAATAAATATCTTATATTTGTAAAATAATCAATCTAAAAAGATATATAATTAAATAATATCAATATAAATTGATTTTTAAAAAAAATTAATTGATTTAAATATAAAATTAAATTAAGAATATAAATTATGAAAAATTACTAAAGTTATATAATATTAATTTAAAACTAATAAATAAAACTACATTAAAGTTTTAAAGTTATAAACTAATAAATATGAAATGAAAGATTTAAAAGATTAAACTTTTTTTAAAACCTTAAAAATAGGAAGATTCTTTAAAAAGAGGAAAAACACATTTTTCATAAAAAGAAACTTTTACCTCCTATGTGGGAGGGAAAGATTTTTCATTTAAAATGAAATCTTTTTTTTAAACAAAAGAGATTTTACCTCTTTTCCCTCTGCTTTTTTTTGAAAGGAAATAGAAAAGAGGCAAGTAAGAGGTGAAGTGTGAGGAGAAGCAGCAGCAAGGGTTTTGAGAGACGAAGCAGCAGGCCAGAGGGGATATTTAGCAGCTTTTTCGAAGCAGCAGGCCAGAGGGGATATTTAGCAGCTTTTTCAAGGGCCAAGATTACAACAAAAAGCCATGGTTCGAGCAACAGAGGGGCAAGGGCTGCAAAAGTTTTTTTATTTGAATTTATTATTTACTGTATGCATACAAATTTGGGTTTTAGATATTTATTTATTATTTAAAAAAAAACTTCTGTAAGAAGGTGTCAAGTTTGAAAAAGAAAGATTTATTTGATTTATTTGAAAAGATTTCTAAACTAGGGTTAGAGCTTAAAAAAATAAAAAAAAATTTACAGAAATTCGAACATGCAAAGATGCAAATATGCAAAATATAGAGATTTTTTTTTTAGAGATTTGCAAAAAGCAGATTAGTCTTTTTTTTTTAAAAATAAAATAAAATTGGAACTAGGGTTAGATCCGTAAAAAAAAAACAAATTTATTTACAGAAATTGATTTTTTTTACAGAAATTTGAACATGCAAATTATGACATACAAAAATAATTTTTTTTTTTTAAAAAGACTGAACTATAATCCTTTATTTGAGGGTTTCTAAAAATCTGCAAAAGAATAAACATGCATGCAAATTATAATGGATTTTTTTATAGATCTAATATACAGATTTGCAAAAAAAATAGATTAGCTTTTTTTCTAAAAAGAATTTCTGAACTAGAGTTAGAGCCCCTAAAAAAAATTGATTTTTTACAAAAAATTTAATATGCAAAAAATGGATTTTTAAATTTTTATGAATAAATAAATAAATAAATCATGCATGCAAAATATATTGCACAAATTTGAAATTTGAAAAACTTAGAAATATTTAGATAAGAAATCCTGCACAATGGTTAGAAAAATATATCAAACAAAAAACAAGATTAGACTTTTGGCTCTTCTCTTTTTCTCTTTGAGTGCCTCCAATGGTGTGCTGAAAAATTTGGTAAACCTTCAACAATGTAGCTCACAAAATATTAGTAATACCAAGCTCTGATACCATGAAAGGAAATAAAAAAGAGCAATGGAAAGTACTAATAAAGAGCAATTGTTTGAAGGAAAGATATTACCAAATAAATTGAAGTAGCCAAACCAAGCACCACCAAAGCAAGAGAGACACAAGAATTTGTTAAGGGGAAAAAACAAGAAAAAACCCCAATATTATGAATGGAGGCAAAATGCCTAAAGAATAATACAAAGAGAGAGAGCTTCAGCCTTAGCTTGCTTGCATGAGTCTTAAAGAATGAGAGGAGAGGCACCTCAATAAGTAGAGGTGAGAAGAAGGAGTTATAATGTAACTCCCAACTCAATGAATGCCACCATTCATCTATGTGTGTGCAAAGTGTCACCTCTTAAGGAGGTGGTTACAAATATTCCTTAATAAAGGAATTAAAAATAAGCCATCCTCACACATGTGTGAGATGACAAAAAGGACAAAAGACTTGTAGGGATTCCTTTGGAATATTCCTACAAGTTAATAAATAATTACAATTAAAGAATAACCTTTACCAAGTAAAGATTAATCTTCTAACATTAACATTTGTAGATCTATCTATGATTCACAATAGAATATAGCACATCAATGTCATTAAAGGTAAATGGTGAAAGTACATGATTTTCATTTTCTCTTTTGGTATGTAAGATGATGTATTTGACATGAAAGTTGGTAAATAACATGAATGAATTTGGTTTGGTTTTATTTATATTAACATTTAAGATCTATTCATGATTCACAATAGAATATAACAAATCAATGTTGTTAAAGGTAAATGGTGAAAAGTACGTATCTTTCATTTTCCGTTTGTTATGTTAGATGATGTATTCAGTATGAAAGTCGGTAGATAACATGAATTTAGCTTGATTTTATCTATATTAATATTTAAGATCTATTCATGATTCACAATAGAATATAACAAATCAATGTCAGGTAAATTGGTGAAAAGTAAATATTTTTCATTTTCTCTTTTGGTAAGTAAGATGATGTATTTGATAGGAAAGTTGGTAAATAACATGAATGAATTTAGTTTGATTTTATTTATATTGTCATTTAAGATGTAGATTAGATTTTTAGTTTCTTTATGAATTATCGTAGTTTAGATTTGTAAATTATAAAGTCAACCAGGTTAATTTCATGATTTGTAGATATAAATGTATGTTTTTCAGTGTTTCAAAATTCAAATTGAAATCTTATTCTAAAACATTTTGAACATGACACAATTGAATCACATACTAGGATGTTATTTTAAAAGACAAGCCCTAATTCATGTAGAGAGTGTCTAACACCTAACAAGAAGCTCTATTATTCACTACACTATCTTTAGAGAATTTATATTTGCATATCATCCTAGGTATAGTGCATTATTGATTTTTTCCTTCAATCATTATTGAGGTATTAAATTGATCTCCAAGAGTTTAGCAATTGAGAGAAATGCTTTTTTATCATTTACAAACTCATTTTCCCACACCAAAGTTTTTTATGCAAGTTATAAGAATCAAGGAAAGTAATATTTAAATGTAAGATTCAAAGAAATTCATATTCACAATTATAGTGTATGTCCATGTAAAAGGATCAAATTTGTAGTTTGTGAGATTAACTTTGTGATCCCACAATTTCACATATCACAGAAATGACGTACATAATTAGATTTTTTTTATTAATGTACATCTAATTTTCTGATATCTCCTTATTTTCCAATGTAAAGACTAATTGACTGGAAACATCTAGCATAGTCAAATCAACATTGATCCAAACACTAAGTACCATTTATTTATTTATTTAAATTATATAATTATTCTGATATATTATTCCATATAGTTATTGTCTCAACTCTTGTTTCTAAGATTGATTGTTATTCATGTTCAATTAATTGAATTATCCTAGGAGTTTTATGTGAGATCACTTTTATTCTTACACCTCAAAACACAAGAATTTTTTTAACATGCTCTTTTAAAATACATATAGCACTTCAAGTTAAAGGCATTAGGTATACTTTTGGTATAAGAGGAGTTGTAAGTACAACAACTAGATGTTGTGGTTAATACGTGTTATTTATGTAGATCTAGATCTCTATTAAAAAGAGTTACTAGATTGAACATGACAAATTCATTGTTTAAACTCTTAAAAATTTGTAAATTTAAAACTAGAAATATATGAACTCTTATTTACATCGATTTTATAAATTATTTATTAATATACTATTTGAGTGATTTTTTTTTTTTTAGCATTCAAGCTCGACTGTTTTTTATCTCTATATGGTTTAACAGTCAAACATAATATTGTTCTATTTTTGAATAAGAAGACTATTTACCAATTTTTTCATGTAAGATACAATTGGAAGATTGGTACTTGGAAATCTTTTTGTCATCAATTTATTCCAAGTTAAGTCTCATTTTACCACTTTCTAAAATATACATTCATTGTTTGACCATTCAACTAGGAAAACATTAAAATGAACCATCAAGCTCACCTACCTAATTATAAATTAGTTTTGCATGAATACAACACGCATAAAAACCTAAGGTTGATTTATATTTTTCATTTTCTCATAATATGGCATAATTTCACTTCTTATATGTAAGTTTTGAACTATAGTATTTGGGATTATCTTTTTATAATGGTAAAAAAATCATTCCATGCACATTTTCCATCTATTTTGGGCTCACTTTAATTGAGTTCTCCTTTACGTAATAATTATTGTCCAAGTGGCATGCTATTACACAAGACTTAACAAATTAACTAAACTTAGCCTAATCATATCCACACAAATCCATAGGGAGTGGTCTTAATCCTTAATTTATCAATTCCTTTACCTAGGTCAAATTGGTGAGTATGAAAATGATCCCTAAATTTTACATTTGACCTGAATTGATCCCTTCCTAACTAGCTATCAGTTACCAACTTGGGCATGAGACATTTTAATTTGTATACTAGAGTGTTGTATAAAAGGAATAATCCTAATTCAATTCTATATATCCAAGATATCCATGACCCACAAGCTCATACTCCAATTTATGTTAAAATGAGAAAAAAGAATCCTAGTACATCATTGTATCATCAACTTACTTTATCTTATGTGTTTAATATTAAATTGAGGTATTTTACATGGTTTATTGTTGTCTTTGATCCATTACAAAACCATTGAATTAGAATTCAAGGGAAAGGAATACCATTATCTAGAAAAAACCCAGAGTTGTTTGTCCACACTAAATATTTTCATCAAATATAGATTCTAATAGGTAAGGTGAATAGGAAACTCTAAGCAACTAGAACTTCACATATCATCTTTGTGCACAAAAGGTTCAATCCATGAGCAAGGTTCACATCCACAACAATATATTTTAGTTTCATGTGCATGAGTTCAATCCAAAGTAGAACAAGGATTAGTTAGTTGTTTGTTAGAATATTTTAGAACTAGAGTTGATATTAGAACATATTTTGGATCATTAAGCAATAGTGTGTAGTTAAATACCATCAACTTGTACACAAATCCATGTCTGCATCCTTTCTTATCATTTTCCAAAGTGTAGTTATATATTTTAGTCATAATCCCAACTCATTAATTTGGGGTTAATTGCCTAATTATGTAGGTTTTATTATTTTACCTTAGAATATAGAAAATGTTTTCTTTTCTTTTCATTTTAGTGAGCCAGTTAATTCTTATAGGGGCTCCCCTAGATCTTAGCCTTAGGGTTTTGTTTTTTGTTTTTTCCTTCATTTTCTAAATTAATATTTTTTAATATTCCAATATTTATAGCAATACCCTTTTCACAGTTTCATCATTTTCAATCCTCTTAGGATGCTTATTGAACTTTTACCAAAGTTTCATCAGCATCCTTCTTTTTCTTTGAGAAGATGTTGATGGTGGTTTTAGCACAACCAACTCAAAGTAACAATAGATCACTAATTTCCTCTTGCAAAGTAGGGATTCCTACTCCTAGGTTCCTTTATAGTCGAGTCTTAACTATGATGGATAACTTAGTGGTCTACGTGATTATTTTAACAAGGGGCCTTTGTAGGTAACCTAGACTTCCAAAATGCATAATTCTCATATTCAATCAAAAATAACATACCAAATATTTTAAATAAATTAACCTTTTCTTATTTCATCAAATATATAACAAACTTAAGGGATCTAAAATATTTCAAAGAATATCCTAAATTATCTTATTAAACTAATATCAAAAGAAGATTAAGGTTGAGGTGAAACAACTAAGATTAAATGAATAATGATAGATCCAACTCTATTCATCATATATGAATGGTTAAGAAAAATCAAAGAAATTGAAACTACATTGATCAACATTCACAAAATCATATCTAATAACAATGTTATCTTTTGAGGTAAAACAAAACAATAGATTTTCAAACTGCATCCAATCATACCACCATATTACATGCACAAATCTAAGACACAATTTTACTTAAGATCTTAGAAAATATATAAATTTTACCAAATTATTCAATTTAGAAAAATGAAATAAAACATACCACCACCAAAATCAGAACATCATTTGAGAAATAGCAAGTATGATTGTATTTTTATTGCTTTTGGATTTGATTGTGTGAAAGTTTTTTCATCAACATTTTGGATCACACTGTGTGATCCATCATTAGGATGCAAAAGAGAGCATGAGTAGTAAAAATGATATGTTGCAAACCCAACAATGCATAAAATGGTTGGAAAGAGGGAGAAGAGATAAGGGGGCACATGAATCAAGACCAAGAAGAATAATGAAAATTTAAATTGTTAAAAATCTCAAGAAGAAAAGGGGTTGGGGCCCTAGCTCGGTTGGATAAATCTTTCCTGTTGCAGGAGGTTGGTCATGAGGTCTAGTCTCCCCCACCCCCGTGGTATCAGAGGGCGTGTCGCGCCAGCGCCGCCAGTCACGTTAAAAAGTTTACCAGGCGCACTGCAGTTTATATGGGGTCGTGCTACCTGATTCCTGCAGTCTAAAAAAATATATATATATCTAAAGAAGAAAAGAATAATATAATGTCAAAATCAAGAATTAGGACCGAATAATATGAAGACTTAATTATCTTAATTAAATATATAATATATAATATGTTAAAAATATAACAAGCTATGAGCCGGCTCGGGTAGCGGGATTGGCTTGAGGCTGTGGGATGGCTCCTCATGGTCTCGGGTTCGATTCCGCTCTTGGTACTTACCTGGTGAATGTGGTGGCCAGCGCTGCAAACACTCGCAGGGACTAGTCTCGCCCCCCCGCTCGCCTCTAGGTGACGCTGGGCGGGGGGCCGCGGGGACACCCTGTTGTAACAAAAAAAAATAAAAAAAAATATAACAAGCTATGTATATGATATATTTAGTATGCTATTTAGATAAGATAAATAATAAAAGATAAGCTAAGTATAAACATAGTAAGTAAATACTATATTATCAATCAAAAAGTCTAGTGTAAATAAAATATAATGAAATAAGTACTATCCATATATAAATTATAATAAACTCAAGTATTATAAATATAGGAATATAATAAGGGTATACAATTAGTAACACAACAAAACAAAGCATATCCTCGTAGGAAGAGCAACAACTACTAAAAAAATAGACTCAAAAGATAAGAAAAGCCATTAATATAATAAAAAATTGAAATGCATGAAATATAGCAACAAAGCAATGGAAACAATATATAAAAATGGAAGACTATATGAAGTCCAGGATAAAGCAATAACACAATATAAAAGAAACACAAGGACTAAAAAAACACAATGCAAAATGTGACAAAGCACAAATATATTGGAAAAATGTGACTCTACATGTATAATAATATATTAGCAAAATGTGACTTTAACATGTATTATATTTAGTTCTTTCCATTTGAGTATTTTTACATTATATTATCACTACTTTAGTTCATTATATTATATATTTATGAGCCTTTAACAATTGCATAGGTTATCTTATTATTGGGTATATGTAAATTTTTTGCTTTCTGTATTATATTTGTATATATGAACTTATATATATCATTAACTTAAATATATATTGCATGCTTTCTTTTAAGTCTTCTTATAATATATGTCTCCTAAGTTATTATTTGAATTCTTTTTTCTTTTTGCTTATGGGTCTAGGTATTCTTTTTTCTCTCCCTTCTTTGTTGTTTTTATTTATAAATTTATTTATTTTTTTAGACTACAGGAATCGGGTAGCATGACCCGTTTTTATTTATAAATATTGCATATCATAGGAGTTTTTATTCTTTTCTCTTTGGCTATTTGAATTAATTTGTATTCCTTGCATTTTACCTATTTGATTTGTGTAATGTATTCTTTGTACAACTAGGCTTTATCTTGTTAATTATGTACATGTTTATCTTGTGTATTTTATTAACATGTTACCTTTTTGTTAATTATGTGCATGTTTATTTTACGACTTTAACATGTATTATATTTAGTTCTTTTCATTTGAGTATTTTTTACATTATTATTTCTTAAGTCCATTAAATTATATATTTATGAGTATTTTCCTAGCTTATCTTGCTAATATATTTGTACTTTGTCACATAATTTTGCATTGTGATTTTTTAGTCCTTGTATTTCTTTTATATTGTGTTATTTCTTTATCCTGGACTTCATATAGTCTTCCATTTTTATATATTATTTTCATTGCTTTGTTTCTATATTTCATGCATTGTATTTTTTATTACACTAATGACTTTTCTTATCTTTTAAGTCTTTTTTTTTTCAGTAGTTATTTCTCTTCCTATGAAGATATGCTTTGTTTTGTTGTGTTGCTAAATGTATATCCTTAATATATTCCTATAGTCATAATACTAGAGTTTATTATAATTTATATATGGGTAGTACTTATTTCATTATATTTTTATTTTATTTTATTTACACTATAGACTTTTTTATTGATAATATAGTATTTACTTGTTATGTTTATAATTAGCTTATCTTTCATTATTTATCTTATCTAAATAGCATATTAAATATATCATATAAATAGCTTGTTATATTTTTTACATATTTTATTATATATTTAATTAAGATAATTAAGTCTTCATATTATTCAATCTTAATTCTTGATTTTGACTTTATATTGTTCCTTTCTTCTTTAGATTTTTAACAATTTAAATTTTCATTATTTTTCTTGGTGTCTTGATTCATGTGCCCCCTTATCTCTCCTCCCTCTTTCCAGCCATTTTATGCATTGTTGGGTCTACAACATATCATTTTTACTCCTCATGCTCTCTTTTGCATCCTGATGATGGATCACAGAGTGTGATCCGAAACATTGAGGAAAAACTTGCACACAGTCAAATTTAAAAGCAACAAAAATACATTCAAGATGGATTATGGAAATCTCATATCACTAACAAGCATGATCCTTCGATTTCCAAATTTTAATTAAGTTACAAAATCTTAGTATAATATCCATGCTAAAAAAATGTTTATAGTTTGTTGTAATTCAAAAATGATTTCTAACCCGAAAAAATGTTTCAAAAATAGATATAAATAGGAACTAGGCATCCCAAAATTCATGGATCTGAAAAATTTTAACTAAAGTTTAAATAGAGGTGACTTGCCTTGAATGAAAAGCTAACTAGAACTAACTAAAAATTGAACCAAAACTAATTGAAATTTATTAGTTGAGTAGGAAATCCCACACCACTTTAGTATATATCAACTAAAGCATTGATTTATTACAATCGTTAAAAGAATAAATAATGCATAAATTAAATACTTGTACCTAAGTCACTTTATTTCTAGGAAGCTACTTGAAAAAGCATTATGGACTTCATTTAAGTCATTAACATTCAACCCCTTATGATATTTCAATTTAATTCTCTAAGAAAAGGTGCACTCTTCCAATCTTCCTTGAAACTCATCAATATTGGCTAATTCTTGGAATCTATGGAGTTCAGCTTTGGTTTTCATCATCCGACCAATAGAATCCTTAGATACTGACTCATGCAATGACTTTGCAAACTCTCTGATCATCTTGGTGGATGAAGCTACCATTGATGATGTTTCCCAGAATATACAAGAGAGGTCTTCTATAAATTTTCAATCTTGGTCATTGCCTGGTCTACTAAGTTTCTATTATTACTTATTTTACTTTTACATTTATTGAGAACTTTCACCCTCAATTGTCTAGCTTCTAACCATTCCTTAGTTTTATCTTGATCCCCTCTTCAATGATAGCTCAACTTCGAGAAGCTCCTCAATGTGTAACCTTTATTTTCTATAAAATTGAGATATGATCCTCCCTTACAATAATATCTTCTTCAATTTCTAACTCCATTTGGTGAGCCAGGATAGCTTCATCACTAATCGAGTGATAAGATTTAACTAGTACCTACTTTATGACCTAACCTCCAAGTTCCTACAATTCATCTCTCAATTCTTTAGCATCCAAGAGGAGGCCTTCTGGGTTTAAATGTTGAGCATTGAAATATTTAATACTTCCTACAAAGAAGGTACAGGTGTCATAGAATCCAATGGTCTTGTCAAACTATTATTATAGGTTATCCACTATTTCAATTGATCCTTAAGCTCTTCCTTTGCGCTTTCATATTTTCTCATTTGTTGCAAAATTATAAAAATAGATAATTATAGAGAATTCTTCTCTTCTTCTTCAGTTTGAGTACCTAGATTCACCTGTTGTATTTGGCAATCTTCAAGTGTCATATCATCTTTTGGCCTATCAATTAAGGGAATAGAATTTTATGTTATTTTGTTTCCCTATTCATCAACTATTGTATTAAAATCCTCCTTTCCCTCTTTCTCTTATTAGCAGATGTTTCAAATTCCTCTACAAGAATAGAGAAGTCTTCTTCCTCTACTTGAACATATGTTCTTTGTCTTTTCTAGATGGTATGGTTGAGTCATACTGAGAGGCTAGAAGTTCCTTCTTGTTGATAATGGGAAGGGGAGTAGGAGGTCATCATTATCCCTCCAAATTGAACTTATTGTTCTTGTATATGGTGGAGGGGATGGAGAAGGAGAAGGAAGAATTCCAGTATTAGCAAAGTCTTGAGAGTCATCATGAATACCTTCACCTTGATTTTCTTCAAGCTTTATTTCTATATTTTCAGTATTTTCTTCATGGCATAGCCTCATCTTGCTCTATGTTTCCATTTTGTTACTGTCCTTTCTCAAGATGTGGAGGTGAAGGGATATAAGTATCAAATGGTGGAGATGGAGGAGTTGGAACATGATGTTGGAAACAAGCAACACTGAGATGGGGGGTGAATTAGTGTTCTGCAAAAATTAATTTTTTTACCCTAATCTTTAATCCACTTAAAACATTTAATCAAAATCAATATGTAGAAACTGAAGGCAAGAAACCACACAGCCATAACACAAGGATTTTTATGTGGAAACCCTGTTAGGGGAAAAACCACGGTGGATGGCCAATCCACAATAAGTTCTGAGTATACTCAAAAGAAGTATTACAAATTGGGAATGCACTTGCATTCAGGCACACTATCTAGATCTCACTTCTCAAAGGGATGGGCTCACTTCCCTTACAATGATTTGGATTAGATCCAAAATAAAATTAACTGAATAGATAGCATCTACTAATGTTAGATTATAGTTTCGGTTAACCTCTAATGATGAACTTTTGTTTGATATTGAACTTTTGCTCTGCTCTGCTCAAGTTCGCACACAAAGTCCTTACGCACAAGTGAAAATGTGCATGATATCACTCAAATACTCCTTGGATGTTCACAACATACACCAATACTTCTTCATTCCCCAAAATGATGTGATCGATCAACTAAATATATCTGTGACTAAGGGTTTAATCGCTACAAGTTGTCTCAATAAAATTGAAGAATATATTTGTAACTTGTCAGCCCAAATCATGAATAAATTTGATGCATATCCAAACAAGTCATCTATTCCATAGCTAGGACCAATAATTAAATATTTGAACATGAAAACATCTTGAATAATTCTACTTAACACATCCATAGTGCACCACATTCCTTGAGTCGGCTACAATAGACAAATAGAAAGAATAGTGTCCTACTAGACCTCCAACCTCATACTGCAATCAATACAACACTACAAAACTCGATAAGAAGATAATACACATGCTTAACAAGCAATTCCAAAGATTCACAACATAAAAAGATGATCCAGTGAAGCCATCTGATTGGATACCCTATTCCTCACGTATTCTGCTAGTAATACACATTGTATCACTTTATCTGTCGGTGAGACTGGATACTGAACTATGGATCATGGGAATGACTCCAGTTGCCATCAATGACAACATTAGAAGCTATATTCCAATAATATCCCCCTTTGGAATTGATGGCAACACTTAGTGAAAAATGACTAAGTGTCGAGACTGATAAGTACACTGCCAAAATGCAAAATACTACTCCCCCTAAGAATAGAAAAGCATTTTTCACTTCACTCTCTCCCCCTTTGACATCAATGACAAAATTGGGAAACCCAAAATTTGCAAAACTATACAACCATATCCAGAGACTTACAAAAATTTGAAGACGTCTGCAAAGACATTCTTCAGTCCACTTAAGTTTGAGTCCCACACACTTTTCAAACTCTCCAAAATAGTAATGTGACCACAAAGAAGATATGCCAAGGTTTCACCAGCTTCTAGATTCACTAGATTAGGAGCAATCATAGCACTTTCAACTTCTTTTAGAGCATTCACCATCATCTCAATTTTTGGACTTATTAGCCCCCTGAGTTCACTTAATCTGCCAATGATCCTTTCATTTTCAACCTTTAGATTATTTATTTGACTGAGCAAAGATGTTACATGACTTTCTTGATGACAAATACTACCGACCAATGGATCAAATGAGTTGAAAATAGTAATCAACTGTTACTCAATATCTTTCACCTGCTTCTCATTTGCTTCAGTAAATTTTGACAAGACTAAGTAGGACTTATACACTTTTCCTCCTTCAGATATAGTACTTTGAATATTCTTTATGTAGGAGCCTAACAGATTTTTATCTTTGGAAATCAATTCTTTTAGGCTATTAATCCTCTTCTCCTTGAACTCCTTCTTCACTTTATCTAGAGTTGATTTATCAAAGGATTCAAAATTAGAATCTATAGAGCTTATTAACTTTTTCAACTCACCAGAGGAGGAACCTAATGGGTCCACAACATAAGTAGGCATTATTTTTTGGAGGACTCCAAATGCAAGCTTTAGCAATTCACTATCCTCTATGTGAGATTTCAATATCTTTTCACTAGCTTTGGCTTGGGCAATTTTGTCGACCTTCATCATCTGAATTGGAGATAGAGGAGAAAGGTCCATTGCATTTTCATCCAACTTAGAATCTAGCTCATCCTGCTGCTCCAATAAAGATTCCTTCACTTCCTCTATCCTAATTTCTTGCTCCTTTTTCTTTTCAACTTGAGATTTTTCTTTAGGATTGGCTTTAGGCATTTCAGTTTCTTCAGCATGAGCCTCTTTTGGTTCATCAACCGCCTCAATTTGGACCTTAGATACAATAGGTGTCTCTGAGTTTTTTGCATTTGGAGAGGTCAGATTATCCTCAAACACCAAAGGATCAGACACATTCATGTTCTCCTCATTCACATTCCCTTCTTCTGTCACATTTACCTTCACATTTACTTCCTCGTTTCTTTGAGCATGTTTAGAATTGATCTCCTCAATATTTAACTTTTCCTTTGACAAGAATTCTTCCAAAATTACCTTAGTTTCACTAATAAATACATCATTATCACCAATCATGAGTTTATTTACTCTAGACTTGCTTCTGAATTTATTTTTGACCTTTAGAAGAAATAAATCCATTTCTTTAATTGGCATTTCTAAGCACAAATCAGCAAGAACTCTCTTCCTCGGATTCTCTTCCTCTATTTTGGCAGTCTCTCTTCTAGATTCCAATGCATTATATAGGGTTGTAGGCAAGCTAGACATGATTTCAACAAGATTTTTATTAAAAAAATTCAAGTGCTTAATAGTAGCTTCTTCAAGAATCTTCTTACCGGAATCATCAAAAGTCACATACAGGTCACAAAGTGGTATGAAATTTCTATAATTTACTACTGCATCTTCAACTTCCTCAACTGGCATGTTGGGCTTGTCAACTTTGGTCCTTTTCTTTACTAGTCCCGAAAGCCTTTAACTCTCTTACTACTTCTTCAAAGTCAGTTTCTTCCTCTTCATTTATCGATATAGCTTTGTAAGTTCTTGAGCTTTTATTCTTCTTCCTTCTTCTGAAGGCTTCGACTTGATTTGGCCGTGTTGCAGGGGAACTCTTGGTTTTTCTAGCAGAAGATGTTCTTGGACCAACAGATGTTTCCTTTTTCTTCTATTTGGCTGCTTCAGATTCATCTCTTTTTCTCCTTATTTCTTTTAGTTTTTCAATTGGAAGACTCATTATTTTTGTAAAAGCTTATGTTTCTTTCCTTACCTTTTTGGTTGACACGATATTTCTTAAATCAAAATGAACTTGTAAGCTTTTCTCTACATAGGAACCAAACCTTTCTTCATTAGGATCCAAAGGTGAATTTAGCATATTTTCAACATATATCCTCAGAATGTTTCCATCTACTTCATACCCCAAAGTCATGATCCAAACAATTCTAGGATTAGTAGCTTCCATGTGACACTGGCCAATGTCTATCATAAAGCATATAGTGTCTTTATATTGTTCCACTATTGCGGTAGGAATTATCTCTCTAGCATGCATTAAGCTTTGGAAATTTTTGAAATGACCCCACAGGATTGTGTTGCGGGTTTGTCGATCACCAAGTGTGCATAGTATATCCCAAATTTGAACAGCTACTGGTATATCATTATGCCATTGAACTTTACCAACTCTTGGAATTTCACTAGTGAAGTAGAAATACAAACAGATTAACAAGTTTCTGAATTTGAATACATTCTTCTTGTCCTTCTTGATTTTTCTCAAATTCTCCAGTAGTTGACCTCTGAGCACCTCACATAGATCAAAATCTGCATTTTGTTTGATCATTTCATATGTTGTATAGATGGTTATGCTCGATATAGAATTCTCCCAGCTCGAGTGGTAAATATTGTAGCCTATGACCATGGATGCAAACTTTACATCAAATTCGGAAATATGATCTATAGTCATTTCCCTTTGGTCCCAATGAGAGCCAGTGGCTTTGGTAACCTCATCATTCTTTACCGACTTCAAAACTGGAAGTTTGTCAGTGGAATTTAAGCCTGTAACTGCACAAATAACTTCTTTAGATATTTTGAAAGACACATCTAACCACATGAATTCAGCATGAACACAGCTCAGAATATATTTAACCCACTCATCTTCTTCGAAAATGGGAAATCTCACGAATTGCACAAATTTCTTGTCAACTAGGGTTTTGAATTCTGGTTTCACAGTAAAATCTTCTTGAACTATGTACTGAGAATACAATTCCAATAACTGTGAACTACCCAAATCTTCAATATTCGCGTGCACATATGCCCTAATATCTTCAATGTGTAGAACATCGTATGACACCAATGAAAATGCACCTAATGGCTCTGTATCTACAGACTTATACGGATGCCATTTGAATTTTGGATGCAGCCTATCCTTAACTTCGACTAACAAAGGAGTAGAAATAACTGTGAGCACACAAATTTACAAGTTTGCAATAAATACCTTTCGGAGACAAAACAAAATTTTGATCGCAAATTCTCTTCTATGCTTGAAATCTCTCCTCAATCTAACAATAATCACCTCAGAGCTCTCCAAACCTCTTCCTTTCGAATGTAGATAGAAAATGAGGGTGGAAGCCGTTCATTTATTGTCCTCGAATCTAACTTTTTACTTTTGCAATAAATGCCCTTTCCCTAACTCAACCAGTTTACTATAATTTATGTTCTAAGATAGATAATACTTATGAGAATTTCCAATATTCTTTACTAATGTCGTAGATTCATTTCATAATGTCTGAGAGGTATCAACTGGACTCATCTAAATTCCAGTACCAATCACTTGTAGGGGGTTTAAGAGTTTTTCTTGACAGCTTCCCCTATGGTAGAGGCTTGAGATCAATTTCCTAAAGTATTACCAGAAGTGGCTTCTAGTGTGGATCCATTTCCTTCTACAGGGAGGTTCTTCTTCACCCATTTCTTCTGCATTTTATTCTTGATCTCATCAGTAGTGACTTTTCCTTTTCCTTTGGCATCTGGTTGCATGTTCTGTTTTACTGGACCTCTTTTGTTCTAATAGAATCTAGAAGTGTGACCAAATTTGTTGCATTTGTAGCACACAACACTTCTATTTCCAAGCCAATTGTTCCACTGACTTTGTCTTGATCTGCATTGGTTAGCAATATTCCCAAATCTATTGCATGCATAGCATTTGACATCTCTATGAAAAAATTTCAGCACAACTCTGCATTCACTTGACTTATGTCCATACTTATGGAAATTAAAACACTAACCTAAGAATGATGGTCCACTTGCATTCACCTTACTCATACACTAAGAAGCCATATGACCAAATTTGTTGCAGGTATAACAATAGCCATTAAATCTTTGAGCATTAGGTTGCCTTAGCGGATTCCTTCTGGGTCCTTTCATCTGGTTTCCTTGTATGAATTTTCCTTGTCCAAAATTCCTTTGTCTAGAGCTCCTTTGTCCAAATCTGGAGCTTTCTCCTTCTTCATATCCAAGACCTCGTCAGTCACCATTATTCCTCTATCCCTTGATTAGTTCATCAAGTTTGGTTGAGCTTGCATTGAATTTCTCCTTGAACTCATTTGCAATGGAAAGTTCATTTTTGAGTTCATCAAGCTGATTTTCAAGCTCTTCTTCATTTTTCTTGGATTGTTCCAATTCATTCTCTAGTCGGGTACATTATTCTGACTTTTATTTCAAAGATTGTGCAAGCTTTTCTTCATTCTTCTTTTTGTCCTCAAATTCCTTGGTCATTCTCATCATGACAGATTCCATCTCATGCTTCAAGGCAGCATTCTCTTGGGAAAACTTTTCACATTCTTCTGTTTTCTCTTTCAAAGCCTAACTGAGTTGATCATCTTCCATGGTTTTTATTTTTATTTTCTCTCTCGATTCATTGATCTTTTCTTTTAAGGACTAGATGAATTTTTCTACATTTGCAAGATTTTCTTGTAGTCCCTAGATCTCATACTTTGACTGGTCAAGATCATACAAAACCACCATGAGTTGTTGAAGATTTCTTGTATCCATTGAGAACACTTTCCAAGATTTCCTCAAGTTGTTAGACTTCCTTTGAGGAACTAGCTTTGATACCAATTGTTGGAAACAAGCAACACTGAGAGGGGGGGTGAATCAATGTTCTACAAAAATTAATTATTTTACCCTGATCTTTAATCCACTTAAAACATTTAATCAAAATCAATATGCAGAAACTAAAAGAAAGAAACCACACAACCATAACACAAGGATTTTTATGTGGAAACCCTATTAGGGTAAAAACCATGGTGGATGGCCAATCCATAATAAGTTCTAAGTATACTCAAAAGAAGTATTACAAATTGGGAATGCACTTGCATTTAGGTGCACTTCCTAGAGCTCACTACTCAAATGGATGGGCTCACTACCCTTACAATGATTTGGATTCGATCCAAAATAAAATGAACTAAACATATAGCATCTACTAATGCTAGATTACAGTTTCGGTTAAGCTCTGATGACAAAATTTTATCCTTCTAACAGATATTGAACTTTTGCTCTGCTCTGCTCAAGTTTGCACACAAATTCCTTATGCGCAGGTGAAACTTTGCATGATATCGCTCAAATACTCCTTGGATGTTCGTAACATACACCAATCCTTCTTCTTCATTCCCTAAAATGATGTGATCGATCAACTAAATATATTTGTGACTAAGGGTTTAATTGCTACAAGTCGGCTCAATAAAACTTAAGAATATTTGTAACTTGTCGACCCAAATCATGAAAAAATTTGATGTGTATCCAAACAAGTCAATTATCCCATAACTAGGACCAGTAATTAAATATTTGAACTCAAAAACATCTTGAATAATTCTACTTAACACATCCATAGTGCGCCACATTCCTTGAGTCGGCTACAACAAACAAATAGACAAAAAAGTGTCCTACTAGACCTCCAACCTCATACTGCAATCAATACAACACCACAAAACTTGATAAGAAGATAATCCACATGCTTAACAATCAATTCTAGAGATTCACAACACAAAAAGATGATTCGGTGAAGCTGTCTAACCGGATATCCTGTTCCTCACGTATTCTACTGGTAATACACACTGTATCACTTTATTTTCCGGTGAGACTGGATACTGAATTCTGGATCATGGGAATGACTTTAGTTTCCATCAATGACAACATTAGAATCCATATGCCAACACATGAGGCAAAGTAATTGGAGGTGAATGAGGTGAATCCATAGTAGAAGTGGCAGGATGGGCTAAAGGATGTGGTAACAAAGATGGGATAGGAGATTCATTAGGTGGAGGAAAAGAAAAGGTTGGATTATGAGATTAGTGAAGAGAAGACACAAATGAAGATTGTGATTTAGAAGAAGGATGTGAAGTAGGAGTATCCTGATTGCATACTATCTTCTTCTTCTGAAGAGAGACTTCTTTATTGGTTTCTATTATAATTATCTTCTATTGCTCCTTTTCTTGGAACCATATGCTTTCAATGATTCATTTTATTTTATCCTTGTGGTTGTAGCACTAGATTATCCTCCAACCTCTTTTTATTGTTTTTCTTGGGCCTTTAGGTGAGGTAGTTCTAACATGGGAAATGGTGTAGCCAACCATTATTTAGAACAAGCCATCACATTTTTTCCATGTTCTAAAAATATGAATATTCCTCTATTGAACAATCTACATTGTAGATGGATTCATTGAATACTCCTTGGGTGTTGTATATAGTATTTAATATTTTCATGTCTTCTTTTAACTCTTTGGGTACTTTTTCTATATTGTAAGATTTTATCAACTTGACAATCAACATGTGATAGTCCATCAATCTTTCCTCATACTTGTCCATAATATACAATGGCCTAATGATCCTCCAAGTCAACCTCATATTTGTAATAAGACCCAATGACCTAGCTAATTTTTCTAGTTGGATCAAACTTGTTTCTAGGGTCATTATATAAATTCATAGTCCATTGAGCCATCTCAACTTTAGTAGTTTTTTTTTTGCATATTTTTACAAGAATACATTCCCACATTAATAGGGAGGGAGCATCCAAATTTATGTTTTTGATTAGAGGTAAGAAATGGGTTTTAATGGGGCCTGAAACCCAATACAAAGAAAGGCAAGCTCTAATTAAGATACAACATAAACCAATAGCAGCCCCACAATAGCCTCTAAAGATAAACAAGACTACACACACTGCATCTTACAAACAAGCAAGGGCCTGAGACCCTTTAACAACCTGGTTTTAACTGGGACCAGAAACCCTTTAGATACACGTTGAACCTGCCTGCATCCGCCAAGAATCAACAAACCAACCACTCATGGAAGACACCACTGAGCCAAAAAAGATAATCTACATAATGGTGTAAGACACCATCAGACCCCTAATCAAAAACTTGAGAAAATCCAAACACCCCACCTCAATAGGGGAGATGGATAGCACAACAAACCATGACACAAAGCCACTGCTCAAACCAGGAAGGCAGCTTTGAAACCATGAGCTGCCCATTTTTGGAAAAGATGAAACAAACAGTAAGGCCATTGTAGCCAAAAATCACTAGCACCCTCTACCTCCACCTTCATAGGATAACTGTCCACCTCAATAAGAATAGCTAAGGGAGGTCCACCTCCACAAGACTAGAGGAGAAAGCCAACACAATAGCCCAGCACACATCAGTAGCATCCTTTAGTAAACACTACACCAAAAACAAATTGTGGATGAGGAGAAGATTCGCAAATAAATAGCATAAGTCCACCATAAAAAAATTCAAATAAGAACTCATCTGGGTATCCAAAGATAACTTGAACATTAACCCAACAAGAAGCCATTTGCTAACCCACTTCAGAGCCTTCACAATTGACCAAAAAAACTAATCCATTAGAATATAAACATGAAGCAACTCAGCCCACAATAAGACCCCAAACCCTAGCATCAGTAACCTAGGGGGCATCCACAAAAAAGAGGGAAGCCTCAACAAAAAGGGACCAAATACATTCATCACCACCAAAGGTAGGTTCCCAGACTCATAATGATCAAGGACAACCAAACCCCAATAGGAATAGGGGCCCCCAAATAGGATGGAAATAAGGAGAAGGTCCAACAAGAAAGAACACCAAGAAACCCCAACACGCTAGTCAAAGCCAGAGATAAGCCAAAACTCTAAACACCTAGCCAGAGGGAACCACCAATACTCCACAAAGAGGAGACAGGAAGAACCCAGAACACACCAAGAACAAAACACCCCAAAGGAGAGCCACCAAGCAAATGGCAAGCAATAGTGAAGGACACCCAAGAAGAAGCCAGAAACATAATAAACCAACATCATGAGGAACCACCAATCCTTCCTATTACACGGAATAGGAACAAAGATCTGCCCATTCTGCAACTAAAAAACCTCAAAGAGGCCAAAGCACTCCCACAGCATAATAGGCAGCCCCATAGAGGGATGAGAGTGCAAGAAACCACACCCTCCCAAAGCAGCACCAACAAGAAAATAAGGGGCAAGCAGAAACCTTGACCTCCTCCAGAGCCCACACACCACAAAGCAAGAGAGAAGGCACCACACCCAAACTAGAAGGAAGCAACTCTCCTTCCCACCAGAGCCACGCCCTGTTCTAGGAACTGCAATCTAGAAACCACAAACCACCAAACACAGCCACCGTAGACTGCTCAAGCACCAAGAAACCCCCATCTGGTTCTCCATCATCATTTTCATCATCTACATCTTCTCCATCACAGGTTTCAAACCTCCAGCCCACGTGCACCTTCTTTTTAAAACACTACTTTAAATAAATATGTATCCAAATTTATGTTTATCAGCGATTATTTTGTGGATTTTTGGTACGTGTCTACAAAGTTCTATTAAAATGATCCTGTCACTAGGATACATGGGTAACTTGTAGGGTTCCTTGCAGAAACCTACTACCCTAATATATGTAAAGGTCTTGAATTGAATATACCATTTACCCTAGTTCTCCAATTCAACTATAGCTTCTATAGAGATCCACTTTTTAAAGTCATTCTTCAACTTTCTAATAATTACATACACAAAGGCATCATTCACCACATAATAATTCTTTTAACTTTCTTCCAACTTTAGTTGGGGATAATGATGGTAGATTTTTTTTCTCATCTAGAGGAAGCCCACTAGATTCTCAATCCCAAGAAGATATCTTGATATGAAAGAAGATACACACCAAATAGTAGGTCATGTAAACCTTGGTACTTTTCAAATCATCCACCAATTGGTCATATAAATTATCACTAACAATGGTGACCCAATCAATCCTCTTGCCTGAAGCGATGGTTAATATATAATAACACATCCATGGGTGAAAATATTTGGCATGGTGGTATCCATATACCCTATGGAGGATCTCATTATGATCTTTGGCATTCTCTTTGAATTCACTCTTATGTTGTAATTTTTTCCATTTTAGTGTTAACTTCCTTGGATTTAACAATAGTTGGTCATTGATAATGTTAACACATGCAATGTTCTTTTTCTCATAGTGGGTGAGAGTTCATTGAACACTAATTTCCTCATATTTAAGGGTAGGAATACCAAACACCCTCTCTATCATGTCAAAGCCTATGTCTAACACCACTTCTCTTGATGGTCCAATGATCTTCCTTTATCTATAATCATAATGTTGTGCACAAGTTAGAACCAATTTTGGGGATTGTACTAATATTGGAAACATAGCTGCTTCCACCAGTCCTAATTTTTCCAAGGATGTTTCCATGGTTTTGTCTTCTACTCAATGAACTCTTTGTAGGATTTCATCGATATTCACATGTCCAAAGTTAGTATCCCAAATATTTCTATATGGGGAGAAAATATTAGAAGGTGGGTGGTATCCTTTGTACTAGTACTTCATCCTTGATCCTTCTTCTTGCATGCTTCTTGTATATCCAACAAACATGCATTAGGGGGAAGTACAACTTGTGTTGGGAAAGTACACATCTTCTATTATTCAAAATTTAAAAAATATTCACTTTTGATCTTTAGGTTTTTCATTAATTCATGTTCTTTAGAGTGATATATTTAAGTTTTATACTTTGTAAAAATCTATATTTCGTTGGGAATTGGGTTTTGAGAATACCTCTCGACTCGTGTTGATTGCATTTTTAAAAAGGGTCAGATCTATTTAGCCCAAAATCCTTTTATTAACTTTATAACCTATATCAGGTTTCAAGAATCAGGAATAACCTCTTTTTTTTGCAAAAGATCAACAAGCATTAAAGAAAACATCCAATCCCTAATATATGAGTCTTTATAATGCTTCATATTTATGTGATATTTTATTGATCAGCCATTGAAAATATGATTTATCTTTTGTTTCAATGATTTGTAAACATTAAGATTCAAGCTCAATATCTGAAGGTCCTTTCTAAATAAGCTACTAAGGATAAAAAAAATTTAATGCAAATGTTATCAAGGATCAAGAATTGAGAACAACCTTTACCACTTGTGAAAGACCTAGCTTAGATGTTAGGGTGATGAACCAACCATTGAATGCGGATATTTTCACACCAAACTCATAAGGTGAAATTATTAGTGATCAAGGTTCATAGATATCCCTTAACATATCATACTTAAGATAATCAAATCTTAAGGAGAACCCCTGATCATTGGTGGTCAAAAAATAGTATCAAAATGGCCAAGTCATGGTCCATTGGGGATCAAGGTTCATTAATATGATCAATTTCCAATTTTATGAGAAATCCATTAAGTTATTTAATGAGGGTTTGAAACTCATCGAGGTGTGATGATATACTCAAAACAACATTGATTGGAATGTTAATTTTAAAGAGGAATCAATAAGGGTTTGGAACAACAAAAAAAAAAACCAAAAAAAAGATGAACAAAAGGCACACAAAAAATGAAAAAAAAAATACCAACTAACCCGAAATTGAATATTTTGAATGGAAATGGGAAGAAAAATAGCAACACACACATAGAACTAATAAGAAAAGGAAGCAAAAATAAAACAAACACATGTGTACATTGCTTCTGGAGCATGACCTATTCCAGAGAGGTGTGGAGCGAGATGGGAAGGCCCCTATGCAGAAAATATTTCAAGTGTAGCCTATAGATGACATGGAAGAAGGACAAGATGAAAATTTTCCAATTTATATGGAAGAATGACTGTAAGGGTCTGTTAATTTTGGAAAATTTTGTCAATATATGATATCCACTGTCAAATTTCTCCTATTTTTGTTGGATATGGGCTATATTGTATTGAATTATATCAAGCCCTAACTATTTGAAATCCTTCTTTAGGGGTTGGGTTGCTAAAGCAATCTAATATGGGGCAAGGAATGTATCGAGCATTTTTATGTAATATGTTGCAATATGTCATGCTCTGATACCAAGAATGTGTTTTATGCATAGTTATCATGTTGTTGGGGTTGGGGAAAAGGTTTCCGGAGTTATAGTTTAGTCATATCTGAAGTTTTAGCAAATTACAAGAAGCGTAGGCTTAAGGAAAATTATCGTTTTCAATCAATAATAAAAGACATTTTGTACACACATTTTATATATCAATATGTATATAGGCATAAATTGCCTCTTACCTAAAAAAATAAATAAATAAAACAAACACAAAGAAAATTGTCATTGAAACCAGAACAAGAAAATGAGATCCCAACTTGGTTCAACAACAAAGTTTGAAGAGGAGCCAAAGCAGACAAAGTGAAAGAAAACACACCAAACACGAGCAACAAACAACCACCAAAGTTACTACACACACACAAAACTAAAATAATATAATTTTTCCATTGAGCACCAAAAGCAACTAGAGCTCAATATCTCAAACCTATAGGTGAATTAAAATGAGCTCAAATGGGAATAAAAACCATCAATGGGATGTGCACCCAAACACCAATTAATGTATGGCAGTGAAGTAAACTTTGCTCTAGATTGATTGGTGTGGATGACAAGATAGTCATCTCATTGATGATCAAAGATTAGAATGATGATGAGAGTTATAATAAAATTCAAAACATTGTGTTACACCCCATTTCTCAGTTACCAGATTACTTGTACCTTTATGAGTAAATATGATATTAAATGAAAAATCATGACTTTAATATGTTCAATGGATGAATGAAATACATGAATATGCATTATGATGTTATTAAATTTTAATGCTTTAATGATGCAAATGATATATGATGGATAATATTTTCTTGTGACTGGCTAACTACATTTATGATGCACTAAGTTGGATGTAGGAAAGAATAGAGCCCTCCAATGAGGAGAGGGAGAGTATCACCCAAGAGAGGAGTTTGGTATGGTAACCACTAATGTACCTACTTGATCTATCACACACTCACAACCTAGTTTATTCAAGTTAAGTCAAGTCATTTCAGGATTTAGAAATTAAACCCTTGGTCATAGAGTTTGGGGATGATTGAAATATTTAAGTTAATGTCTTTGATCTCTTTGGTTGTTTCTTTGATTTGAGTCATCGTGATTATATCTTTTTGTTTGAGTATATGTTTTACTTCATGTATTTTAATGGATAAGAATATACACTAAATGTATATATGTATATATATATATATATATATATATATATATATATATATATATATATATATATATATATATATATATATATATATATATATATATATATATATATATATGTATGCATTATGTATATGTATATATGATAACACACACATATGAGTAGATGTATGTGTGAGCATGCGTAGGTAGAGATACCTACTTATAGTCATATGTGGATATATCATATATATGAGAAATCAAGAGGACATATATTTATACATACACTTTATGTATATAAACTTATCAATATATGTTTTATAAGATGCTAGAATAATAATATATATGTATATATGTACGTATTCGATAGTCTATACATGCATACATACATACATATTAATATATGTATATATGATTGATAATCGAATGATTATAATATATATATATATATATATGGATTTATATTATAAATGATAAGATATTATCGCATATATAATACAAGTAAATAAGCAGAGTTTAACCCAATCACTACACACAAACCATGTGAGTAAAGTAAACCAAGTTTAGACCAAATGCCACACAAATGTTTGGCGATGTTGTGGGCATAGTGTAAACTATGTTTAAAGCATAGACTATGTGCATATGTTAAATCTTGGGAAAGTGCATAAATATAGTGCATAAGTGATTTGATGAAAAAGTAATAACCATGTATAAATATTGGTAATAAAGCTGAGTATTATGCCACGCATGAATAGCAGTAAAAAGGAGTTGAAACAATCAAACTGCCACGAGCTATCAGGGAAGGAAAGAGAGTTTGTTTTGCATTTGAAACGTAGCCACCATTGTAGGTGCCATGAGTAGAATTTAGAAAGCAATAAAGCTAGGATGGGAGGTAGTAAGTTATAAGGAAACCATTGCAAATTTTTTGACTTAGTAAATTTACCATGAGCTGGCTGAAATAAGGCGACTTAGCCATGAATTAGAACCTTATTTTACTTGGACTGTATATGTGTTAGAATTTTGATTCTCTTAGCTGCCATATTTCACCCTAGTCGACCTGTTTAAAGGTGGAGTTGGTTTTGGATTTGTGTTTTAAGTTTTAGAGGTGGCAATAGGATGGAAAAGGTGGTGATTGGAGGAGCTAAACTTTAGCATTAAGTTTCTCAGTAATTTTTATAAATAGAGGGCAGCCTCTTTGTCTTTGGTATTGGTTTTGGAATTCATTTGTTGTTATTTTTTTGTAGTTTTTCTTCATGCAAATAAGTGTTGAGTGAAATTAGAGAGAAGTGAGAAAGATTTCCTCGAGTGTTTGTGGGCTATTTGTTTGTGAGATTTTTAAGTGTTGGGAAAGAAGTTAGAATTGGAGATAAGCTGAAAGTAGAAGGAGCAGCAAGCGGAGTCTTTGGGATAAAGCTTTGAGGGAAATTTTTCCATTGGAAGCTAAATTTCTAGGCATGCTAGTCTTTCTTATTTGTCATTCTCTTCTATTGAATGTCATGTGTTTGCAAGTGCTTGTGCACATTATTGTTATTTATTATAGTTATTGAATCAAGCTTGTGCATATAGCTAGATTGGATATAGGTTGTAATGTAAAATCCTATTAGTATGATACATATATATAGCTACTATGATTGTCATAAATATATGACATAATTATGTGAAACTTCTAGAAGGTATACATATGATACCTAGGTTATTGCATGTTTATTATATGCTTACATGAATTATGATGTTAGTAATGCAATGGAAAGGATAGTGTGTTAGATGTATTATGTCTTCATCGATTGGATATGATGCTATCAAAACCATGTTGTTAGTTTATCCTTGAATGGTTACTCATAGTTCCTTGAAAGTCGGAAGATAACTTATTCCCTGGGGTTAGGGTGTACACTTGATTGTGTTTATGTTGACATACACCAATAGGGTTGTAAAATGTATTAGAGATGTATATATTCTTTCTAATTACATTTCTAAATGGTTATTATCTTATACCTGACTAATATTTTATACCTATTCACAGTATTCTAGAAGAGGACTTACGTTCTGGCAACCCAAATCCGTAATGCAAGGAAACTATAAGGTGCAGAAGCACAAACTCCACTCAAGCTGATAATGTCCTCCAGATTAGATATGAATTTAGTGAACATTGTAAACTTTTTAATATATGATTCATATTGAAAGAAAGGTTTCATGATTGTTTATGAACATGGAAACATAGAAACCTTATATGATAACTTGGAAAGAACCATCAAAAGATAATAATCCAAAGGGCATATTGATGAGAGAAATCATATCAATTTGATATGCACGTTTGTAGCATTTTATGGTAATAGTCAAATAGTGATAACTAGAAGTTATTATCATAATATAAAGGTACCATAAGCTAAATGAATGCTTGCATGAATTGTGATGTTGAAAATGGTATGATATAGAAGTGTTATGTTGAGAATGTTAGTTTATGATGTTATATAAAAATTTATGTCTAATAAGGTTTATTCCTAGGATTATGATAAACCAAGGTTGGGAATAACCTAGATGGTCAATTAGATCACTTGAATGTACAATACCTTTTGGGTTGGAACCATGTTATGATTTATGTGGAATAATCTCATCAAGAGTTATTATTGTCATGTTATTTACCAAATCAAGTAAGGGAGTGGGTGAACATATGATATCCACTTCATAGAAGTGAGACACCACTTCTTAGAAAGTGAGTTTGATGTAATTATCAAATATTTTTCCAAAGTATGTGTAAGTTGCCACTATGTACACTTGTCGGTTCACTGTGAGCCAAGATTTCATAACTAGGTTGGGAACATCATGCAAGTAAGCAGGTATCCACTATATGGAAAAACAAGTTATGTAGGACACAACACCATACTCAGGTAGGCTATTATTATGAAGGTTACCAGACCAATCTCTTCATTGAAGGGAGGACCATCTTACTAGTTAGGTAGATGTACAGGGGACCATAGTAAGTCCATGGTTGGAGGAAAAGAACTTGGGTGATACTCTCCCTCATCCAGTCAGAAACCAAGATTTGCGGATGTCTGCACTAGCAATTGGGACATCTAGACCATTTGTACTTTGTTTCATTGAGCTCTTGAAAGCTATGTATGTAATCATGATCTTGTATCTTTATGGAGAATGTATTTGAAAAATGAAATAATTACTTGGAATTATGTAATGTTAATTTATTCATGCAATATAAATTTGAAATGGTTTTATTTCAAATATGCATCTTTGTTATTGAATTGGAAAAAAAAATTATTAATTTGTGATGGTAAACTTAAACTATTCACATATGGATTAAAACTTAGGTGAAAACAATAGGTAAAACAATGGGCTTGTTACACACTGACACCTAAAAATTTTGATGCAGGTGCATCCATGGTTGCCAACCAACTAGCAAAATTTGATTTTTGTTCAAATTTTGTTGTGAATTTATTTTAATGGATATTTTGGAGTGTTTTCAATTTTGTTGAGTCCAAAAATTAGATTAAATAATTTGGACCTATTTTGGATTGAATTTCACCTTGGGAAGCATGTTGGATTAAATAATTTAAATTTAAATTTATCAAAAAGGAAAGCTAGGCATGGGATTTTTGCAGTTGATGAATGTTTGAATTTTTAATTAATGAGCATCATGCTATATGCATTATTTGGACACCTAGACTGAGTGGAATTGAAAATTTGAATTGGAAATTCAAATTGGAGAGTTGAGGAATAACGGTGTTGGATAGTGGTGGCATGCCAAGCAGGAAATGAAATCAACTTGCATTGGGAGTTGAAAGAATGTCATTTGTTTCTTGTAATTAATTTCTAGGAAATGGGGCATGGTATTTGGTGTAGTGGATTTGTTGGAGGTTTTGGGCATTGTTTTTGCTGAATTATTTTTGGCGATTATTGATTGTTGGTTCCTAATTTTTTGATGAAAGAGAAATTGGGTGTAGCATCTTCTTGGAGAACATTTTCATATTGGAGATTGTTGTTGGAAGGCAAAAAATCAGTGTCAAAAAACTTATTGCAAATATTAGTGATTGTGTGTTGTGATTTCTAAAAGTTGTGTGTAGGTGCAGGAAGGAGGTTGCAAGTATTGAGAGGAGAATTGGAAGTGTGGACATGGAAAATATACCGACACACTTGATCCTAATTACTAACACCATTTTGACCTAAATCATCTTCTTAGCTAATCATCACCCTTCATCCCTTAATTAACTAAATCATTATTTATCCGATTAAGTCATTCTCTCTTGTTAATTAAATAAATCAATGTTATTTAATTAACCCTCTAGTCTCTATTTAATTAAATAATTTATTTTGTTTGATTAAATCTCTAAAGTCATCCTATTAAATTAAATAAATTAAACCTTGTCTAATTTAATCTAACATCACCCCTCTTTAATTAAATAAATCAAAATCCTTTATTTAATTAAATCTAAATCATATTCTTCTCAACTTTGATTTAAATCAACACAAAAATATAAATCAAATTGTCACATCATTTAATCCCTCATTAAATTAATCAAATCCTGATTAATTTAATCCTAATCATCTAAATCCTCTAGATTTTTCCACTTGCACATTAAAATACATTTAATTGATTTATTAAATCTCTATTTTCTTTCAACATGGCATATTTATGGGAATATTCCTCCAAGTTTGAAAACCTCTCCAAGTGGGTTTGTCCTTCAACAAAGCATTTAGCCCTCTTTCATGTCCTTGTGCATTGAGCCAAGTGGCATTTAACTCATTCTTTTCTCCCTCCAACAAGTCATTTCATGATTTTCAAATTCCACCTAATGTCATTTATTGTGCACATTCATCAAAATGTGCTCAAGCTCCCTCCATTCACATCTTGACAAGTGGAACTTGCCCATTGGATGTTGAATGATCCCACATTGCTTCATTTTGCTCATTCCTCCATCTTGTCTTTCTATAAATAGAAGGTTTTTCTTCTCATTTGGGATCCACAACTTAGAGCAAAGTTACTCTCTTCACATGGAGAGCTAATTTTATCCATCTTCATATCATTTATCATCATCTTAGCTAGGTTATTGCATATTTCACTAAGGAGCTCATTGTTCTTCATCAACAAGTGGATCAATCCTCATCAAATCATCACAAGGCTTGCAAAGGAGTTGGGAAAGGGAAATTTTTCACATCAAATTGGCACCAATTCCCCCATGGGATTGAGGGTTTGCATGTTTAAATAGGACTCTTATTGCTTCTCTTGTTTTTCACTTCATTTTCCTTCCTATTTTGAGCATTGTAGATGAATTCCATGGGGAATCTTGGTTCTAACCTGCATTTGGATCTAATTTTGTGTTTGTTTGCTATGTTTGTGCAAGTCTAGGATTGGGGTTCACATGAAGCATACCTATAGATGTTATCATTGCTTGTAACAAAGCATTTGCCTCTAATTTTCATGTAGTATTAGTCCTCAGGGATTCCTTTGTATTTCCCTTCCATTATATGTATTGCATAGTGATTTACAGGTGTTATTGAGCCAATAATAATTACTAAAGTTGTTAATTTTTGGTGTCCTAAGTTGTTTTAATTAATCAAATACTTGTGTGAGATTTGAAGTACAGAGAGTTATAGGAAATATCTCTTGCATTAGTGGTATCAGAGTGGGTTGTCTTGATTCTGCACATAGAACGCCAAAGAGAGGCAGTTTACAGTAGGACCTATGAGTGTGGGTGTTGTTAAAAAAGCCTCCAATAATGGCCCCAAGAGGAAGGGGTAGAGGTGGAGGTAGAAACCCTCTTGAAATTGAATATTTTAGATCCCTTAGAAGATAGTTTGAAACATTGTAGGAAGAGATACGCAGAAGAGTTGTGCATAAAGAAAGAGATGAGAGTGAAGATGAATTTTAGGATGGGGAACCATTTATGGTAGAAGCACGAGATAAAATTGATCCTATAGAATGTTGGAAATATATGCCTAAATCATCACAGGCTGTAACCTCTACTGGAGCCATGTCGGTGTGACATATTCTATGTCTAGCCGATGAGCAGATTTGTAGCCTTTTTTTTGTACAAGTCGTTGTGACCTTGCAAAAGTCTCGCCGACAGGTTGTTTCACTTGGATTCTTCAGTGTGACATGTTGTGTTCGGTGTGACCTCTTACCGCGTGGAGATCTCTGGCCAACAGGCCATACATATCGTTTATCGAGGAGATCCTTGGCCAAAAGGCTTGGTTCGGGAAGAAGTCTCAGCGATGAAGAAAAGTCTTGTCAACAACGTTTAGTTTGAAGTCATCGGGGAAACTCTCGCCGGAAGGCTTGTTTCGATATGATGTCACATCGAATATCGGAAGTCTCACCGATGGTGTTACACTTGGAGTCTTTGGTGTAACACGGAGGCTTCGCTAAGAACTCCTGGCGACAGTGATTAGTCTCACCAATGATGAGGGGTCTTCGGTATAACACTTGGAGAACGGTGGTCTCGAGGTACCTTGGAGAACTCGATAACAACTCTCAGCGAGAGTGGTAAGTCTTTCCGACCGTTCGGTGCTCGATGTAACTTAAAGTCTTCGAAGTAAAGTCTCAACAATGCACGTATGTCTTGCCGACTGATGGATGGCTTCGGAGTAACATAAGAGATCTCGTGAAACCTCTTGGCAACAGTTGAATGTCTTAGCAATAGACAGGTGCCGATGGAAATGCTAATGTTTTGGTATGACTTAGGACCTTGGTATGAAGTCCTCATGAAAGCAATGAGTCTCACCGACTGTTGGATGCACTCAGATTAACTTGAAGGCTCGGCATGAGGTCCTAGCGAGAGCGGTATGTCCTGCTGACAGAATGACTTTTCGGTGTGACTTTGAATATCGGTATGTGGTCTCACCGAAGGACGATAGTCTTGCCGAAAGGAAAACTGAGGTTGATACATGTTGTAAGCTTGGTGGAACCTCTTGCCGATGGAAATGACTCTTGGTGATATCGAATGCTGACTGTGTTAGCATCGGGGAGACACGGTCAGTGTCTCACCGATATGCCAACACAGCTTCATTGTCGTTTGACCATTTGACCATCCTATGTGGAGCCTCGTGGACCAATCAGAGGAGCCAAATGGGAACCGTAAGTAGTTGGACCATTGTGGCAAGTTCTGAGAGGAAGCTCGACAGATAGGGGCGACATGGTTATACTCAGAGATCGCAGATGATGTCTGGTTAGAAGATGGTTCGAAGTATCGATGGATTGCTGTGTGATTGTATCAGAGTGATTTCTATTTTGTGAAGACTGTAACTTGAAGGTTCCTGTACAAGTTTGATCATTGTGAAAGCTATTGTAATCTGGCATCAGAAAGATAAGTTAGAACTCTGTATGTAATTTTTTTTTGTTACTCTAATACAAAGTGACTTCTCTTGGTGTGGTGGGTTTTTCTCCCATAAGGGTTTTCCCACGTAAATCTGGTGTTCATGTGTGTTTGTCAAATACTCTATTTTTGTTATCTCTTTCATGTGCATCTTAATTGGACTGTAATTGTAAAATTTAAAAAGGTATCTTTGCACTCTTCCCTGAGGTTTTGACATTAGGAGAGTTGTTTACGCATCTAGCTTTCCTTACAAGTGGTATCAGAGCCTAGCCAGTTGTGTTATTCTTGTGGGTATGTTGGGTTTTTTGTGTCAATTTTTGTTTAGTGAGAGTCTTGTAGAAGTTTGTCAATTTCTAATTACAGATTGAGATGGCAAGCACGTCAGGAAAGATTGAAATAGAGAAATTCAATGGCAGCAATTTTGAGTTGTGGAAACTTAAGATGGAAGATCTATTAGTTGATCATGATCTTTGGATTGTTGTGTCTGGAACTAAACCTATAGGCATGAAGCAAGAAGATTGGGACCTTGTAGATAGAAATTCTAAGGGGCTGATAAGGCTCTGTTTGGCGGACTCTGTTCTTCTCAATGTGCATGAAGAGAAGACTACATCTTCTTTGTGGAAGAGATTGGCATCTATTTATCAGGGGAAGTCCTTGGTGAATAAATTGTTCCTGAGGAAGAAGCTGTACACTTTAAGAATGCAGGAAGGAGGGTCTGTAGCTGATCATTTGAACACATTCAACATGTCGATTGCACAGTTAACTTCTGTTGGTGTAAAGACTGATGAAGAGGATCGTTGTATGCTTCTATTGTGTTCTTTACCAGACTCTTGGGATCACCTGGTGATGGCTATTTGGAGTACAATATCGAATTTCAAGATGGAAGATGTTGTTGCATCTTTTTTATCATAAGAGATGAGAAGAAAATCTTCTGAGATGGCGAAGGAGGCTCTTGCTGTTAGAGGAAGATCGAAAGAGAAAGGCAAGAAGGACAAGAAATCTAAATCAAAATCAGAGGGGAGATCAAATTCTCCTGGCAAGAATTCCAAGGTGAAGTGTTGGAACTATGGGCAACTTGGTCATGTCTGAAAGGATTGTAAAGAGGAGAAAAAGAAGAAGAAGAAGAAGAAGAAGAATTCTTCCAATAATGATTCTTCTTAGAGTGATGCAGATGCCTTCATTGCAGCCTTGGCTACGCAGGCATCAGATGATGTCTTGTTGATTGATTCTGAAGCATCTTTCCACATGACATCTCATAGAGACTATTTTACGAAGTATGAAGAATACGATGGTGGAAAGGTGTACTTGGCAAGTGATTCAACTTTGGAGATTGTTGGCCGTGGAAGAGTCAAAATCCAATTCCCTAATGGAAGAGTGAAGGGAATCAAGGATATAATGCATATACCAGGTCTGGCTCGAAACTTACTTGTTGTTAGTAAGCTAAATGATATTGGAGTGCAAGTCACGTTCTCTAGAAATGGCTGCAAGATGACTAGAGGCTCAATGGTGCTAGCAAGGGGTGCTCGTATTGGTACCTTGTACAAGCTGGATGCACATGTTGTTCAATGTAATATTGTCTCTGTAAAGTCACAGAAGGCTACTCATGGAGGAAAAGAGGGAATTGTTCCTAATTGTGTAAACTCTATGGAAGTGAAACTTCCAGCAGAAAAGACTATGCTCTGGCATCATAGACTAGGCCACATTGGTGAGAAAGGTTTAAAAACCTTGAAGAATAAAAACCTGGTTGAGGGGCTTGAAGATTGTAACCTTGATTTTGAATTCTATGAACACTGTATATATGGAAAGCAGCACCATGTTTCTTTTTATTCTAGTCCTCATAAATCTTCTGGTTTGCTAGATTATATTCATTCTGATGTATTTGGTCCAGTAAATGTTCCTTCTTTGTCTAAGTCAAGATACTATATGTCGTTCATTGATGATTATTCAAGAAGAGAATTTGTTTATTTTTTGAAAAGTAAATCAGAAGTGTTCAGTCGGTTTAAGGAATTTAAGAACCTTGTTGAAAATCAGACTAGTAGAAAAATTAAATGCTTAAGGACTAATAATGGCAATGAATTTTGTTCTGATGATTTTGAGAGGTATTGTAAAGACCATGGGATTAAGAGACATAAGACTACACCTTATAATCCACAGCAGAATGGAGTTGCAGAAAGGTTCAATAGGACAGTGATGGAGAGAGCACGAAGTATGCTGAGTAGTGTTGGCTTGGAGGAGAATTTTTGGGATGAGGCTATTGCTACTGCATGTTACTTGATTAACCATTCTCCAAATTTTGCTCTTGTTGAGAAAACACCTTTGGAAGGGTGGTCTAGTAAGAAGCCCTCTTTAAGACATATTTGTGTTTTTGGTTGTGAGGCATATGCATATGTGTCAGATGTGAAAAGATCTAAATTGGAGAACAAGGCTATCAAATGTATTTTTATTGTCTATAGTGTTGGCATAAAAGGATACAAGCTTTGGAATCCTGATACGGAGAAGGTTGTATACAGTAGAAGTGTAATCTTTCGTGAGTTGAAGCCTTCTACCTTGGATCTGCAATCAGAGACAAAGTCAGAAAACAATAAGGATGTAGTTGTAATTCCTCCTACACCAGAGAAAGAGGAATTGAAAATTTAAAATGTACTTGAAACTGAGGAGAGCTCAAGCAGTTCTGAAAGTTTTGAAGAAGAAGAAGAACCTCAGCCTCAGCAAGTGAGGAGGTCAACTCATGAAAGAAAGCAACCTGCTAGGTATGGGTTTTCTTTGATAGATTCTACTTGTACCTATGCTTTAATTTCTAGTACTGATGAGCCTAGGACTATGAAAGAGGCATTTAAAATGTCTGATTTAGACTCTTGGTTGGAAGACATGAATGAAGAAATGGCATCATTAGAAAAGAATGAAACTTGGAGTTCGGTGCCCTTGCCTAAAGGCAGAAAAGCTATTGGCTGCAAATGGGTATTTAAAAAGAAGATTGGTCTAGATGGCAGTGTGGAAAAATATAAGGTGAGGTTGGTTGCGAAGGGTTATTCCCAGGTAGAGGGAATTGATTATGGGGAAATTTTTTTCTCGTAGCTAAAACTAACATCCTCCAGTTTATTTGTCAATTAGGAGTAGCGTATGACTTAGAGTCAAAGCTTGAATGGATGTGAAGGCAACATTTCTTCATGATCTTGAGAAAGAAGAGATTTATATGTCCCAGCCTAAGCACTTTGTGGAGAAAGGTAAAGAGAAACTAGTTTGCAAGTTAAAAAAGTCTCTGTACGGGTTAAAGCAGTCACCTAGAATGTGGTACCAGAAATTTGATACTTTTGTATTGTCTTTGGGATTTGTAAGATCAAAATCTGATCATTGTGTCTATTACAAAGCTAAAAATGATCAAGTTCTTATTATTTCTCTCTATGTTGATGATATGTTTTTCATAGGCAATAGTAAGTTGATGATTTCTGATCTTAAGTCTCAGTTGTCTTCTAAGTTCGAAATGAAAGATCTTGGTGCAGCAAGGTATATTTTGGGGATGAAGATAACCAAGGACAGGAATAGTAGAAAACTTTGGCTTAGTCAGAGTAAGTATATCAAGACTGTTCTAGAGATATTTTGCATGAATGATTGCAAGCAGCTAGTTGTTCCAATCTTGCAGGGAACGAAGCTATCTATTGAAGATTGTCCAAAATCTCCTATTGAGATGGAGGACATGACCAGTGTACCCTATGCTAGTGTGGTTGGTAGTCTTATGTATGCAATGGTTTGTACAAGGCCAGACATTGCCCAAGTAGTGGGAGTTCTTAGTTGGTTTATGGCTAATCCTGGAAGGACACATTGGGATGCTGTGAAAAGAGTTTTCAGATATTTGAAGGGCACTTCAGATTTTGCTTTGTGTTACCATGGGAACTTGGTTGAATCATAGAGGACTCTCAGTATTCAAGGCTATGTGGATTTTGATTGGGCAAGGGACATTGACAGCAAGAGGTCCACCAGTGGATACATTTTCATGTTGAATGGTGGTGCAGTGAATTGGATGAGTAAGCGGCAGGCTGTAGTCACTTTGTCCACTACAGAGGTTGAATACATGGCAGCTACTCATGCTTGTAAAGAAGCAGTTTGGTTAAAATGTTTGTGTTCTAACATTGGTTTTGATGTAGGGAAAATAACTATTTTTTGTGATAGTCAAAGTGCAATTTGTCTGGCAAAGAATCCTACTTTCCATGTCAGGACGAAACATATAGATGTACAGTACCACTTTGTACAAGATATGGTGGAGGATGGAAAGGTTAGTTTGGAAAAGGTTGATACTCTGGAGAATGTTGCAGATGCATTGATGAAGCCAGTGAGCACAGACAAGTTTAGGTGGTGTGTCGATTCAATGGGCCTTAGTGCCCATGATTTTCAGTAGTTATGTTGTGCTCTGGAGGTGCCTGTGTGATCTTCGTCAAGTGGGAGATTGTTGGAAATATATGCCTAAATCATCACAGGTTGTAACCTCTACTGGAGCCATGTCGGTGTGACATATTCTATGTCTGGACGACGATCAGATTTGTAGCCTTTTGTTTTGTATAGGTCGCTATGACCTTGCAGAAGTCTCACCGACAGGTTGTTTCACTTGGAGTCTTCGGTGTGACATGTTGTGTTCAGTGTGACCTCTTACCGCGTGGAGGTCTATGGTCAACAAGCCATACATATCATTTATCAGGGAGATCATTGGCCAAAAGGCTTGGTTCGGGAAGAAGTCTCAGCGATGAAGAAAATTCTCACTGACAGCATTTAGTTTGAAGTCATCGAGGAAACTTTCACTGGAAGGCTTGTTTCGATATGATGTCACATCGAATATCGGAAGTCTCACCGACGATGTTACACTTGGAGTCTTTAGTGTAACACGGAGGCTTTGCTAAGAACTCCTGGTGACAGTGATTAGTCTCACCGATGATGAGGGGTCTTCAATATAACTCTTGGAGAACGGTGGTCTCGGGGTAACTTGGAGAACTCGGTAAGAACTCTCAGCGAGAGTGGTAAGTCTTGCCGATTGTTCGGTGCTCGATGTAACTTAAAGTCTTCAGAGTAAAGTCTCAACGATGGACAAATGTCTTGCCGACTATTGGATGGCTTCGGAGTAACATAAGAGATCTCAGTGAAACCTCTTGGTGACAGTTGAATGTCTTAGCGATAGACGGGTGCCGATGGAAATGCTAATGTTTTGGTATGACTTAGGACCTTGGTATGAAGTCCTGGAGAAAGTGATGAGTCTCACCAACTATTGGATGCACTCAGATTAACTTGAAGGCTCGGCGTGAGGTCCTAGCGAGAGCGGTATGTCATGCCAACAGAATGACTCTTCGGTGTGACTTTGAATATCGGTATGTGGTCTCACCGAAGGGTGATAGTCTTGCCGAAAGGAAAACTAAGGTCAATACAAGTTGTAAGCTCAGTGGAACCTCTTGCCGATGGAAATGACTCTTGGCGATATCGAATGCTGACTGTGTTGGCATCGGGGAGACACGGTCAGTGTCTCACCGATATGCCAACACAGCTTGATTTCTGTTTGACCATTTGACCATCCTATGTGGAGCCTCATGGACCAATCAAAGGAGTCGAATGGGAACCGCAAGCAACTGGACCATTGTGGAAAGTTCTGAGAGGAAGCTCGATAGACAAGGGTGACATGGTTATACTCAGAGATCGTAGATGATGTCTGGTTAGAAGATGGTTCGAAGTATCGACAAATTGTTGTGTGATTGTATCAGAGTGATTTCTATTCTTTGAAGACTATAACTTGAAGGTTCTTGTACAAGTTTGATCATTGTGAAAGTTGTTGTAATCTGGCATCAGAAAGATAAGTCAGAACTTTGTATGTAATTTTTTTTGTTACTGTAATACAAAGTGACTTCTCTTGGTGTGGTGGGTTTTTCTCCCGTAAGGGTTTTCCCACGTAAATATGGTGTTCATATGTGTTTTTCAAATACTTTGTTTATGTTATCTCTTTCATGTGCATCTTAATTGGACTGTAATTGTAAAATTTAAAAAGGTATCTTTGCACTCTTCCCTGAGGTTTTGACATTAGGAGAGTTGTTTCCGCATCTAGCTTTCCTTACATAGAAGTTATATTGTCGAGAACCATCACCAAGATTAGGAAGAGGCCAAATATGGAGGTTTTGGCATTTAGTGGGAGTTTGAATCCAAAAGAATTGATAGACTAGATAAATGACATGGAGGAGTTCTTTGAATTTGAGGAGATTGAAGACCCTGACATGGTGAATTTTTCAAAAACTAAGTTGAAAGGGAATGCTAGCATTTTGTGGAAAGAAGTAAAGATTGAAAGAGGTAAGAGAGGAAAGGAAAGGATTAAAAAGTGGGGTAGAATGGTTGAGAAGCTTAAGGGACAATTTATTCCAATAGATTATGAGTTGGAATTATTAAAGAAGATGCATGGATTGAGACATGGAAAATCAATCAAGGAATACATTGAAGAGTTTCACACTCTCTTGATTAGATTAATACATTCAAAATCCAACAAGGAGAATGTAGCAAATACATCAATGGAATGAAGTCAAGCATCCAAGAAGAACTAAGTTTGGTAAGAACTTTTGTTTAGAAGAAGCTTACCAATTTGCTTTGAAAGTTGAGGAAAAGTTAAATAGAAAATTTGAGACTTAGCAAAAAGGAAAAGGTAGAAATTATTTGCAGAAAAATGATGATAAAAATCAGATTGAAGACACTAAGGATAGAAAATATGAGAAGGGTGAGAGTTCAAACTAGTCCCATGAGAAAAATCTAAAACGTAGAGGAAGATCGGGTAGAGGATTTAGAAGAGGAGTCTTACAAGGAACTTGTTTCAGGTGTGGAGAAGATGGGCATTGAGCATATGACTTACCTCATAATCAGGAAGGAACAAAAAGAAGGATTGAAAATAATGCAAGGGCAGAAAATGTAAATGAAGAAGATGCAGAGTCATTACATTCAGAAGATGTAGAAAATAGAGAAGCACTAGTCATTAGAAGAGCCTTGATGAATGAGGGAAAAGAATCAGATCAAAGGAACAAGATGTAAGTGTGAAGGTAGTGTTTAATGTGATTATTGACGGTGGTACTTAATGACAATATTTTTTCTAAAGAAATGGTGAATAAGTTGCAACTAGAAAGGAGAAGGCACCTACATCCATACAAGATTGCTTGGTTGCAAGATGACCGTAAGGTTTTGGTGAATGAACAATGCTTGGTAATATTTAATATTGGTGATTATTATGATGAAGTTTTGTGTGATATTATTTTTATGGATGTTTTTCACTTATTATTGGGAATACCTTTGCAGTTTGACAGGAAAGAAGTGCATGATGGGTATGCCAATGCCTACTTCTTGATGAAAGATGGAATCAAAAACAAGTTGAAACCTTTGAATAAAGAAGGAAGTTATGTAATTGCACTAGAAAATCCTTTGTTAATGGAGTTATACAATTAGTGAAAGAAGATGAGGATGAGGATGAAGATCATGATTTTCTAATGCAAGTTGCAACAGTCTTGATTGTGTTCAAAAGGGGTAGAGTGAAAGATTAATTAGAGAAAGAAAAGGTAAAATCTGATTTTTGCAAAAAAATTGTTGTTGATTTATATGAGTATAATAAGATTAGTGTAGAAGAGGATACTGTAGAAATGAAAGCATTGGTAAATGAAGTTACTATAGCTAAAGGTTTGGAAGCAAATGAGCAAGTAGAGGTTGATTTGTTTGATGAAGAGATTGGTGATCTTGTGATCGATAGTTTATTGTAGGATGGGAAGGATGAGTTTGTTATTTGTTTGACTAAAATGGATGTGAGTGTAGAGAAAAAAGAGATTATAGCTGAGGTTTTTCTTCTAGAAGGCAAGGAGAAGGAGGAACACCATGATGGAAAAAAATTTGTTGAGGAACAAGTTGTTGTAGCAGAGATAAAGGAAGAGGTAATGCATGAACTTTATGAATTTACTAAGGTAAACGAAATAGAAGCTTATGAATTTCCATAATTTTATAGTGTAGATTGGTGGGAGTTAGATTATGTGAAAATAGGGAGAAAGAGAGGGAGAATGAGGGATGGAAGAGACATCA
>VDFB02026320.1:18508817-18542242 GCA_007258455.2 Sequoia sempervirens | reverse complement strand
TGAAAAGGGTATTGCTATAAATATTGGAATATTAAAAAATATTAATTTAGAAAATGAAGGAAAAAACAAAAAACAAAACCCTAAGGCTAAGATCTAGGGGAGCCCCTATAAGAATTAACTGGCTCACTAAAATGAAAAGAAAAGAAAACATTTTCTATATTCTAAGGTAAAATAATAAAACCTACATAATTAGGCAATTAACCCCAAATTAATGAGTTGGGATTATGACTAAAATATATAACTACACTTTGGAAAATGATAAGAAAGGATGCAGACATGGATTTGTGTACAAGTTGATGGTATTTAACTACACACTATTGCTTAATGATCCAAAATATGTTCTAATATCAACTCTAGTTCTAAAATATTCTAACAAACAACTAACTAATCCTTGTTCTACTTTGGATTGAACTCATGCACATGAAACTAAAATATATTGTTGTGGATGTGAACCTTGCTCATGGATTGAACCTTTTGTGCACAAAGATGATATGTGAAGTTCTAGTTGCTTAGAGTTTCCTATTCACCTTACCTATTAGAATCTATATTTGATGAAAATATTTAGTGTGGACAAACAACTCTGGGTTTTTTCTAGATAATGGTATTCCTTTCCCTTGAATTCTAATTCAATGGTTTTGTAATGGATCAAAGACAACAATAAACCATGTAAAATACCTCAATTTAATATTAAACACATAAGATAAAGTAAGTTGATGATACAATGATGTACTAGGATTCTTTTTTCTCATTTTAACATAAATTGGAGTATGAGCTTGTGGGTCATGGATATCTTGGATATATAGAATTGAATTAGGATTATTCCTTTTATACAACACTCTAGTATACAAATTAAAATGTCTCATGCCCAAGTTGGTAACTGATAGCTAGTTAGGAAGGGATCAATTCAGGTCAAATGTAAAATTTAGGGATCATTTTCATACTCACCAATTTGACCTAGGTAAAGGAATTGATAAATTAAGGATTAAGACCACTCCCTATGGATTTGTGTGGATATGATTAGGCTAAGTTTAGTTAATTTGTTAAGTCTTGTGTAATAGCATGCCACTTGGACAATAATTATTACGTAAAGGAGAACTCAATTAAAGTGAGCCCAAAATAGATGGAAAATGTGCATGGAATGATTTTTTTACCATTATAAAAAGATAATCCCAAATACTATAGTTCAAAACTTACATATAAGAAGTGAAATTATGCCATATTATGAGAAAATGAAAAATATAAATCAACCTTAGGTTTTTATGCGTGTTGTATTCATGCAAAACTAATTTATAATTAGGTAGGTGAGCTTGATGGTTCATTTTAATGTTTTCCTAGTTGAATGGTCAAACAATGAATGTATATTTTAGAAAGTGGTAAAATGAGACTTAACTTGGAATAAATTGATGACAAAAAGATTTCCAAGTACCAATCTTCCAATTGTATCTTACATGAAAAAATTGGTAAATAGTCTTCTTATTCAAAAATAGAACAATATTATGTTTGACTGTTAAACCATATAGAGATAAAAAACAGTCGAGCTTGAATGCTAAAAAAAAAAAAATCACTCAAATAGTATATTAATAAATAATTTATAAAATCGATGTAAATAAGAGTTCATATATTTCTAGTTTTAAATTTACAAATTTTTAAGAGTTTAAACAATGAATTTGTCATGTTCAATCTAGTAACTCTTTTTAATAGAGATCTAGATCTACATAAATAACACGTATTAACCACAACATCTAGTTGTTGTACTTACAACTCCTCTTATACCAAAAGTATACCTAATGCCTTTAACTTGAAGTGCTATATGTATTTTAAAAGAGCATGTTAAAAAAATTCTTGTGTTTTGAGGTGTAAGAATAAAAGTGATCTCACATAAAACTCCTAGGATAATTCAATTAATTGAACATGAATAACAATCAATCTTAGAAACAAGAGTTGAGACAATAACTATATGGAATAATATATCAGAATAATTATATAATTTAAATAAATAAATAAATGGTACTTAGTGTTTGGATCAATGTTGATTTGACTATGCTAGATGTTTCCAGTCAATTAGTCTTTACATTGGAAAATAAGGAGATATCAGAAAATTAGATGTACATTAATAAAAAAAATCTAATTATGTACGTCATTTCTGTGATATGTGAAATTGTGGGATCACAAAGTTAATCTCACAAACTACAAATTTGATCCTTTTACATGGACATACACTATAATTGTGAATATGAATTTCTTTGAATCTTACATTTAAATATTACTTTCCTTGATTCTTATAACTTGCATAAAAAACTTTGGTGTGGGAAAATGAGTTTGTAAATGATAAAAAAGCATTTCTCTCAATTGCTAAACTCTTGGAGATCAATTTAATACCTCAATAATGATTGAAGGAAAAAATCAATAATGCACTATACCTAGGATGATATGCAAATATAAATTCTCTAAAGATAGTGTAGTGAATAATAGAGCTTCTTGTTAGGTGTTAGACACTCTCTACATGAATTAGGGCTTGTCTTTTAAAATAACATCCTAGTATGTGATTCAATTGTGTCATGTTCAAAATGTTTTAGAATAAGATTTCAATTTGAATTTTGAAACACTGAAAAACATACATTTATATCTACAAATCATGAAATTAACCTGGTTGACTTTATAATTTACAAATCTAAACTACGATAATTCATAAAGAAACTAAAAATCTAATCTACATCTTAAATGACAATATAAATAAAATCAAACTAAATTCATTCATGTTATTTACCAACTTTCCTATCAAATACATCATCTTACTTACCAAAAGAGAAAATGAAAAATATTTACTTTTCACCAATTTACCTGACATTGATTTGTTATATTCTATTGTGAATCATGAATAGATCTTAAATATTAATATAGATAAAATCAAGCTAAATTCATGTTATCTACCGACTTTCATACTGAATACATCATCTAACATAACAAACGGAAAATGAAAGATACGTACTTTTCACCATTTACCTTTAACAACATTGATTTGTTATATTCTATTGTGAATCATGAATAGATCTTAAATGTTAATATAAATAAAACCAAACCAAATTCATTCATGTTATTTACCAACTTTCATGTCAAATACATCATCTTACATACCAAAAGAGAAAATGAAAATCATGTACTTTCACCATTTACCTTTAATGACATTGATGTGCTATATTCTATTGTGAATCATAGATAGATCTACAAATGTTAATGTTAGAAGATTAATCTTTACTTGGTAAAGGTTATTCTTTAATTGTAATTATTTATTAACTTGTAGGAATATTCCAAAGGAATCCCTACAAGTCTTTTGTCCTTTTTGTCATCTCACACATGTGTGAGGATGGCTTATTTTAATTCCTTTATTAAGGAATATTTGTAACCACCTCCTTAAGAGGTGACTTGCACACACATAGATGAATGGTGGCATTCATTGAGTTGGGAGTTACATTATAACTCCTTCTTCTCACCTCTACTTATTGAGGTGCCTCTCCTCTCATTCTTAAGACTCATGCAAGCAAGCTAAGGCTAAAGCTCTCTCTCTTTGTATTATTCTTTAGGCATTTTGCCTCCATTCTTAATATTGGGGTTTTTTCTTGTTTTTTCCCCTTAACAAATTCTTGTGTCTCTCTTGCTTTGGTGGTGCTTGGTTTGGCTACTTCAATTTATTTGGTAATATCTTTCCTTCAAACAATTGCTCTTTATTAGTACTTTCTATTGCTCTTTTTTATTTCCTTTCATGGTATCAGAGCTTGGTATTACTAATATTTTGTGAGCTACATTGTTGAAGGTTTACCAGATTTTTCAACACACCATTGGAGGCACTCAAAGAGAAAAAGAGAAGAGCCAAAAGTCTAATCTTGTTTTTTGTTTGATATATTTTTCTAACCATTGTGCAGGATTTCTTATCTAAATATTTCTAAGTTTTTCAAATTTCAAATTTGTGCAATATATTTTGCATGCATGATTTATTTATTTATTTTTGCATAAAAATTTAAAAATCCATTTTTTGCATATTAAAATTTTTGTAAAAAATCAATTTTTTTAGGGGCTCTAACTCTAGTTCAGAAATTCTTTTTAGAAAAAAAGCTAATCTATTTTTTTTGCAAATCTGTATATTAGATCTATAAAAAAATCCATTATAATTTGCATGCATGTTTATTCTTTTGCAGATTTTTAGAAACCCTCAAATAAAGGATTATAGTTCAGTCTTTTTTAAAAAAAAAAATTTAATTTTTGTATGTCATAATTTGCATGTTCAAATTTCTGTAAAAAAATCAATTTCTGTAAATAAATTTGTTTTTTTTACGGATCTAACCCTAGTTCCAATTTTATTTTATTTTTTTTAAAAGACTAATCTGCTTTTTGCAAATCTCTAAAAAAAAAAATCTCTATATTTTGCATATTTGCATCTTTGCATGTTCGAATTTCTGTAAATTTTTTTTTTTTTTAAGCTCTAACCCTAGTTTAGAATCTTTTCAAATAAATCAAATAAATCTTTCTTTTTCAAACTTGACACCTTCTTACAGAAGTTTTTTTTTAAATAATAAATAAATATCTAAAACCCAAATTTGTATGCATACAGTAAATAATAAATTCAAATAAAAAAACTTTTGCAGCCCTTGCCCCTCTGTTGCTCGAACCATGGCTTTTTGTTGTAATCTTGGCCCTTGAAAAAGCTGCTAAATATCCCCTCTGGCCTGCTGCTTCGAAAAAGCTGCTAAATATCCCCTCTGGCCTGCTGCTTCGTCTCTCAAAACCCTTGCTGCTGCTTCTCCTCACACTTCACCTCTTACTTGCCTCTTTTCTATTTCCTTTCAAAAAAAAGCAGAGGGAAAAGAGGTAAAATCTCTTTTGTTTAAAAAAAGATTTCATTTTAAATGAAAAATCTTTCCCTCCCACATAGGAGGTAAAAGTTTCTTTTTATGAAAAATGTGTTTTTCCTCTTTTTAAAGAATCTTCCTATTTTTAAGGTTTTAAAAAAAGTTTAATCTTTTAAATCTTTCATTTCATATTTATTAGTTTATAACTTTAAAACTTTAATGTAGTTTTATTTATTAGTTTTAAATTAATATTATATAACTTTAGTAATTTTTCATAATTTATATTCTTAATTTAATTTTATATTTAAATCAATTAATTTTATTTTTTTTAAATTCAATTTATATTGATATTATTTAATTATATATCTTTTTAGATTGATTATTTTACAAATATAAGATATTTATTTTTTTCTCTAACTAAAAGGAGATTGTTTTTAATCAAAAGTGGTATTTTTTTTGTAAGCAAATATTTACAATACTTATTATTTTTCTCATAAAGTTGTGATTTTTTATTTTTGGCAATCATGTCAACTTTAATTCCTGAAATTAAATTAAATTCTTCTAACTATCATTCTTGGAAAACTCATATATGCTTTATTTTTCGGTTTAAACATCTTTTAGATGTAGCTACAGATCCTAAATCTAAACCAGGTTCATCTGCATCCAAAGATGAAATCGAAAAATGGAATCTCAAAAATGAAGAAGCCCTTGGCCTCATAGGTATCTCCATGTCACCCGAACTTTATGTTCACATTGGGACATGTACAACTGCCTATGAAGCATGGGACAAACTCAAAACAATTTATGATAGTACAAATGAATCAAGAAAAATTCAAATTCAAGATCAACTTGAAGATTTGAGGTATTCTGATTTTAAATCTATGGATGATTTTTTATTGAAATTTGATGCTTTAAATAGTCAATTGGATGGTTTAGGAGTTAAATTAGATAATCTTAGATTAATTCATCTTATTCTTAAAAAGTGTCTTCCTAGACAATTTCAACAATTCATTACTAATATTCATGCTCAATTAGCTATTCCTTCTTTAGCTACTCAATTAACTTATGATATTTTTCGTGATTTATTAAGACAAGAAGAGGCTAAGTTAATTCAGTTTGGTACTCTTAAGTCTAATGAACATGCTTTCTTGTCTAATCATAAGCAAAATTTTAAACCTCAATCTAAACAACAACATTATAATTCCAAACCTCATTATAATAATGGCAATGATCCTAGAGAGTTTAACTCTTCTAAGAGACCACATTGCACTTATTGCAATAAGGATGGTCATTGGAAAAATACTTGTTTTAAAAAGAAAAATGAGAAAAAGCCTATGAATCAAAATAATCAACAGTTTCATAACAATGGTAATCAATCTAGACGTGCTTTTACATGTAGTTTTAATGTTTCTAAACCTTTTGAATGGGTTAATGATTCAGGTGCATCTCAACATGTTACTTCACATAAAAAGTTTGTTTTTTAAATAACTTCACAAGTACTTTATTATTGGACTTGATCAACCCAATAATAGTGTACTTGTTTTACTCAATTATATTTGGAATATGAAAAGGGGATATTCATGTAGTCATGAATGCATGAATAACGTCTTAAATGACTTATTTATACTTAATAATTATTCTCTTCATAGTATGCATTTCCCATTATTCCATCACAATTTTTTTTAATATTATTATCATTATTATTTATAACTTAAGGTGGATTGATTTGTGGCTTGAGAAATTATCATTCTCTCTACCTAAGTCTTGATCTATTGTAATATTTAAAACAAACCTAGTGTTTCCTTCTCAACTACAATTATGTTGTTTTGATAAAGGGAATTTGATATTTTATTGTGTCTCATTAATATGATATTATGCCTTATTGGTAAATTTGGATTTTTGATGGATTTATTTCATCTATATTTTTGCAAATTAAAAGCTCATTGGAGTATTTGCCTTCTTGATGGATTTATTCCATCTATATATGTTTTACAAATTAATCACTTTATCAAGTCTCAATGGAGCCTTTATATATTTATTTTATGTGCTAGACGCATTTGCAGTATTGTTGCATAGGGAGCCCTATCTATAATGAATCTTATATTTTATCAAGTCTCATTGGAGTTTTGGGACCCATGGAAAATATTTCCATCCACTTTGATGGTATGCACTTACTTATTTATGATGAACTTAGATCTATTTTCTTAATTGATGGGGATCAAGTTCTTGAAACTCTTATGTTTCATTATTTTATTGAAGGCAATATGGTTTTTAAAACCATCTTTAGGACTAATTTTCAAAGTCCTTTATTATTAATCTTGATACAATTTCCCTTTACAATACAACAAATGATGTAGTGAGAGGAAACCTAGAACTATTATTGCAATGTCTAGATATATTGACATTTTATAATTTGGGTTATCCTTTCTTTCTATCTCATGGTTTCATTAAAAGTAAAAATGATCCAAATTTATATATTAAGCATAGTGAAAATGATATTGTGATTATTATTTTATATGTTGATGATTTAATTGTCACTTCTAGTTCTAACATTTTGCTTAGTGATGTTAAGTCTCAACTCAATCAACAATTTCAAATGAGTGATTTGGGCCTATTACATTATTATTTTTATGCAAAATTGGAAAACACCTAAAGTGTTGGATTGGTTTCTAGATTTATTCTAAACCACAACAAACTCATTTTAAAGTTGCAAAAAGAATTTTAAGATATGTTAAAGGCACTCTTAATCTTGGTCTCTTTTATGATTCAACTTGTGATTTTTCTATAAAAGGTTATACTGATTTAGATTTAGGAGGTGATCCCAATGATGGGAGATCCACTTGTGGTTATTGTTTCTTTGTTGGATCAGGTGCAATCTCATGGAATAGTAAGAAACAACACTCTACTTCTCTTTGTTCTACAGAAGCTGAATATAAAGGTTGTACAAATGCATCTAAAGAAGCATTATGGTTAAGAAGATTACTTGAAGACTTGGGTCTACCTCAAAGGATCCTACTCCTTTATATTGTGATAATCAAAGTGTTATTTCTTTGGCAAAGAATCCAATTTTTCATGCAAGGACCAAACACATTGCTCTTCAACATCATTTCATTAGAGAGCAAATTGAAGACAAGCAAATTTCTCTTTTGTATTGTAAAGGTGAAGATCAAGTTGCAGATATTCTCACCAAAGCTCTTTGTAAAGATAAATTTCTCTTCCATTGTAAAAATCTTGGATTACAACCCATTGAAGGGTTTGATGTAACCTCCCCAAGTAAAGCTTAAGGGGGGATGTTAGAAGATTAATCTTTACTTGGTAAAGGTTATTCTTTAATTGTAATTATTTATTAACTTGTAGGAATATTCCAAAGGAATCCCTACAAGTCTTTTGTCCTTTTTGTCATCTCACACATGTGTGAGGATGACTTATTTTTAATTCCTTTATTAAGGAATATTTGTAACCACCTCCTTAAGAGGTGACACTTTGCACACACATAGATGAATGGTGGCATTCATTGAGTTGGGAGTTACATTATAACTCCTTCTTTTCACCTCTACTTATTGAGGTGCCTCTCCTCTCATTCTTTAAGACTCATGCAAGCAAGCTAAGGCTGAAGCTCTCTCTCTTTGTATTATTCTTTAGGCATTTTGCCTCCATTCTTAATATTGGGGTTTTTTCTTGTTTTTTCCCCTTAACAAATTCTTGTGTCTCTCTTGCTTTGGTGGTGCTTGGTTTGGCTACTTCAATTTATTTGGTAATATCTTTCCTTCAAACAATTGCTCTTTATTAGTACTTTCTATTGCTCTTTTTTATTTCCTTTCACCATTTACATACCAAAAGAGAAAATGAAAATCATGTACTTTCACCATTTACCTTTAATGACATTGATGTGCTATATTCTATTGTGAATCATAGATAGATCTACAAATGTTAATATAGATTAAACCAAACTAAATTCATGTTATCTACCAACTTTCATATTGAATACATCATCTTACATACCAAAGGGACAATGAAAAGATATGTACTTTTCACTATTTACCTCTAGTGACATTGATTTGTTGTCTTCCATTGCGAATCATGTATAGAACTTAAGTTTACCGCCCATGCCAATTTCTCTATTGGCCTAACATCATGCTCAGCAAAGAATCATTATGAACACTTCTTCCTAGTTTCTAAAGCACTTGTGGAACAGAACATATAAGACAGCAAAAGCTTGAAAGTGGCTTGAAGTTAGACCAGCTCTCGATGTATATCTACAGTGGCAGTCTTTTATACTGTCACAGTTACAGCATTTTCACAAGTTCTAAAGCCATAAAAAAGACAATTCAAAAAGTGTCAAGCATTACATGGTAGATGAAATCCACAGTTACAGCAAAACCCAAAATTTTAAAGCTCCAAAAACTCAATGGTGAACTGCAGCATAAGCTCCATACTAGCTGGATGTGATCCAAATGGCAACAGTAGGGTTGGATCAAGTAAAGTCTCAAGAGTGGCTCAGAGAGTGCTTGATTGATTTCATGTGACAGCACTGTCCGAGTCATCAAGCCTATCAAAAGCTCATCATTGCCACTATTATCAGTTCTCAACTATCAAAATCACATCATTGCCACTATTATCAGTTCTCAACTATCAAAATCACATCATAAATCAAATGCTAAAGTATCAAAATCACATCATAAATCAAATTCTAAAAATCAAAACAATATGTAGAATGCTATGCTTCCACCTTACTGCAAAACCTCATTGATGGAAAGCACCATAAGTTAAAAGATCTTTGGGGAGAATTGAAAGGGAGAAAAGAGACTAGCAGATAATGAGAACTCTGTGAATGATGTCTACTGAACTTGCATTCCTGCTACCACCTTTGAAATCAATGGCATGAAGTAGAAAGCAGTACAATACTATTAGACTAAGAAAAGACATTCAAGATATAAAAAAATGCTTTTCTACATTATGGGTGGGTACTGAAAGACAAGCATGTTATAAGATTGAAAAGGGATACAAAAATGGGTTGGATGCATCCTGCAGAAAATCCAAAAAATATATTTTGCTACAGAATAGTTCAATTGAAAATACTGCTCACTACCCCACCATGGGATGCATATTCAGGGATGGTTATATTATTAGGTTAAGATTCCATCTTTTGAAATGGACATCCTCACAGAGCATGGTCCTCCTGCAAGACTATATAGTTAGTAATCAGAATACCACCAATGCCATTAGACCATATTCTGGTATTGATATGCCACCAGAGCAATTACCATTACTCAGAGAACAAAAATTTCAAACACTGATTCCCATGAAACATTACCTGCTTTGAATGACCATAAGGCTGTGCCAAGATGGGTATTCTCAGATTAGATTGAAACAAGTAAAGCTTGATAAATATTCATGCAGCTCCATATTTTCATTGCACCAGCAGATAGAAATAAAATGCCTTTAAGGAGACACAGGCTCTGATTAAAACAAGCCCTTTTGTCACACTATTCCATAGAAAAAAACAAAGACCCATAACATACAGCGAAGCCTCACCTATCACTGCAAAATCCACAGATTTCAAGAACAGATGAAAAGGGAAAAACATGGTCCTGTACAAATTGAATCCCAGAGTTAGAATCCCTATTCGCTTTCCTTATGTTCTGTACCTGTCTTGACAGTTTTGTTTGGGAAATTCTAAGCAGAACTGAAGAATCTTTTGTTGTCAATTGAGTTGTTTGTGGTGTGGGCCTCCTCCAACTAAACTGTCGGTGCAGGCCCATCATCTCTCTGGCTACTCTCTTCTACTTGCTAACCAGATATAATTATTAATCATATTAATAATTGTGAGTGAGCACGCCTTGCGTACTCCACTGGAAAAGCACCAGTTGGCACATGCAATTATCCCTAGATAAAATTATCACCCACGTTGCCCATTTCAACCCACAAAATCTTTTTAACTTTATCTTTTATGTGCAGTTTGATGTGATTTATAGGGTTATTTTAAGATTTTTTAAAAATTATTCTATATATTTTTAGTGGATATGTGTTTTCTGTGGATTTGCAAGTTCAAAATTGATCAGTAAATCTGTCTCACACCTGAAAACAAGATTTACTCACTGTTAAACCATTGTCGAGTTGGCAGAAAACAAGTTTCAGCTGACATTTAATAGTAAAATTCTCCAAAATATCATGTAAAATCTTCAGAAAAAACTAAAATCAAATAATACTCAATTTCTGTAAAGAAAAAATCTAAATTTATCTTAATAGAAAAAATCTATTGACGTAATCCTTAAACCACTTTTAAATGCAAATACTAGTTTATTGACAAATTGTAATTTGATTTCAGTCTAAGGGAGTCCTTAAGATTCTATTCTCATTCATTGTGAAGATCAATAAACAAATGGTGGAGGTTTGGTGGTACAACAACCTTCATATATTAAATAATTTATTATTGCAAAGAGCTAGAATAGAATAAGATAAAATTGCCCACATTGCTTTTATATTCATTGTTTTTATACTTAGCCGATAAATGTGCTGAAGGATAGTAAAGTCAATTGCTATTATGTAAAGGAGTGGATATTGTACTTGTCATTCTTTAAGCAAGGCATATGCATGCACTGGCTTTTGAGACATGCTAAAGAAAAGATATAATTGTACTAGTGACCGGAAAGAGAGAACAAATAATAAACACTAAGGCAAATTTGGAATCAAGCTATGTCTTTTCATTGCATCTAACTACATTATATCATTTTCATTAACAACTTGCTCCTTTTTTTAATAGGTTTGGGTTGGTGAGGATAGGGTTGTAAAGACTTCAACATATTCCACTAAATGAAAAGGGGGGAATTATAATTATCTTTACATTAAAAGAGTCAATTTATGTTGTGGATATGAGTGTATAAAGGGAAATGAACTTAAACGTTAATTTAGATTAATTGTAGAAATTTAAATGGTTAATTATAAATTAGTTTAGATTATATAATGAGAGTTGAGATAAATAATTTGGGCAATTGTAATAGCTATTTTACAAAAGTAAGTGTAAAAGAGGAAGGTACTTAACTTTTTGACGAAAGAATGATTGTTTTTATTGAACATTCTAAAATTAGGTTGGTGCCTCTCTTGTGAGTTTGAGGATAAATATTTTGAAAATGTTAAAAAGGAGTTTAGTTAGCATATATGACATAATTTTTGTCATTATGTATAAGTTTCAAACATTTATGGAGGGTAGAAAGGACACGATACATTTGATTGACCCATAGACAACTAAAAAAGATATTATGAGTGAGTTTATTGGGTATGACATGGTATGATTTATTGAGAGTGATAGAACTTACTATAATAATAAAGGTAATGGTTCCTAAAGATTCTTATCTAACATTGTCAAAACCATGAATAGAAATCCTAGGTTTTCCTTTAAATTTAAAATAATTAACATGGACATGTAAAGAAAATTTATATGACAAATATTGAACACCAAGACATTGTCAATAAGAACTATTTTAATACCAATTTTCTTGTATCCTACATTTATAGTTAATGTGAGTGCTTCTTCCAGCATTTATAGTGGTGGGATTTCACTTGAAGAGAAAGAAATATCTTGCATAGATCCAACCATGGAATCAAGTTGACTGTGGGATACAAAAGATTTGAAATATATCTTTGTACAAATTTCTCAAGGATATATTTATGAGTAGAAAATTTAAAGGATTTCCATAGGGATATCTTAGATTGGGTAGATTGTAATTGATTGATGAGATTATATTCTTTATGGATTTTAGTAAGAATAAAAGGTAGATGTGGAAGGTCAAGAGTAGAAGAAGGAATTGATGTTGGTATTGATGTATTTTCTCTATTTTGTTGAGTGTTGTAGGTGTGATTAATTGTACAATAATTGCTATTAGGGAAATCCCTATACACTACAACTAGAGTAAGAGGAGAAGAAACCTTAAGAGTAATGTGAGGTGTGATACTTGTGACACTTGACTTAATGTTGGGAGAAAATCTATGACTAGGAATGAAAGTGGGGTTTAATTTTGATAAGCCTAGTTATGAACCACAAGGTTGCTTCAAAGCATATGTGATAACACATGTACAATTACAAGAATAAAAAAGATGATTCATACTAAGTGCATTGATACATGAGTGAGTAAGGGATGGAGAATGCTAAAAATGATTTTTATTAGCATATATGACATAATTTTTTTATTATTATGTATCAATTTCAAACATTGATGGAGGGTAGAAAGGATATGATACATTTGATGGAGCCATAAAAAACTAAGAAAGATATTATAAGTGAGTTTATTGGGTATAAGATGAAATACTTTATTGAGAGTGATATAACCTAATATAATAGGAAAGGTAATGGTTCCTAAAGATTCTGAGCTTACACTATCAAAAGTATGAATAAAAGTCCTAGGTTTGCCTTTAAATTAAAATTTATAATTAATGTGATTGCTTCTTCTAGAATTGATAGTGGTGGGATTTCACTTGAAAAGAAAGCAATATCTTGCATAGATTCAACCATAGAATCAAGTTAATTGTGGGATACAAAAGATTTGACAACTATCTTTGTACAAATTTCTCAAGGATAGATTTATGAGTAGAAAATTTGAAGAAATTCCATAGGGATATCTTAGATTAGGTAGATTGTAATTGTTTGATAATATCATATTCTTTAGGTATTTTAGTAAGAATACAAGGTAGATGTGGAAGGTTAAGAGTAGAAGAAGGAAGTGATGTTGGGGTTGATGTCTTTTTTCTATTTTTTTGAGTGTTGTAGGTGTGAATAATTGTATAGTAATCACTATTAGGGAAATCCCTATACACTACAACTAGAGTAAGAGGAGAAAAAAACCTTAAGAGTAAGGTGAGGTGTGATATTTGTGACACTTGAATTAATGTTGGGAGAATCTCTATGACTAGGGATGAAAGTGGGGTTTAATTTTGATAAACCTAGATATGACCCATGAGGTTTCTTTAAAGCATATGTGATAACATGTGCGATTACAAGAATAAAAAAGAGGATTCATATTAAGTGCATTGGTACATGAATGTGTAAGGGATGAAGAATGTTAAAAATAGTTTTCATTAGCATATATGGCATACAATTTAGCATTATACAATTTCAAACATTGATGGAGGGTAGAAAGGATATGATACATTTGATGGAGCCATAAAAAACTAAGAAATATATTATAAGGTTGCTTATTGGGTATAAGATGAAATAATTTATGGAGAGTGATATAACCTACTATAATAGACAAGGCAATGGTTTTGAATGGTTCCTAAAGCTTCCAACTAACATCATCAAAACCATGAATAGAAATCATAACTTTGCCTTTAAATTTAGAATAATTAACATGGACACGTAAATAACATATATATACAAAATATTGAACCCCAAGACATTATGAATAATAACTCTTTTAATAGCAATTTTCTTGTATTGTAAAATTATAATTAATTTGAATGCTTCTTCTAGAATCAAGATGGTGGTGGGATTTCACTTGAGGAGAAAAAATATCTTGCATAAATTCAACCATGGAATTAAGTTGACTACGGGGTACAAATTATTTGATAAATATCTTTGTAGGGATTTCTCAAGGATAGATTTATGAGTAGAAAATTTAAAGAAATTCTAAAGCCGATATCTTAGATTAGGTAGATTGTAATTATTTTACAATATTATATTATTTAGGGATTTTAGTAGGAATACAAGGTGGAGGTGGAAGGTTAAGAATAGAAGGAAGTGATGTTGAGTTTAATACCTTTTCTCTATTTTGTTGGAGGTTGTAGGTGTGAGTAATTATACAATAATAAATTTTATAGAAATCCCCATGCATTATGACTAGAGTAAGAGGAGAAAAAACCCTAAGAGTAAGGTGAGGTGTGATACTAGTGACACTTGAATTAATTTTGACAAAAAATATATGATTAGGGATGAAAGTGGGTTTTAATTTTGATAAGCCTATATATGACCCATGGGGTTACTTTAAATCATATGTGATAATGCATGTGTGATTATAAGAATAAACAAGAGGATTCACACTAAGTGAAGGGTAAACCCACAAAACTGGTTTACAATTCCAGTGAGGAATGAAAAGTTGCAAAAAATGCCCCCATGTAAAAAAAAATGGTTTTTGGGGTTCAAACGAACATTTGGTTCTAGCGAACCCAAAAAGGGTTCGCTAGAACCCCCCTTCAAGTGAACCCATTAAATGTTGGGTCCCACCATTCCCAAGAAAAAAACAAAAGATCACTCGAACCTCCAAGGGGGGTTCGCTTGGACCCCCCCTTTCCCCCCTTCTCCCCCTCTGGAACCAAAGAATTATAGAATTTTTCCCTTCAAATCTCGAGTTGAGGATGAAAGTGGAGGAGACTTCACAAACCCAACTAGATGATGGTAGTCTTTGGAATGAGCTATCCAATGAATATAATTTTAATATGTTTTGGTTTTATTATGTATTTTTTTTTTAGTTTTATTAAACATAGATTTTTCACCGAAAATCAAACTCTTTGTTTTGCACATGTGGAAAAATAATAGATTATCAAAAAATAAAAAATGAAAAATATGAGTGCACTAGATATTGAAGTCCTTGATCCAACAATTTTTTTTTTGAATTTCAATACATACAATTTTTTTTATGTTGTATACAGTCTGCCTATGTCTGAATTGTAATTGGTTTGATAAATATCTTTGTAGGGATTTCTCAAGGATAGATTTATGAGTAGAAAATTTAAAGAAATTCTAAAGCTGATATGTTAGATTAGGTAGATTGTAATTATTTTACAATAGCGTATTCTTTAGGAATTTTAGTAGGAATACAAGGTGGAGGATTCGCACTAAGTGAGTTGATACATGAGTGAGTGAGAGATGGAGAATGTTAAAAAGGAGTTTCATTAGAATATATGATATAAATTTTGTCATTATGTATACATTTCAAACATTGATGGAGGGTAGAAAGGACATGATACACTTGATGGAGTCATAAACAACTTAAAAATATATTTAAAGTGAGTTTATTAGGAATAACATGAAATTATTTATTGAGAGTGATATAACCTAATATAATAGGCAAGGTAATGGTTCCTAAATATTCTCATCTAACATTGTCAAAACCAATAATAGGAATCCTAGGTTTTCCTTTAAATTTAGAATAATCATGAACTTGAAGAAAATTTATATGAAAAATATTGAACCCCAAGGCATTGTCAATAAGAACTCTTTTAATACCAACTTTCTTGTATCCTATGTTAGTATCGCCAAGATCTTTGATTGAGTGTTGATATCAACACTTGTCTATGAGATTGAGAAACAAATAATGCAATATAAAATGGAATGAAGTAGAATTTGTTAATATCCTCAATGAGAAAGATGCACATATAGAATAATGAGTTTGAGTCACTATAGAAGTGCTCAACTCAAGGTGAAAAGAATGCTCCACCAAGTGGAAAATGAGAAGTGTCACACATATTTGAAGAGTTCAACTAGCTCTTCAAATGACACATAAACACCTAAGGTGGCTTAACACATAAAGTAGAATAAAATAATAATAATTCTACTCTAACACCCCCTTTAAGCTCAACTTAGGTGGGTACACAAATGGATGGGTCTTGGCAACTAGGCCTGATAAGGTACCCATGTATAATGAAAATATCCCATAAAGTGGAGAAAGGTAGAAAACCTTATGGAAAAAAACTACCTTCCAAAACAAAGATGATAACAAGAAAGTACAATGAAGAGAGACTATGAAGCCCCCAAAAAAGATGATTCTCAATTGCTCCTTGTGTAGACACTTAAAAATGTCCTGAATGATATACACACTTACATATGATATACTAACATCATCTCATCCTAAAATCCATCCTCTTTTTCGTTTATTTGATTAAATTAACCTAGTTAATTAATCAAAGGCTTCATGTTCATTTATTAATCTAATTAACCTAATTAGGTTAATTAACTCTCCATCATATTCACCTTTCATCCCAGGTCTAATTGAATAATGCAAATTATTTAATTAGCCTTCTTCTATCTTCTTATTTAATTAAATAAATCCTAGCTATCCTAGTTATTTAATTAAATATCCTAATCCCACCCCTTTCATTAAATAAATAAATAATTTAATTCTAAATCTTAAATTCCTCCAAAAAGGAATATTCCTATATAATATCCCTCCTCTTTGCATGTTAATTTTTTTTAATTTGCTAAAAGATAATTTTTCTCACCCACTTGCATGAGAATATTCTTATATTCTCCCCTTTCATTCTTTCAAAAAAGGGAATATTCTTCTCTGTAACAAACTTTCAACAAACTTCTTGAGAAACTTTTGAAAGTGTGCTTCTTTGCATGATTGTGAGCCCTTGATTAACTATCAACTTGCATTCTCAACCCTTGATGGGAATCCATGATCCATGCCTCCATCTTCTTTCCATCTTGACCATTGATTGATTCTTTCAATCTTAACCATCAGTTTCTCATTTCCTATTTTATAAATAGACTTTGCATCTATATAATATGGATCCACCTTTTCAGAGAAAACTTATGCTGTTGAAACTCACGCCCATTTGCACTCATATTTTACATTTGATAAGCATTTTAGATTAATTTTCATGGATTATTAGCTTAGCATCCATTAATGGCTTCCATGATAACTTAGTTTGCATTCATTTAGTATATTTTGGAATCTAGGGCTTGCATTTTTAAATCTTGTACACATTTAGAATAGGTTTGCATACACTTACATCAAAAATTTTATCTTTTATCATGTTTTCATTCATCTTTCTTATCGGTTTCCATCAATTTTAATCAATAAAATTGATTGGAAAGGCTCATATTATCCAAGGGATTGGGAAAGGGTTGCCATTCCACATCAATGCAACACCACTCCCCCAATAGGATAAGGTTCAATGTCTTGTTGGAGATCAGGATTGCACCCACAAACAAGCTAGGCTTGTTTGATCCTACCTCAACATGGAAACACTCTTTGGTTTATGGGTAAATGAATTGGTGAAAGTGAATCTCCAGATCAGGGTTGGTTCCCTTTCAACTAACCACTTAACCTATGCAGATTCAAGGGGAAAAGGGGTAGGAAAATTGAAAAAATCAAACTCCTACAACTCAAGATGATCAGCTAAAAAAATAGATTTTGATTACACTTAACTCACAACACTGCTTTGGCAACACTTAACTCTCACAACTCACCATGATGCTTTCAATTCATCAATAATTTGCATAAAAACTCTTATGACAAAATACAATGTGTAACCTGAATTTACAGCAACATTTGACAATCACTCATAATAACAGGACAAAGAAGGATTCGACAATTTGAATCACAACAAAGTCACACCATCACCATAAGATCATGAAAAAAGGGAGAGAAGGATAAATCTGTTATTTTTATTTGCTAGTGGAGGAACAAGGCATCAAAATTTGATCCAAAATTTGGTTTACAAAGCTCTCCAAATCACTAAGAAAGCAAGGAACTAAAATGATCTTGAACCCTGAGAAAATCAAGTTTTCTCAGCTTTATAGACAATTGTGACCTTATGGTGCCAATAATAGAAAAATCCAAGCTGTTTTCCTTCAAAAGGCAATTTCATCTTCATTTTTGAATTTCCCCAAAAATCCTAAAAAATAGTCCTCAAAACAACTCCAAATGGCTTAAAAAATATGGAAAATTTCCATCATCCAAAGTTGATCCAAAAACTCACTCAAAATTAGGCCCCAACTGTTGGAAATTGAAAATAGAAACTTCCACTTGACACCTCTTTCCTAAATTCACCCAAGACTACATTTGAAAATAGAAAGTCCCGTTTTGAACTGAAGTGTACCTAAACTACATTTAAAATAACAACTTAATCAAGCAATTTATAGAAAAATTGCTTGATTAGTGCTTTACATTGTGTAATTTCTAAATTGTAAAGTGTTAAGGCCCTCCTAAATTTTCCATTTTTGGCTCCAAGTTTCTGATTTTCCCTCTTGGTCTTCAATTATTTTGGTTTTTTGCTTTTATTTCTTGCAAAAAACTAAATATTACAATGATGCTCCCTTACATAATTGATTTTTATACAAAAAATCATAAAATATATTTGCCATTATTTACTTAGGAAATTTTTTGATGATCTTAAAGTTATTGCTTGACTTCTAGAGGGCAACCCGGGATGAAAAATCTCCAAGGAAAAAGGGGTACCCTATTAGGGGCCATGTGCATATATGTGTTTGATTTTCTATAAAAATAAAAACAAAAATAAAAGGCCAAAGGAAAATATTTCAGCTTAGGAACATGAAATATCAACAAGGCATTGAATAAAATGTGATTAAAATCACATCGGCCAAGTGTGGGAAAAAACCCTAATCACAAAATTGATCTAAAGTACATTTTTACCATCATTTTCATCATCCCTTTTGGGAAAATGGAGCTCTACCTATGCGTCGCCATGGAGGAATTAGAGTACGGCCCTGGAACTGTCATTCGAGCTCTTGTCTTTCAATTTTTTGGTGCATTCGGTCTCCTTCATTGATGGTAACCTTTTGACTCCCTCTTCTGTGTTTTATTGGTTCCTTTGATGAAAACTAGGGCCTTATGGTTGTGATCACCACTGTGTTTTGATGCATTTTATGCTTTGTATGTGGTGTCGATACCTTCACTGTCCTTTCTGGCCGACTATGGAGATCATTTAAACAATCTTCTGAGGCTCTGGCCATGGGTTTCCACCGAGTTCTTCTACTGAAATGAAGGTAATATTGCTCTTTTCATTTTACCAACATTTCCCTCTTAAATAAAGCTCATTCAAGCTTTTCTTTACAAAAAAAATGAAGCTTTGCATTTTTTCTAATGCTCGACTATTGTGCAGGCCACAACCACACTGCATACTGTCCTTCCTTTTGTGCAAATGAAACATATGAAGACATTTCTATGTTATTTCTTTTTACTCCACGAGTTACCAAAAACCCTTATCCGCAGGCCTATGTTTTCTTTTCTCCATTTACCTTGATTCTCTTGAAAATCTCAGCCTTCAACATGAACATGGTCATACCTTAGAATGGAAACCCTTATTTATTGTGAGTCTCCTCTTCTTTTTTTGAAATGGAAAAGTTAGTTCTTGGCCCACAATGCAAATAGGACACTGTTGTTGAATGGAAACATTTTGTTTTAGTGTGAGCTCTTCATTTCATGGGTTTTTAGAACCCTCCATGGTTGTGGCCTGTACACCTTACTCCACCATTTTGAAAGTTTCTTTGCAACTTAGGGTAGAAACCCCTACTGTTTTACTCTTGTATCTTCACTTTGATTCAAACCCTAAATGGGTACCATGGCTTATGAAGAAAAAATTGAACTCTCAAGGTTGCGGGTATGATAATGAAATTCAGGGTTTTCTCCATTGTTTGAATTTGAATTAAACTTCCCGTCTCTAAATAATGGAAAAAAATCATGTAGATCTTATGGGGGTTTGCTCCAAACCCGAATTGAAACCATTGCACTTGTACTCTTTGGAACCATGGCTTGACACTTAGGCTTGCTGTAGCATAATCCATTATTTTGAAAGGGAAAAATGATATTATGAAACATATAGATTTTACTTTCAAATGTACTATATATTGATATGCTCCATTTCTTATCATGCAATTATTTTATTTGAGCACTGTGATACTATTTTAGATCACTTGATGGTCATTTTTTTCACTCGATTCCCTTATTAGATACATTTGAAAGTTTCAAAACATGCACATTTCATTCTCACTTTCACATTTTTTGTGCTTCTTTTTGCATCACAAATAGGTAATGAGCATTTGTAATTAGGTTTTACCATATAGTAATGACATCAAAACACCGAAACTAGCTCACATATTGTAGATTCTTTACTTGGAACAATGTTGTTTCATCTTGTACTCTTCATGCATTTTTAGTGCTCTTTGAATCCATCATTAGTAATGCCACCCTCTGCTCTTCAAACAACAGCCTTATGATGTGAATGCAACATTTACATGGAAGGTTTTGAAACATGAAAACTTGATTTCTTTACTTGGTTCATGTGTAATGGATTATTTAAACAAGGAAATTATGTATTCCTATTCACTATCACCTCCTGTGATGATGCACTTGACTTCCATTCACTTGGACAATGGATTACCTGTGATGTTCATTTCATTACCTTGAATTGATTGTCCTAGGTGGTCACTTGCTTGAGTCCTCTTGGCACTTATGATGCCTTTATTCGATGGATATATCTCTTTGAGCATTTTTTGAATCTATTTTTAATTAGTCCCTCTTTTGATGCTTGGGGAATAGCATGTCAGGTCTCAACCCTTGTGGGAGCCCGTTTTACACCACATGCTTTATGATATTCAATATGGATCAACAACATGATTTTTCCTATACCTACACATGGAAACAAACAAAGTTAGATAAAAAAAAATATGATATCATGACGTTTCCTCTTTGGCTTCTGTCACTTCTCTTGATATTTCTTAGTTGTTTCAATGTATCATTAGCAACATTCTCCATTATTGTAGATAATTCATATAGGAATGTTCATAGTTGGAGCTCTAAAATCATTTTATCATCTCTTGCAAATTTATCTGGAGCTCGAGGAAAAGGATGGTGTTCCATTCTAGAATCATCTCAAAGACTTATAGGCAATGATGATTATGTTCACTCTTATGTGTCTTCTTTCTTTTTTCTATCTTCAATAGTGTAGAATGCCTTTGTTGCTACATTGTCACAACTACTCCCACAACTTGTGTGGGACATTTTTTTCTTCATTACCCAATGAATATGAAATCAAAATTTGTAATTTACTTGTTCAATTATGTATCTTTTCCTTTAATGCAAAACAATGTTTGAACACTGCAACTGAATACAGAATGAAACATCTCTTTTCACATTATGCAATTATTAAGGCTGTAATTGAATTAGACAAATTAAACACATTGCACCTTGAAACTTCAAAATAATTTAAACACTTGCAATGGTTAAAACATCTATAGAGGTTAATTTAATTTTTCACCTAAAAATGAATCTTTAAGCAAACCAGCTATGTCAAATTGAGCTGTAATTGAAAATTTGATAACATGTCTTAGAATAGATGTTTGTCAAGATTTTGTGTTTTAACATGCTAGTTTTAATGGATTCTTCATTTTTATTGACATTGAATATCTTATTGGGATTGATGCTTAGTGGATTAAATATGCCTCAAATCCATATGGATTAGGTGTAGTTAACCTATACTATTTCATTGTTCACATTTTGGAACTAGAAGGAGGGCCCTGTACTAATCAAATCTAACAAATTTCTCTTTAGATTCCAATTTTCTTGTGTTTGCAGGTTCAATGATGTACTTGATCAAATTCAACAACACATCTGGGACACATTGCTATACAGTGATGCACTTGGGTTTTATTTTAGCAATGCACAATTAATTTAGTGACACGTTATTTAATTTGGTCACCACATGTTAAAATAGCGACGCTAAACTAATTTATATTTTCATTATGAATTTTATTATAGCGATGCATTAGATATGATGACACTAATGATGTCATTGTTTACTACAAAGAAACACATTTGATTTTTCAATATAGTGATGCACTTGTGATATGGTGATGCAATTGATTTCAACGTCGCTTTTTACTGGTAAAAAAATAGAAACTAAATTTTTTCATGTGCTTTAAATTTTTTATTTCATTTTATTTTTAACATCTTACTGACTTCTGGTTTTTTGTTTTTGAGGTTAACTGGTTTTGCAGATTTGGGCAATAAAATTTGAAGTGAAGCAACATATCATCATTTGATTATATATTGTAACAAGTGTTTTTACACTTATGGGGAAATTATAACCCATTTTATGATGCTTTATTTCATGTTTTAGGACCAACTAATTTTCCTTTTGGGTTTAAAATTAACATTTAGAGTTGGTCAAAATTGAACCCACATATCCTCAGTTTGCAATATTGGTTTAAAATTGAACAATCCCAACACTTCAATTTAGTGCTTAAAATGAACTCATTATGCTTTTTAAGGTTAAAATGAATGTGTGTTTGATTTTCTTGTGTGTACTTGTTGTGAATGCATCCTCTCCCCTTGTGCTTCAGGCAATGTTCGGTGAAGAGAAACACACAAGTATACTTTTGTTCTTGGAAGTACCTATCCTCTCCTCTTGCACCTTTTGGAAATATTGGGTGACGAAATCATTTTAAGCTTCACAATTTGTGTTACCTTTAGCAGGCTTTCCTACCAACTTGTGACAGGGAATGACCCAAGTGGTGCTTTCATTTCGGTTTGATATATAAATAAATTGGTGTGTGAAAGTCATTAACTAGTCGGTGTTGTTGTCTTATACTGATGAATGTCTCCCCTAGTATTCGTGTGATAAGTTAACACCTTTAGATGTTTCTAAGGGCTGGGATACCTCTTAATTGAGTGAATTGCCACATGTATAGGCACTAGTTTATCATGAAAGTATTGATTAAGAACCTTTATTAGTAGTGGCTCACCAATTTTATCTCCAAAATGTATTTTGAAGTAGTGCATTGGAATAACATTGTTCTAAGAAGTTACTTACCATGTTTAGTTTTTGGTTGAGGCAAGGGACTCTTTTTCTTGACATGTCAAGATGATACATTTCTTTGACATAGCCCATTTTTCCATTCCATCTTCATGGATTAATCATCTCTTAGGGGATGATAGTAAGCCTACTAAGAAATACACACCCACTTGATCTAGGATTGTAAATGCTTGTGAGTTAGTTTGATACTTGTTTGGTTCCAAAACATTGTAAATAAACATCAAGTTTTCTCAAAATTTCAAACCCTTTGGTTTAAGCATGTATATCCTTTGAAAATACTTGATATTGATGATTTTCCTAAAGATTCTATCCTTCGAGGCTTCTAAATATTTTGGCTTACATCTCAATCCATACTTCCCATAGTTAACGTAGGCAACTATGGCTCTAACTTCATGACTTTCACAAAATGGACCTTGTGAAATGAATGGAATTTTTGACATAGACATTTAGTTTGAAACTAAAGCAAGACAAGTTTTTGTGGTAAGAAAATTCATTAATCAAGATAATCTCACAAATTGAACCCAACATATGTGCTTGATCTTTTACCTTATGACTATTTGGTGTCTGATTGCTCCACTTCAACAACCAAACCTTATGATAGCTATCATACAACCAAAATTTGAGCTGATTGAAGGAGAAAAAATAGACATAATTAGTAGTTTGAGGAGCTTCACATTTGAGACAAAAGAAACACCAAAATATTGGAGAAATGCAGCAAACATTCTAGACAAACAAGAGCAAAAAGCTGATATTGCGGCCAAAAGACCCATATTACCACCTCTTGGATTGCAATAGGTATCCTCTTTTCAAAAACTAAAAATACCAAAAAAAAACACATAATTAAACTCCACACATGTGTTGGTCCTCATGATCTCCCACAAAATAAAAATCCCTAAAAGAAGGTCCAATTCCGCCATTTTAAACATAGACATCATAGTTTAAAATTTATCAGAAAATGGGCCTTAAAACTTTACCGCAATTGGGAAATCTTGCTAACAAATTTTTATTCTCACCCTTTGTTGAACAAACTAAATTTTTATGTCCAAATTTTTCCTCTCATTTAAATCAATATTGATCTTTTGGGTTGGAGTTACTTGTAGGGTAAAGCATTTTTATCACTACCTTGGTATTACAAAAATGAAGATTCACTCTAGGTTAATATTTTTGGTCAAACATTTCATCCACCCTCTATCATATTTTACATCTCATTTCACCAAAAAACTTTGAAGACTTTTTGGACACACCAACACTTTGGACTTAGACATCATCAAATCCAAACCCTAACTTAGCTACTTTTTTTGTGAAATGAATCCTTTTCCATGCATTTAGTTAAGTTAGTTATCACATTTTTGGACTAGTTTATCTTGAAGGTCAGAAGTCTACCTTAAATATTTACAAGTTCATTATCATCTTTATCCATATCCAAACAATCAAACTTGTTTTTCTAAAAGTGTTATCCCAAAAGTTTGCAAAGATCACTCCCCATATCATTCACCCATTTCAACTCCACTTCACATGATGTTGCTCCAAGACGACTTATAGTGTCCCTCTTACCAAAATTTGAGTAAAATAGAGAGTTTAAACATTACAAATCCCAAAATAACTCTCCCATAGGTGACCCACAATTCATGGTAACAACAAGATCACAACATAAGAGAATCATGGAGAAAACAAAAGTCACATCCACCACAAGTGATACCAATCCTAAAGAATTTGATCCAAGGAGTCACTCTAACCCTGCAGAACAAACCCAAGATCTAGTGGGACCATATGAGGTAGAAGACATGAAAAACAATCCATTTGAGATCACTAAAGAATAAATCCTTGAGTATAAGCAAGAATGCCAACCCTTAGAGAAAATGACTTCAATTTCCCCATCTTTTTCCATACCAACATTAACACAAGGCTTGACTCCATCCACAACTCCACTAACTTCACTACTAGGGACAAATTGAACACAAACTCCTAGTCTTGCAACTAGTCTTGCTAAGGACTTTGGACACACTCTTCCTTTCAAAAGCAACACATTTACATGGGTACTCTAAATACCAATCCACCCCAAAACACTACTTGGACACCTACATTTGGTTCTCCTACCATTCCTAAGCACCCCCTACATCCACATAAACCACTTACACTCCATGAATCCATGACCTTAAAATTTCAAGGGAAACCATCCTCGTCCATCCCCACAAGTACCAAAAGTGTGTCCAATGTTACGCAAGGTAGTGTAGAGCAAGTGTCTCAAATAGACCGACAAGGGAATTTCAATACCCTTATGCAAAATCAACCCTTAACACAATGAGGGACATATTTATCCAACCACCCCATTGGTTCATATGTCCCATTGGTTTCATAAAACACAACCATCCCATCCATCACCAACCTAAATCAAAACAACACCTTGGTCACAAACCCCATCAACCAAGGTAACACCTTGGTACCACCTCAAATACAATAAGGGAACCCCCTACCCATTGGTCAAGGGAACTCTTTCAATCAACTTCAAGGTCCGAATGTGCCATTACCATCACAATACCAAATGGCACCATCAACATCTTTCCCCTTGATCCCCCACATCATAAAAAATAAAATGTGACCTCACACTTACATTCCTCCATCCCACTCCACCATTTTGCAAGGAATGTTAAACCAAGGAAACCCCCAACCTCTTATCAAAAACTTGCAACCCACTCAAACCATTAACACCCACAACCCATCGTAGATGTCCCAACAATAAAACAATCCTACCTTGCAGGAACATTCTCTAGCTTTACAACAAGCATATCAGGCTTATCAACAAGTGGTGTAACAACAACAAGCCCAGTAAGCAACCTTAGCAACAAAAAAATAACAAGCCTAGAAAGTAGCCCTAGTAATACAACAACAACTAAAAGCCTAACAAGCAGCCCTAGCAGCACAACAACAATAGCAAGCCCAAAAAGAAGCCGTAGTAGTACAATAGCAACAACAAGCCCAACAAGTTGCCTTAGTAGCACAACAACAACAACAAGAAGCACAACAAGTAGTCCTAGTAGACCAAAAAAAAGAAAAATCCCAAAAACAAGCCTTGTGATCCAAATAGTATGCCCAACAACAACAAGTGCTAGCACAATGACAACAACACCATGGTTTATACTATAACCCTCAATAAAACATTGCCAATACAAACAAATTAGGAACATATAGGCCTCCACCACCATCACCTTCACAATATCCTACATCACCATACACACCATACCACACCCCATCATATCAAAATACCATGTACAATCCACCCGCCATCCCACAATATGCAACATATGTTCCTCCACCAAACCCACAAGACGATATAGCATCGCAAATCAAGGTGATAATGTAACAAATACAAGATATTTAAGTGGGAAAAATTAGAAGAAGTTGTTGGATGTTGTGGTTGTGTTTCTGATATGTGGTTATCATTGATGTCAACACTATTAGCATTAATGCATTTGAAGTTGTATATGTCGAGGATATTGAGAAAATTGTAAAGAAATGAGTTGTAGGTTGTCAATGGTGAAGTGATGTTCAGTATGGTGGTATGTTTTGTATGTTGGTGATAAGAGGTTGTGGACTAAAGGGTTTGTTGCTGAGTGTATCTAGATTATCCACGTCAAGTTTTAGAGATCCACATGAAGATTTGATCGGGATATGAAGATTTTCATTCTGATATTTTTTTGTTTCTTCAGTTGGTGTTCCTGATTGAAGACGAGGCTATTTCAGTTACCTCAGTTGTTGTGGATTCTTCTATATTGGTTCTTAATGTTTTTGGATGCTTCTAGATCATTCTCTATCTTTTTTGTATGTCCAAATTGATCGTTGTGATCGTGGTTGGCAATTTTCTCTTGCATGTTCATGTTTTTCATGTTCCTGGCCGACATGGTATTGGAGCATGTTGTGGTTCTTCGAGGTGTAATTAATTGAATATTTTTCATATTGAAGATGTTGATTTAGGTCCTCACTAAGTTTTTGCTGAATTTGGTTGATTTGCATTAAATATTATCTATTGTTTTGGGTAGGTAGTTATATTCATTTTATTATTTCTTTGTGGTCGACTTGTAGCGGTGAAATTTCTTGTTGTGGATGTGTAAGAGAGGTTTTTTGTTTGAATTGAAGTATGTCAAATGTGTGTGTGTGTGTGCAAATAATGTCCTAATCATTTGAAGGTAGAGTATAGTGTGAAGAAAAGTTAATAAGAGTGAAGAAGAGTGAAGAGTTGTTCATGCGCTTAACCGGAACTGTGATCAAGCATTTGCAGATGCTATTTTATCAGTTCAAATCCCTGTGGATGGCTATAATCCAAATCTATTTGTAGGAAATATCTAGGAAATGTGCTTGAATGCAAGTGAATTCCCCATATTTCATTCTCTTATACTTTTAATAGGGTATAATCTTGTGGACTAACCTCCACTGTGGTTTTTCCCCTAATAGGGTTTCCACATAAAAAATCTTGGTGTTATGTTTGTTTTTGACATGTTGTTGATTCATGCTTTCATTGTTAATTATCAGATCTAAGATTAAGGTTAATAAGTTGAATAAGTTTGAATTTTTGTGACAATTAATTTACCCCCTCTCTTAGTTGTCTACCCTTGTATTGCCAACAAAATCCCCATACAAAATAGAACCTATGTCCATATCCATTCGATCGAAGCATCACAATGGTACCTTTCCCTCCCAATTTTGAGATCCCCAAATTTGATAAATACAAAGGGAGAGAAAATCCTATGGATCATGTCAAATAATTCAATTTCATGTGTATGGAGGTTACCTACAATGATTCCTATTTGATGCACCTCTTACCATGAAGCTTGATGGGCCCGACTTGTTAGAACTATGAAATTTTGAAAATTTTACAGCTAATTGCATTCATGAGTTTCCAAAATAAGTCCTCATCATAAGCATAAAATTCAATCCTCATAACGTCTTGCTTATATTTTTTCATGTGATCCATTTGAATTCATCTAGTCCTTTATATTTCATTGTATTACCCATATCGGCAAGACAAAGTGAAGGTCTCCCCGACCTATTACATTTTTTCACTAATGTATACTTGTTGTAGACTATCGGTAGGACACATCTATTGTTTTGGCAACAGAAAAGTCATATCGGCAAGAGAATTGTTATCAGAATGGGTCATATATGTCTTACTGACTAGCACATGGAGTGATGTATCGGCCAAACAAAAGATTATCAGAATGATGTCTTATCGAAAGCATAGGGTCTTTCCGATAAGGTGCAAAGGGTTTCCATCAGAAAGCTATCAAGAGGAAGTCACATAGTCTTTTCAACTCAAAATTCACACTGATTGAGATATACATCGGCGAGAGAAGAGGTCATCGGTGTGAGTTCCACCGAAAGTGAAAGTTACGCCAATGAAATACTTCGGGGAGAGTCTCACCGAATGGAACATATTGGAGAAAGGGGTTTGGCAAGACAATTGATATCAGTATGAGTCTTTTCAAATTTTCAAAGTCACGCCAAGGTGTGGTTTCATCAGCGAGAGTATGTTTATGTCTCAACAACCAGAAAGTTACTATAGGATGCATATCGGTAAGACACAATGAAGTCTATGAAAACACCCAAGATGCTTACTCAAGGTGGAAGTTCTCAATCAAAGGATCATTGGGAGGGATCAAGTACATATTCCCAAGGAAAATATGATGCAGTTGTGGTAATAATCAAGAAGAGACAGGATGGTTTAGCATCTTGGTTAAGTAAGCTTTGGGGAAAGTATTCCCATACACTTGCTGCATTGAAAGAGCATGGAATAATGAATGAAAGAATTATGGAGAAGTTTAAGGAAGTGAGCCAGAGAGATGCTTCTAATAGTGTAGCAATTGAAAATGCTAATCATTTTATAAATAGGCATTGAAACTTCCATGATGAATTGCAGGGAGATGTGCAGGGATTGATAAAGGCTGCTATAAAAACATCGATCACACTCTCTGATGATAGAGGGAAACTAAAAGAAGCCGCCAGATGGAAAAGTGAGAATGAATTGATGTTGCATGAAATCCTGAAGTTCACTACTGCTGAAAGCACGACATTGGAAGAGGCAAACGAGCAAAATGAAAAGATGATAAGAATGGAGATTTCAATCCAGAACGCAATTGGAGATGTAGATACATGAGTGGCGAGATTATTTGGATCATCTAACTAAAATTCATTTGTGGCTAAATAGAGCCTAATTATCCTTTAATCTTTTGTTATGTAAACATATGACATTTCCGAAAGGACGCATCCTTTCATATTCTCAATGTATAAATATCTGTTTCAGAAACAAAATAGAGACATAAGTAGAATAGGATAGAAGGTAGATAGCAAAATACAGTAGAACACAATGTTTCACAAATATGAGACTATGATGCATGTTTGAAATTATGGAGATATCAATGAGAATCATTTAATATGCTGGCGTATTTTTGGTGTCAATTGTCTGTTGTGCTCATTAAAAGTATTATTTAAGTTGTCTCCAAGATTGATGTTGTCTAGTTATTTAAATTGACATAACAAGTTTATGTTCGGTTTATCAGTGCACATTTACTGTATCTGTGTGATTGATTGATTGATTCTTTCAAGGAAGGATTAAATCCTTTTAATTAATCACAATAATCAAGGAAATTCATCTGGATTAGTAAGAAGAACTTGATAATCACAGTCTTGCATGTTTATACAAGTTATAAACAAAAAATATGCCAAAAAATTTGAATGTTATCCAAAAAGAAGCCGCTCATTTAAGATTTCACTTGACTCCGCATACCCAATAAGGCACTAGTCTCTGCTTTCTTTTCATTACTTAGTCTCATTCATATTTTTACATTTGTTAACTGAACATATTAGGATTTAGTTTTGAATATTGCTATACAATTTATACCAAATTTAGTTTTATTTGTCCACCTCCATCTGCCATTGTGGGCAAAGCATTTTGAAGATATAAGCACAAAGCCAAGTCTGCTTCACTCAAATAGGTTTACCTACCTAGGTCCAACAGCACCTGAAGAGTAGAAGGTCTAAGCCATTCAACCTTGTCTGTTATCCTAAAATGTATCAAGAGGTTGGCAGCCTCTTGAGGTATCCTTACCTTCGTTTTTGAGAGCTAACAAATTGGTGACTCTGCTGGGGAATTGACTTAGAGAATCTGTGCCTTAATCATAGAGTCAAAAATATATAGACTCCAATGGGAATAATAAGTAACAAACTTTTTTCTCTTTTAAGAAAGTGAGTGGTGACTCTGATAAAAATATTGCAACATGAACAAAAGAAGATCTCAATATAGGAGAGGTCATACTGGGGCTCCTATTGGCTGTAGTAAGTTGACACACAAAGATAATAGGGTTGATAAGGGTAAAAGGATAAGTGAGGATGATGCGGGAGCATCCAGTGGTGTAAGGGCAATCTTGCATCACCCAAAAATAGTTAAATTTCAAGATTCTCAATTTTTAGATGTTTTTACATTTTTGGATACCCTTTTCATCATAATGAAATTCCCAATTTATGGTTTTTATTTTCTATTCCTGGGTGGAAAGATATTGCAATTTTAGTTTCCCAGATTTGTAACTAAAAATCTTCCGAGTTAGATTTGAGGTACTTAGAGCTCCCGGAACGGCCCCAAAACTTTCCAAAATCCGCTTAGTGAATTTCAACCGCATTATTGACTTCGAGACCTTTCCAATGGTTCAAACGGTTCGCGAATCGGAGTCCCGAATCAAAAGTTATGGCCCTAGGAAGTTGGCGCACTTTCTAGAAGATACAATTGCAAATGTTCTTTTGAAATTTAAACTTCAATTTGTAATTTTTCGGTGCCAAACCACCTAAACTCAAATTTGAATGTTGTTTTGGCTCCGAACTAAAGAGGAGCTCTATTTATGGGCAGGTTTCTAATTTTTGGGTAACTTTTTGGGGACAAGCTCGCATATTGTGAAAGGGTTATTCTGTAGCTTTCTATAACTTGCATGTGCTATAGAACTTGGGGATTGAGATCCTCTGCATGCAAGAAGCTCCATTTTCTAAATAATAAAACTATTCTCTTGTTTGTGGGTTATTTTCTATGTCTCGGGCTGTGCCCTCATCAAGTGGTATCAGAGCGGGTTTTCTTGAGCGTGTGGAAAAATCACCGATCATGAGGTAGTTCACACCAGGACCGTGGTTGTGGGTCGAGGTCAAGAAAGATTCCTCCAAGAGTGATGCCTTGTAGGTATGGTGGTGCCAGAGGTGGTCGAGGTGGAAAAAATGCTGGTGGAAGAGATGCACTGGCAGCCCTCCAGAGACAGATTGATGCGTTACAAGAGCAGTTGAGAAGAGAGTTAAACCCAAGGGAGGAAAGTGAGGATGAAGGAGAGGAAGAAGGTTCAAATGTAGAAGAGGAAGAAGAAGTAATTGATCAAGACAAAATGCGGCTAATAAGGGCCATTTCAAAGATCAGGAAAAGACCTAGAGTAGAAGTCCCCAGTTATTCTGGAATTCTGAACCCAGAATAGTTGATTGACTAAATCAACGAGCTAGAAGAATATTTTGAGTATGAGGAAATAGAGGACCCAGATTGGGTTAAGTTTGTGAAAATGAAGCTAAAGGGCCATGCCAGTATTTGGTGGAAAGAGGTCTAGTTGGAAAGAAATCGAAGAGGAAAAGTCAAGATCACTAGATGGGATCGCATGGTAGAGAAATTGAAGAAGCAGTTCATACCAGTGGACTACAAGTTAGATCTGTTGAAGAAATTGCAAGGGTTGAAGCAAGGAAGCAGATCTGCAAAAGAATATACTGAATATTTTCACAAGATAATCATCAGAACGGGTCACACAGAGGCCAATAAGGAGAAGGTAGCCTGATATCTTAATGGGTTACGACTGAGCATTAAGGAGGAGTTAAGCCTAGTCAGAATGACCACCATTGACGATGTGTTTGCTCTGAAGGTGGAATATAAGCCAAACAAAATATTTTATGGCAAGCAAAAAGGACAAGGAGTCAAAGCGGAAGGGGCAATGGAAGACCTTCAGGAAGCCAAAATGATGATGAAAATAAAAGTGAAGATGTGGGTACCAGCTGAAGCCAAAGAAATGAAAACTTCTACCACCCTCATGATCAAAATAGTGGTGATCAAAGAGGTAGAGGATGAGGAAGATATGGACAAGGATCTGGAAGAGGTGGTTTCAAAGGAATGTGTTTCCAATGTGGTGAAGAAGGGTATCGAGCCTATGAATGTCCACAACACCAAGGAAGGGCAGACAAAAGGCCACAAGGTCGTGGAAGGGTTGCACATGCAGTTGAGGAGGCCCAGTCTGAACATTCAGATGATACTGAAAAGGGAGAAGCCCTAGTGATTAGGAGAGCCCTGGTGACTGAGGAAAATGAACCAGAATAGAGAAAGAATCTGTTTCGCACAAGGTGCAAGTGTGAAGGAAAATGTTGTGATGTCATTATTGACAGTGGGAGCACCAATAATCTGATGTCAGAGGAGATGGTCACAAAGTTGAAGCTGAAGAGGGAAAGGCACCCGCATCCATATCGGATTGCCTGGTTGCAGAAAGACCACAAAGTTTTGGTCAATGAGTAGTGCCTAGTAAAGTTCGGGACCCGGAGCTACCTATGATGCGAGGTACTGCGGGATATCATCCCCATGGATGTACGCTCACGTTGTTGGGGAGGCTGTGGCAGTTCGATAGGCGAGCTATACATGATGGCCATGCAAACACTTATTCCTTGACAAAGGATGGGGTTCGTCACAAGTTGAAATCCCTAAAGGAGACCGAAGAAAAGGTATGCAGTAGTACTAGAATTTGTTATGTAGATGGAAGAAAATTTTAAGAAGGTATGAAGCATGAGCGTGTGTGTTATGCATTGATTCCTAGAGTGAGTAAGGAGGATAGTGAGAAGGTTCCAGAAGAATTTTTTGGGATGTTAGATGAGTTTCAGGATATTGTTTCTGATAATGTACTTGAGGGTTTACCACCAATAAGGAAGATCAGTCATCAGATTGACTTGATTCCTTGAGCCGCTTTCCAAATAAGGTAGCCT
>VDFB02026320.1:18465952-18508717 GCA_007258455.2 Sequoia sempervirens | reverse complement strand
ATGTGTTGTAGAACTTGGGGATTGAGATCCTCTGCATGTAAGAAGCTCCATTTTCTAAATAATAAAATTATTCTCTTGTTTGTGGGTTATTTTCTTTGTCTCGGGCTGTGCCCTCATCAGAGGATATGTGCATGATGAACAAAGAAAATCATCAATACCACATGGTGAAGCATATGACCATTATGATACATGAAGAGATAATTCAAGTGCGGAACCTTGTACCCCAAAAGATCAAAGAAATCATTTTTACGATCCTAAAAAATAGGCTAAGTTTAGCGCAGAACTTGAGGCTGAACGAATCAGAATTCAACATGAATATGATAAAAAAATGGAAGGTGATCAGAATGAACTTATTGATCATGAATCTCCTCAAGAAAATTATGAATCTTTAACCTATGAAGAAGTTAAAGCACAGTTTGAATCTCAGAAAAAGGAGAGGGAAGAATAGGAGAAAGCCCAGATGATACAAGCAATGAGAGAATTCAAATTGTAGAAGGCTCAGAACATTACTCAGACAGCTGGTTGCCCCCCAAAGTATGTACCACCTCATGAGCAGGGTAATCATGGTGCAGGGCCTTCTGATCCACCAGGGTTCCTCACCATCAAATAGGGAATCAATACAGACAACCAAATCATCCACCTTATATTCCCACATAATATACAAATATGCAACCACCTCATAATCAACATTATGTACCACATCATCATACACAATTCAATAATCTGATGTACCAATATCAGTATCCACCTAACCCTCCCCCTCAACAGTATACAACAATGATCAGACAGTTTGATTTAGTAGGGTTTCAATTATACCCTTACCCTATGGATGGCAATTGGAGAGGTCTGGTACCTAAGTTTACAGGGAGTAGTACAATTTCTGCTGAAGACCATTTAAGGAGTTTTAATGCCTTCATTCAAGATTTGGATGTACCTTATGAAGACATATATGAGGTTGTTCATGATGTCACTTACTGAAGAAGCTAGAGATTGGTTCAATAGCCTAACAACAGCCTCTATTGATTCTCTCCAAATATTTCAGGACCGATTCCTCGAGCAATATGGGAATCAAAGTGCACCTAATGCTACTTTTCATGAATTGATGTGAATTTAGAAAAATCAGAATGGATCAATTTATGATTTCAACCAAAGATTCAATAAACTGCAGAATAAAATACCTCCTGGATCAAAATTTCCAAAATCTATGGCGTTGAGTGTTTATTTGAATGCATTCGATCCTAAAACAGGGTATGAACTGAGAAATAGGTTCCCAAGAGATTTGGCTGAAGCCCAAACGACAACATTAACAATTGAAAACAATAGGAGGGCTGTTGGGATAATTGATAAAAGAAACAAACCTAAGGCTCCTCAACAAACCAATAATTATTAATACAAACAAGAGAACACTTACATAAATGAAAGGCCTAGGTTGCATGACATGCCATATAACACAAACTGGAAAGATGGAAAACCTATAACAGAAAGGCCTAGAAACAAAGAAACTCCTGATCCACTAAGAAAGAAGGGAACCTATATGGTAAATAACAATTATTTATGTGAAGTTTGTGATAAGCCACATTCCTCGGATTATTGTGTTGTAGCCCAAAGAATGCAAGAAGAAGGAATGATAATGGGAGACAATGGAGAATATCACACAGTCTATTTGACTTCAAACACTTTTTACCATGTTGAGGAGAGGTACTCATCATCAGAGGAAGAAGGATATGAGTACGATGTTTCAAATCAGAGGTACAATGTCCACATGACTGAACAACAGGTTTTTTCTGACTCTGAAGATGATTATGCAGAACCACATTCTATTGAGAAGCCTATTCAGTGCAGTATGAGAAAACTCACTGAAGAGGAGATAGAGAAATTAACCATTGTTGTAGTTGAAGAAACAAAGAACAAGTACTGGTTGAGAAACAGGATAGTAAATGAGAAGGAAGGTGTCCCTAGGGGAATATTTGTGAAATATCAAAAGGTGACACAAGGAGTTTCAAAGAAAACAGAAAATAAACAACATGATGAGAGTGAACAAAAGCCTATCCAAAAGGAGGAAGTGAAGGAATTACACAAAGAAATGCAAAAGCCTGATCAGTCAAGTAAAAGAGAGAAGGAAGAAAACAAAGGAGAAACACCAAAGCAAAAGAAAATGGTTAAAGTGGAGGGTTCTTCTTTTGATTTCACTTAGGCTTTATCTCATGTAAAGGTGTTTATTCCACTACTGGAGATGAAGAAAATTAAGGAACACAAAGATAGTGTTGTCTAATTAATAACAAATGGGAATGAAAGACATATGAATTCTGAAATTAAGATGGCCACTAAAACTATTAATAAACAAGAGAAAGTAAATATACCAGAAGTGTGGCTTAGTAATGCATTATTGAGTCCCCCATAGGTTCATCCTTTTTTCACTACCTTACTCATAAATAAAAAATTGCTGAGAAATTGCATGATAGACTATGGAGCTGCCATAAATATTATGCTAGTAGGAGTTATGAAACAACTTGGCATGTGGGTAGATACAAATGGAGGCAAGTGCTATGCAATGGATAACCAACCTATTCTTGTAGTGGGTATAATGAGGGATGTTGAAGTCAAGCTAGCTGCTTATCCTTAGGTGGCCTATAACATTGATATAATAGTAATTGACACCCCTCCTCAGTTTGGGATGCTTCTATCAAGATAATGGACGACAACAGTTGGTGGAAATGTCTAGTTTGATCTGTCTTATGCAACAATTCTGGTAAATGGTCAGGAAGTGAAGTTATACAGGGAGACAAAGATGAACCAGGTTACTGACTGTGTACCACAAGATCAAATCAATTGTTTTTGTGATGTTGATCTTGGAAGTTTTAAGATAGAATCAACCCAACCAGAATTAGTCAATGTCAACCCAATTGAAAAGCATGTGGCACAAAAATGCAATAAAGTGTGGAAAATGTATTTTGATGGAGAATGCAACCAAGAGGGTAATGGAGCTGGGATTGTGTTTGTTTCACTTGAAGGTATTACATTTAAGTATTTATTCCTGTTAACATTTGAATGTACAAACAATGTGGTAGAATATGAAGCCTTATTAACAGACTTGAACATAGCTGTGAAACATAAAATCAAGTTGCTGGTTGTCCTAGGGGATTTTGAGTTGGTTGTTTCACAAGTTAAGTCCAAGTATGCAGCAAAAAATAAAAGACAAACAATACAGGAATGCTGTATGGGACACAATTGCGTTGTTTGATGCCTTCTCAATTGAGTGGATTGATAGGTCAAAAATCATAATGGCAGAATTTCTAGCAAATGTGGCGCTAAAAAGAGATGACATTACATTGGTTGGAGTATCACAAATTATGTTCAAGACAAGGCCTACAGTCCCTCATAACATATATAGTTGGTAGGTCTTTAATGATGATACTGACCTTTTGAAATTCCTCCACTGTATAGATCAATATGAAGCCCAAGAAATTGATTTCAATGCCTTTGTTGAAGAAGTGGATGGGAAGCAAACAATATTTGGGAAGGAGATCTTACAAATTAAAACAAATAAGCTTCCTAAAGGCTTAGTGGCATTGGAGAGGGTGTATGATGGAAATGATTGGTCCCTCATAAAGCAAGCACCAGTAAATAGGGAGAATATTGAAGAGATTAACTTGGGAACTGAGATGGCACCAAGAAAGGTGTACATAGGGAAGAAGATAAGCCCTACAATTAGAAGAATGCTGATAGAGTTGCCGAGAAAATATAAACATGCGTTTGCTTGGTCTTATGAAGATCTAAAAGCATACATGGAAGATTTGTTTCAGCATGAAATACCATTGAAGCCAGATGCTAAGCCATTCAGACAAAAGAAAAGACCCATAAATCCAACATTGGAGCCTAAAATGCAGGAATAATTGGCAAAACTCAGAGATGGGGGAATCATTAAACCAATCAGGCATTCAACGTGGGTCTCAAACTTGGTCCCTGTGAGAAAGAAAAATGGAGATATCAGGCTATGTGTAGATTTCAGAAATCTAAACATGGCATCCCTCAAAGATAATTATCCTCTACCCAACATGGCATAAGGTAATGGGGTGTGGACTGTTATCTATGATGGATGGGTTTTCAGGGTATAACCAGGTCAAGGTCAAAGAATCTGAGCAATATAAGATGACATTTACAACTCCTTGGGGGACATATGTTTATCTGAGAATGACATTTGGTCTCACTAATGCAGGAGCAACCTTCCAAAGAGCTATGGATGTGGCATTTGCAAATTTAATCAATTCTATCATGGTCATGTATCAGGATGACCTGATTGCTTATTCAAAGAAGGTTGAAGATCATGTTCAACATCTGGAAAAGGTATTTATAAAAGCCCTAGGATATGGTATTAGCAACCCTAAAAAATGTCATTTTGTAGTCACAAAGGGTAAGATTTTGGGACATATTGTCTCAAAAGAAGGGATTAGGATAGATCCTAAAAGGGTTGAGGCAATCGATAAAATTCTTATCCCTAAAATTGTTAAGGCTATACAGTCATTCTTTGGATAGATTAATTTTGTTAGGAGATTTGTTTCTAACTTTGCTGAGATCATTAAACCCATATAAAAAATGTTGAAGAAAGGACAAAAGGTAGAATAGAAGCTTTGGAAGCTTTTGTATCCATCAAACAGGCCATCAAGGAAGCTCCTGTCCTTAAATTTCTGGATTTTGCAAAACCTTTTCAGATATTTTCATTCACCTCAATGCACACTATTTCTGCTATTATGTTACAAAAGAATGAGAATAGTTATGAACAACCTGTGTCTTTCTTCAGTAAGTCATTACAGGGGTCTGAATTAAAGTATGATATAATAGAAAAACATGCATTTACATTAGTGAAAGCTATAAAAGATTTTAGGCCATATCTTGTTGGAGCAAAGGTGATTGCTTACATCCCTCATACAGCTGTCAAAGATATTTTGAAACAGTTTGAAGTAACAGGAAAAAGATGCAGATGGATTAACAAAATCCAAGAGTTTGACATGGAGATACAAATTACTAAACTGGTAAGAGGTCAGGGCTTGGCTAAGTTGATGGTGGAAGCGAACATTGAAGCAAATCAGATTTGTGATGTAGAAGAAGAGACTGCAATTGCGAGCATTGAGCATACTCCATGGTATGCAGATATCACACATTACCTTAAATACATGAAGTGTCCAGAGGAATTGAGTGACAACCAGAAAAGAACCTTGAAGTTGCAGGCATCTAAATATGTCTTCATGGATGGAGATCTGTTTTGGAAGAATAGGGATGGTATACTATTGTTATGTTTGGATGAATCACAAGCCAGACATGTCTTAAGTGAAATGCATGAAGGTGTTTGTGGAGAAAATTACTCAATAAAGACTTTTGTAGGCTGATGCCCCTTTTCATCAATGGGGAATTGATTTCATTGGAGAGATACACAAAAAATCGAGTGGAGGACATAAATGGATACTGGTGGCCACTGATTATTTTACCAAATGGGTAGAAACAGTCCCAACTAAATAGGCTACAAGTAAAGTTGTAACAAGTTTCTTAATGGAGAACATCATTACCAGATTTGGTACACCACTGAGGTTGATCATGGACAATGGGATGTGTTTTAGATTAGATGAATTCAAAAAATTTTGTAGCACATATGGCATTACCATTTCTTATGCAGCTCCTTACCATCCACAAGCTAATGGTCAAGCATAATCTAGCAATAAAAGTCTTCTAAAAATTATAAGGAGGATGCTAGGTTAGAACAAGAAAGCTTGGGATTCAAAATTAAAACTGACTATTTGGGCTGATAGGATTACTGTAAAAAAGGAAATTGGAAAATCCCCATTTGAGTTGGTATATGGAACACAAGCCAGGATGCCTTTGCAAAACTTGTTACCAGTTTAAAATTTTATCCTTCAAGAAGATTTGGATGTTCCAGAACCTATGGAGGAAAGAATGGAGCAACTAGCTAAACTTGATTAAATAAGGAGAGTTGCCCAAAACCAGAACATGAAGTTACAGACACAAATGAAGTATCTATATGACCAAAAGGAAAAGGATAGAAAATTTGGAGAAAATGATTTGGTACTAATGTGGAATGCAAGGTGCTAGGAGAAGGGAAAGCATGGGAAGTTTGAAGCCTTGTGGCTGGGACCTTTTGTGGTTGTTGGAAAGAAAGGTGAAGATTCATATTATCCACAAAATATGGCTGGTGAAGATCAGGAATTGCTTGTACATGGGAAATTTCTGAAGCATTTTTTCTCTTGAACAGTACAGAGGATTAAGGGTTGTCAGTGCATGGATGATCCTTAACAATCCTCTCAAAACTCTATCTTCCATGCACAGTAGTCTAGGAAATAAAAGTAATAGAACTTGCTAGTACATGGACAATACTAATTTTCCTTCCTTCAAAATAAATCTTTTCCATGTACAATCATGTAGGATCATTTTCATTTTCCATTCATTCCATCCCACTCACATAATCCATCACCTTGAATTTGGTCTGCTCACCTAGAAATCTGGATCCTTGCAATGATTTCACAATCATTCATCCCCAGATGGAGCCACTGTTAGAACTGTGAAATTTTGAAAATTTTACAATCAATTGCATTCATGAGTTTCCAAAATAAGTCCTCATCATAAGCATAAAATTCCATCCTCATAACATCTTGCTTATATTTTTTCATGTGATCCATTTGAATTCATCTAGTCCTTGATATTTCATTGTATTGCCCATATCGGCAAGATAGAGTGAAGGTCTCCCCGATCTATGATATTTTTTCACTAATGTATACTTGTTGTAGACTATTGGCAGGACACATCTATTGTTTTGGCGACAAAAAAGTCATATTGGCAAGAGAATTGTTATCAGAATGAGTCATAACGAACTCATATATGTCTTATTGACTAGCACATGGAGTGATGTATCGGCTAAACAAAAGATTATCAGAATGATGTCTTACCGAAAGCATGGGTCTTGCTGATAAGGCGCAAAGGGTTTCCATCAAAAATCTATCGGGAGGAAGTCACGTAGTCTTTCTGACTCAAAAGTCACACTAATGGAGATATACATCAGTGAGAGAAGAGGTCATTGGTGTGAATTCCGCTTAAAGTGAAAGTTACGCTGATGAAATACTTCAACGAGAGTCTCGCTGAATGGAACATATTGGAGAAAGGGGTTTGGCAAGACAATTGATATTGGTATGAGTCTTTTGGAATTTTCAAAGTCATACTAAGGTGTGGTTTCATTGGCGAGAGTGTGTTTATGTCTCAGCGACCAGAAAGTTACTACATGATGCATATCAATAAGACACAATGAAGTCTCTGAAAAAACCTAGGATGCTTACTCAAGGTGAAAGTTCTCAATCAAAGGATCATTGGGAGGGATCAAGTGCATATTCCCAAGGAAAATATGATGCAGTTTTGGCAATAATCAAGAAGAGGCAGGATGGTTTAGCATCTTGGTTAAGTAAGCTCTGGGGAAAGTATTCCTATACACTTGCTGCATTGAAAGAGCATGAAAGAATGAATGAAAGAATTATGGAGAAGTTTAAGGAAGTGAGCTAGAGAGATGCTGCTAATAGTGTAGCAATTGAAAATGCTAATAATTTTATAAATAGGCATTTAAACTTCCATGAAGAATTGTAGGGAGATGTGCAAGGATTGATAGAGGCTGCTATAAAAACATCGATCACACTCTTTGATGATAGAGGGAAACTAAAAGAAGCTGCCAGATGGAAAAGTGAGAATGAACTGATGTTGTGCGAAATCTTGAAGGTCACTACCACTGAAAGCACGACATTGGATGAGGCGAGCGAGCAGAATGAAAAGATGATAAGAATGGAGATTTCAATCTGGAATGCAATTGGAGATGTAGATACACATGAGCACTGGGATTATTTGGATCATCTAACTAAAATTCATTTGTGGCTAAACAAAGCCTAATTATCCTTTAATCTTTTGTTATGTAAAACATATGACATTTTCGAAAGGATGCGTCCTTTCATATTCTCAATGTATAAATATCTGTTTCGGAAATAAAATAGAGACATAAGTAGAATAGGATAGAAGGTAGATAGAAAAATAAAATAGAGCACAATGTTTCACAAATATGAGACTATGATGCATGTTTGAAATTATGTAGCTATCAATGAGAATCATTTAATATGTTGGCGTATTTTTGGTGTCAATTTTCTATTGTGCTCATTAAAAGTATTATTTAAGTTGTCTCGAAGATTGATGTTGTCTGGTTATTTAAATTGACATAACAAGTTTATGTTCATTTTATCAGTGCACACTTGTTGTATCTATGTGATTGATTGATTGGTTCTTTCAAGGAAGGATTAAATCCTTTTAATTAATCATAGTAATCAGGGAAATTCATCTGGATTAGTACGAAGAACTTGATAATCATAGTCTTGCATGTTTATACAAGTTATAAACAAAACATATGCCAAAAAATTTGAATGTTATCCAGAAAGAAGCCGCTCATTTAAGATTTCACTTGACTCTGCATACCCAATAAGGCACTAGTCTATGCTTTCTTTTCATTACTTAGTTTCATTCATATTTTTACATCTATTAACTGAACATATTAGGATTTATTTTTGAATATTGCTATACAATTTATACCAAATTTAGTTTTATTTTTCCACCTCCATCTGCCATTGTGGGCAAAGCATTTTGAAGATATAAGCACAATTCCAAGTCTGCTTCACTCACATAGGTTTACTCACCTAGGTCCAACAACACCTGAAGAGTAAAAGGTCTAAGCCATTCAACCTTGTCTATTACCCTAAAATGTATCAAGAGATTGGTAGCCTCTTGAGGTATCCTTACCTGCGTTTTTGAGAGCTAACACGACCATTGATTGGTTTTCATAGTTTCCTTTGGGTATGAAAACCTTCCAATAAATCACCAATAAATTCATAGACCACTTCTCCTTCAACCTTGACATGGATGTCAGCCTAGAAGAGTTGTACACTCTCAAGAAAAATAAAGGAGAATCACAAATTTCTTGCAAAGATGGAGACAAAGAGCCAATAAGAGCAAGTGGCCCATTCCCAAAGAACAACAAGTGGAGATCATCATCGCAAATGTGGATCCAAATTTGTCCTTCCACTTGAAAATGCAATGTATTACCACCTATGATGAAGTTGTCCCTAGAGCCCTCAACATCGAGCATGCTCTAATCTCATAGGGAAATACCCAAGCATACAATGATAACCACTCATCAACTAGTTCAATTGATAAGCCTCGAGTTTGGGCTAAGAAAAAAAATGATGAATGGCGATGTGGTAGATGCTAAGGTAGTCCTAAGTGCTCCTAGGCCAAACAAAAATTAAATAACTAATGCTCAACCAACCATACAACAAGCCACACCATCAAAATACAATCAAATCAATAACATTGAAATGAAACAAAGGTGAACCCCCAATAGGAACAACTATCCAAAACACAAATACACATAGTTGGCAGAACCTATTGAAACTATCATGAAGAAATTGGTATAGTCAAACTTAATAATGCTTCCCAATTGCCAAAACTACCAATGACCACAGGATAAACCACCCTGGGACAACAAAAAGGATCTTTGTGATTTTCACAAAATTAGAGGACACAAAACTTCAAATTACATGAAACTAAAGAATATTATCCAAGATCTTATCAAGAATGGAGACATATCTATTAAAGTACTAGCCAGTAATGAGGATCTCAAGATATACATGAACTCTATGCTAGATCACAACAAAGGGAGTGAAAATGGAAAAGGGAAGACTTACAATAATGTGCAACATGTCTACTCCAATGTGTCGTCTCTTGTGACAATGTCATCACCGTTATCACCATCAAATGACCTAGTGTGGAGTCACTACGTGATGTGGAAAGGTCACCATCTAAGGAGCTTTATCTCAACCTGGGGCACAACCTACTTTTCCACCATCAAACCTTAACAAATATAGTCTCCTAGATCAACTTAAGAATACCCCCACATAGATCTCAATCTTGGAACTATTGAGGCTATCCCTTGCACATAGGGAGATCCTAGAGAAGGATTTATCCACATCATCCATCTCAAAGGATGTGGATACTGAGAAGTTTCAAGCTATGGTAGGGAATATCACTATCCCTCATCTTCTCACCTTCTCATAACAAGACCTTCCATCACAACCATCTCATAGTCGTGCTTTACACCTTGAGATCATTGTTCATAAGAACAAGGTTAAAAGAGTCTTAGTAGATGGAGTTGCTGGTCTAAACATTTGCACCCTTCAATTAGTCAAGAACTTGGGTTATTCAAAGGATGCTATTGAGAAAATAAAGAGTACAACCTTTAGAGCATATGACGATCAAGAACGGGTATCACAAGGCATCATCATGCTACCCATCCAAGTGGGACCGATCATTTTTGAGACTACATGCCAAGTGTTAGACCTTGATCTCCCCTAAAAAATCTTGCTTGGTCGACCATGGATTCATGCCCTAAAAGTTGTAGCTTCAACCTATCACCACTATGTAAAGATTCCTTTTGAGGATAGAGAAGTTACCATCCATGTAGATCCTAAGCCTTTTTACTACTGCAAGAACCTTGAGGCCAAGTTTTACAAAATACCTAGATCCCTAAAAATGATAAAGGGCCTACACCTTCCTCATTTGTTGACCCATCATCCCTTGCATTTTTCTCAGAAACAAAAACATGCATTGTGTAGAAAATTACCGACATCAAAGAAATTATCAATGATGATGGTTGTGAAGATTATAAACTAAAGGACACTTTTGTGTTGGGAGAGGTACCTATTCTCCCAAATCTCATGGGAAAATTGCACCTATCAACAAAGTGGCCAAAACATTAAAGGTTGCATCTACCACTTTCACCAAATGGGAGGATTTGACCAAAGAAGATATCAATAAGGAAGATATCTCTAAACTACTCTATCAAGATGATTGATCCATGCTTGTTCTTCCCATGGAAGATGACAATAAAGGCTTGCAACTAATAAAGGGATGGGGGTACAACAAGAATGAGAAGCTGGGTCAAAATGACAACGGTTTTCTAGAACCTAGATCATTCCTGAGAGACTTCCAAAGAATCTTGGCCTAGGATGTACTACTATTAATAAAAGATAAAGGAAATGATAAATAAGTGATTGTTGGGATTCTCCAATTGGGTGCTTGGAAAGAGGAAACCAGTTTCACTTGGTTTTTCATCATTTATTACATTCTCTAGTTGAAGACACACCATCTACAACATGTCATGTTCAAAGTAAATAAGCAAACACATCTCTAGTTGAAGACACTCCACCTACCACATCTCAAGTTGAAGGTAAAAAATCCTTTACATGTCATTTTCAAGTTACATCATCCTTTTCATCTCTATTTGAAGGTACACCATCTATCTCGGTGTTGTTGACGTTCCTAATGTTGAGGCAACTCTACCTTTGAGAACACTTCCTATAGTTTTGCATAGAAAGCTTAAATATTTTATTGATATTGATGCTAATACTTTGAAACCAATGATTGATAAGATTCCAAAATGCACTTGTCAAAGATATGTTAAGAGGATATGGAAATTGTTTTCTGATAAGAGAAATTAAACTTGAAAATGTCAACTATTTGAAAAAATGATGAGGCAACTCAATTTTAGGCCCATCATGAAGATTCTGGGATAAGAACATTAGTTTACTCAAGTGAAAAATCAATTATCAAGAATCTAATGAGTGCATATGAGAGCGTGGGTTCCACCTCACATGTGAAAGATAGTAATGCCACTGGATGTGTCATGACATTGACATTGGTAAGCAATCAAAATAGGAATAAGATGAGCCTTTCAAAGAAAAGTAAAACATTTAAAATAAGTATATCATCTCTAATGAGAGCCAAAAGAAGGCATGAAAGGGTGGATGATTCAAATAACAATGAGTTATGGGAATTTTCGAGTAGATTACCGTGAAAAGATAAAAATATTATTCAAGCCTTGAGATCCCTAATACAAGAATTTTGGAAAAATAACACAAGGGTATCACCCAATCAAAAATATTTTGTAAGAAGGATAATTGGTAGTGGAAATCGTGAGACACATCCAAAGAATTTTTTGGATATGACTCAAAACCAATTTTTTGCTAAATTTGTATAGATGTATCCTCAAGTTAAAATCTATCAAAGACTTTTTAAAAGAGTAATGACTATTTTATGTCAAAATAAATCACACATGCACTAATTGTTGTTGTATAGTACATATTTATTTTTCTAACCATTATGATGTTTATCGATATATGTGTAGATATGCATACTAACAATGTTTTGTAGGAATGTAACATAAGGCCTTCCTCTAGACCATCAAGGGATTTCATATCTACAATTTTATGTGAAAGAGTGGATGACCAATTTTTTTTATGGGAAATCATGCTTGGATGGCACATGTGTTCATTATGTTGGCTTTCAATGTTTGCTGATTTGTCAACATATACATAGTAGACATGCAATTGGAAACAAAATTGTGGAATTTGGAAAATACAAGATAGTGGCCTACAGTCTAAAAGATGGGAAAGTAGCAAAAAAGTATGAATTGGTCAGTGATAAGATTCTAGTGTATTAGTTTATGGGTATTTTTCATGATCATGTGGTGTATGAGTATGCAAATAATACACATAGAGCTCAATGGTTTGACTTGAAATTCAAGTTATGCAACAACACGTTTTCACTTAATACTATCATTTTAGTTGTCGAATTTGCAAAGAACTACATGCTAAAACCACATAACAAAGTGAAATCACAATATTACAACTCCACATAGGTTGTATATTTATGCATATAGAATTCATTCATTTAGGTGATAGTACAAAGGATGATAGGAAGATATTAAGGGAATATAACTTTTACATCAGTAATGATCACACACATTTTATAGAATTTGAGCAAGGTTGCTTTTATATGTTCTACGCTAATTTGACTATTAGGGGCACATCATTTTGTTAGCATATCATATGGTCAAATAATTGTACATCACAATCCAAGAACCCCTAAATATTTTGTTGGTTGAGAAGGATAGATAAGATCAATGGTGCTCAACATATATGGAATTTATTTGAGGTCAAGCATGGAAATGGGGAGCATGATGGTGTTGGAGCATGTATTAAATGGTGCAGGAGCACCCTAGGTTTAGTAGGTTCAAAATTAACATTTTAGTTTTGTTTGATATTATTCCATGTAATAAGGTATAGAAAGACCATTTCATGTCTTTTGGGGTCTAATTAGTGGTCTTGGTCATTGGTTAGAGTCTAGATGCAAAACTTGTAAAAAGTTGCACAAATGTTGTCAAAGTTGTAAATGAGGGAAGTTGGATAGTTGTAACTCAAAAAAATAGTTGAGAATCATTGGTATATGTTTAAAGAAGCCTTGGAGGGTCAAAGCCAAGGTTGGAGATTGTGGTTATTGAAAATCTTGAAGTTGGATTAATAAAACATTTTTTGTTTTTTGCATTTTGCAACATTTTTTCCTATTTTGATGAATGGTACGAACTTGTACTATTGTTTCATGGTGTGAGACAAATTGGAAATGAAATATAATTGAATCTAATTTCTACTGATTTTTGTTTCACTCAATTTCATTGTGTTTTGAGGGAGCTGTGTTTATTTGACTGCAAACAGGTTTGAAACCCTAGTTAGGGTAATAGTTAGTAAACAAACCAATTTTTGAAGGGTTCCATACCAAGTGACCACCTTTGATTGAGGTATGTTGTATAAATCATAGATAGGTATTTGAAACTATGTTTATATTCTTGATATCATGTCTGCACTGAAAATTATGGCCGAAAAACCATAATTTGTTGCTACTAATTTTGTTTAAGCAATTAGGCCTAGAAACTAGGATAGTTAATTTTAAGCCCTTTCCTTCCAAAGCAACTATACTTGAAATCTAGATATGTTTATAAATAGTGGAAAGGGTACTCAAAAATTCCTTTATAGTCTGGCTTTGAGGTCTGCACAAATTTTTTTGATGAAAATTCCAGTTAGGAAGTACTACTAGGAGATTGAGGCCTTGTGAGAAAAAACCCACCATAGAATGTTTGGAACCTTGAAAGATTTTTTGTTTGAGGTTATGTAGAAGTTATCCAATCCTTATCTACATCATATTGGAATTAGAGGCTAAATATTTGGGAAAGATAAGTTTTTGGATTTTATGTGTTGTCTTTTTGTAGGTTGAAGCAAGAACCTGGATGCCAAAAGACTAGGTAGTGAAGAAAGGAGGAAAACTAGGTGAGGTATCAAAAAAAGAAGAAGAAAGGTGAAAGAGACTTGTTTGAGAAAGAATAATGAAAATATTGAGAATATTTGTTTGTGGAGACTTGTAGAGTAAGGAGGCACCAAGCAAGAAACAAGAGAAAATAAAAGAGAAAAGTGAGAGGAATAAGAAAGATGAGAGGGCAGAACAAGTATTCAACAAGAGATAATAAGGTTGAGTCAAGCTTTGGAAGAAATGGAAAAAATAATGGAACTTGAAATGAAAAAACTTCTTGAGAGAGAAAAAAAGAACGTGGTTGACATTTAGAAGAAGGTTAAATGGCCTATCAAGAAGATTATTCTGAAGAGAAGAAGCCAAGAGAGGATAGTAAGACTAGACATTGGGGATTCTTTAACGATCAAGGCAGAGAAAAATCCATCTGAGAAAGAGGAAGAGGTAGGTAATGCAATGGTAAGTAAACCTAGGACTATTTTAACACCAACAAGCATTGAAGAGTTGCCTTGAGAAGTTTAGGATATCTTGAAAGATCATGTAGACATAGTGGTTGATAAATTTTCTGACTTTTTTCTTCCAAGGAAAGGTGTTAGTCACTATTTGGCTTTATTTCTAGGGTCTGATCTGTCATATATAATGGCCTATGACAAGCAAAATGAAGAATTTGATGTGCCTAAAGAAGGAGATGGTGCCAATACAAATTATGCACTTGTTTGGGAGATTGTAAATGAAACGAATTTTGATGCTAAATGCAAGAGGATTGTGGTGAAGGAGATGGAAAAGTTGAGAAAGAAATTATTGAGAAAAAAGGGAAGTATAGAGAAGCATAGTGATCAAAATGAGTTGCAAATGAAGGATGGATAGCTAGGCAAGCACCCACTAAAAGTGGAGCAGCAAGAGGGAGTTGCAAATGTTAGAGGAAAAAAGAGAAGAAAAAGTGCTCTTGATGAGATTGTAGACTTGAGAGACAAGAAACATAAGGTGAAAATGAAACAAGTCATTGTAGGAGAAAAAGGTACTATTGGTATGCAGGACATCCATCAAGGAAAAAGGGATTAGTTACAACATAGAGGTGCAAATGGAGGACAAGTTTATGTTGACAAGTTCAAATATATTTTCCAAGTGTTCAAGAAGCCTACAGTGAAGATGAAACAAGCATGAAATTTTTCCAAAGAAGACAATTTGTAGAGACAAAAATACATCAGGAAAAATATTTCAAGCGTGATTCTCATTTTGTAGACCCTGACTCAAGAGGAGCTTGAGTTCTTTTCTTCCCCGAGAGTATGGTGCAGAAGCAACCTAGGTTTAGTAGGTTCAAAAATAGAATTTTGGTTTTGTTTGATGTTATTCCATGTAATAAGGTCTATAAATACCATTTCATGTATTTTGGGGTCCAATTAGTGGTCTTGGTCATTGGTTAGAGTCTCGATACAAAACTTGTAAAAAATTGCACAAATGTTGTCAAAGTTGTAAACACATGGAATGTGAAGAGTCATAAGTTGCAAATGAGGGAAGTTGGATAGTTGTAACTCATAAAAATAGTTGAGAACCATTGGTACATGTTTAAATAAGCCTTTGGGGGTCAAATCAAAGCTTGGAGATGGTGGTTATTGAAAATATTGAAGTTGGATTAATAAAACATTTTCTATTTTCTACATTTTGCAACATTTTCCCTTGTTTAGATGAATGGTACAGACCTATATGGTCATTTCATGGCATGAGACCAACTGAAAATGAAAGATACTTAAATCTACTTTCCACTATTTTTTATTGCACTCAATTTCATTGTGTTTTGAGGGAGTTGTGTTCATTTTATTGCAAACAGGTATGAAACCCTAGTTAGGGTAATAGTGAGCAAACAAACCAATTTTGGAAAGGTTCTATAGAAAGTGACCACCCCTAATTTTGAATTATGTTGTATAAATCCAAAATAGGTATCAGAAACTATATTTATATTCTTGATATCATGCCTGCACTAAAAATTATGGCTGAAAAACCACAATTTTCTGCTACTAAGTTTGTTCAAGCAATTAGGCCTAGAGACTCGGACAATCAATTTTAATCCCTTTCCTTCCAAAGAAACTATACCTGGAATCTAGATGTGTTTGTAAATGGTGAAAAATGGTACTAAAAAATTCCTTTATGGTCTGGGTTTAAGGTCTGCACAAAAAATTGTGATAGAAAAACCAGTTAGGAAGTACTACTAGAAGATTGAGGCCTTGTGAGCAAAAATCCACCATAGAATGTTTGAAACATTGAAATATTTCTTGTTTTAGGTTGTGTAGAAGTTATCCACCCCTACTCTTCATGATTAAAATGGTCTTATCATGAGAAGAGTTAAAGTACATAAACAGTCCAACATTGATAGATGCAAAATCAATCGTCAAGTGGTGTAATGTTGCGATGGGTCTAGGTAATGAAGGTAAGTATTCAGTTCATATATATTTTTAATTTGTAGAGGATAATAAAATTGTAAAATATGAGGAATGGTGTAAAATGACATGATCGATTGAGATACACTCTTTTATAAGCTCTAATGCAGGTTCATGGACTATCCATATGTGAAAGATGGAATTCTTTTGTTATTCATGTACAATTCAAACTTGGAATGAATTTTAGTCAAAGTAGTGGGTTGATGAATGGTGTTTAAGAAATGGTACTATAAATAATAGAGATGTAATCATTCATTGACTTTGATCATGTATCAAATATAATAGAACTAGGTAATATATCTACTTTCATAGTTTACAAAATTCATAGTTTTATATTTGCAGTATTTTTGTAATGTTCTTTAAATTCATCTAACTAGATGCACATATCAATTTTTGGCATGTTTATGCAATGATTGCAGATGAAGACAATGAAGAGGGAAAAAATTATTATTATTTTCTATATTGAAGCCAAAAATAAATTGGAGGCCCTAGTTATAGATGGAGAAAACATAGAATATCCTATAGGTTAGGTGGTTGTTATTGGAACATGGCTTAGAAGGTACCCAATTAAGAAGTTTGATGTTTGGATATTTGAAGACTTTGACATGCATAAGAATATTCTTTAAATTTGTCATGGAATCCAATGTTAATTTGATCAAATATGGGGTAGACCTTTGAAAAAGAACTTGTAGAAGGTGCATGAGTTTGACCATGAGGCAATACTTGACACAATAAAGAGTAGAGCAAACCTAGATGGTTCGTTGGATTGATTTGTGCGTATGTACATTGAATTTGTAAATTTATGTTATTGATCACTTTATTTTGGTTATTTAAATATGTATCATTATCTTGTGTTTTAACTGCTATGTAAATGAGAAAAAAACATATATTATAAAGTTTCAATTTTTTAAATCATATTCTTTAATAGATTTATACTTCTTCATTCTAAGTCATATATTGTAGTTGATACTTAGAGTATATTAGTGGTTGAAAGATTATTAGTGTTTCTTTCTTTCTTAGCTCACATTAGAGTATATTAGTGTACCCTTCTCAACACATGACTGTCCACTATATGCATATTACCATGCATAAGAAATAGCACAACTTCACTTGGTCATGCTTTATTTTCCATTTGACTACTATCCTACTTTAACCAAGGTGATTGCATTGATTTCGTTCTCCTTGCCACATATCATCTTCCTTGTTGCCCCTCCTTGTCTCATGGCCACTGATGCTTAGAAATTTGTCTTAGTGATACAATCGTTGCCCTCCTTTAAATTTTTCCTCCTTTAGACCTTTGACTATTGTCCTCCTTGAGCAATATACTTGAGTGCTTAGTGATACAGAATAAGGGTATTAGTATACATAAGGTGTATTTGGCTATAGATATATTTTTATTTAAAATTTATCTTCAATTTTCACATATAGACCTCTTGGATTACTTTCCATAATTTTATAAATTTGAAAGTATAGGATTGCTGCCCACTCTTACAAATACCCATGTGATGTGCAGACATTTGCATGATGTATATATGTCCCATGATATTTTATTGATTAATAGTAATTTATAAGAATTTTTCCAACTACTACCTACCCAAGTAAAGGATTAGCTTTGATCTAGGTGGATCCAGGAAACTTGAAAATTTAGTCTCAAAACCTAACAAAACCAACTTCATCACATAGAGCTCACTGACATGGTCCTGACACAACTTGAACAGGCTCAAAAAGAGTTCGTATGTAGAAGTTATGCATAGTCAAAGGTCCAGTCAAATAGGAAAATTAGGGGGCCAAGAAAAAGGTGGAAAATTGAATGTTTTGAAATGAGGAAAAAAACAACACCAAGTTGTAGAGCTCATCAATATGGTTCTGATGCCTTTTGAATTGCCTCAAACAAAGTTTGTATGAGAAAGATAGAGCAAGTCAAAGTTTACAAAAAAGGAAGGCTGACTTGATGATGTCAGTATAGTGATGTGGCATGTACAATCAGTAGACACGATGATGTGGAAAAATTTGAGTGAGACACATGGTAGTTGACAAGGATGCTGATAGGGAAAGTTTAGGATCAATCATGAGTTGACAAGTGGCATCTCTAGGTGAATCATCAAGTGACACATGGCACTCCTCCGACCAATTGCATGTTGACACTGACATCCCAAGTTGGTGGCATGTGTTGGTTGTTCTATTTTTAAAATAAAATGGTTGGGGTGGGGGTCAAACCTATGACCACTAAACCCCTAGAAACCCACTTAACTACCACAACATGTGGCTTACTCTATTCTATAATGGACGCTACTTTCTTTGTACAAAGAAAATATGCATAAGTGGGGATAGTGGGAGTCGAACAAATAACCCCTCCCCCACAAACTCCAACCTCCACCACTAGACTAGTGGATTTATCAACAATGGGAATGGAGGTAAGTTTCTCTTAAACAAAGGATAAAGCTAAAACCCTCTATAATTAAACATTTAACCCTCTTAAAATAAATTAACAACCTTTAAATCTCTCAAAGCTCGATAAAATGAGATATTTAAGGGCTTAAATAATATTTTAAAATGATAATTAAAGATTATTAAGGGATTTAAAAGGGGTTTAGAATATTTCAAGGAGTATCTTGTAAGGCTCAAATTATAAGAGCCATTATTTTTAAAAAGGGGTTAGGATTACTTGAATGGATTAGGAATTATTTCAAAGATATTTTAAGGGGATTTTGAAATATTTTGGATGTAAATGGGAGATATTGGAGATATGGGTATATTTGCAAAATAATATGGTTTTAGCCCATATTAGCAAATAAATTGGTATATAAAGGGGATGTTTTGGATTGGGAATTAAGCAAGCTTACTTGGAGAAATAATTCTAGTGTGAGAATTTTTGGAGGAGAAGAATTACAAGGTGTAATTATTCACCAAAATTGTAAGAGTACGAGAGATTGTGAGGAATTTTGTGTGGGTTTTGAAGCTTGAATATTGTAAGAAGGAATTTTCAAGTTCTTGGAAATATTAATGAAAGTGGTCCAACTTTGAGAAGTGGACCTGGAGACATAGTCTTGATTGGATGAACTCTGTTATCAACTTGTGTCTAATTCTTCTATTTTCTATCTTATTATCCTTCTATCTCTTGTCCTACATTCTCTCTAATTTATTTTCCATATTTTCAATTCAACATTTAAGTTCTAATTACAACATTATAGTATTTAGTTAACTTTCTTAAGTTTTGTAAATTTTAATGAACCTAGTTTGTAATTTCAATGGTTAAACAACATAGTCACACAATTCTATCAGATCAGGATTAACTGTAATTTAAGTTATTTGCAAGTTAATTGTAAACCTCTAATTACAAATCAAAAATTTATGTTGAAACTAAATGAATCCCCAAATTCTATATTTCTAGATCCTATTCCTCATTTTTAATCCTATTTTTTATTTCACACACTCAACCTCTCACTTTCATTGAAAATTGTAATTTTTCATGCTCTCTACAACTTCCTATAGGTTTTCTTGTACATTGGTTACTCCTTGCAAGAGCACCAACATACTACAACAGTATTCTTGAAGATCTTCTAGCATTTGATGAAACTCTTATTCCCTTGTCTATGTGTCATGGGTCTGGGCTCCATTACTTGACCACTCTCATGACTATGATCCTCATACTTCCCAACCTGCCATTTTTTATGGCTTTACCTTTGAGATATGTAATCTTCCCTCTTGGAACTGAAAAATTCATGGCTTAACTTGAGATGGACTATCATTATAAATATTATTATATTTTGTTGCAAAATTTAGGCTCAAATCAGTTAGGTTTACTATTGCTAATTGTTAGTGTGAATAAAGTAGTGTACCTAGTTAGTTCTTTACTAAGGACTTAGGGGACTTAGTTTACATGTTAAGTTTACTTAGGATATAAGATTTCTTCTAGTAGCCTTAGTTGTCTTATCTAGACTTTACATTATCCTAGGTATTTATGAGTTAGTTGTATCATGTGATAGGATTAAGACACTTGTCATGATCTTGTCTAATCCTATCTCTCAGATTTCCTTTATAAGCAAGGAATCTCTACCATATTTTGCATCTTGTTCATATTGATCAGTGTCTTGATCATATTATATCATATTATAATTCTTGTTTGGTGGAATAACATCTTTCATTGTTGCTTCTCTCTATTTATTGTGGAGTTAATTTCATGTTGTAGATTGAAGATCTTGGTTGTCCCATTGCATCCAAGAGGCTCTAGAAAGTTATATTTTTCTATAATTTCACTCAATTTGGTCACCATTTGCAACTTTGGCAAATGACGTTTGAAGCTCAGATCTAAGAACCAACTTTTTTTAGGATCATTTTTGGCAAAAAATAACCTTGTCATTGCATTTGGGTGGCCGATTCCATGAATTTTGATATATAATTTTCCTATATTCAGAAAAAGTTGTTTTTGGGGAAAAATTATTTTACCTGAAGGATCGTACAACCCCCCAGGCTACGTAGGTACAGGTGTTGAATTAAAAATTCTAAATTTTTTTAACAAAAATATTCAGTGGTGTTTTATTTAAAAAATACATTATAAAAAAATATATAAATGCTTAGCACTTTTCATTTAAGCGTTGTTTACAACGCTCACTACAAAATAGTGGCCTATAGACTATGCTTGGGTGCTTAATCACACAACCTTGGAGAAGCTGCTAGGAGCTTTAAATTGCCACCTACAACAGTAACTGCCAAGAGGGCAGTCTATTAACCACTAACGGTAAAAGTAAATTGCTAGTTTTTTTTTAATTGTCAATTTTAAATCTAAACTGCTAGTGGCTATCTCAAACCGCCCAAATTTTTTTTCCTTTGAACAACACATGGTCACATTGGTGACCAAAGGCTAGCCCCTAAGGGATAGAAATTTGCACCCAATTAACCTTCAAAGTGCCTAAAATAGGCCTTTTTTTAATTTTGTAAATTTTTTTGCCAGGGTGTCAAATTCTTCTAGACAAGATATTGTCAGAAAGGTAGTTTGACAAACTTCAAAGTGGTGCAGGTGAATTTTACAAATTTTTCCAAATTTTGCTAGTTTTTTTAGCTTGAAGGTACATGTACATTTATTACTTGTAACTTGCATAACTTTTGCATATGAAGTTGAAATTTGACATTTTTTTTTTGAAATTGCTCAAAAAATCACAAGGAATTTATTTGTAACCTCTATTTTTAGTTTTGACGACTTTTTTAAAAAAAATTGTAAAAATTACTGTGTTATAAATGATTGACTTGAGCTTGTAACTTGTACAAATTGTAAAATTTCTTCATTGTAATTTGATGGGGGGTTGCAAATTCAATTTTAATACATTTTAGGGGGTGAAAGACATAAATTAAGTGCCACATTGTCTTCTTTATCTTGGTTTTCTTTTGTCCAACATGGTAGATCTAAGGCAAATTGAACCACTCACTCCACAAAATTATCATACATGGATGCTAAAAATGACTCAATTGTTACAACCTAAGGGTTTGTGACCAACGTTAGATGCACAACAACTTGATTTCACAAGGGAATATGAAAAATTTACCCATAGATGTAAAATGGATGAAGCAAAAGGGCTTAGTGGCTTACATGTATATAATAAATTATTGTTTCATATTGTGGAGTGTAAAACACCTAATAATTTTTGGGAAAAACTTGAAGAATTATATGTTAAATTCAATTAGTTTAGAATCTTGCAGCTTCAAGTGGATTTAAAATCACTCTTACTAGATGCATTTCCTTCTATTCAAGATTTTCTTGCATAGTTCAAACTAATTTTGTCACAATTAAAAGGGTGTGGGCATGATAAATATAATGATGAATGTATCTTCTTGATTCTAAGTTAAGAGGCTCTTATCAAGTGTTATCTTCCAATTTCTATTCTACTATGGATACCATGGGAAAGATTATAAAATTCCTTCTTTTGAGTTGTTTTGTGAGCATCTTAGTAGGGAGAAAGCCAAGTTGGTTCAAGCGAATGCACTATCTAGTTCTAATAATCAACCTCTAATGGCTCAATCTTCTAAGGGTAAAGAAAAGAATAAGAAGAAACCCAAGTCAGATTCATATTTAGGTAGTGAGTCCCCCTTAAACTGAAGCAGAAGAACATTCAAAAGTCCACTCCATCTCCTTCTTCTTCTACCTTTGGAGATTATTCTTCCAAGTCTAAGAAAAGTAAACGAGATCCTTGTTCATTTTGTGGCAGATATGGGCATGACGAGTCTCATTGTTTCAAGAGACTATAATCCTTGGAGGAAGCTATGAGGAAACATAATATTTCAGTGCCTAAGTGCTCTTCCATGGGAAAAGGGAAAGCTCTTTCACCACGTGCCATTCATACATATACTGACACTTGGATTCTTGATTCAGGTGTTTCACATCACATGACCAATTCATGTGATCTTCTTGATTCCATTTCTCATACTTCTAATTCTTAAATTTTCACTGGCAACTCTACATAGATTCCAGTTTTGGGGACATGATCCATTCATATTCTATATGGGTACATTGAGGATTTTCTTTTTGTTCCTAATATTTCAGGGAATCTACTTTCCATATATTAGATTTTTCATTCTAGAGATGAAAAGATAGTTGAGTTTACTCCAAAAAATGTGACTATTAGTTAGTTTTAGGATCTTGAGAAGGTTGTTTCTACAGAGATAGTTGATCATGAGAACCATTTGTATCAATTTTATGGCTTTGAATCTTCATCAGTTTCATGTTTTATTGCTCATGTTGATTTAATGAGGAAATTTTGGCATGAAATATTTGGGCACTTGATGTTGGCTTTCTCTTTTTCGTATATTGTCACTACTGAATTTGAATTCATTTTCCAACAAATGTTCATCAGTTGTTCGACAAACATTTGTTAGACAATCGACAAATTGCCAAAATAATTTTTGTCGCCATTTTTTTGTCAAAATTTTGACAATGAATTAAATGTCAAAATAATGGTACAGATTCCTCAGTCGTCGACATCATAAAATGACTCAGATGTTCGTTGGAATATCGACAACAACTTCGTGTATCCACTGACGAATTATAACTAAAATGCAATTGCAATGGCTCTTCTGAAGCATCGAAACAACACTAGAAGTTCATCGCCATTTCGAAAAAATGGGAAAGGAGTTACGATGAAGCCTTCATCGCAGCTATAGCAACTTCATCGGACCTTTTTGGTGATTCATTAGTGGCCTTCATCAAAATTGTGACGAAACAATGCAATTTTTTTTTTAAATATTCATTGAAATGTACCATCGTGAAGACTCTTGGAAATGACCATTGAAGCCAACCCATCAGTGAGAGATCAATCATTGGCACAGGATAGAAAAATCACTCTGATAGTCCATTTCTTTCTGATGACTTCCATTGGCAAGACAGATCCAATATCACACCGATATGACCTCTTCAAGAGTTTTAAATAGACCTACACCATGTCATCGCAGAGACTCTTGGCAATGACCACTGAAGCCAACCCATCTATGAGAGATCAATCATCGACACATGATAGAAAAATTATTTCAATAGTCCATGTCTTGCCGATGACTTCTATCAGAAAGAAAGATCCAATGTCACACCGATCTAACCTCTTCAGAAGTTTTGAATATTGTTGGTTATCAACAAGACATTTTGAGGGTGTCTCCAATTAAACAAGTGTCTAAGAGAAAGTAAACAAATGAAACCTATTAATTTTATTGTTTTGGGGTTCTTTAAATCACATAATAGATACCATCTTCTTGTGTATAATGTTCTTATATTCAGATTTGAATTCGAGACCAATTGTCATTGCACATGTCATTTTACTTGCATAGAGTATTATATAAGAAATATATTGATAATGCCAAATGATTTATGGTGTTGTACAACTCTACCTATCATCATAGTTTTGTTGTTCCCCCTTAGAGAATCTTGCAAAGACAAGTTTACAATACCATGTCAAATAATATGAAAAAGACTTACTTCCATACAAATTAAATGATTATTCTCACAATGGAAATTGTCTAATCACAACAATAGTTCCATGAAAGTTTATCCATGTTTCATAAGAGATGATTGATCATACATACAAATTGCAAGATGCATAGAAAAAGCATTACACTTGAGAACAACCAAGGGATAACAAGGGAAGGAGTTAAGAAACATTTGGATTGAAGAGAAAATGTGTAGGGAAAATGCTGAGTAGTGTCAAGAGAACAAAGCTTGTAGAACATATTCTTGACCTAATCAAGCTCTTGAACAACTTAAACAAAATTAAAATACTAAAAAATACATGAGACATGTAATGAACTTCCAATATCTACTATCTTTTTCATTAATGTAGAGGTAGGTAAAGGAGAAATAATTATAATTGTAACACTATTCATAGTCCAGTAAATTATGTTAGTAATTTGTGTTCAATGGATCTTAGTTTTATCATTATACTGCCCATCTAATACTATATTTTAATCTAGGGTTTAACTATCTCAGATCTAAAGAAGCACCTTCAATTAACCATTTAAAGTACTATAAAATAAGGTAATACTTTTACTTGAAAAAGATTGCGTACACTTGTAGGATTAAAGTTCTCGCAATCATCAGGATTTATTGACACACAGACACAACCTGCAACATATGAAGTAATGGATGACTACAAGTTAGTGAAATGGTCCTTAATATGTGATTGGTTTGCAAATTGATTGGTAGAAAATAAGGTTACAAATAGATCTACATAAAATATTATAAGGACAATCTACTATAATCATCAAAATAGATGAAAAGTGCAAAGGAAAGAGCCTAGCTACATCTCTAGAGCTTAAAAAAACACATGCAAGAAACATAAAAAAAAAATAACAAACCAATATTTGGATGAATATAAAATGATGCCTTCAATAAGTGATTCATATGCTTTCACACCTAATAGGACATTAAGAAGATTTTAGTCTTGCTCTTTGAAATTAACTACTTACAGAAAAAACCCAGAAACCAATATTATATACCTCCATGTCTAGTCGAGGGTAGGTATAAGAGAAAAAAATTTCCTCAATGCAATGTTGAAAAAAATCAATGTGTGTGTAGGTTTGTATTACTCAAAATATCATTTCACTGCCTAAGGAAAAATACCAAAGTGATGTTTTAAATTTCAATCTTCACATAGGATCCCTTATTGCTACACATGCATATACAAGCATTATTTGAGCTCTAAACTATTCAAATATTAAGGATTTAATTAGCTATAAGATGGAAAGTTGTTGTTTATACATAATCCATCATCTTTTACATATATTTATTTACTCCTAGCGCTTCAAATAAATTTGTGTAAATGAGATAGAAATGGGAATCTTTTATGACAAAGAAAATTCTTAAAAGGAGGGGGGAGAGAGAAAAGGGTAGGGGGAAAGAAAATACTTGAATGTATAGCAAAGTATAACATTTTGATCATTATAACAATGAAAAAAATATTAAGCTTGAAGCATTAATATCATTTAGAACATTTATGATCAAGAATGAATATAAGTAGAGAAATTTTTGCATACTTGTAGATGGTACAAAATTTCATGGTTAAGTGAAAGCCTCCCATCAATAACAAGATCCAACTATCCGTGTATCTATCTCAATCGAGCCTCTAAACCCTTCAAAGCTGTCAATTTTTCCACTAACCTGTTATGCACAAAAGTCAAATTTTAGAGTTATGTCACCACTAAAAATAGAAGAAACAGAGCTTTGAAACCAAATCCACACACAACACAATGTGGTATTCATGCAAAGCCATACAAACAAACTAAACTTAGAACATTGGAATGGAAACAACTTCAAATTATGATGCAAAGCATGGATCTAGGGTATAAAGAATCATTTTTCTACCACCATAGTGAAAAGTTAGCACTTTCTTTCATCTTTGCATATTGGTTTGATGCTTCAAACGATGCATTTCTTATATTAAAAAGTGCAATACCTTATTGAGCTTCTCTTTGTTTCGATAATAGTTTAATATTCTCTACTTAACAAGGCCAACCATGTGACGGTGGAAGCTCATTTGGCCCCTCTTCCCACCCCCCCTCACATCACTCTCAATTCCCCATACCTAATCATATAACATTAATCATTCATTCATCCATTAATAACATATAATATTCATTCATTAATCCATTAATAGCATATAACATTCATTAATTAACATATTCACATTCATTCATTAACATATAATATTCATTCTTTCAGTTTTTATATATTATCAAAAATATGGTTGTCATGATATGATTACAATCAATTTTTTTTGTTTCTTTTTTAAAGCTAAAAAAATTTGAAGTGGAGTATCATTTTCTAAATCATTTATCCCCCCTTTAGTTGTTCTGCCCTCTGCTCGTGATCTTAATGTATGCCTAGTCATCTTCTCACGATGTGGATGCCACTGCAAGGGGGGGTTTGCTGCAATAACAAAGAAATGTTAAATTAATATGTTTTATTATTATTGTTACAAGTATTTCATTAATTAAAAGAACATTAGAGTGGTTCTCTTTACCTGATGGATCCACATCATGTTCCTGAACTTTTGTTATAGACTCATGCTCAATATGCTGAACACCCTCTAAAACCTGATTTGCAGTTAAAACACAAAAAGGTTACATTAATTAATACACGAATTGAAATTAAATATGTCTAAAAGAACATTAGAGTGGTCCTCTTTACCTGATGGGGCCACATCATGTTCCCAGTCTTCTCTAGCCTGATCATGCTCAACACGTTGATCACTCTCTACATGCTCTAAAGTTGAAACATGAAAGGTTACATTAATTAAAGCACCAATTACAATTAAATATACTTTAGAGTGGTCCTCTTTACCTGATGGGGCCACATCAAGTTCCTAATCTTCTCTAGCCTGATCATGCTCAACATGTTCTAAAGTATTGGGATGCACACCATGACCTTCATCTGTAGGTTGTGCTCCATCCTCACTAGGCTACATTCTAATGTCATGTGCAATATTATCATTGCTTGAATGTTTAAAACAAATAGGCATGTAATTAATTTATGGTGGAAATTAATATTGAATAGATTGCACAAGTATTCAATTTTAAATAAAATTTATTGAGTTTATTTACCTGCGTGTCAGATGCAGTGGAAGATTGTGTTTGCCCAGTCAAGACTCTTAGGTGTTCAACCACGGCTCCATAGCCTTGTTGGAAGGAAATCTTCAGGTCCTCTTATGTGGGAACTCTGTTGAATTTAGAACCCTACATTTTTGCATAAGATCATGAATTTTGCTTCTATGGTGTGATAAAACCAAAATTGTTTTCAATTTATTATTTGGATACAATATTTCATTTATTGATACTTACAATGCGTGCGGCTGATTTCATATAACCACTAGAGCCAAGTTTGTGTTTCTCGTGTTTTTCTAGTCTTGCCTTTATTGCCTTTGATGTGTTGAGAAGCCTATGAAAAGTTTGGAATACGTTATATTATATAAAAATAAAGAGTAATCAGTATATAATTACATTGTTGATAGTATCACATACCTTCCTTGGCCCAGTGATGTGTTTCCTTTTTGCTTTTTAGCCTTCTCCTTTCCATCCAACACCAGGTCCTTCCACTCCCTCTCCAAAATCATGGGGCGACGCTTGTACTTTTTTTTCTTCTCTAAATGTGACCTATATTGGTCCCTCAACATACTTTAGATAGGTACCATATTTCTTAAGGACCTTGGTTTGGTTGAATGCTTTATCATTGAACAACACAAATAAACGGTTAATGAGCCCATCTTTTAAATCTTGATTTTGGGAATTCCACCATGTACGTATGGTGGGCCTGAAGAGCTCCAATGTAATATCACTTAGATGTTTATTAAAAGTATCATTTCCTACAAAATAATCATAGGATCAATAGTCTAAAAAGAGTGATCAATAAGTAAACTTCAATTGGATTATATATAATAATAATTAAAACATTTTAAAGTACATGGGACCTTCTCTATCTTTATGGGAATGAAATCCTTGGCCACTAAAAATGTGACTGGAAATGTTCCCGTACTAGTAATATGGGAAGATCTAGGAAATGTTGCTAAAATATCACCAGTACTAGTGGCCTTTACATCCCCAGGTACATGTCCTGACGCATGTTCTGGCATGTGTTCGCTGCCAGAGGGTGCACTAACAGATGCCTACATGGTATGTGTTGCCAAAATTTTAGATGACAATATAGGAAAAAATGATGGGGTTAGATGATGTGATGTATGTGTAGGAATATCAGGATGGACACTTGTACCAACCCCTCCTCCTTGGGAAGCACTTGCAATACCTTGATCATGGCTAGGAGCATCATGAGGATGCAAAAAATCCTGTAAAAACAACACATATTTTAGTTTATGACATAAAAGAGTACAAAATATAAAACCATGAATGAACTTATGTTATAATTAAAGACCTCATGACAACTTACTTGCAAGTTTTGTGATCTCTTAGTCAATATTTTAACCCTCTCTCTTATCTCATCTGTTTGAGGCACTATGAATAACAACTTAAGGATTTCTTCATGGCATTTTTTTTGGGTCTTCCTTATCATATCGAGAGAGTTTTTTGAATAATTGATGCCATTATCACATAATATTGATTGCACCTCCCTATGGATGCTCTCATCTACTGCTAGTTCCTTTCCCCGATTAGTCAATTGCAACAAGAATATTAAAAACATTTTCAAAATTAACCCAATAAACTTATGAAAAAATAAAAATAAAACATTTTTCTCGTATCTAATTTGTACAATTACAATGAGGTAAACTTGTCAAGTAGAAGTGCCTGAAGATACATCACGATCTTTGCTCTAGGTCGGAGCCTTCTTCATACAATCAATGTCCCACTATGAGAAAAATTAAATATAAAAAAAATTACTGAAATGAAACAAATAGACTTATGAAAAAAAACATAAGAATAAAATGGTATATTGGAGTAATTAATTAGAGGTTGGGTAAAATGGTACATAGTAAGTACCACCCCCATAGTAATTGTGTTTGTAACTAAGTGATTCAAATTGTAATCAATTAGCAACTCTTCCCCTGCAGTTATTGATTTTATCACACATACGAATACATGGTTTCCCTCGTGCACCTCGAATATATAATTGGGTTGCTTATTTGTTGACCCAGTTCATGTACTGTTTATAAACCCTACAATATTCCCTGATGCTTTTGGCCTTCCGTCAATGTACATAGCCACTCCTTTATTTTGATCCTTATCTTTTAGTTGTATATAATTTGCTGACAGTGCATACCTACACATACTTCGTGTATATTGAACTAGTTGCATCCAATCTTTGTAACTGTAATAGGGTTCGACATAATCCATCAATTCAGTAACTTTTACATAATAGACCTTTTTTTGGTCCATGCAAAATAGGCCCTAACCATGTAATGACGATGGTGCTATGCAATATATCCTCTCATTGACACAAAAATTAGTGTTTATTGGAGGAAGTTCTTTGGGTACCCATTGTTTTCATAGATGTTTGTACCTCAAGGGCACCTCAACGTCGTGTATGCTCTCATCATCATAAGAACATGACCCCCCCTTCAACAAGAAAATATTCCATTCGTTTACAAAATTTTCTTCTAATCTTTTGACCTCTAGTTGATCTCCCTCTTTTAGACATACTACATGTCTCGCTTTCCTCTTTTCTTCCTAAATTTCCCTCCCTTGAGGAAGAAAAATCTGACAAATACCTATTTGGTGGTACCTATACTCATAAGGATGGTGGATGGAGTTCTTTTGTGGTGATGTGATCCCAAGGTGACATTATGATTAATCTATCATTTCATCACTAGAAATTTCATAGGTTATAAGGTAATCAAGTCTTGATAGATTGCAAGTTATTGTTACTACCATCCAAATGTTTCCATCACAAATCAAATATACTTAACGTTTTAACTCCCAAACTTTGTAACAAGTGTTAAATGTGACTATGGTCCACCAGTTACACAACCAAGGCCTCAAATGTATTCTCTAATTGTAATCAAAGGACTTTTTCTCTTCATTCAAGTAAATAAACTTGAAGGTAAACACCACCAAGTGGTTTATTGGACACCTACATGACTAAAAATAGCAGCAAATTCAAGTTTAATTTCCATATGTCTAAGTTGTTAATGGGGAGGGAGTGTGTACTAGGCTTGGTTAAGTCATCATAAGTTTATGCTTTGGAAATCATTTTTTTTAATTCATCTTAAATCTTCCTATGTCTAATTTCTTGGAGACTTTTGGTATGTTTTAAGGTAGGATGATTGATGAAAGAGCCCAAAGAGCCTTTCTCCATGGTATCCAGGTACACATAGCAACGGTCTTCTCTTATACGGTCGGACATTATTTAAATAACTTAGCTAGGAATTATTCTTTTAACCTAAGGTTTTCTCATAATGCCATCATTGGAAAAGAATGATCAAATTCTTCTATTATGAATTTTTTTTCTATGTTCCTCTAGTAATCACTATAAATGTTTGTAAGGATGAAATGACTAATTGCACAAAGTAGGAGAGAATCAACTTTGAGTTCTTCAAAGATTATATTCCTCTATTCATAATTTTTAAGGGTTGTGTGTGGAGGTTATCACTACCAAGAAGGGAGGAGACCTTTCCTTGTGATGGAACTTCAAATTTTTTCTCTTTGTGTTCCATTTTTATCTTGCCTTATGTCTCTAGTCATCTATGGTGTTTGGGAAAATCCTAAGGTTGGGGTTTTACCTTTGTCTTCATGTAAAACCCTAATGTTTATACTACACCTTGGGTGGGATCTTTTGGGCTGTTACTTTTTGGGGAGGGTTTTAAAACAACTTAAGCCCCATCGCTTCGTCTAGGTTGGGCCCCTTTTGATTTATCATTTTATTTCCTTCGCTTGACTTTATTATTTCTTAAGTCTTGGATGGTCTCGTGCTCCCTCGTTTAAAAAACAACTTATGCCATTATTTATCATCGGCCTAGTGATGTCCCCTCATTCTTTTAATAAATGTTTTATATTTTGTAGAGGGACAAGTTTGCGTGACTATAGATCAATTATCATTTGATCTCAACCATTCCCTGCCATCCCGTGATGACCTCATGACACTGTTTTGGTTGATCGTGATATCATGGGTGAGTGCCATGTGTGTCATTTAATGAAGACAAATAGATGATAGAAATACTTTGATACATTATTTGGTTTTAATACATTATATAGCGGGTTACAAAAGCATTTATGAGATGCACATGTTTCAAATCAATGAAGATGTTATAATATCAGTAGGAAAGGTGCTTGATGGTTAATGAAAAAGCTGGTGATTATGTTGAATGAACAAGATTACCGATGGTTGAGATCCACTATTGCCCGCCATAGTGTGATTAGAAGTTGCGAGGTCTTTATCGATCACAATATTGTGGATAAGCACCACATGGATTTCCTTGGCAATGCATAGTATCATGGGCCCTTATTGCCATGATGGATATTGTGTCAGTTTGTTTTGAAGGCAACCATTCGATCATCTGACCAAAGTGAAGGATCAACAAATAGTATTTGAATCTGCATCAAATGCGATTGGAGCCGTTCGTGCAACACACGAGTAAGCTTTAATGGAAGACAATTCATTTACTAGCATGATTTGATGGAAATAAAGTAACTATTCTCCTAATTTTATAGTGTCACAAAGCATTCAAACATCTTTGCGGAGTAGTCTCAAGGCCAAGGATGAAGTTACGAGTTGTTACAACAAAGATTTGGGTTTCTAAAAAAACACAAAGCCGTGAGTTGATTTTTGTATCTCTTGGTTAATCTGAATATGAATTTGGGGGAAATTTGTTGTGTGCTTGTTGGAGGGCTTGTTGATAATTGTGTTAGGGCTACATGTTTATTAAATTGTGGGAAATTACAAGGTTCTATTTTGTAATTTCATATTTCTATTTAGCCCTAGTTTGTTTGAAGTTTTAAATAGCAAGGAAGCCCTAGTTTACCCAAGATGGCACCGTCAAAGCAACATTCTAGCCATATTGATTATTTAAATAGAAACCTATATGATGATTTTTTGGATCAATTTCCATTGTCAACAAATGATAGGAAGAAGGGGTTGGTCTTGATGTGAGGAAAAACCCTAGGGGAGGGATTGGTATATAAGTGTTCCAACATAGTCGATACTAGGGTTCCTCTTACAGGTTTAAAGATGTTCAGATTTTGGTTTGGACAAAGGGATTTGTCCCACCCCTTTTCAAATGGTTGGATGTATGATATGGGGAAGCTGGTGGTACCGAATGTGTTCCCTGATATAGATTTTCTTAGGGTAGTGGCTACACGAAATGACCCTGTCACATGGGTGATTAGAGATAATGGTGGAAGAGCTTTGTAAAGCATTAACACAGAGGAATTCTGATAGGTTTTTGATCTGAGTGAGCCTAGTATGTTCTTGATTCCTATTGATCTTGAAGAGATGAAATGGGAATATGGGAAGTTGAAATCACTTTTCAGAGTTAAGTTGCTCCCACCTCATTTGTCTAGGGTAGGAGGCTCAAGATTCCATATTAGCCCTAATGACCAAGAACCTTTCAAACTGAACTGCTTTGCAAATCATTTCTTGGCCACCTTTTACTCATTGTGCCAAATTTTGGGTTTTAAACCCAACACAGTGATGCCTATTGTTTACATGTTCATGGGGGTGCAAATACAACACCCTAATTTCTCAGTGATTTATGATTTCTCTTCCTTTTTGGCTGAAAAGATACATGAAGGACTGTTGAAGTTGCAACAAAATGATGTAGGAACTCCATTCTTCTGGTACTCCATGTTAATGTATATGTTCTTGTATAAGAATGCTGAATTCTTCTCTAAGAAGATGGAGTTAAGGCAATTAGTTAATGGAGAAAGATTGCCAGTGCAGGTGTGGACTGCAAATTTATCATGTAATAGGGAGAATGCTAGTTATGTGCACTTTGAAAATTGTTTTTTTTCTAGATTGAGAGCCAGGCTGATGGTAAATGTACCCAGGATTCCCAAGGAGTTGCATGATTTCCTCAAACCAAAGGGGAGGAAGCCAAAGTTGAAGGTTTTCCATAAATGGGGTGACATTATTCCATACCCAGTCAACACTGTCTTGAGGGTGTATGGTTTTCAAGGGACCCCTCATATATTGCCATACAATGTGCCACTAAGAGTGGGATTTACAAAGGTTATGTGGCAGATTGGTTGTATCCATGAAGAAAAAATTACTGGGAAAGGTAAATGAACTTTTTTCCCAGACTATACTATGGTGTCAGATTTTGTTTTTTCAAAAGGAGGTTGGGTACACTTTGAGATTTTTTTTAAAGAATACCATTTTGAGGTGTGGTCCCAAGTGGCAACATGATCCTGAGGGTTTCTTTTCTCTTTTTAGAAAAATGATACAACTTCCTTGGGGACTTGATTATAAATGAGTTTGACCTAAGTAGGCAGGAGTTGAATAAGGAGAAATGAATAACTTATGACAAGCTATTGTACATTATGCACAAAATGGATCCAAAGTATGATCCATTGATGGATTTCAGTCCACATCATAAGAAAATTGACTTTTTGATGGTCAACTTCAAAGAAATCATGGGTACCTTGATGACCAAGAAGGTAAACCTGGAGTCGGATCTAGGCATACAGAAGAAAGATACTGGGCCAATTGAAATGAGGCCAACCTACCAACCTACAGGGAAAAGGCCTATTTACAGGAGGAAAATAAATGATATCAATGATGAGGAAGAAGAGGATAGAAAAGGAAAATAGACAATGAAATTTCCTACACAACCAGATCTAAAGCTCAAAATGCTCGGGGCAATTAAGATTATTGATTTGGAATCATCACCTAAGAGTAGTCCCTCACCACCACCATCAGAGCCAAGCCATAAGAGGCAAAAGATTGAACAATCATAAGAAGATTTGGTGAGTGAAACTATTGTCATTGACCAAGACATGCAGATGGGTATGCCTTCCCCTCCTAGGCTAGCTGAATTGACTCTCTCTAATCTAGATATGAAAGGAAAATGTGTGCAAGATGTAAGAATTGAAGCATGTAAGGAATTTCCTGATGATAATGCATTTGTAAAAACTTCGGTCTTCTTGCCACTAGTATGGAGAATGAAATTGGAAGAATATCAAGATAAATACAAGAGGAGAAGAGAATTGAGACCTAATAGGTCGGACCAGTAGAATGATGATGAAGTGAGAGCTGAATTAATGGAAGAATTCAAGAGCATCACTCCTGAGGAGGGGAGAAAATTGGTAAATCAAGTTGGTATCTTGATTTTTCCTGAGTGGGACATTGTAGATGCTATAGCTTTTAACGCTATTCTGAAGTCCAAATATCCCTTGCAAGATTCTGAAAAAGAGGTCAAGGAAACATTGCAAGATTCTTCCTTTAGTGAAGAATATGAGACCTTGGAAATTTGGGTTTTGGCCCCTCAAGGGAGAAAGCCAAATTTTACTAATATTAACCCAAATTTAAGAGGAGGATTGATAATAAAGAGAGCTTCAGAGACCTCAACCACAGAGGCCACTAGTTTGACTATAAATATGGCCAAATTGGCCCAAAAGACTGCTAAAAGAGAGGAGGCAGAAAAGAAAAGCCTAATGGAGAAGTACAATTTCATAATTGGGGAATATAGAAAAATGTAGCAAAGGAATGTTGAGTTACAGACCGAGGTGGAAAAATTAAAGTACAAGTAGATTGGGGGGACACCAAGTGCTCCAGGGATCAGAACATCTCCTTCCACATCAGGGTCAATACCTCCTGCATCTCCCATTTTTTCTACACCGGGGTCCCCCAGCCAAAATCCTTCCCTCAACCCTACTTTGGAGCTAATTGATAAAGAAATAGAATGCTCTGTTGATCCTACAAAGAAGCAGTTTATGCACAAAATTACAGAGTTACAGGCATCCTTGAACGTAAGTGAGGAGGGAGTACTTTTAAAGCAAAGGGATGTTGTTAATACTGTATTGAGGCATTTTAATGAGAAAGTTGATGACAGATTGTCACATGTTCATTATTTATATTCTTTATTATTAGATGCTATAAAGAATATTGATAGGGATCGGGAGGTAGTAGTACCATTAATTGAAAATTGGATCCCTAGGGCCAATGATTTATACATAATATATAAAGCCTCAAGGTTTGATATAAATAATAGGCCCAAGTCATTAAAGCCTACTCAGGTGTTAGTTAAGTCATTGCAAGGTTTTTAGACCTTACCAGATGACTTGAGTAGGAATATTGGAGAGTTGGTGAAGAAATTTGATGATTGGAGCAACACATTGTTACCTGACATAATTGATGAGCAGGGAAATATCAGGTCACTCCAACAGTGGCAGGATTGGGAAAATGAGGTCATCAATGATCAAATTAGATTAATTTGTGATGACTCAGATTATTATTTTTTGGTGAGCTGTATGGAAAAAATCATTAGCACCGGCTCATTCTTGGAGTCTTTTGAAAGCGAAGTGAATTAGGTGGAAGTTAAGTACAAACCTTATAGTGTCAAGGTGAATGAGGTGATCAATTTTGATTGGCCAACTGATGAAGAGTACCAAAAATGGGTAAATGTATATTTAACTAAGGAAGAGTGAAAAGGAGTAGGCTGCTAACAGTTGAAAAATCAGTTGTTGCAATTACAATAGATTCCAGTTTTGTTTTTTGGTGACATTCTAGGTGCAAAATTCTTGAAGTTTTTTGTTGCTGCATCAACCGTTCTCAGCGGGCACGATGAATAAGAAGATTCTTTGGGGAGATTGTTGTAACAAATTTTTGGAATATCACAAGGCGGTCCAATTGGCTGGTGACACGTGTGCTTTCTGGCCTGATGCTTTTTTGCTCCTTCTTTTTCTATAAGAAGGATTTCAAGGCCGAAGTACGAGTTAGCAAGTTAGATATTTTTGGTCGAGTCTAGATGAAGTTGTAGAGAAAATTGTAAAGTATGATGGTTTTAGGGAAAATGCAATTTAGGTTTTGAGTCATTCTGTAGTAGGTTTTGAATTCATGGGGATTTGATGTTTTATGACAGTACTGGCATTTGAATTGATATGATTAATTCAAAATCATGTCTCTCCATTGTACAAGCATATTTGAATTTTGAATAAAATGATCAAGGGTTGTTTCGTTCATCTCACTATTGTGGTGTGTATGATTCTTGTTTTAGCTTTAATTCAAGGAATTAATTAAAAAGATTGAATGGGATTGTAGGTGGATATGTTCTGTATAAGGATTTGATAAGTAGTATTGGGTTAGAATACATATTGATGAGATTGTAAAGCAATTTTATCAAGGATCTTATATGTTATGTGTTAAATCTATCATAAACCCTTAGATGCTTATAAATTTGACTCCTCCAATGGATATATGGCACTGATCTATGTTGTACTTATTCATATGGTTCAGTATTTGTTTTACTTTACCTAGAGCTTGCTACAAATTGCAAATCGATGACTATCTTATACTATGAAATGTTGTTGTAGTTATCTCATGCTCGAAATAGTTGATATTATTGATAAAAAACCAATTCTAGTCAGTATTATCCTATTATGTTGAGCTATTAAATGAGATTATCTATTGTTGTTAATGTTGTTTATGATGATGGTGCAGAGGTTGTAAATACATTAAGGGATCACCCTCCTGGGTCTTGTAGAGCCCAAAGTGTAGGAGGTCTTTAAAATCCTCGTCAGTTGGTCTAGGTCCTTCAAGCTACCCTTTATTGGAATTGGAAATTCCATAGGTAGATTAGAAGATCAACCTTCTTACCATAAAAACAACCAACACCTTGCATATGTTTGTGGTGGAGGAATTAAAGAAGAATTGTATGCCTCTATTTCCATTCATTAGATCTACCTTAGCCTAGAATATACTTGGGCTAAGTCTACAATTTCTTCAGACTCATGGGATGAAGGCTATGTGTGATGAAATCCTAGACCTCAACCAAGATGTGGGTAGATTATGGGAGTTTTGCCAAGACCTAAGGTTGGTTGATAAAAATGTGAAAGACTAAGCTATTTTATTTTTTCTATCTTATCTTATACTATTTTACGAGAATGGGGGTGCCAATGTACGAGAAGATCTTTGGAAACTAGGCATGAAAATTGTAGGTTAAAGAGAATGGGGGTGCCAAACTTACAATACTCATTGCCACTTGGTCGTTGATTTTCCCTGAGTGCCCTCAACCTCATCCTCGACACTGGTATTGACCTTGTTTTCACTCCTCCAAACTCTTCCTCGACGCTGATATTGACCTTGTTTTCACTCCTCCAAACTCTTCATCGGCGTTGGTATTGACCTTGTTTTAACTCTAAACTCTTCCACAGCACTGGCATTGACCTTGTTTTCACTACTCCAAACTCTTCCTCGGTGTTGGTATTGACCTTTCACTTCTCCAACTTGATGAGCTACAACTTGGTTTCATTAGGTTTTACAGTATGTTAATTAAATTGAAAATATTGGTGCCATTTAGCTAGGTTTTAATATTCTACAATATAGTTAAGTATATATTAGCTATATTTTACATAATAAATAATATAATTATTCAACTTATTATAATTATATATTATATTCTTTAACAAAATTATTAAATACATATAAAATTATTATAATTAATAATTAATAATAAGTATATTTTATATAATACAAAATATAATTAATATAATATATATTTAATATAATAGTAATATATATTAATATGAGAGAGAGAGTAAATTTTGATTGGTTGTTTCATGTCAACACTCCAAGGATGGCATGTGTCCTTGGGAGTTATGCTCAAGGTAGCATGCCATTTGATTAAAGACATGATAATTCTCCTTAAGACCTCTTCATGTACCCATTGCACACTTAAGGAGACAAAGATAAATATAGGGAAGAAAATATAGAGAGAGGGAGATAATGACAAACATACAAATAGAAAGGGAGACAAAGAGATAGAGAGAGGTAGATAGATAAATAGATAAGGATGAATAGATAGAGATATAGGGAGGGTGATTGATATATCTCTCCCTGTTGCTCTCTATATCTCTATATCTCCCACTGTCTGTCACTCCCTCTTCCCCCCCTCTATCTATTGAGCTATCTCTCCCTTTCCCCCCTTTCTCTCTAATTCACTCCATCTATCCCTCCATCTTTCCTACTCTATATCTCTATCTCTATTTCTCTTTTTATCTCCCTCTTGTTAGTGTAATTAATATTTAATTACACTTGCATAACTTAGGTAATTATTTATTTCCTAGGTTTATTATTCTCATCCTTATCTTGTTGAGCTATCTTGTTTCTCAAGATAAGATTAGGGTTATGCATCTTTGCTTTTATAAAGAAAATTATTATCTTGTAATTATTGAATTTCTGAATAATATTATGTTACACATCCTTTTGCAACCTATTTGATTTTTCTATTTTTCTCTTCTATGGAAGGATATTTTGGTTTGCAAATTTGGTCTTGGTTTCTAAAATGGTATTAGAGCCTTGATTTGCAACCCCTTCTTAGATTTTTGAGAAAATCATTGTAGGGTTCATTCAGGATTCCTCGAGGGTATCATGCCTTGTGTTCATCTATGAGGAATTTTGGATCAGATTGGGCTTCACCATTGGATTCAGAGCACTGGAAAAAGTCAAGATTGGCTTTTATTTTGCAAATTTTGGCCATCGTTTGCCAAATCTGTGAGGGTTTCAAGCTAGGAGATTTTTTGGAAGCTCCGGGGGTATCCAAATTTTTAGAGAATTTTGGGCACAAACGAAGGTCACCATCACGTTCGTAGTGGCCAAAAACCCTAAGAACACCCTTCGTTTCATCGATTTCTGAGTAGTTGGTCTGGAAGGAATTTTTTTTTTGCTTGGGGGCCATACGGCCTCCCCAGCACGCCTTTCGATGCACAAAAATAAAAAAATTTAAAAAACATGCTTTTTTCAGGGTGTGTGCCGATGCTTCCAGTTCAAAATAGATCCACTGCCTGATGACCACCAGGCTGCCACCAGACCGCCGCTGCCACCCAACTTCACCGCTGCCACCAACGGCTCCCTTCAGCGTCTGCCACTGCCGCCGTTTCTCCGCTAGCCCCTAAGGACTTCAAATTCTACGGCCACAATCATATGGAGGACCAGGGGCCCTCCACCCAGCCCAGCGATGGACCTTCTACCCTCAATCTGGCAACAAAATCTTTAGATTCCACCAAATATTCTCTATGGATTCCAGTGACGGGATTTGGAGTATTCCGACAAAATGAGCATATATCAGCAACTGTGCAGAATATTCTGGCAGCCAAATTTTTTTCTGGCAAGGGGCATTTTTTTTCCCGACGGCCTCCAGGCTGTCAATTTTTTTCCCGTGAAGTGCTGACGTTAGCATGATGTCACTCAATCGTATGACCCTATTTGCCCCCTCCTAACCCTAGTTTTCCTTCAAGGAGTAGTTTTTTTTTCTTTTGGTCATAACTTGGGCATATGGCATCAAAATTAGGAAAACGAGATATTTCCAAAAAGCTGGTTCCAAGCACTTTCCTGTGGTGTAGGTTATTTTTTAGTATTTTTCTATTTATCTATATTTATTTCTGTTTGAAGTCAGATGTTCATTTTTTGGCTTCCAAGCTCATAACTTTTTGCCATGATCTCCAATTTTCATCTTCTTTGAGGTGTTGGAAAGGTATTGAGGAGCTCTATTTTGCTGTCCATGCACTTTTTTATGTATCTATCCCAAGTTTATCATTATTGTATATTTTTCCCGATGGGTGTTTTGGAGATTACTTGGATGTTTTGACAGTTGGAAAGGTGAAACTTGAATATTTGTACTTCATTTCAGTACCACATCATCTTATTTTCTTTTTATGCATGCATTAGAATTCTCCCTTTTACAATCATGTGGTTATTGTAATAAATGAACTGAGATAAAGTTCCATTAGGGGGTTTCTTGCATAATAATCTGATTAGAGTGTGCATGCACTTTGATCTCCATATTCATCTTGTTTTGATGAAAACTTGCATGAGTTTATCTAGTTTCTTAGTTCTTTTGGCCACATCTTGCTTTAGCTTGACACATATGGATTCATCAGTTCGCACTTTAGTTGAGAGATTATGTTTCTTGATCTGCATTGGTTCAGATCCTTCTCAGTTTGAGGGCCATGTTTTTATGGTTAATGTTCCAGAGTATTTTTTGGTACTCCTTCCCATGGAAGAGTTTTAGTCACAGTTTGGCATCGACATCAAGATACATGGCTTCCAGATTCTATCATCATTTCATCTACTTTTGCTTCATAGATTCTAGGGTTTTTCCAGTTTGTGAGTTTCCCAGTGTTCTGTGACATTGGGTCTGCTGTTACATTATCATGATTCCGTTTTTGGTTTCAGTTGTAGAAAAAAATATCTTTCCTTGATTGTTGGATTGTGGTTCCAGTGTTACTCCATAACGTTCTTCTAGTGCTTCTTTGCAGCAACCATCTCATAGTAGGGGGGTTTTGTCCCACTGGGTTTTCCTTCTCTATCTCATTATTACATTTGTACTTGGGTACCTAATCATGCCTTGTTATCGGGACCCATTCATGATTTCTTGCATTCATCTTAGTTTTAGGTGCATGCTTTGTTAGTCTCCCTAAGTTGCACTTATGGGAGGTGTTAGTGTAATTAATATTTAATTGCACTTGCATAACTTTACTTAGGTAATTATTTATTTCCTAGGTTTATTATTCTCATCCTTATCTTGTTGAGCTATCTTGTTGCTCAAGATAAGATTAGGGTTATGCATCTTTTCTTTTATAAAGAAAATTATTATCTTGTAATTATCAATTTTTGAATAATATTATGTTGCACATCCTTTTGCAACCTATCCGATTTTTCTTTTTTTCTCTTGTGGAAGGATATTCTGGTTTGCAAATCTGGTCTTGGTTTCTAACACCTCTCACTCCTCTCTCTATCTTTTTCTATCTATATCCCTTTCTCTCCCTCCCCCTCTCTATCTCCCCCTCTCTATCTCTCACCATCTCTCCCTCCCTATCCCCCTATCCATCGACTCTCTATCTCCACCTTTCTTCCTTTCTCTTCCCATATATCTCCATCTCTCTTTCTCTTCCCATATATCTTTATCTCTCTCTCTTTCTATCCCCATCTATCTCTATCTCCCCATATATTAACTAAGAAGCCATGCAAGCATGCAATAGTATATGTTGGTAAGACTATAATAGTGTTTTAATAAACTATAAGTAACACTTATCTTTCTAATGTCAAGCCTTCTTATAAAAATAGTGTTTTATTAAAATATAAGTAGATTATTGTCACCACTCTTCATTCAACATGAAATGCCAAATGTAGCAATTATTTTGTTGCTTTTGTCAAGTTTCATTAACCAAGCTATTTATTGGGTTGAATAAAGTTGTGTTATGACCCTTCACCTCTTTAAAATAATTATACAATATTAGTGAGATCAGGAAGGGGAGAAAACTAAACTCCTTCAAAATAGGGGTAGTTGTGGGTTTGTTGGTTTTCTTTGTATACTATATACTTAGTTCCTCTAGGATAAATAAATCAATTTACATCATTTTCTTAGTTGTGTATCCTAACTAATATAGAGTAAGCTTTTTCATTTTAATTTACTACTACATAATAGTTTATGTGTTGAAAGAATTGTTTCCATTCTTTGTAGTTTTTACATTGGAATACAAATCATATTTAATTTCATGCCAATATAATTCTTTCATAAAGAGATTTGTTTGAAATAAGTGCTTCATAACCCATCTAATAAAATCATAATTAACCTATCAAAAAGGAAATAGGAATTTTCTAAAGAAAAAAACACTTGAACCAATCATAAGTGTATGGCCTTCGTAGAAAGGAGTGATCCACCTTAGCAATAGCAACTACTTGATTTATACTTGGGTATGTGCAGGATCATGATGGGCCAAAAAATGCAAAAATCTTGAGTTGAATTTTTTTTGGGTTGCATGTCAGTACATTTCTCCATAGCAATGGCCAAGCCAAAGTACTACAAATTGGATATCCAATTCGTGTTAATTTGAAAAACATTTTAAAATGTAATATTTTGGTGCTATAAATTAGATATCCAATTTTTTCACACATATACCCAAGAGTAATTAGGAGGTGGAGGGTGGGAAAGAGAGAGAGAGGGAGAGAGAGGGAAAGGAGAGAGAGAGAGAGAGAGAG
>VDFB02026320.1:18339466-18465852 GCA_007258455.2 Sequoia sempervirens | reverse complement strand
AGAGGGAAAAGGGGAGGGAGAGGGAAAGGGAGAGGAAGTTCCTTGGGTACCCATTGTTTTCGTAGATGTTTTTACCTCAAGGGCACCTCAATGTCGCCTATGCTCTCATCATCATAAGAACATAACCCCCCTTTGGAAAGAAAAAATTCCATGCATTTATATAATTTTCTTATAATCTTTTGACCTCTAGTTGATCTCCCTCTTTTAGACATACTACATGTCTCACTTTCCTCTTCTCTTCCTGAATTTCCCTCGCTTGAGGAAGACAGATCTGAAAAATACCTATTTGGTGGTACCTGAACTCATAAGGATATTGGATGAAGTTCTTTCATGGGGATGTGATCCCAAGGTGACATTATGATTCATCTATCATTTTATCACTAGAATTTCACAGGTTAAAAGGTAATCAAGTCTTTATAGATTGCAAGTTATTGTTACTACCATCCAAATGTGTCCATCACAAATCAAATCTACTTAACGTTTTAACTCCCAAACTTTGTAACAAGTGTTAAATGTGACTATGTTCCTCCAGTTACACAACCAAGGACTAAATTTATTCTCTAATTGTAATCAAAATACTTTTTCTCTTCATTCAAGTAAATAAACTTGAAGGGAAACACCACCAAGTGGTTTATTGGACACCTACATGACTAAAAATAGTAGAAAATTTATATTTAATTTCCATACGTCTAAGTAGTTAAGATTTTGGTATCAACTATTTGTTAAATTTATGCAGTTATTTGATTATCTCCATTCTGATGCTTCTTTATTGTTTAAATTGATATAACAAGTTTATACTCAGTTTATCATTGTACATTTGCTATATATGTGTGATCTAGTTATTTGGTTCTCTAAAGTAGGGATTAAAATCTTGTAATCAATCACAACAATTGGGAAGTGTTACTTGGATTAATAAGAAGAATCACATAACTAGAATTTCCATTCTATCTCAAGAAGAGTTTGTCAATTATTCACTTGCATGTTTACACAAGTTGTAAACAATTTTTGTGCCTAACAATTTGAATTATTGCCATTATTGAAATCCACATTTGCAGATATTCATTAGACTCCATATACCCAATAAGGTAATGGTCTCCCCTTGTATTCTTTTATAATTTTCATTATTCTTATTTATTTTACACTTACATTTACAAATACACATACATATACATTTATTGTTTTCATTTATTTGTCATGTAGTTTAATAGTTTGATCGATTTCATATTATATGTGTTGAAGAGTTTAGAATTTCAATTACATTAATTCATGGATATGTTGTATCTATAACACTACAAAACCATATGCTCTTTGCATTTACACTTGCATTTAGAAATACACATTTATATACATAAATATAGATTTATGTAATGATATGTTGCATTTATTATTCTAGGAGAGCATCCAGTAGTTGCATTTACATTTACATTTAAAAATACATATACATACATACATACATACATACATATATGTGTGTGTGTATGTATATCATTTATATTCATTTTTCAGAAACAACCCATTAGGTCTGCACATTGATAAAAATTCATAAAATCATATCTCCCATACATATTTTGTTGAAACCTAGGCTTGAACCTCTCATTTCACATGCTTTTTTGCACAAAACTCTTAAGGACAACAACTATACCTTCTTTATTTCTCGTCCTACCCCCTATTCATGCATCCTACAATTACAAAAATATCCACGGGGCCTCTTACACAAGCTACAGTAATCACAAAAAGTGTAAGAGCCCCTTTATATCATGTTTGGACTACAAAACCCTCAAAAATAGGGTAATTGGGTTGTATGCAAAGAAATGAAGCTTTCTAACTCAAATCAACATCTTAATCCCTCAAATCAGATTCAAATCAAATCTAACACATATCTTCATGACTTAGAATTGATTTCACATCAAAATATGGCTGCATGTGACCGTACAGTGCTGCATAATAGAAAAAATACAATTTTTTTGAAGAAAAACATAGATTTTTGAATGTCAAGAGCTTGTATTTTAAATCATCAACCATCAACAACCATTACAATGATCACATTATGCCTTTCAAAGGAATTTACACATCAATCACTGAACAACCACCTCTATAACTAAATTTTTAATCTTTTTTGATCACATGAAACATAAAACACACTAATTTCAAGGTTGTTAACATCACTATTGAAATATTTTATTTTTTGACCTTTCAAACATTAAAAAGTAGAACATTAAATTAACTATGTAATGGCATAAAAATTAAAAACATCATGAATTAATTATGTAACCACATAAGTCAAATATAATTCTAAAATTAATATCAAATAGATAATATAATCGCATAACTTAGACATTTCAATATCATTGATCTTCTTCTTCATCCAACTCTTTGTCTATATCATCCGATCCAAATTCGACATTGTAAGGATTGGTCATATCATCATCATTGTTATTGATATCAGTTTTGATAAAGTCATCATCCACATGGATATCATCTTCATGAACATTAACTCCTAAATTATCATGATCTAGTTTCTCCTCTTTGACATCTTCGTCAGACACATCATCAACTAACTGTTGATCCTAATCATCATCTACATCATCTTGTAGTTCTTTGGTATCTTCTTTTTCCACCACATTATACTTTACCAACCTTCCTCTTGGATCATGTATAACAACAAATGATCAACTCGGTTTACCTGGAACATCTAAGTAAAATACCTTCTTACATTGGCTTGGAAGAACATAGGGCTTATTTCCAACTCCCTCGATCGACCTTGTATTAACCATGGTAAATCCATTATCATGTTCAATAATAGTTCTCTCAGGATAATTTTCATTCAATCGTAGCCTGTACCATAGGACAACGAACATAATTAATCTAAAGGACTTAAAGTTAGAATGGAGTATATCATCCAAAATCCCATAGTATTGATTTTTTGAGACTTTAGGATGTATGTTGCTTCTAGATGAAACATTAGTCACTTGAAAGACTACAGTTACACCAAAATCACAAGTTTTCTTCATGTCAACCAACATTTTGATTTGAAATTTGTGACCATTGCACCAAATAGCCTTAATATAGTTGAAAATAATTAAATAATATGGGTGATTAATATATTTACACGTACCTATTTATCTCTTAAACCATATGCTAAATCAATTTACCTTTGTGTAACATTGGAATCTCTATTATGATGATCTTCTTTAACCAATGAAGCCACACCTTCCCATGTTAATGCACAACCAGATTGTTGACATCGTTCAATCCATACCGTCATCCAATCAAGATTGTTTGTGATGTACAAATGTAGTGCATCCCACTCTTGACCAACTGTATAAATGAAATTCACAAATGACGTATAATTAGTTAAATACCACAGTATACGACCTTAATTTATAATTGATGTATATTGAATATTAAAAATTAAATAAGTACAATATACATAAAAACCATATGTAAAATGTATTCCAATTAATCTCCATGACCATCTTATAATTACCTCTCACTTTCCTCAATCTACCTTTCCCCATCAGGTACTCCCCTTCAAATTTGTTAATGGAGTTGGGTTCCCAAATGCGATCTACATGGATTTTTGCTGCAAACTTAGGAAGATATTCACTAATGTACACCATGGTCTGGTATACCATATATCCCTCCATCATAGAACCCTCAGGATGTGCTCTTTGTCTAACCAAAGCCTTCAAATTTTTTAAGTTCCTCTCAACCATCCACATTGACTTTGTGTGTACAGGTTCACATAATTCAATTTTCTCAACTTGGTGTATGAGGTAGTGTTCTTGTGCATTGAAAAATGTCGAAGGTAGACACTTTTACATTTTACACATTAGACGAGGAATTTTTCTCTTCCAAGAATTTATATATTTTTTATGGATTTCTTTAGATGACAACCATCTACAAGTAATTCAAGGCACAAATATATTAACGAGATTTAACAAAAATATACAGTATATTACATAACAAGTAAAACAAATGACAATTATAAGATGTATACAACAAATTGAACAAATATCACTACTTACCTCATGTATTTTCAAAGATCATATATAACTTTGTTGACATTGTTGTCGAAGTTGTTTGGGAGAGATAGAGGTAGAATGTACTGTAACAATTATAAAATGATCTTTTCATTATTTTTCCAAAAGTAGTAAACATAATACACTGAAAATTACATGCATTATACACGTTTATATAATATACCCAAATAATTACTTTAATGAAGGTATGCCAATTATTCATTTTCATCCCTGACCCAAATTCACCTTTTTTTGTTATTATATTGTTTATGTTTGCAGCAAATCCTGTGGGAAATCAAATTTTTTGTATGACTTCTTTTATAGCATTGCTTTGCTGCTCCGTTAATAACCAAGGAAGGGCTCTTATATTATTTTAGTCTCCATCGCTATTTAATTGAATGAAATTCTTCATTGCATGATTGGCTTCCTGAATGTCACTACAAATTTTGACAATTTTTTCTTTGTCATGCCTTCCATCCAATATTTTCTATAACATTTTTGTTATATTTTTTCTGATATGCATTGTATCAAACAAATGCATAATTTGTAGTTGCTCATAGTAGGGAAACCTACTAAATTGTCTGGGATAACTTTTTAGTCCCTGTGGAAGCTGACCATTAATGCCTTGATGACCTTCATGAAGCATATAAGTTAAACAAATTAACAACGACAATCATTGTCAATTATAGCATGAGTAGACACAATACAATATAAAAGTATAAATTCAAAACATATCATATATGATAGATAAACAATTTGATCCAATATATAACTTTGACGATTAATTCTATTATATTCCAACTTCTATAGGCAAGGTGTCATTCTTCATGGTTTTGATGTAGTCTCTTCTTTCCCATTGAAAAGATGTTTTTTAGTAGTTCGATACTTATGATTTCTATGGTGGAAGTGCCTATACTCATCAAACATCTGCTTTCCTAAACTTGTTGAACAATGGGATTTCATCTTTGGACCACAAATTGGACATGCAAAATTTCCCTTTGTTTGAAGACTTGCAAGATCAGATATAATTGGATTAAATATGTCAATTTTTATAATTATATATAATGAATAGATTATTTTAAAAACATGCATGATATCTACTTCATAAAATTAAATATTTTTAAAGTGCAGTTGAATGTTATAACATACCACAAAAATGTGTTAGCCTTGGGGCATCATGAATTGTCCATACAAGTATTGCATGGAATTGAAATTGTCTTTGTCCTATTGGTCTAGAGATGTCATACATAATGACACCATTCCATAAATTTAGTAACTCATCGATAAGAGGCTCGATATATAAATTCATATCTTTAACTTGGTACACCTAGTTGAATGAACATAAACATTACATAATTATTATAACCATTTTACTGCAATATATATAAATTAATGTACATGACTATTGCATAAAAAAAATATAAGTCATTATGCAACAAATAAGACAAATGAGATGCTACTACGTTAAGGAAAATTGATGTAAACAAATACTTGGAACAATCATTGACAACTTTATGTGCTCCCTCTTTATTGAAATCCATAGAGGAATGTTATTGTTGATAAAAAAAACAAGCCACACCAAGTAAATAGATCTCAACTCCCCAAATGGATGGACACCATTCACTCCCAATGAAAGCCTGAGATTACGAGGTTCTTCTTTAAAGTGTGGCCATTTTTCCTCCATGTCCCTAAATATAGAACCATTCACAGGTATTCAAAGAATGTCATATCCACTTCTATTATGTGCATGGTTATTCATAAATTGTGCTAATCTTTCACACCTAAATAATTATTGTATACGTGAAATAATGGGAATATAACAAAGAGCCTTATGAGACACCTTTTTTATTAGTTGACCTATTCGATATCTACTGATATGACATTCTAGGCATTCTGTTGCAAATTCATGTTGTTTATGATATATAATATAATCATTAGGACATGCATCTATTGCTTGATACTCCATTCCGATATCTTTCATAATGCTAGATAAATCTCGATATGAGTGAGGTAAAATATTTGATGGTGGTAACAAAAATTCACCAATCAATCTACAAAAAATAATTTGTTAATATAAAGAATATTAATGGTACATATTTCATCCTTTATTTACTAGTGATGAACTAACAACAATTAAAATAGATGAAAAAATATGACATATATGACATACCTTAACATTCGTGAGATTGCTATGTTTGATAAACCATTCATAACCTTCAAGTTCAATAGCAACAATACAACAAGAGGAGTTGTTTGGGAGACTTCATAAAGGGGCTCATATGCCTTCTCAAGTACAGGTAAATCATGAACATCATCAAAGTCATCTTGATCATCATGATCAACTCTGCCACTAAATGTGTCATGGATCAATGTATATGTACCATCATCTTCAACTATGTTTTCTAGCGCATGATCATCTTCTTCCATAGGATCATTAACTTCATCTTTGATATTCATAGCTCCATGTTCGTTTGGTTGCAAAACCACATTCTCCAGGTCGTGATAATCCATATTGTGTGCCCTAGGGAACCCCACTTTTATAATAATGATAGACACAAATAAACCATGGTCATGATCAAGTGATTATATATATATATAAAATGTTAAAATGATATAAACATTTATAAATTCAATCAATATAAACACATATAATGAACAACTTACCAATGGATGATAATCATGCCCCCCTTCAACGTGACCATGCTACCTACAATGTTTCTCAGCTGTTGTGATTAAAATTCATCTCGTCTTTAAGCCCTTGCAATTATTTCAAGGACAATAACATTTCCCATCACCCTTTCTTTTCAATCTATCCCACAATCTATCAAGTGTCTTCATTTTGTTCTAGACTAATATTATCTGACATGATTTTTCTTTACCAAACTTGACTATTTAGATCTTAAAAAAATATCAAACACACACTCCAATAATTTTTATTCATAGACAAGTAAAAAAATCTAATAATTCTAATATTTTACACCAAAAGAATTTGGCATGCAACCACCCCTGCAAAAGATAAGATAGTATGAAGTTAATGACCCCAAAAAACACTTTAAAATGCTAATTCCAAAACTTATTAAATTCTAATTTTACTATGATTTCCAACCGTTAGACTCCTAAAATTAAAATATTGAACTTGATCGCAAACTTCCTACAATGATGGAGGTAGCGAGCTAGTAAGAGCAAGTGACCCATTCCTGAGGAGCAACGAGTCAGAATCATCATTGCTAATGTCACTACAGATTTATCCTTTTAGTTAAAGATGCAATGTGTCACTTCTTATGATGAGCTTATCCCTAGGGCCTTCAACATTAAGAGATCCCTAATCACACAAAGAAGCACACACTAGTAGAATTTGGCAAATAAATGACTAGGTGACTAAAATTTTTAGTGACAACAACTAAAAATGATTAAATTATGCTCATTTTTTGCAAATCAACTATAAATGAGTAAATAAATTACTATTTTGGTCGTTGATTAAAAATTATTTAGTCACACAAATAAAAATGACTAAATAGTTAGTCATTTATTTAGTCACAATCCATTTGAATAAATCATTTAAGGAATCAAGAATATAGCCTACCAAAATAATCTAAAACTTTAATAAACATACCCTAAATTTTTTGTCAAAATCTTATTTTTAGGCATAGCCCACTAGAATGGAGTTTTCATTTTAATAAACATACTCTAAAACCTTCGTCAAAACATTATTTTCAAGCATAGACCGCCAAAATGGAGAAGTTTTTCAATAAAGAATGACAGAGAATGGTGAGGAGATGTGCGTGAAATGAGGCATAGGATTCATTGTTGTTTATCTCATTCCTGCTTTGCTCAACAAATCTTACATTGTTCTTGCTACTATTTGTAATCTAGGTATTTACTTGACATATATTTGCATAATCTCAAATTCCTTCAAAGGCTTTTGAAGCATCAATGTATCCTATATAGGGTTTAAAATGATTTATTTTAATTAAAAAAATAAATAAATGATGCATTTTTTCTGAATTAGATAATGTGGAGATCTCCTAAATCTGCCCCAACAGACTATCCTCTTTGGCACTGTATTCATTACTCTAGCTACTAGGGTTTTGCATGTGACATCTTTAATATCTTCATGACCATGGCTTTTAAATAGATCCCAATCTTTGCTTTAATCCTTTTCATGGTAACCCTTGAGTTCCATAATCCACCTTCAATCTCTTCTAAGAATGTTGTCTTAAGCTAGACTACATAGTATGCATATAAAGCAAGTCCTTCATACCTACCATTGTTCCAAACCACCACTCACTGTCTTGCTTAAAATGTTGCATCCATAAGCACAATATCAATTTTTAAAATCATGGTTGCCAGTGATTGACCATTAAGGTCATCACTTTCATCTAGATACAATGAGATTTTTGTCTTCAAAATCAAGACATTATGCAAGATAACATTGTAAATTTTTTGTTGTGTACGATTTGATTTTCTTGTAGATTTACTACTTTGCTAACTTCCTTTAAGACTAGGTATTGCACCCTCAACTGCAATCTCAAACAACTCACTCACTATTACTTGAAGATTCTTTTCATGAGCATCCTTCTATAAAATCAAACTATGCCCTATAGACGGCCTACTTACTACAGGGGACTCATTGTTTCATGGCATTGTAGATCTTAAGATCCTTTAACCTTATTGACACTACTTTACAGTCCACAAGGTATTATTCACTATTCTTCCATCTTTGATGAGTCTCAAAACACTGCTCAAACATGCAATCCACTACCTCCAGTATACAATGGATAAGAAGAAACATTGAACCTATGATTACCATTGTTACATCATTTGGAAAGTCATTCCCTGATTTCATTTTCCTTGTCTAACACTACCAAAAGCATTTGAAAAACCCTTAAGGTCAGCAAGGGGGTAAGGAAACTCACTATTAAAATCTCCACTTTACTATGCAAGGTTTGAGCTTTATTATCTTGTCACTGCTCAACCTCTTTTTGACTATCACATCTCAAGTGATTTTCATTCTTCTTACCATAAATAGCATGTATAAATGTCACTAAGCTACATAGTGTGCTCGTTATTAGCTACAATCTTTAGATTGCAATATTTTTTTATTCGCTATAATGTCTCAATCTTTCTGGTATTGCAACCTCACTAATCTGCTAGAGTTATTGTTTATGTTTCTACGAAGGTCTGGGGTTTGTACCCTAATCATGCTCTTACCAATGCTTCTATTGGTATTAAAAAGCAACCTTTAATCTTGGGTTAGAAAATTAGTTTTCTTGACAGGGTTGTGGTATGATCTTGGATTGTATCCTAGAGTGTGTGGGAAACTTGTGTTTGATCATTAAGGTATGTAAACCTGATCAAGGAAATGTATCCTATATAGCATGGGTCTTGCTTTAATACTTTCCATAATGGTTATTAGCAGATCACATTATTATAGTTCACGGTAACCCAATATTGCACTCAAATATGTAACAAACTTGGTTTGTAGTTTAAGCTATACACTTTTAAATAACACTCATAAGGTTTAGAAAATCTTGATCACTCTCTAGAATAGCCCATTAAACATGGGTTGTGATTGAATGCACTACATAATTGATATTGTTGGAAATATGTGCCTCAATCTCACAGGCTGAAGCCTTTGGAAGAGCAAAGTCGGTATGACCTTCATTGTGTCTAGCCGACTAGCAGCTGTGAAACCTTATGAAAATTTCTGGTCACCGAGACCTTGTTGATGTCTTGCTAAATGCTCTTATCACTATGACATGTTGATTAGTGTGAAAGTCTCCAACTCTTCCCGACCGAGCTGATCTCTTACCAATTGTTGGTGTCTAAAGGTGATTAGGGAGACTTGTGGCAAAAGACGTTTTCAAGGAGAGACTTGGATGTTTGGTATGTCTCATACTAACAAGAGAAGTCTCACCAACAATGTTGCACTCGAAGACATTTGGGGAGACCCTTGGCCGAAAGGCTTTCTTTGATATGATGTTTCATTGATAGCGATATGTCTTGCCGACAATGCAACATGTGTTTGTTATCAGATGTCTTTGGCATGACTCTTGGCAAAAGGTGGTCTTGGGGTAACATGGAGGCTTCGGTTTGAAGTCTTAGCGATGAATGAAGTCTCACCGATAGTGAAACATTGAGGTGTAACTTGAAGGCATTGGTATGATCTCTTAGCAAAGAGCGATAGTCTCACCGAAGGGAAAGCGATTATCTATGTGACTTGTGAACTCAGTATAATGTCTTTCCAATAGTGAGAACTCTTGGTGATAATGAAAATCTAGCTTTGTGACATTGGGGAGACACGGTTAGTGTCTCATCGACATGCCAATACATTGTGAACACCTTTGACCGATTGGGAGACCATCCTACATGGTGTGTCTTCGACAAATCAGAGAAGCCGAATGGGAACCATTGGAAGTTAGTTTGTTGTGGCTATTACTAAGAGGAAGATCGATAGACTATGGGCGTCATGAATATATTTTGGAATTATAGATGATGTTCGGTTCGATGATTCATTCGATGGATGGATGTTAGATCAATGTTCGATGCACAGTTGGATGAACAGTTCAATGTATGGTCAATGTGAATTAAATTATGAAAAGTTGTAACTTGAATTTTCTGTACAAGGTTGATCATTGAATCTGCTACTATAATTTGACATCAGAAAGATAAGTTTGATCTCTCTATGTAATCTCCATTGTTGTAATACAAAGTGACTTCTCTTGGTGTGGTGGGTTTTTCTCTCGTAAGGGTTTTCCCACGTAAATATGGTATTCATGTGTGTATGTTATATTCTCTGTTTATGTTATCAATTAGAAGTGTATCTTAATTGGACTATAATTGAAAATTTAAAAGAACCTTTGCATTCTTCCCTAAGTTTTTGACATTAGGAGAGTTGTTTCTGCACCTTATCTTTCCTTACAAGTGGTATCAAATCCTAGCCAGTTGTGTCATCCTTGTGGGTATGTTGGGTTTTTTGAGTCAATTTCTATTTAGTGGGAGTCTTGTAGAAGTTTGGTATTTCGAATTACAAGTTAAGATGGCAACCACGTCAGGAAAGATTGAAATTGAGAAATTCAATGGTAGCAATTTAGAGTTGTGGAAACTTAAAATGGAAGATTTGTTGGTTGATCGTGATCTTTGGATTGCTATGTCTAGAATGAAACCTACAGGCATGAAGCAAGAGGATTGGGACCTTGTACATAGAAAATAAAAGGGGCTGATAAGGCTCTATTTAGCAGAATCTGTTCTTCTGAATGTTAATGAAGAAAATACATCTTCCTTGTGGAAAAGACTGGCATCAATTTATCAGGGCAAGTCCTTGGTGAATAAATTGTTTTTGAGGAAGAAGTTGTATGCTTTGAGAATGCAGGAGGGAGGATTTGTTGCTGATCATTTGAATGCTTTCAACATGCTGATTGCACAGTTAACATCTATTAGTGTGAAGATAGATGAAGAGGATTTTTGTATGCTATTATTGTGTTCTTTTCCTGATTCTTAGGATCACCTAGTGATGGCTATTGGGAGTACGACATCCAGTTTCAAGATGGAAGATGTTGTTGCTTCTTTGTTATCAGAAGAGATGAGAAGGAAATATTTTGAGATGGTGAAGGAGGCCCTTGTTGTTAGAGGAAGGTTGAAAGAGAAAGGCAAGAAGAAGGATAAGAAGTCCAAATCCAAATTAGAGGGGTGATCAAAGTCTCCTGATAAGAAGTCCAAGGTGAAGTGCTAGAATTGTGGGCCGCCTGGTCATGCTCGAAAGGATTGCAAAGAGGAGAAAAAAAAGAAGAAGAAGAATTCTTTTGACTATGATTCTTCTTAGAGTGATGTAGATGCCTTCATTGTAGCCTTGGCTACACAGACATAAGATGATGTTTGGTTGATTGATTTTGGAGCATCTTTCCACATGACATCTCATAGAGACTGGTTCACAAAGTATGAAGAATACGATGGTGGAAAGGTGTATTTGGAAAGTGATTCATCTTTGGAAATTGTTGTTTGTGGAAGAGTCAGAATTCAATTCCCTGATGGAAGAGTGAAGGGAATCAATGATGTTATGCACATACCAGGTCTGGCTCAAAATCTACTTTATGTTAGTAAGCTGAATGATATTGGAGTGCAAGTCACATTCTCTGAAAATGGCTGCAAGATGACGAGAGGCTCTATGGTGTTAGCAAAGGGTGCTTGAATTGGTACCTTGTATAAGCTGGATGCACATGCTATTCAATGTAATAGTCTCTGTAAAGTCACAGAAAGGTACTCATGGAGGAAAAGAGGGAAAATTTCCTGATGGTTTAAACTCTATGGAAGTTAAAATTCCAACTGAAAAGACTATGCTCTAGCATCATAGGCTAGGCCACGTTAGTGAGAAAGGTTTAAAAACCTTGAAGAATAAAAACCTAGTTGAGGGGCTTGAAGATTGTAACCTCGAATTTGAATTCTGTGAACATTGTATACATGGTAAACAACACCGTGTTTCATTTTACTCCAGTCCTCACAAATCTTCTGGTTTGCTTGATTATGTACATTTTGATGTTTTTGGTCCAGTGAATGTTCCTTTTTTGTCTAAGTCAAGGTACTATGTATCGTTTATTGATGATTATTCAAGAAGGGCATTTTTCTATTTTTTGAAAAGTAAATGAGAAGTGTTTAGTTGGTTTAAGGAATTTAAGAACCTTGTAGAAAATTAGACTAGAAGGAAAATAAAATGTTTAAGGACTGATAATGGTGGTGAATTTTTTTTTGATGATTTCAAGAGGTACTGTAAAGATCATGGAATTAAAAGACATAAAACTACACCTTATACTCCGCAACAAAATGGAGTTGCAGAAAGGTTCAACAAGATAGTGATGGAGAGAGCATGAAGTATGCTGAGTAGTGTTGGCTTGGAGGAGAAGTTCTGGACTGAGGCAGTTGCTACATCATGTTACTTGATAAACCATTCTCCAAATTCCTCTCTTGTTGAGAAAACACCTTTGGAAGCATGGTTTGGTAAGAAGCCCTCTCTGAGACATATTCGTGTTTTTTGCTATGAGGCATATGCATATGTGCCGAATAAGAAAAGATCTAAATTAGAGAACAAGACTGTCAAATGTATTTTTATTGGCTATAGTGCTGGCATAAAAGGATACAAGCTTTGGAATCCTAATACGGAGAAGGTTCTATACACGAGAAGTGTTATCTTTTGTGAGCTGAAGCCTTCTACCTTGGATTTGCAGTCAGAGACAAAATCAGAAAACAAAAAGGATGTAGTTGAAATTCCTTCGACACTAGATAAAGAGGAATTGAAAATTCAAAATGTACTTGAAACTAAGGAGAGCTCAAGTATTTCTAAGAGTTTTGAAGAAGAACAACAACCTCAACCTCAACAAGTGAGGAGGTCAACTCGTGAGAGAAAGCAGCCTGATAGGTATGGGTTCTCTTTGATAGATTCTACTTGTGCCTATGCTTTAATTTCTAGCATTGATGAGCCTAGGACTATGAAAGAGGCATTTAGAATGTCTGATTCAAACTCTTGGTTGGAAGCCATGAATGAAGAAATGGCATCATTAAAAAAGAATGATACTTAGAGTTTGGTGCCCTTGCCTGAAGGCAGAAAAGTTGTTGGCTGCAAATGGGTATTTAAAAAGAAAATAGGTCTAGATGGAAATGTGGAAAAATATAAGGTGAGGTTGGTTGTGAAGGGTTATTCCTAGGTAGAGGGAATTGATTATGGGGAATTTTTTTCTCCTATAGCTAAGCTGACATCCATTAGATTTCTTTTGCCACTTGCAGTAGGGTACGACTTAGAGGTCGAACAGATGGATGTGAAGACAACATTTCTTCATGGTGATCTTGAAGAAGAGATTTATATGTCCTAGCCTGAGCACTTTGTGGAGAAAGGTAAAGAGAAACTGGTTTAAAAGTTTAAAAAGTCTCTGTATGGTTTAAAATAGTCTCCTAGAATGTGGTACCAAAAGTTTGACATGTTTGTTTTGTCATTGGGATTTGTAAGATCAAAATCTGATCATTGTGTGTATTACAAAGCTAAAGGTGGTCAAGTTCTTATTATTGCTCTCTATGTTGATGACATCATCTTCATAGGCAATAGTAAGTTAATACTTTCTGATCTTAAGTCTTAGTTGTCTGCAAAGTTTGAAATGAAAGATCTTGGTGCAGCAAGGTATATTCTGGGAATGGAAATAACTAGGGACATGAAGAATAGAAAAATTTGGCTCAGTCAAAGTAAGTATATCAAGACTGTTCTAGAGAAATTTTGCATGAATGATTGTAAGTAGCTAGTTGTTCCAGTTTTACAGGGAACAAAGCTATCTATTGAAGATTTTCTAAAATCTCCTACTAAGATGGAGGACATGACTAGTGTACCTTATGCTAGTGCTGTTGAAAGTCTTCTGTATGCAATGGTCTATACAAGGCCTGACATTTCCCAAGCAATGGGAGTACTTAGTCAATTTTTTGGTAATCCTGGAAGGACACATTGGGATGCTATGGAAAGAGTATTCAAATATTTGAAGGGAACTTTAGAATATGCTTCGTGTTACCATGGGAACTTGGTTGAATCACATAGGACTCTCAGTATTCGAGGCTATGTGGATTCTGATTGGGCAGGGGACATTGATAGTAGAAGATCAACCAGTGGATATATTTTCATGTTGAATGGTGGTGCAGTGAGTTGTATGAGTAAACAACAGGCTGTAGTCGCTTTGTCCAATATAGAGGCAGAATACATGGCAGCAACACACACTTGTAAAGAAGCAATTTGGTTAAAAAATTTATGTTCTAACATTGGTTTTGATGCAGGGAAAATAACAATTTATTGTGATAGTTAGAGTGCTATCTATTTGGAAAAGAATCCTAATTTCTATGCCAGGATGAAACATATAGATGTGCAGTATCATTTTTTACGAGATATGGTGGAGGATAGAAAGGTCTCACTAGAAAAGTGGATACTCTAGAGAATGTTGCAGATGCATTGACGAAGCCAGTGAGCATAGAAAAGTTTAGGTGGTGTGCCAGTTCCATGGGCCTTAGTGCCCATGAATGTCAGTAGTTTTGTTGTGCTCTGGAGGTTCCTATATGATCTTTGTCAAGTGGGAGATTGTTGGAAATATGTGCCTGAATCTCATAGGCTGAAACCTATGGAAGAGAAAAGTTGATATGACCTTCATTATGTCTAGCCGACTAGTAGCTATGAAACCTTATGAAAAGTTCTAGTTGTCGAGACCTTGTTGATGTCTTGCCGAATGCTCGTATCACTGTGATATGTTGATCGGTGTGAAAGTCTCCAAATCTTCTTGACCGAGCTAATCTCTTACCGACTATTGGTGTCTAAAGGTGATCGGGGAGACTTGTGGTGAAATATTTTTTTTGGGAGGGACTTGGATGGTCGGTATGTCTCATACCGACAAGAGAAGTCTCACTGAAATTTTTTCACTTGGAGTCATCAGGGTGACTTGAACACTTAGTAAGAACTCTTAGCGATGAAAGCTTGTCTTGTCGATAGTGTTACACTCGAAGACATCGAGGAGACCCTTGGTTGAAAGGCTTGCTTCGATACGATGTTTCATCAATAGCAATAAGTCTTTCTAAAAATGCAACATGTGTTTATTATCAGATGTCTTTGGCATGACTCCTGGAAAAAGGTGGTCTCGGGGTAACATGGAGGCTTTGAATTGAAGTCTTAGCGATGAATGAAGTCTCGCCGACAGTTAAGCATTGCAGTGTAACTTGAAGGCATCGATATGATCTCTTAGTGAAGAGCAATAGTCTCATCGAAGGGAAAGCATATATCTATGTGACTTGTGAACTTGGTATAACATCTTGCCGATGGTGAGAAATCTTGGCGATAATGACGATCTAGATTTGTGGCATTAGGGAGACACAGTTAGTGTCTCACCAACATGCAAATACATTGTGAATTCCTTTGATTGATTCGGAGACCATCCTACATGGCGTGTCTTCGATAAATCAAAGAAGCCAAATGGGAACCGTTGGAAGTTAGTCTGTTGTGGCCGTTACTAAGAGGAAGATCAACAAACCATGGGTGTCATGAAAATATTCTGGAATTGCAGATGATGTTTGGTTCGATGATTCATTCGATGGATGGATGTTCGATCAATGTTCGATGCACAGTTGGATGAATAGTTCAATGTATGGTTACTGTGAATTAAATTCTGAAAGGTTGTAACTTGAATGTTCTGTACAAGGTTGATCATTGAATCTGTTGTTGTAATTTGACATCAGAAAGAGAAGTCTGATCTCTGTATGTAATCTCCATTACTGTAATACAAAGTGACTTCTCTTGGTGTGGTGGTTTTTTCTCCCGTAAGGGTTTTCCCACGTAAATCTGGTGTTCATGTGTATGTTATATTCTCTATTTTTGTTACCAATTAGAAGTGTATCTTAATTGAACTGTAATTGAAAATTTAAAAGTACCTTTGCATTCTTCCCTAATTTTTTGATGTTAGGAGAGTTGTTTCCGCACCTTAGCTTTCCTTACAGATATAACACAACCACTCTACATATCAACCAGAGTTATAGGCTCTTTATTATAGCAAGAGGTAATCACTCTTGGATCATGCTATAATTACATCATAACTTGTTAAACTTGAGACAACTTGAATGCACCCAATGACTATTGACACCTACATTATACAACCTAAATTAACTATATTATATGAGTGCCTCCATTTCTATCACAACATAGCCACATTAAACTTGGATTACACATGAATGCATCTTGTATTTGTTATAGCACAACTGTGCCACATGACCAATAGAGTTATGGATCACATAATTATAGTCACAAGAATTTTATCCTTGGTTGTGATCTTATGGTGATTCCACACAACAAAATCTGGACATGAAATTCTCAAAACCCCAAACCTGTAAAAATGAAATTTGATGAAATGTTGCTTTAAAATATGATTTTCAAACTTGGAACTACAAATCTGACTTCACAACTAAAATTTGAAAAAATACAATGACTACCCTCAACCTGGCAATATCTTTTTGATTTTTTTCTTATTTTTCCCAAGAAAATCATCCTTAGTTCTCTACAAACTATCTCAAGTAGAGCAAATTCGTAAGTATAGAAAAACACTATCACAACAAATCAGCGAACTCACTTTTCTTTATGTCGGCCACAATTTTATTTTTTCTTATTTTTCATGTTTGTCAAAATTTCAAAGAAACTACTAGTCAAAATTTTGAAGAAACTGCTAGTCGAAATTTTGACGAAACCTAGGTTCGTCAAAATTTCAACGAACATCGGGGATAAAATTTTAAAAAATTGAAAATTACACATCAAATTTTACAAGCACCCAACAATACGTCAAATTATACATATTTCGTTAGACTTTGCAGTCAAATGAGTTAGTGTGTCCTTGATGACAAAAGTGATTAGTGCTTTGAATACTTGGTGCTCTTTGTGTTTAGTTTGGCATACTCAGTATTTTGGTGATCATGCTTTAGGTTGATGTATTTGGGTGCATTTGTTCATCACATAATGTGGTACTGATCATGTTGAGCTTTATGTGTAGATAAAATTTATTTAGGTGGTATTATTTTTCAAGTGATATTATGGAATAGTTGAATTCATCTTGACAGATTGATCCTTCTTTATTATACAACAGGTATATTGTTTTAGTTGATCATTTTTGTTCATGGCATCATTGACAAGATTCATTATGTCTTCATGGAAATCTTCATGGCTATCTCACAATTCTTTGATTAGTTTGGTGCACATGTTAACATGTTATACACATATTTCACAAGGGTTATTGCATTCTACATGAGGTGGAGGTGTTTGTATTGTTACTCAGTCAATCTTGTATCCTTGAGTTGGCTACTATAGCTTCATAAGCAATGGTATTGCTTAGAATTTTCATATCATTTCTTATAAAAAGTATTTCGACATTCTTGGGCCTTCACATGCTATATGGATTCACATTTCATATTTATTTATAACTTGGCATATAAGTTGGTTGGCATTAAGATTTTTTTTTAAAGTGCTTTAGCACTTAAAGGCTGATAATATATATTATGGTTATCACTTATAAAGTGATTGACAAGGTGGCATGACAAGGGAGCAAACCTGAGACACAAAATAACACTCACAGAATAATATTTTATTCAAAAATATTGAACTCTTACATGTAGAGGATCTCAAATCCTCGAGCTCATTGATACATGCAAATTACAGACTTATAGAAATTACCCAGATTCCCATTTCACAGCATGCGAACTTCTTTCCCCCAAAAAGTTACCCCAAAAATTAGAAACTAGCCCATAAATAGACCCTTTTTGGTTTGGAAGCAAAAACAACATTCGAGATAATATTTTTAACAGTTTGGCGACAAAATTACAATTTGAAATTAAAAAACTAAGTCCTAATTCGAAAATTGGCAATTTTCTAAAAATCAGCCAACTTCCGGAAGCCATAACTTTTGATCCAGGACTCCGTTTTTCGAACCGTTTGCACTGTTGGAAAGGTCTCGGAGTGAAGAATTCCCTAAGAATTGGATCTTCTAGTTTTGACAATTTTTGAGCCCGTATAGGACCATTTAGTGCCTCAAACTGGACTCATTAGGTTTTTCAGGGCAAAAAGCAGAAACTGGAACTTTAATAACTTTCAAACTGTGAATGATCTTGACCTGATTCTTTCGCCAAAGAGCTTATTTTTCCATCATGAACCTTCCCCTAAATTTTTGTCTTCCTATGCCTTAAAATTCCCACCTGCTAAAAATAGCAGTTGAGCAGAAAAAGCAGAAAAGTAGTTCTGAAAATTGGAAACTCTTATTCGACGAAAAGGGTATCCAGAAATGCAAAAAAATATACAAAAAGAAAACAAAAGGAACATAAATGGAAAGCATCTTTTTGGGTGATGCAAAATTGCCCTCACACCACTGGATGCTCCTGCATCAGGCACCTAGGGTAATTTGAGAAGTGACCCCGTCATGTCTCAGATGGTTGAGGAAAACCCAAACGGTCAACCTCTGCCTTAGATAGCCAAGATGAGTCTTCCACATGCCTTCCTCTCCATTTCATCAGGTATTCTTCATACTTCCTATTTCTAGTACTCCTTCCCACATGGCTATCCAATATTTCTTCAATCTCCTCCTTCTTTGAAGTAGGTGCTGGAATGCCACACTGTTACATTGTTGGTACTTCTTCCGCGCCACCTTCATGATACTCTGTCAGATCTGAAATATTGAACATAGGGGAAATGTTGACTCCATCTAGAAACTCTACCTCATATGCATTCTCTGATTTATGCCTCTTCACAATTTTACAGGGACTGAACTTTTTCATCTTTAGTTTGTTATAGGTTCCCACTAGAAACTTTTCTTTTCTCAAGTGGACCATCACTTCATCACCAATCTGAAACTCCTTATACCTCCTCTTCTGATCTGCCTTAGCCTTATACTACATATTCATCTTGGTAATATGTTCTCTTACCTTCTCATGTATATTCTTGATGTGCTCTTGATCTGTATAGTAGAAGGGATCTATGACAAACATTGCTTAAGTGATTATGAAAAAAGGCATAAAGACATCAACAATGGAGTAGTAGGAACATTAAACAGAGAGAATTCAAAACATAGAGCCAAGAGAGAGATAAGAAGACACCGATTTGACTACGGAGTTCGCCACAACGTGACTACGTCTCTGAGTCGAGCTCAATTGAGTGACCAATCTATTGAAATATTCTAAAATGGTAGTACAATCTCCACTGGAGCCTCTTGAAACACTGCTTACAATATCTTGTAGCTCATCCACAAAGTCATACAAAAAGTCTCTCACTCACACCCCTCTCAAAAGCTCTCACAACTAGGGATAATAACCAAAGAGTAAGAAAACTGACTCTGCCTAAAGGATCTACTACAAGACTCAAAACATCATTCCATCACGACTCAAATACTCCTAATTCCTACTAAAAATTCTCTCACAAAAAGCCTCTCAAAGACTAAGAGGATGGGATGGAGAGTGATCAAATCCAAATGTAATGATTGAGTTGAGTTGAGTTGAATGAGTGAGGAAGACTCTCCTAGTCTCCCTTTTATACTTGAAGTTGGGCCTATTTGGTTAAAACCAACAATTTTGGAATTTTCCCCTTAAATGGAAAAAATAAAAACCAATTCCCCACTTTTACAAATACAAACAATAATCCCCCTTAAAATAATTAAATTTGTTTTCAAGCCCTTGTTTATAGCTTATTCGAGCTTTTAGTTAGAGGGGTTTGTTTATTTTGTTAACAAATAACCATTTGTTGGTTATTTGGTTTAGGCTTCGGCCTAAACATTGGGTTATATAAAACCTGTGCCTGCTATATTTCAAATGACGTCGGAAGCTAAGCAGTTACCATACATTTTAAGACCCTGCCAGTTCCAGGTTCCACTCCCGGCCGTCGGTTCTTTTTAAACCATTTAAAAAAAAACTCATAACAAAAGAAACAGACGACCATATATAGTAAGCTCGGTTGGGTAGGTGAGCTGGTAGCTGTTGGCCATGGAGTATGGAAGGTTGGGGGTTCGAAACCCCCCCAACTACTTTTCTTTTAAAAATACCCACCAAATTTTTTTGGAGGACGGCAAGTTGCAGATCCACATGTCGCATACCCATGAAGCCATGTGTCATCCTATGATTTGATGAAGACTCCACGCTGTCACTAACTCAGCTGCTGATGTGTCTACCACTGGATGATGACAAGGTCGATGACTAAAGTGCTGACTCACCTTGCTGACTGGGACAATTGCCACGTGTCAATGCATGATTCGCTGACCAAGCTGATGTCATCTCATGTACGGACCACGTGTCAAGACCCCATTGGTCCACATCAGCATTTGTACGATGACCCGACTGCTGATTCAGTAGGATGACATCATGGTGATGTCAGCAACCGTACCACTCGTACCTCAGTCAACTGGAAACTTTGACTGGCTCTAACTCACACACACGATGTCTGATTTGTATGAAACGAATGCCATTGGAAAGGTCTCGACGAGCTCTTCACGATGGTACCACTTTTTCCAAATTCCATGATGATGAATTTTCCACCTTTTTTTCCTCGTCCCTGATAGCTGAGTTGACCAACCTTTGACCGAGCTTTAACCGGTGATATCTTGCACAAACAGACTCCTTTTTCACCTGTTCAAGTTGCACTAGATTCAAAATTCTGTGCTCTACACGATGGCACTGCTTTCGGGAGAAACTGGAACACTTCAATTTTTAGGTCTTGAAGATCCACCTAGATCAACTCTACAAAGTCTTCAGCTTCGACACTTGTCTTCTCTTGGCCCATCTTTCTTAATTTTGGAGTGGTCCTGGGAATACCTCCATACACAATCTAGAATGGTGATCTACCAGTGCTTCTGTTGATAGAATTATTGTAAGAAAATTCTACCTAGGGTAAGATCAAGTCCCATCCCTTGGGTTTATCTCCTACCAAGCATCTCAATAGGTTACCGAGACTTCTATTCATGACTTCAGTCTGCCCATCAGTTTGTGGATGGTGTGCAAAACTAAACTTCAACTCTGTCTTCAAATTTTTCCACAAGGTCCTCCAAAAGTACCCAACAAATGTTGTGTCACGATATGAGACTATACTCTTTGGTAGACCATGCAGCCTCACCACCTCTTTGAAGAACAAGTCAGCAATGTGGACTGCATCATGGGTCTTTTGGCATGGGATGAAATGTGCCATCTTTGAAAACCTGTCAACTACCACAAATACTGAATCATTCCCTCTCTATGTCCTTGGAAAACCAAGAACAAATTCCATACTTATATCCTCCCATGGCCTCTCTGGTACAAGTAAGGGCTAATACAACCTAGTATTCTGGCTCACTCCTTTAGCCATCTGACATACCCTGCAACTCTGCACAAACTTCTTCACATCCTGTGATAATTGAGGCCAATAATAGTGCTCATTGATAATGGCAATGGTCTTATCCCAACCAAAATATCTTGCCATTCCTCCACTGTGCTTCTCCTTTATCAGGTTCTCCCTCATGGAACTCCTTCGAATACACAATTGACTTCCCTTAAACAACATGCCATCCTGGATTATGAAATCCATCCACTTTGTCTTGTCAACTGTAACAGGCTCCTTGCAAGCTTTCCAAGCTTCTGAGAAATTAGTATTTTCAGGATACAATGTCTTGAGTTCATTGAACCCAACCACTTCAATCTGCATCTCTGTCAACAATGTTTTCCTCCTACTTAAGGCATCTACAACCCTATTTTACTTGTCACTCCTATGCTTTAAAACAAAGGTATAGCACTGCAAAAATTCTACCCATTTCATATGCCTCTGATTTAACTTTCCCTAACTACTTAGATACTGTAATGCTTGATGATCAATAAACAAAATAAATTCCTTTGGCAATAGATAATGTCTCCATTTCTTTAATGCTTGAAGTATTGCATAAAATTCCTGATCATATACAAAATACTTTCTCTTTGCATCATTTAACTTTTCACTAAAAAAGGCAATGGGCTTACCTTCTTGGCTCATCACTACTCCAATGGCACAACCAAAGGCATAAGAATCCACCTGAAACACCTTATTGAAATCTGGGAGGGCTAAAACTGGTTGCTCTGTCACCTTTTGCTTCAACAGATCAAAACTCTTCGCTGCTCTAGTGCTCCACTTGAACTTTTTTCTATCCCCTCATTGTTTCATTCAGGGGTGCACAAATACTACTGAAGTTCCTAATGAACTTTCTATAGAAACTGGCCAAACCATGCAAAGATCTCACCTCAGTAGCAGTTCTTGGGATAGGCCATTCTAGAAAAGCCTTCACATTCTCTGGGTCCATCTTTAGACCCTCTTTTGAGATAATAAAACCCAAGTACACTAACTCCTTTTTAACAAAACTACACTTTTTCAAATTTATCAACAATTTCTCCTCTCTCGACTTTTCAAAAACCCTAAGAATATGCATTAAATGTTCATCCAAGTTCTTACTGAAAATCAAAATATCATCTAAATACACAATTACAAAACTTCCCAGAAACTCTTTCAGTACCTCATTCATGACCCGCATGAATGTGCTCGATGCATTGGTTAGCCCAAAAGGCATGAATAACCACTCGTACAGGACCTCTTTGGTCTTGAAGGAAGTCTTCCATTCATATACCTCATGAATCTGTATCTGGTGATACCCACTTTTCAGATCTATCTTTGTGAAGTACTGAGCTCCACTCAAACAATCCATCAGGTCATCCATCCTTGGCAGGGGAAATCTATACTTGATTGTTATCTTATTTATGGCTTAGGAGTTTTTACACATCCTCCACTCCCCATCCTTCTTTGGTGCTAGTACTGCAGGTACTGCACATGGGCTCAGACTCTCTCGAATCAAACCCTTTCTCAACAAATCCTGAACTTGTTTGTTCAACTCCTCATTTTCTGCAGGAGTCATTCTATGAGCTACCTTATTTGGGAAACTAGCTCTAGGGATCAAGTCAATCTGATGACTGATCTTCCTCATTGGTGGTAGACCCTAAGGTACGTTATCAGAAATAATCTCCTAAAACTCATCCAATAGTCCAGAAACTTGTACTGGTACCTTCTCAGTACCTTCCTTATCCATTCTAGGAATCAATGCATAACACATATGCTCATGTTTCATGCCTTCTAAAAATTTCCTTCCATCAACAAAACAAATTCTAGCACTATTGCATACCTTTTCTTCATCCTTCTTTAGGGGTTTCAACTTATGGTGAACTCCATCCTTCATCAAGGAATAAGTGTTTGCATGGCCATCATGTACAACATACCTATCGAACTGCCATGGCCTCCCCAACAACATGTGACATGCATCCATGGGGATGATATCACAAAGTACCTTATCACAATAGCTTTCGATCTTGAACTTCACCAGGCACTGCTCATTGAACAAAATTTTGTGGTCTTTCTACAACTAGGAAATCCGATATGGATGTGGATTCCTTTCCCTTTTCAACTTCAACTTCGTAACCATATCTTCTGACACCAGATTATTGGTGCTTCTACTGCCAATAATGACTTCACAACATTTGTCTTCACACTTGCACCTTGTGCGGAACAGATTCTTCCTTTGTTCAGGCTCCTCTTCAGTCACTAGGGCTCTTCTAACCACTAGGGCTTTCCCCTTTCAGCATCATCTGAATGCTTAGATTGAGCCTCCTCATCTACATGTGCAACCCTTCCACAACTTTCTGGCCTTCTGTCTGTCCTTCCTTGGTGTTGTGGACATTCATAGGCTCAATGCCCTTCTTCACCACAATGGAAACAAGTTCCTCTGAAACCACCTCTTTCGGGTCTTGGCCCAAATCTTCCTCGTCCTCTACCCCTTTGATCGCCACTATTTTGATCACGAGGGCAGTTATCATTCCTCTGGCTTCGACTGGTACCCACATCTTCATTTTTCCTTTCATCCTCATTTCGGCTCCCGGAAGATCTTCCACTACCCCTTCTGCTTTGACCTCCTCGACCTTTTTTCTTGCTGTCAAATATTTTGTTCAACTTCTCTTCAACTTTTAGAGAAAACTGGTATGCATCCTCAATGGTGGTCATTCTGACCAGGCTTAGCTCCTCTTGAATGCTCGGTCATAACCCTTTAAGATAACGGGCTACCTTCTCCTTGTTGGCCTCTGCATGGCCTGTTCTGATGATCATCTTGTGAAAATCTTCTATGTATTCCTTCATAGATCTACTTCCTTGCCTCAACCCTTGTAATTTCTTCAGCAGATCTAACTCATAGTCTACTGGTATGAACCGCTTATTCAATTTCTCCACCATGCGATCCCAATTGCTGATATTTCCTTTTCCTCTTTGATTTCTCTCCAACTGGACCTATTTCCACCAAATATTGGCATGGCCCTTCAACTTCATTTTTGCAAACTTAACCTAATCTGGGTCCTCCACTTCTTCATATTCAAAATATTCTTCTAGCTTGTTGATCCAGTCGATCAACTCTTCCAGGTTCAGACTTCCAGAATAACTGGGTACTTCTATTCTGGGTCTTTTTCTGATCTTCAAAATAGCCCTAATCAGTTGCATTTGATCTCGATCAATCGCTTCTTCTTCCTCTTCTACATCTGTATCTTCCACCTCTTCTTCATCCTTGCTTTCTTCTCTCCTTCTCAGGTCTAACCCTCTTCTCATTTGTTCCTGCAATGTGTCAATTTTTCTCTGGAGGGTTTTGAAACCCTCAGCCGCAAATGGATCTCTTCCACCAACATTTCTGCCACCCCTGGAACCACCACACCTACCAGACATCACTCTTGGAGGCATCTTGAATACCTTGAACCCACAACCATGGTCCTGGTGTGAACTGCCTCACGATGGGCGATCTGTCCACATGCTCAAGAAAACCTGCTTTGATACCACCTGACGAGGGAGCAAACCCGAGACACAAAATAACACTCACAGAATAATATTTTATTCAAAAATATTGAACTCTTACATGCAGAGGATCTCAAATCCTCGAGCTCTGTGATACATGCAAATTACAAACTTACAGAAATTACCTAGATTACCCTTTCGCAGCATGCAAACTTCTTTCCCCAAAAAGTTACCCCAAAAATTAGAAACTAGCTCATAAATATACCCCTTTTGGTTTGGAAGCAAAACAACATTTGAGATAAGATTTTTGATGGTTTTGCGCCAAAATTACAATTTGAAATTCAAAAACTAAGTCCTAATTCAAAAATTGGCCAACTTCTAGAAGCCATAACTTTTGATTTGGGACTCCGTTTTTTGAACCGTTTGCACCGTTGGAAAGGTCTTGGAGTGAGGAAAGGTATCAGAGTGAAGAACGTGCTAAGAATATACTCTACTAGTTTCGACAATTTCTGGGCCCGTATGAGACCGTTTAGTGCCTCAAACTGGACTCGTTAGGTTTTTTAGGGCAAAAAGTAGAAACTGGAACTTTAATAACTTTCAAACTGTGAATGATCTTTACCTGATTCTTTCACCAAAGTGCTTATTTTTCCATCATGAACCTTCCCCTAAATTTCTATCTTCCTATGCCTTAAAATTCCCACCTACTAAAAATAGTAGTTGAGCATAAAAACTAGAAAAGCAGTTCTGAAAATTGGAAACTCTTATTCGATGAAAAGGGTATCCAAAAATGAAAAAACATCTACAAAAAGTAAACAATAGGAACATAAATGGAAATCATATTTTTGGGGGATGGAAGATTGCCCTCACACCACTGGATGCTCCAGCATCATGGCATGTCTTTTAAGGTTGATTATTTTTCAGGCTTACTCTCATTGCACAACAGTTAATACATAGTCTTTGGAGACTTGGGTTGTCAGAATATGTATTATATTTGGTTTGCTTACTTGGCAGTGATAATATTATTGTTTAATGAGAATGTTGGCTATGTTGACTTGGACAACACACATGGTCTATGATTTTTCACTCATTTAATGTTTCATTGTGTTAGTGACATGGATTTCAAAATGATTGTAATATGATTGTCTTTGGATTTCAAGTTTCATTCATTTTTTTTGGAGTTTCGATGAAGGGAAAAATAGGGTAAACAAAAAGAAATAAACCCTAGCACCACCATGCTGGAATTACAGTTGTATATTGAGCAAGGTTGTTGTGGCATTCTGACTTGGTTTTTAGTTATGTTGGTGATGGAAAGATAGTTGGTGGTCTTCGCTTGAGCTGGAAGTGGTAGTTTGGGTAGTTTTCATGAATAACTTCAAGGATTTTGTTTGTAGGTTAAATCCACCACGAAAAAGGTAATATCTAAGCATTATGTTTGATCTTTCAAAGGTAAATCTAGTAAATGAGAAGTAAAAGAGGAAAACTTTGTTTTAGTTTCAAATAAATTTCTTAACTAAACTTAAACTACCTTGAACCTGAGTGTAAACTCAAGGGTTTCATCTCACAGTGGCATTTCATCTTCATATCCTTGATTTTTTCTTAAAAATCCTTGATTGGCATCGTGATCAACTATTATTTTTCTTACCAGTGCAAAAAAATCAGGTTATTGAATGTGAGTTTTTCTTGACAAAGATGTATAACCATTTCACAAACATTGCATATATGTATCTCTGTAAAAACACATAAAAGTGTAATGTGAAGAGAGGAAATTATCTGGATAGAGTATTGCTTATTGTGAAATCATTTTGTAAAAAGAGAAGAGTGAGCTCACATTGTTTTTATATCTGATTGTATTACAGAGATTATGTTTTGAGTTGAGCATTATTGTAAAATCATTTTGTATCCTATTGTAATTTTATGACTACAAAGAATGATTGTAGTTATAAGGTTATGATGGGTTGCAATATCTTGAATTCTTGATGAAGTTGGTGCTCCACATTGTTACAGAGTTGGTGCTCTTTGATTAATAAAAATGAAATTTTAGCGAGTGGTTTTTTATACCCCAAGAAGGTTTTTCCACTCAGGAAATCTTTGTGTTATGTGATATTATTTGTCTCTCATTTTGTTTCATGTTAATGTGCTCATTCAGTCAATGCTCTAATACTTTTAGTATGCTCAAAAGTTTTTCATGCAAAGTTAAAAAACCTTTTGTTAAGCAAATTAAAAGTGCTTTGGGAAAAGTTGTTCTATTACAAAAGCACATACAAGAAATTGTTCACACTCTAATTGAACAATATCATATGATGCTTTTAACATGAGTTGTAAATGTTAATCAAGTTTCATGTCAATCTGATTTTAAATGCTGATGTAAACTTGCATAAACAAGTCTGCCACATTGAGTTTAAATTAGTAAAAAGTTTCATTGTGCTTTCAAAGTCAAAAAAATTAAAAGATTGCATCACTCTAATTCACCCCCCCTCTCAGAGTGAATCCACTTCCAACACTTGAACTATAGATATCTTCAATAGATGCACACACATAACTTAGTGGTTGGTCTTCCTAAGATCTCTTATATAGATGGAGTTTTTAAAGGTTGTATTCTTTGTAAAAAAGCATCAAGATCCTTTTCCTAATGGTAAAGCTACATTTGCAACCACACCCCTTGAGTTGGTCCATAGTGATTTCACGTCATTCCCAACTCCTTGTTCAGTGGATAAGTATGTGATCACTTTCATTGATGATTTTTCTTGATGGACATGGGTCTAATTTTTGAAGCTCAAGAGTGAGGTTCTCAACATCTTCAAGACCTTCAAAACATTTGTGGAGAAGTAGTCAGGTTTTTCTCTTCAAAAAATACACACATATAATGGGGGGAGTATGTTAATCAAGCATTTCAAGATTTTGGTAGTGAGCATGGTATTATTCATTAGCACATGGTTCCTTACACTCCTCAACAGAATGGTGTGGTAGAGAGAAAGAACAAGACTCTACGAGATATGGCTAATTGAATGATTTAGTCTATGTCCACGGCTCCAACATTTTGGGCTGAAGTTGTCGATTGTGCCAGTTATATTTAGAACTGTATTCCTCACAAGGCAGTATAGGATATGACTCCTAAGGATGCTTGGTCTCATCACAAGCCTAATTTATCCTTCTTAAAAATATTTGGTAGTGAGGCTTGGGCATTCATTTCGAACGATCAGCGTAAATTAATGGAGAAGAAGAGTCAATGATTCATTTTTGTTGGCTATTGTGAGGATGTGAAGGAATACAAATTGTTTGATCTTGACACATGAGAGGTTCATTTTCATCATGATGTTTAGTTTGTTGAGTCTTTCACATAGAAAAATCCTCCTTCAACTTCATGTTCATCACAACCTACTCAATCTTCTTCACTTGAGGATGCTTTGCTTCTTGAGGAAGATTCTAACCTAATCCTCCCATTAGGAAATGGTGGGCTCATGTTGCTCTTGAAGAGGCTAGTCCTCTTGTTGGTGATCTCACAAACACTCTCCATATCCATTATCTAACTTTAGGAATTAGTATTTTGTGTCATGCCATTTTGAATGATCCTCATAACTTTTCAGATGTTTCAGGTATTCCTGAGTGGGATAGTGCTATGGATGATGAGTACTCTTCTTTGATGAAGAATCATACTTGGGATCTTGTACCTCTTCCTAAGGGAAGAAAGTTGGTTCAATGCAAGTGGGTGTATTGTACCAAATATGGAGCAAATGGTTCCATTGACATGTACAAGGCTTATCTTGTTGTAAAGGGGTTTTCATAGGTTGAAGGAATTGACTATTCTAGGACCTTTTCTCCTATTTCCAAGATGGATTCTATTCACCTTATCCTTGCTATAGCTTCATCTCAGGGATGGTTAGTGTATCAGATGGATGTGAAGAGTGATTTATTGCATGAATATGTTTATGAGGAGATCTACATGGAGAAGCCACTAGGTTTTGTGCAGAATTATTCACTTGTTTGTAGGATTCGATGTTCATTTTATGGTCTCAAACATGCCCCTTAAGCTTGTTATGAGAAGATGGACTATTTCTTGCTTGCTTTTGGGTATAATAGTTTCCATTTTGATCCTATTGTTTATCCTCAGAGACATGGAGAGGATCTTCTCATTCTTGTGCTCTATGTGGATGATTTGATTCTCATAGGGAGTTCCTCTTCCATGTTTCAGAGTACTTAGTGAGCATTGATGGAGAGATTTGATGTGATTGACCTTGGTCTTTTGCATTACTTCCTTGGTCTTTAGGTTCATCAGGATTCTAAGGGGATCTTCATTTTCTAACATAAGTTGTTGGTATGTGGTGAATGATCATGCTATACTGTATAGCCCATGGTATACTATACACCCCGACCCCTATCCTTGTCGGGGTTCGGGGCTGGGCTGGGCCCTAGGTGGGGGTTCGGGGGCGGCAGCCCCTAGGAAAATTTTCTTCCTACTTTTTCGTGTGATCACCGAAAAAGGGAAAAATCAATGAAAAAGAAAAAAATTGATTTTGTAGAGCCCTAAAATCTGGAAGCTTCTAAGCTTGTTAAAAAGGAGTTCGGATGGATATTACTGTATGATGAAAAACACGATTATTTGCAAGATTGTAATAGGATGGATAATAAAAGTATTGGATGGCTGCGGTTTGGTGGATGTAGCCCAGATTGGGTGAACCATGTTAAATTCTTTGTGTTATGATTTATTCTATGTGTGTTTTAGTTTCTCTGTTTATTATATAGATTTGCATTTAATTGTTAGATATCTGCCATTTCTAACCCTAACAAGTGGTATCAGAGCGGGTTGTGTTTCAATTATCATATGTAGGAAGATCTCACGGTTGAGTGGGAGAAATGGAAGATGAGGGTAAGAAGTTTGAGAAGTTTAATGGGAAAAACTATCAGTTATGAAAGATGCAAATGGAGGAATATCTCTATCAGAATGATTTATTGTGGCCATTGGAAGGGAAAACCAAGAAACCCACAGCAATGTCAGATGAGGATTGGGAGATCTTGGATAGAAAGGCTCTTGGTAGTATTTGTCTATGCCTGGCACAATCAGTGGCATTCAATATTACAACAGGAAAGACAACTCAAGAGTTGATGGAAACCTTGGTGAATTTATATGAAAATATTTCCGCTTCAAATAAGGTATTTCTTATGAAGTATTTATTTAATATGAAAATGGTAGAAGGTGGGTCAGTTACTAATCATTTGAATGAGTTTAATACGGTCACCAGTCAATTAACTTCTGTAAAAGTAAACTTTGATGAAGAAGTGAGGGCTCTTTTGATTCTGTGTTCTTTGCCTGAAAGCTAGAATAACTTGGTAATGGCTGTTAGCAATTCTATTTTTGGTTCAAATACATTGAAGTTTGATGATGTTGTTGGTGTTATTTTGAGTGAGAAAATTTGTAGAAAAAGCTCAGGTGGGACATCCACATTAGGTAGTGTTTTGAATGCAGAAAGTAGGGGTAGAACAAAGGAGAGAGAAAACAATTCTAGAAATCGTGGGAAGTCACAAGGAAAATCAAAGGATAGAAAGTCTCAATCTAGAGACGAGGGATTGTTGGTACTATGGTAAGCCGGGTCATTTAAAGAAAGATTGCTGCTCTCAGAAAAATAAAGGAGACAAAAATGAAGGAAGTAAAGAGGAAAATGTGGGAAGTAATAAATCTGATGAGGATGCTTTGATTCTTTCCCTTGATAATGCTGATGATTCTTGGGTGTTAGATTCAGGGGCTTCATTTCATGCTACCCCCCATAGAAGTTATTTTCTTGATTATGTCCAAGGGGATTTTGTGCTGGTTTATTTAGGAGATAATAAACCCTGTCAGATTGTTGGAAAGGGAAGAATCAAGATTAAGTTGCAGAATGGGAATCATTGGCTACTACATGAGGTAAGGCATGTTCCAAATTTAAGCATAAATTTAATTTCAGTAGGGCAACTAGATGATGAAGGTTGTGTTGTTACTTTTAGTGATAAAAAATGGAGGGGTCACAAAGGGTGCCTTAGTGGTAGCAAAAGGTGTGAAAGTAGGCACCTTATATCTTTGTACAGGTCATACTGTTCCTTCTACTTTAATTGTTACAAAAAAGGTCACAATTTAGGAATAGTTGCAGTTCCAGGCGATCATAATTACTGTGGACTCGAAACACTATGGCATAGACTTGGGCATATGAGTGCAAAAGGTATGAAAGTACTTCATTCAAATAATGTTTTACCAGGTCTAAAATGTGTTAATATGATTTCTGTGAAAGTTGTGTGTATGGAAAACAAAAGAGAGTTAGTTTTCTCAAGGATGGGAAGCAAAAGAAAGATGAGAAATTGGAGCTTGTGCATACGAATGTATGGGGACTAGCTCAGGTATCTTCTCTCGGTGGCTTTCTTTATTATGTTACATTCATTGATGATGCAACTAGGAAGGTATGGATTTATTTCCTTAGGCATAAATCTGATGTATTTGAAACTTTTAAAAAATGGAGAAGCTTGGTTGAGAATGAGACGGGTAAAAATTTAAAATGTCTCAGATCTGATAATGGTGGTGAGTATTGCAGTAAAGAGTTTGAAGATTATTGTTTCTCTAATGGTATTCGTAGGAAAAAAATGGTTCCAAGGACTCCACAGAAAAATGGAGTGGCTGAGTGCATGAATAGAACAATAATGGAGCGTGCACGGACTATGAGATTGCATGCTAGGCTACCTTTAAAAATGTGGGTAGAGACTGTTAACACTGTTGTTTATTTAATTAATAGAGGCCCCTCTAATCCTTTGGGTTGTGGTATTCCAGAGGAAGCATGGAAAGGTAAGAAAGTGAGCTATTCTTTTCTCAAAACCTTCGATTGTGAAGCATTTGCACATGTAGATTCTAAAAATAGAACCAAGCTTGATGCAAAATCAAAGAAATGTGTATTTGTTGGATATGGCATTAATGAATTTGGTTATAGGCTTTGGGTTTTTGAAAATTAGAAAATTTTGAGAAGTAGGGATGTCATATTCAATGAGAAGGTGTTGTACAAAGATCTGTTGCTCCAGCATGAGAAGAAAGAAAATGATTATGCAGTGTTGGATGATATTCCAAACAATGATGTTTCAATGGTTCCTCATGCTGGGAAACAACAACAGCAACAAATACCACAAACTCCTGTTAGACGATCTTCAAGGATAAGTAGACCTTCAGAAAGATTCTCTCCCTCTTTGTATACTATTTTGTTAACTGATGCTGGTGAACCAAAATATTATGATGAAGCTATGCAGGTGGACACCAAGGTTCAGTGGGAGCATGGAATGGAAGAAGAAATGGACTCCTTGCTAAAAAATCAGACTTGGGAATTATGCAAGTTACCTGTAGGTAAAAAGGATTTACCAAACAAATGGGTTTATAGGTTGAAAGAGGAGGATGGAGGTAAGAAAATATTTAAAGCCAGATTAGTTGTAAAGGGATTTGCAGAGAAAAAGGGTATTGGTTTTGATGAGATTTTTTCTCCTGTTGTTAAAATGACTTCTATTCGTATTGTTTTAAGTATTGTGGATGCTAAAGATTTGCATTTAGAAGAGCTTGATGTCAAAACAACTTTTCTCCATGGTGATTTGGAAGAGGAAATATATATGGAACAACCAAAAGGATTTGAGTTCAAAGGTAAGGAGAAACTAGTGTGCAAATTGAATAAAAGTTTATATGGCTTGAAGCAAGCACCTCAGCAATGGTACTTGAAATTTGATAGTTTTATGGCTGAGCAAGGCTATAGCTGGTGTAATTCTAACCATTATGTTTATTTTAAGAGGTTGGATAATGACAGCTACATTATTTTATGTTTATATGTTGATGACATGCTTGTAGTTGGGTCTAACATGGATCACATAAGTGAGCTAAAACAACAGTTAGCAAAATATTTTGCTATGAAGGATTTGGGGGTAGCAATACAAATTCTTGGTATGAAAATTTGTAGAGATAGGAAAAACAAAAAATTGTTTTATCTCAGGCTAATTATGTTGAAAAGGTGTTGCAGAGATTTCATATGGAGAATCCAAAAGCAGTCAGCACACCTTTGCCTAGTCATGTAAACTTGACTAAGGATATCTGTCCAAAGACACAAGAGGAGGAAGAAAAAATGTCCAAGGTACCATATGCTTCAGCTGTAGGTAGTTTGATGTATGCCATGGTATGCATGAGACCGGATATTGCACATGCTGTAGGAGTTGTTAGCAGGTATTTGAGTAATCCCGGAGTTGAGCATTGGAATGCGGTAAACTGGATTCTTAGGTATTTGAGAGGTATATCCAATAATTGTTTATGTTTTGGGGGCTCTAATACTGATTTAAAAGGCTATGTTGACTCAGATTTAGCAGGGGATATAGATACCAGGTGGAGTACCACAGGTTATGTATTTACAGTTGGTGGGACATCAGTGAGTTGGATTTCTCACTTGCAGAAGGTGGTTGCTTTATCCACCACAGAGGCAAAGTATGTTGTTGCAACAGAGACAACAAAGGAGATGATATGGTTGCAACTTTTCATGGAGAAGTTGGGAAAACAACAGGCTAGAAATTACTTGTTTATAGACAGTCAGAGTGCTATACATCTTGCAAAGAATTCTACTTTGCATTCTAAAATAAAACACATACAGTTGAGATATCATTTCATTCGGTTAGTATTGGAGGATGGATAGGTCAAGCTGGACAAGATACATACAGATGTCAATCCAGCAGATATGTTTATGAAGGCGGTGACAAGGGAGAAGCTGAGCTCCTCTTTAGCTTCAGTTGGTCTTCAAGGTTGAATTCAAGTATAACAGAGCAGCAGGGTCCAAGGTACTTATTTCTAGTGGGAGTTGCAATTGTAGCAGTGTCATCTAGGATAAGTATCCAAGTGGGAGATTGTGTTGGTATGGAGCTTGATCAGTCTCCAAGTGGGAGATTGTTGGTATGTGGCGACTGATCATGCTATACTGTATATCCCATGGTATACTGTACACCCCGACCCCTATCCTAAAATTTGGAAGCTTCCAAGCTTGTTAAAAAGGGGTTCAAATGGGTATTACTATATGATGAAAAGTGTGATTATTCACAAGATTGTAATAGGTTTTACACTGGATAATAAAAGTATTGGATGGTTGTAGTTTGGTGGATGTAGCCTAGATTGGGTGAACCACGTTAAATTCTTTGTGTTATGATTTATTCTGTGTGTGTTTTAGTTTCTCTATTTATTATATAGATTTGTATTTAATTGTTAGATATTTTCCATTTCTAACCCTAACATAAGTATGCTCTTGATTTGGTTCAAATATTTTTCATGGTTGATTGCAAGCCTACCCCACTCCATTTTAGTCAAGTGTTGTATTTTCTACCAATTGCACTACTCCTACAATTGATCCTACCTTGTATCGATAGTTGGTTAGTAGTCTTTTATAATTGACACATAGTCATCCTAATATTTCCTTTGCAATTGGACTTGTTGCTTACTTCTCTCAAGAGCCTCATGAGAGTCATTAAAAGGCCACCAAACATATCTTGAGATACATTTAGGGCACTACACATTTTGGAATTCATTATACATCAAGAGCATCTTGGATTGTGGGCTTCATTGACTCAAATTGGGCTAGGGATGTCAATGATAGGAAGTCTAGTTTTGGTTTTTCCTTTTTCCTTGGTTTTGTTATGATTGAATGGTCATGTAAGAAGCAAACTGCTATTGCATTATCATCGATAGAGGCTAAGCATCGAGGTGTAGTTCTGGATATTCAAGAGGTTTTGTGGCTTCTACAATTGATGGCTAAGTTTAAATTTCCTTCCACTCAGCCCACTACTCTTTGGTGTGACAACTAGAGTTCCATCCATATTTCTCACAACCCAATGGAGCATCAATGCACTAAGAATATTGAGATCCATATGCAATTCATTAGGTAGATCATCTAGGGTGGTGTTCTTAGCTTGGAGTATTTACCTATAGATCAATAGGTTGCCAAAATCTTCACTAAACCTTTGGCTTCACCTTGCTAGCTTCAGTTGTGATTGATGCTTGGGGTGAAGGAAGTTGTCCTTGGGGGTTCTTGATGATTCCTCCTTCAGTTTTCTTTGTAGCTTTTTATCTCTTTTGGAGAGGAGTTTTCTCCCTCAGGGTTTTTCTCCTTTTCCCCACTTATGAAATCTTGTTTTGTACATGGGTACCTCATTAGGGCTTGTTTCTGGGACCCATATTTTTCATCTTTTTCAATAGTTTTTTTCCTCCCTAAGTTGCACTTAAGGGGGGTGTTGGTGTGAATAAAGTATTGTACCTAGTTAATTATTTACTAGGGACTTAGGGGACTTAGTTCACATGTTAAGTTTACTTAGGAAATAAGCTTCCTTCTAAAATTCTTATTTGTCTTATCTAGACTTTACATTATCCTAAGTAGTTATGAGTTAGTTGTCTCATGTGATAGGATTAATACACTTGTCATGATCTTGTCTAATCCTATCTCACCTTGCCTTTATAAGCAAGATATCTCTAGCATGTTTTTCATCTTGATCACATTAATCAACATCTTGATCATATTGTAATTTTGGTTTGGTGGAATAACATCTTTCATTTTTTCTTCTCTCTATTTTATGGAGGTTATTTGGTGTTGCTCATTGAAGATCTCGATTCCTCACTTCAACACTAATTATAGAAGTTTGTAATGAATATTATGTATCAAATTTCTTCTAGTGTTGATGAAGATATGTGGTTTTCACATGTACATTGCACTTATTCCAATGCTCCACTTAATTTATTTTACCTAAATTATTTATTGTGATATTTACTTATTCTTCCATTCTATCATGTTGAAGAAGTGGAGAGTTCCAAACATTATAGATAGGAAGCATTATATAAATTTTCATCATGATTTTTTAGCTTAGAAAAAGTGATTTCTTATGTACTTATTCTTATTTGTTTGTGTCTAATCATATCATTACCTCATTTGTGTTTTAGGCCTCATTTTGTATGATTTCATGTTGCTATGTCAAATAGAAAGTGAAATAGGTACATTGGATTATGTTGATTGAGGGGTAGGGTTCCATATTTTATTCAATAATGATAGTTGAGGTTGTGGCATGGTAAGTATTTTGTGAGTTTTTTCATTCATAGTGCATTGGTAATAATGGTAGGTGTGTCATTGTATTACATCATGAGCTTATTAATGTTTCTTGTGGTCATATTGAGCTTAGTTTCAAATCCTTTCAATGCTTGTGATGAATTATGTATGTTATTCTTGTTTGAAAGCTTCTTATTTATTCTATCATTATTTATACCATAAGTCTTGATGGTCTACATAAGAGGATTGTGTGATGTTCTATTTCAATAACATATGTTTATTTATAAATAATAGAAATATAAATTCATATTTTTGTGACCTTAATTAAGTGCTTATTATGATGTATAATGTGCTTGCTTGGTTTACAAAAATAAACTGTTCCATTAAATAAGTTATTTGATAGATAGGATGGGAGTCCTCCATTATGTCAGTTATTATGTATGATGTTTAAATTATTGATCTTATGGTGTTAACCAACTGAATATGATATTCCATTATTTTAACTTTACATTATGTACTCTTTCATTTCTATGAATCATGCCATAGTCTATTCCCAGTGTGAACACCCAATCAAGTCCCCAATCCAATTTTTTGATTGTTATGTGTGTGTAGATGATGTATTGTGAACACCCAATATATAATTTGTGTATGCTTGGGCTTGTGATACAAGGTGCTCACCCTTCGATTATGTGCATAAATATAAGTATGGTAGATTCCTATTTTTATGGATGCTTATTGATATATCCTATTGACATCCAACCTTGGGCTTAGTGACCTATGGATGTGTTAGTAGAGATGAGGAAATCTTTGGAAGCTATAGAAAAATGTTCATTCACTAGGTGAAATATACTAACTATACATTTCTACGTGAGAGTACCTCTACCTTCTCCTTATTAAATGGATCCTTGAGTGATCCATAGTGCTAACCTAGATATTGTAATATTCCTCCTCATAAGTACTATTAGTACCTCTAACTTCAATCATTGTTTATTAGTTATGCATGATTATAGTCATTAAAGGGGTAGAAATCTCATGAAAACCATGAGGTTGTAAGAAAAAGAGTTATAAGGGTATACTTGAAAGTGTTTCAAGATGGTCATTAATGGTAGATTACACAAAAGGTTACAGACCTTAGTTAAATGGAGTGCAATTACAAGAGGAAAACTAGTCCTTAAGGATTGAAGAGGGAAGTCCTTAGGTCTCAAAGAAAATGACCTACATATAAAGATTATAGAATAGTCATACGAATGATAGTCAATAGAAGGCAGAAAGGACACTTCACATTACAAGAATAGAAGGTATAATATAATCACAAAGGAGAAGTACTTTTTCAAGTGAATAGGGTAAGTCATTACTTTTAAGACCTCAAGAGTCATGAAAAAGAATAGATCTTCCTTAACAAAATGTGTGTACCTATTCTCTTGTCACAAGTGATTTCTTGCTTTGACAAATGCAAATCCCGTGAAGACTCATAGGAATGTCACAGTCAAGGTCTTTAACACATTCTTAAATTATTGTCATCCATTAGTGGTATGACTATCCCTTGCTATGCCCATGCTTGTAAACCACTACGACTATTATAATATCTTGAAAACTAGGACTATCATAATGACTATGATTGTTCAAGATTCATGAACTCTTGAAAGGGATACCCTTGATAGTTAACACTTTAACTTGTCAATGTTTCTTGCAATTCATAAGGGCTTTCCTTCTTGCAAGTCAAAAAATATATAATCTCTTCATTTCTCACTCCCCAACCTACTGCTTTGTGATTTTGTAGTAAATTCCTATGTGACTATCATATGAACTCATGAACATGATTATAATATGCTACCCTCTATGTTGAATAACCCTTCTTCAATGTTGTCCTTTGATCACGATTTGTCCTTTGTTATGTATTTGTTCTTTGGACTATTATGGAATTCATATTGAATAAAGGGTTACATATCTTTCACATTTATAAGATTATTTTCATAAGGTAATTACCCTATTTTCATGGTTCTAGTCAAAGAAGGGTTTCATGAAAGAAGCTATCCAAATTCATGCCTTTTCCTATTTCAAAAAAATATTTAACTTGCCTCTACATATATTTCTATATGCAACTTCCTAAAATGAAAACTACATAAATCTTATTTGATAGAGAAAATGGAAAGAAGGGCTACAAATAATAGACCCATCTTTCACACCATGTTTCCATTGTGCATATTTTACATACACCTACATGTTTGAAGACAACTCCATCATCACTTCCACTCTTTCTCATAAATCTTGCATTTTGACCTTCTAATCTTCATTTTATTCTTGCACGCATCTCCATTACTCATGAACTGAAGATAATAAACATATATTTACCTATTGCATGCATCTCCATGGTTGAGTCTTCAAGTTTTCTTCCAACTAAGGAAAAATTTCTCTTCTAAGATAGAGTTATCCCATGTCTCTATGTGTTCATTCTTAGTTGTAAAGTGTGAATTCTTCATCACACTAACATCTTCCTTCATAATTGAAGTTTTCATATTTAGGTTCTGGCCAAGTTGATCAACAATAGTAGTACCTAACACTTGGGCATGATTTTTTTCTCATTCTTATGTAATTGTAGATCCTCTTTTTCTACACCTACAACCATTTTGTAGGCTCCCTCTACAATAACCTTTCTTAGTTTTTCATATTTCCAATATATTTTCCCATGGCAACAACTTTTCACATGTTGCAAAAAGTGTTAGATGCATGTGGTGTAAAGTTACAAGGTGGTGTAATTTTTTTTAGTTCATTGTGCGACCAAACCGATAGTTTCAACACATCCAAGTGGGGTGGTCTATGCTAGATAAATTTTTGTTTTGCACCTCAGCATGATGGATCATTACCAACTACATTGTATTGGTGATTTCTCATGAGAGACCTAGGTGCAAAAAAGTGGAAAATTTGATGATCTCTTCTTGGAAACCATGGCACTTAAAACCATTCTCTCTAAAGTTACATGGTCACATAGGGTCCCTCTATAATAACCTCTCTCAAATTTTCATATCTCCAATCTATTTTCCCATGGTGACAACTTTTCGCGTGATACAAAAAGTGTCAGATGTATGTACTATAAAGTTACAAGGTTTTGTAAATTTTTTCAGTTCATCATGCGACCAAATTGGTAGTTACAACACATCTGGGCCCAGGGGGTTTATGCTAGACAAGGTCCTATTTCACACCCCAACATACTGGATCATTCCAGGATACATTGTATCGATGATTTCTCATAAGAGACCTAAGTGCAAAAAAGTGGAAAACTTTGACGAGCTCTTTCTCAAAACTCATGGCACTTACAACCATTCTATCTAAAGGTACATGATCACATAGGGCCCCTCTAAAATAACCTCTCTTATTTTTTCATATCTCAAATCCATTTTCCCATGGTGATGAGTTTGCACACATTGCAAAAAGCATCAGATGCATGTATTCTAAAGTTTCAAGGTGGCACAATTTTTGTTTTGTTCATCATGCGAGCAAATTGATAGTTCCAACATGTCTCAATTAGTGTTTTTATGCTATACAAGGTCCTATTTTTCACCCAGACATGTTGGATTGTTCTAGGCTACATTGTACCAACGATCTCTTAAGAGCTCTAAGTATGAAAAAGTGGCAAACTTTGATGACCTCTTTCTCAAAAAACGTGGCACTAAGATGTTTTTTCTAAAGGTATAGGGTCATGTAGGACCCATCTACAATAAATTCTCTTAGTTTTTCATATCTCCAATCCATTTACCCATGGTGACAAGTTTTTAGTTAATGGAAAAAGCGTCATGCATTGAAGAGAAAGTTGCAAGGTGGCATAATTTTTTTTTTTTCATCTTATAGCCAAATTGACAGTTCCTACCATCTAAGTGGGTCATTTTATGCTAGGAAAGTTCTTGTTTCACACCCCAACATGTTAGATCATTCCAGGCTACATTGTATCAATGATTTCTCTTAAGAGACAAAAGTGTGAAAAAGTGGCAAACTTTGACGAGCTCTTTCTCAAAAACTATGGCACTTAGAAACATGCACGATCCTCTTTTTCACCCCAAATCTCTGAAACATTTTGAGTTACACCATATCGGTGCTTTCTCTATGAGTGGAGATAACATAAGGGTAGGGAATGGGTACATGAGATGTCTATGTGCATGGGTACTAGTTGCAAAAGGGACACCACATTTTGGTTAAGGAGTTGTACTTGGTGAGTTTTAATATTGGTGCATATAAAATTGAAGTGGTTTGAAAGTTAGTAAAGGGAGTGGGATGAAGTAACAAAGTACTTGCATAGAAAAGTGAAAAGATGGATATAGTAGGGAAAAACATGGAGATAGAAATTGAGCGAGGTGGATGGGACATGGCATAATTTATTTCAAAAGACGTGGATAAGTACATTGTGGCCAAGATTCAACAAAGGAGGGGAACAACCTAACTTAGAGCTGGAAGAGGAAAAGGAAGTAGTACATGTCCATTCCAAAGTACCTACAAGTGTTTGGGGCATGTTGTGGCTAGAGTACTAGCTGGAAGAATGGTTCTACACTTAGCCCTTATTTTTTAGCATTGAGATTAAAAATTATCTAGTGGGATTTTTCACAAGTTGGAACACTTTTTCTTGGCATATCTATTAAGAATGGATTTCTTGGCATCCATTTGATGAAAATTTGAACCAAACTATGATGCCATCCCAAAAACCATATGAATAGTCTTGATCTTTGCTATGGTATAAAATGTTTCATCATAATCAATAAATTCCTTCTATGCATATCCCTTAGTGACAAGTTGGGACTTGTATTGGTCAATGCTACCATTTTCCTTATATATTTTAATTATTAAACCTAATTGCATCTAGTATCCTTCTTCTCAAGTGGAAGAGCATTAAGTTCCTATATTTTTTTCCTTAGTAATATCTAACATTATGCAACCATAGAATCTTTCCAAGGTGGTGACTCATTCTAGTATACTAATTCTACTTTAGAACTCTAGATAACTATACACATTAAAGGGCCAAGTATACCTCATGAAATTTATTATGAATTTTAGACACACTAGTAGATGTATTTACAACTACATCTTTGACATCCTTCACTCTAGTTGATACCACTTAGGAATATTTTTTGCATATAAGATGAGGATTGAGGTAATGAAAGATGGAGGAACCAATTTAATGGAAGAAAATCCTCTTCTTATGTTTGACCATCCTCATCACTAGGTTCAAGAATTCTTGGTGTTTTACAACTGATAGGTGATGGTGAGGAAGATCTATTGCATCCTATTACCTCATCATAAACAACGTTAATGGTAATGTGTACCTTCTTTCTTTCTACATCCATAAGTTAATATCCTTTTTCACTTTAAATTATACCCAAGGAAAATACATTTTACGAAATTTTTATCCAACTTTCCTTTGTACCTTGAGAGCATGCATGAAATTTTACACCCAAAAATTCAAATATGTGATATGGACCAACTTTAAGGTACTAAAGACTCATAATTCTATAGCCAAAAAAGGAGATTGATGTTGCTTCTTAGAAAAATAATTGGAGGAAACAACTATTTAGCATTGATGTGATGTTACACAAGATTCTTATTATTGATGTCAAAGGATTCTTCAATATGAGGTAATAGAGAACATTTGATTATGACAAGAAGATGTTTCAATATGAGAAGGAAGTCATAAAATAAATACAATCTATATATATATATATACACACATACACACACACACACATGCACACACACACACACATATATATCATTGTATAGAAATAATAAACACTTATACATGAAGATCATGAAGCAATGAAGAGTATATAATGATGGATGACTTCCCTTTCATTGTGGCATTTTCTTCCAAAGACAATTTTATTATATGGAAGTAAATTATACAGTTATGTAATTCAAATGATGGTTGACTATTGAAATTAACAAAAGGTATTTATGAAGAAAATTTATTATACTAATGTTGATTGACTTCTTTATGAAGGTATATACAAGTATAATGCTTTAAGTCACCCAAGTTAGACAAAAATAGAAGATCAACAGTGCAACAATTTATCTATTCATTATAGTGGAGAAATTAATATCAATAAAAGCAATCATATATTAATAACCCAATTTCAATTGTATAAGACAAAAGGTAAAAATTAATAAGGACAGCAATTAACATTCATTATAAGGTAGTGAATGTAAAGGAAAGAAATTAACAGGCAATGAATATAAGGGGCATTGACTCTCTTTAAGGAAGTTTTGGAGATTTATGAAGGAAATGCTTAGGAAGCAAATTAAATAAAATTATTAAAAGGAACTGCTAAGATTAAAATAAGTTAGTTATTTGTTAATAACATAATAAGTAGTGATCTATTTTTGAAGAAACATCACTCTTTGAAAAGTATGTCACTCTTCAAAAAGGAATAAAGATATATATAGTTTATGCTTTGCATTTGATTGAGAGAAGTGTGAGGTGAGAGGAAAAGCATTCAATAATGTAATATGATAATAGTGGTAAAGTAAGATTTTCATTAACCAAAAATCCATACAACATTATATGTTGATAAAAGTATACAATATATCCAATAAAGTCATACAATCTTGCAAAAAATCCATATGAACATAAAATATCACATATCGATAGTAAAAAACATATGTTCAAAAATTCCATGTAGGCATACATCAAAGGATCCTAATACATAGTCATTTCCCACTAGGGGAAGGAAATAGATTGCAATCTGCCTTTGACTATCAGCTAGATGGAGATGCATGTGATGTTTTCTTTTGAATGCACTCACATGTCCTCCTCTCTTTAGTTCTCTAGAGATCCAACTGATACAATATAAGAAGTATAGATGTTAATATATATAAATTGAATTGTGGAATGACATATAACTGAATAAGCACTTATCATAAAAAAAATCAACATGCTCATCTGCAACAACAATACATTGACGATCTAGAGTGACAAGGCCCTGTAGCAAGCATCAAGATAGTATTAAACTACATACGAGTATCATTAAATTTTTTAATAATAGACAATAAAAGAAAAAATATATGTGAAACTTACTAATCTATCACATAACTTTGTCAAAGGATCAAAACTTGCTACTATTGTAGCAACTCCATGGTTCATTTTTCCATGAACATAGGTAGGATCGTTTGATTTCAACATCTAAAAATGAAACAACAAATGTTGTTCATTTACCAAAACTACCTAACATTGTTTTACAACACCATTAATGAAAAAAAGGTTACCTGAGTGAAAGTTGGTTGATGATGAGAAGAGTGAGGTGTCAATGTCAAAGGTCCATCACCAAACTATTTGATAGATTTAAAGTGTGCTATGAGATAATCCTTCATATAAGGTTCAAATTTTCACATGTAATATTATTTATTTAATATTGGTTATATACCTGTGGACTCGATGACATAAACATATAGGGGCTACATGAATTTTCTCATCAACACTTCGACCCTAGATTTTAATCATACTCATTCTAATAATTTCATTATTCTTAAATTTCAAAATAAAATTTAATAAACAAAATAAATGAACTGACTAAAATTTACCTGAGTATCAATGTTGAATATTTCATTTAATAAGGCATTTATCATAGTTATCTATTTTGTAGCTAAAGTATCCTGTGTAGTTACATCCTAAGCACTCTCATGATCATACATGCAAACAACACCACAATAGTGAAAAAAGTGGATTGAAACTCTGAGCCTAGAAGACTCACCAACATCAGGCTTTACTAGAGGCCTCACACATTGTACAAGGCTCTGAATGAGCAAGCTAATTGAGTCTAGCATGTCCACCTTGACACTATCCTTCACAATGGAAGGAATGGTCACATGCTTCACCACAAGTCTAGCTAAGGGTCTTGGTGCTAGTTATGGATTATGTCATGACCCCTCTATCATGTGTGAAGTCCCAACCTCTACCTTGAAAATATAAATAGTCAAAATAATTTGGAATTTTATTGAGGAAAAAATTGTAGTAGAGTTTCCTCAAAAATTACTATGGGAACTCTTAGTTAATGAATGAAGGTTGGTCAAAAACCATCCCCTGCCGCTCCCAAAAAATATTTTTTATTCCTTCATGATGGTACCGATGGATGGGGAACCTCTTGCATGTAGTTGATAAAGGTTGATTGGTTCTTGGGTTTATGAAAAGGGCACACAAGTTGGATTTTCTAATTTTATCTTTCTTCACTTGCACATACAAAATTCCACTTGCATAAAATTGTTTTAATTCATCCATCTTATTTGACAAAAAATTAAGTTGTGTACTCATTGTACCTACATGAGATACAATTGACTATAGGGATTCAAAAATGAAAGGAATTTGGGTAAGCGAAAACAACATCCTACACTAATCTAAGTAGGGGAGGGTTACAAAATTTCATTTTGACACCTTTAAACAATTACAACAAGAGAAGCACATAAAGAATAAATGAATAGAACAACACATATAGTAGTGACACCAAATATATGTGGGGAAAACCCTTTCAAGTAAAAAACCCTACCCTCCAAAAGAATAGTACTATTGTATTGTTTCAAAACGAATTACAATACAACCCTAAGTACAAATCCTTCATTTACAAGTGCTTCAAAACAAACACTTGTTCTGGAGTGATATCAGCAACACTTCATTACCTGGAAACAAAATATGCATTCTACAATGCAAGGTATAAATTTTATAGAGAATACAAGCCAAGAGATGCTTCTAGAAGAGGATGTGCATCCAAATACACATGGAAAAATATCCCACACCGTAGACATGTATTTGGACACTTGCATTGGATTCCCTTACACTTCTTACAATTATCGTACATGCAAATATTCTCTCTCCTAGCTTGGGCACCCAAAATGTGCTCATAATTGCTTATGATAGATGCCTTACAACTATCATAGAATTTCATAAATATTCCACAAGAGTTGTTGTAGAATCTGTAAGAGAATCTTTCATAACTAACTAAAAATAGTCTATTCTCTTACATCTTGTCATAACCCAACTTGGGCACCAAATTTCTCCATGCAACAAGATACCTTACGATGTGTCATAGAATCTATCATAGGTCAAAGATTCTGATGGAGCTTCCAAAATTTTTGTAATTCTTGGGGATCCTATGGATTTAATTAGCACTGTAAACCATCATCCCCATGCTTGGATAGGGTTTTTACTTTGAAAAACCCTTAGTCATTCTAATCTCACGATGACTTTCCCTATCGGTCTCCCATTCTTTAAGTCATTACTTGAGCCATTGTATGTGTTTGTCCATCGATCCCTCTAGCTTAGAACACTGGTCATCCAGTCGACCATTGACTTTAATTTCTCCTAGGGCTAGGTTTTAATATTTCACAAATGACTTAAGCTTAAGTCATTCACCCGTAAGGGTCAAATCATCATCGGCCTAACAATGGCCCCTTATTTAATGCTAACCTCATTGTGTGTGCAAGTTTTGAGATTCAATAACATAGGAAAGGATCCTGCCCATACCCCACCAATTCCTGGACATAAGGTGCCAACTGGTTTTGTAGTGCAAGGATAGTGAGATGAAGATGCATGTCCTTATATGGACACGGGCCCTATTCTCCACTATTTTGCTTACCATCTGTGCTTCTAAACCAACAATAAATATTAAAGATCGGGATCAATCTCTGCTATTCTTTGTTGGATCACAGGGAAAAGTGAACACTTGTTAAAGTCTATAAGATCTTGACACATGGATTAATCCACCAAGTAATCAGATTGGCAGAACTTGCCGACAAAGGAATTTCCATATGATTTGGATTGATGCTATTGGCTGAAGACAAGTAAACAAAGCACTATTGGAATTCAAACTTAGTTAGCCCAATGTGAGCTATTTTATCTACCACCTCATCAAAAGATCAACGGTTGACATTTAAAATTGATAAACAGGCACATGATAGCCATTTCATTCTACAACTAGCGGGCATTAATTATCTACTCTCTGAAGGTGCAATCAAATTGATCTCCATGCGTATGGAGACTTAATTTTTGATAATCATGAAGTATGATATGAAAATTTCCATGCACTTGGGAAATAAATGGTGACAATATGCATGCCAAGGAATTGCCCAGTTTTCTTGCGTGTTTTCATTAATCATTGATGATTGCTATCATGACATTGTTCAATAAATAGAAGTTGAGAGTTGCTATTTTCACCAATGCAATTAGTTTTCAAGTCTTTCGAGCTTTTGCAGAAAGCCAAGGTTACAGGTGTAGATTTTCTAGTGGAAAGATGAATAAGTCTGGTGCTTTTTTTGTTCTAGTATGAAGATCTTTCTGACTCAATTCATAGAAGTCCCATGGTGAGGACCCAGAGCAAGGATAAAGCACTCAAGAGAATATCTGTGGTGAGGGATATGCACCTATCACTACCAAATATAGTCATTGATTGAAGGGTCAAGTTGGGAGCTCAAAGGTAATGGGAACACAAGGAGAAGAATCTGTTGGGCCTTCCAATAGAATTCAATAGAAAATTTGATATGGTCGTGGTTCTTTTGGATGAAAAAACTCACCCATTGACATCACAGATAGCTCATTTAAGACTAAAACATAGATGGATTCTAGCTACCACCAATATCTCATGACTCTAGGCTGAGTTCCATCCCCTAGAGCGAAGGTATTTTTCATCTCGCCTGTAGCTATCAGGACTCCTAGCAGGCTAGATGGTTTTGTACTAAAACAAGACAAGAACGAAGAAGGGGTTGAAGTATCTTCTCCACCTTTTGCAACAATATGAAGTGGGTGTGTGTATCATGGATTGAGTGCTGATGGTAACAAATATTTTGGTTGCTAAAAAGGTGGAATGGGAAATGAAAATTTTGTGTTGTTTGATAATTTTTGTGGTAGTTGCTTTCTATTTGTGTATGCAGCTAGTAATTTTTGAGGTGTTGGATGCTGACTATGTGCTCTCGCAACAATGTGAACATCGAATGTGTCACTTACCTGACGGTTGAGGGAATTTTTGGTGGCACTTTTCTTTTCCATATTTGGTGGATGCTACAATTGTGGTTTCCCCATTTCAATGCGCTAATGCAAAATCAACGTGTGGGGAATTTTGAAATGTAGTTGAAATTTGAAATGAAATGAAATTTTGTAATGTGGTATGCATTTCGAGCTAGAATATTGTTGGCTCCCTTAGATTATAAAAGAGAATTCATGGATTGTTTGGAGGGGTTCTAGTCTTTGGAGTCTTTAGGTCTTATATGCGAAAACGATAGAAATTAGAAGAATACCAAAAAATAGATTGGTCGAATTGTCTTGGTCTTTGAACTATGCATATGAAAATCTTAAATAGTTTTGTATAAATTACTGATATCAAAAAAAAATCATGCATAATTCATATACTCTTCTCTGTACATCTCTTGCAAATTTTGAATATAATATCAAGTATATCCTGTTCATCTTCAAATGCTTCATTTGAATGCATGCCTTTATTTTTTCTTTAGTTCAAAGAATAGATTAAATGCTTAAATGAGGTCGTGAATTTGTGAGAGTTTATAGAGTATTTACTAAGACATGATGTGTTATGTATAGTGAGTTTTCATAATGCAAAGCCTTATGAAAATAGTTGAGAATTATCAGACTTAAAGAATTTCTATATGACTGATTGTAAGATGCATGAATCCATTGCCAAATTGATGAAGACACTAGTCTATTTGTTATGGTATTTGTCATTTGAATTATAATGATAGTATATTAGTCTATGGACTCAGGGTTAGAATAAAATCTCTTAAAATTCATTTACTATGAGGAATGTATGTGAGATATTCTCCTTGTTCCTGGTGAATTGATAGTTATTTGGTTAAAGATTAGCTAACCTTTGAGTGAAATGCATTATTTACCCTTGATAGGAACTGATCTGTTATTTTCTATCTCATTCATTGAGATATTCAAATGAAATATTGAATGGAACACCCTCACAGGTCCCATAGAGCCTAAAGTGTAGAAGATTTCAGTCTTTGACTGAATCTTGTTAGTTGGCCATTCATTTTAGGGGTCTTGAGTATAGGAGTTGGATACTCTTTAGAGATTCCTTAGATGTAATGGAAAAACACCAAAAAATTCCAAAGTGGGACACCTATGTCCACTTGGGATGATTTTTTGTCATCAGTCACCTCCAACGAGGTTGTCACCCAGCCTATGGGTCCCAATTTGTGACATGACACCATACAAAATTAAATGATACAAATTAATATGTAATAATACATCAATCTAAATCAATATTAAGACTCTAAGGTTGAGACACCTTAATCCCAACATTCTCCCACTTGTCAAAGACCTATTAAGAGTTGTACAAAATCATCTACTCAGGGCCCCAAGGCCCATGGAATTAGAACACTATATGAACTTATTTGTACTCATTGGTTTTTTTAGTGCATTTGCAATGTTCACCCAAGTGTCAACCTTCTCCAAGTTCACCTTTCCATCCTCTACCATATCATAAACAAAATGATATTATACATCGATGTGCTTTGTTCTAGCATGGAAGGTAGGATTCTTTGCTAGGAAAATCACACTTTCACTATCACAACAAACAATAATTCATCCTACATCTAAACCAATATTAGAACACAATATCTTAAGCCAAATGGATTCCTTACAAGCATGAGTAGCTGCCATTTACTCTACCTCTATCATGGATAATGCAACTACAACCTGTTACTTACTCATCCAACTGATAGAACCGCCAAACATCATAAAAACGTAACCATTGGTGGATCTTCTGCTATCAATGTCACCTACCAATCTAAATAAACATATCCACAAATGCTCCCAAAATTTTGAGGTATAGTAGGATAGTCATAAAAAACAAGGCATACTTAGAAGTACCTTGTAAATATCTAAATACTCTCTTAACCACATGCCAATGCACCCATCCAAGATTAGCCATAAAATAGATAAGGAATCCCACTACTTGGGCAATGTCTAGTCTTGTACACACCATCATATACATCAAACTGCTAACTGTACTTGCATATGGTACTTTGGTCATGTCCTCCATCTTAGTAGGATATTTTGGACAATCATTCATAGAAAGCTTCATCCCTTGCATCATAGGAACAACTAACTGTCTGTAATCTACCATATTGAATCTCTCCAACATCAAGTTCATATACTTGCTTTGGCTTAACTAAAGCTTTATGTTAGCTCTATATCTTGTGATTTCCATTCCTAGAATGTACCTAGCTTCACCTAGGTCTTTCAACTCAAACTGTGCTGACAATTGAAACTTCAAATTTGAAATCATACTTTTACCATCCCAATAAAAAACATATCTTCTACATATAGGACAATAATGAGAATGTGACCATTATCAATTTTAAAGTATACACAATGGTCATGTTTAGATCTCTAAAATCCCAATGACAACACATAGGTATCCAACTTTTGATACCACATTCTAAGAGACTGTTTCAAACCATAAAGAGACTTCTTCCATTTGCAAACCAAATTTTCTTTACGTTTTTCATTGAAATGTTATGGTTGTGACATGTAAATATCTTCCTCCAAATCACCATGAAGGAATATTGTCTTCACATCCATGCGTTCCACTTCTAAGTTGTATGCTACTGCAAGTGACAAAAAAATCTATATAGATTTCAGCTTCACTATAGGAGAGAATATATCCCTATAATCAATTCCCCCCACTTGAGAGAATCCCTTAGCAACCAACCATGCCTTATACTTCTCAATACTGCCATCAAGACCACACTTTTTCTTGTAAACCTATTTACAACCAACATGTTTATGTATAGTAGGAAAAGTTACTAGATCCCAAGTCTTGTTTTTCTTTAAAGAATCCATCTCGTCATCCATGGCTTGCATCTAGGAATCTAAATCACTCATATCCAATGCTTCTCTAACCATCCTAGGCACATCAATGTTAGTAATCAAGGAAAAAATGCAATTGGAATCCAATAATGAATAACCAAAGCTTTCTGGTTATTGTCAAACTCTTCTAGACCTCCTCAAAGGTTGAGGTTGAGGTTCTCCTTCTTCATCAAAACTTTCAAAGCTACTTGAGATCTCATCATCAAGTCCAACAGGAGTACATAGTTCTTCTTTCTTTGGAGTAGGTGGGATTTGAACTACCTCCTTATTATATTTCTCCTCTTTTCCTACTTGCAACTCAACAATAGAAGGTTTCATTTCTTTGAAGATCACACTTCTGCTATAGAGAACCTTTTGAGCTTCTAGATCCAAAAGCCTGTACCCTTTCACACCGAAACCATAGCTGATAAAGATACACTTAACAACCTTGTTCTCCAACTTAAACCTCTTCTCAATCAGAACATGAGTGTAAGATTTGCAACCAAATAATTTGAGATCTATAATCAAAGGATTTTTACTAGACCATGCCTCTATGGGTGTTTCTCCAAAAAGATAATGTAGAAGATCTATTGATCAAATGACATGTAGTTGTTACCACTTCAGCCCAAAACTTCTACTCAAGGCTAGCACCACTCAACATACTCCTAGCCATCTCCATCGACATTATGTTCATCCTCTTTGTAACTCCATTTTGTTGTGGAGTATAGGGAGTAGTTTTATGTCTCTCAATCCCATGATCTTTACAAAACTTGTGAAACTTTGTGGAACAAAACTCACCACCATTATTAGTCCTCAAATACTTAATCTTTCTGGTAGTATGATTTTCTACCAACACCTTAAACTCATTAAACTAACTAAATACTTCAACTTTAGTTCAGAGGAAATAAATGAATGTCCTTCTACTGCAATCATTTATAAAAGAATTAAAATATACATATTTTTATAAAGAAGGAACATTTATAGGACCGAAAACATTTGAATGGACATAGTCCAAAACCCTATAAGACTTATGAGAACTAGATTAAAAAGAAACATTGTGTGGTTTTCCATATACAAAATGTTCACAAAAGTCAAACTCAAGATTACAATCATCAAGGCCTTCAATGAGGCTCTTAGTTTTTAGGGTTCTAAGACCCTTCTCACCAATGTGACCAAGTCATTGGTGCCATAAAATTGTATTCTTTGCAGGAAGCTTCATTTCCATGGAATGAGCACCCTTAGGTGCCCAAAATGCACGACTATAGGATGTAGCTACAACATTATTTTTCTTTACATGATCTAATGGTGAGGATGGCATCAAAAGATACCTTTTTCGATACATCAAAAGAACTATTACACTATACAGTGCATACAATAAGCTGAAACACAGTGCAAACACAAACACCCTTAGCCAACACCATAGCCCCTCTAGTAATCTTACATCCTCCACCAAAGAAAACAACTTGCACTTCCGAATAATTCAATTTACTTACAAAAAGTAGGTTTCATCCCAAACCCAAGATATACAAGACACCATCAATCCCCTTCACTCTTCCTTCAGGAAGTCTAATTTTGACTCTTCCATGGACAACAATCTTCAGGTGAGAGTCATAACCCAAGTACACCTCTCTGCCATTTTATTCCTCATACTTTTAGAACCAATCTCTATGAGAATTCATGTGAAAGGATGCACCCGAATATATCAACCACACATCATCTGATGCATGGGCTTCCAAGGCTACAATAAATCCTTCTCCATAATCTTGGGATGATTTCTTAGATTCAAAATTAGAGAAAGATTTTTTTTTCTTCTCCTCCTTGGAATCTTTTTGAATGTGACTGGTTTCACCATAACTCCAAAATTTTTCCTTCGACCTCTTACCAGGAGACTTAGATCTCCCTGGAGACTTTGAATTAGATTTCTTGTATTTATTTTTTCCTCTCTCCTTTGGTCTACCATGAATTGCAAGGGCCTCCTTGGAAATCTAAAAATACTTCCTTCACATCTCTTTAGATAATAATGAGGCAACAACCTTATCGATATTGAAGGTGGAAGTAGTGCTTCCAATGGCCATTACTAGGTGATCCCAAGAGTCTGACAAAAAATAGAAAAGGAGCATGCAATGGTCTTGTTCACTAATCTTATCTCCAACAGAACCTAGTTGTGCAACCAACATGTTAAAAGAGTTCAAGTGATCTGCCATGGATCCTCATTCTTCCATTTTTAGAGAATATATCCTCTTTCTCAGGAAAATATTGTTTACTAGGGATTTAGCCTGATAGACATCACCAAGATTCTTCCACAGAGAAGCATAAGTTTTCTCTTCATGGAAATTTAGGAGGAAAAAACAACCAAACAGAGTCTAATAAGACCCTTGGATTTCCTATTCATGAGATCCCAATTCTCTCATTTCATGCCAGATGGCATAGTTCCAAAAAATGCAAGCTATAGATCACGTGTTATGCCTTGCATAACCACTCGATTTTTTGTTTTTGGCTAAAATGGGTCCCCCTTTAATTGTTTTTGTCCTTAGTGTTCTTGTTTGGGCCTTAAGAGTTGTCTTTTTCTCCCAAGTACTTTTTTTCCTTTTTTTTTTAGGTTTGAGTTTATGACTAACACTCACACTTGGTACTTTCCAAAGTTCAAGTTCCTTTTTTTGTTTCAACCCTGATCCCCACACTTTGTCTTGTGCTATTTGTTTTGTTGGATTTGGGTATTGGATTGAAACTGTTACCTTACACCCTCAAAAGTGCAAGTTCCTATTTCCATTATAATCCCAGCTTCCACTTTTCTTCCTTGTGTGTTTTTTCTTGTTTCAAAATCAGACATCAGACCAAAATTGGAACCAAGAAATTTTCTAAAGTTCTTGTTCTTACTTCCATCTCGATCTTGATTTCTAACCCCTTTTTATTTTTTTCAGAATCATACATTAGACCAGAACTAGAATAAAGTTCTTGTTCCAAGTTCCATCCCGATCTCGATTCCCATGTTTGTCTTTGTTTGTCAGGATTTAGATTTTGGACCTTTGTTGGAACTTTACACTCATTGAAATTTTGGTGTTGTGTCCTGTCTCGATCCCAACTCTCACTTACCTTCATTATTGCAACAAATAATTTATGAACTCTTCCCTAATCTAAAGGTTTGACTAACCCATATTTATGGACACCTGTTCACATGTGCAAGCAAGTTTTTGTTCCTGCCGCTCCTTGGTTTTTGATCATTTTGGCTTGTAAATTGACAGAGTGAACCAAAGTAGCCCTAAGGGTTAGGGTTTGAGGTAGCACTTGGATTTGTTGCTATGTTGTCATATTTCCAATTGCATTTAGAGGTAGGTGTCTTGTCCTATGTTTTCCCTTTATTTTTGGTTTGTTTGTGTTTTTTTTGTCTATTGTTTTGCATACATTGAGTAGTTTCAAAGTGTTTAGAGAGAGATCATATATGAAATTAGATACAAATAAATAGGCAGATTAGCAACTTCCTCTTCATTGTCCATAACCAACCATAATTCAAAAAGAAAACAAATAAAATAAAAGCAACTAAGCCATCATGTCGGCATCGCTTCGTTTCCATCCTCCAAAGTTACCATGGGTCTATTTTGAAAGGCTTGAAAAATATTGAGGATTTGTAATAGTTCTTTATGTTGAGGAATGGTTACATTTCTGATTCATACCTTCCATGTTAGATGGTTTTCCTTAGCTATCTCAAAGTGGAATTCATATAATTTCATGAGATTTATCACTTGGGATGTGACCAAATATAATTTGCTAAGCTTCTTTCACTGCTCAACATTGAGCGAAGGTGAATCAAGCATTTCTTTAACCATTCCCTAGAAACTATCTATCAAACTCTTGATGTCTATGTCATTTCCAATCTCACCTTTATTTTGTAGTAACCCAAGAGCTACCAAAATACCTAGAGTTTCATCTAAAATAGCAATACACTCATCAATAATTTCTCTTAGCTTTTGCAAACTCTGTTTAGCAATATGTAACTTCCACTCCACTCCCTTGTTCTGTGCCAAGTAACGGGTGTCTAAAGCACTGGGAAGAATCTGTTTTGCAGCCAACTTCTCCATATCCCAATTTAAAATTAATTTCAATTTAGTTTGATAATTGTTCCATAACTTTTCTTCTTTTTCAATTGTAAAAATATCCTCCCCCAAAGTAGTCTTTAAATAATTTGTCTCCTAGAAACACTTCATAGATTCACCAATAACAAAGCCTCCCTTTTTAGTTAGACACTCACTCCATTCCTTCATAGGCTTGCTTAGAGTTTGACTACTTTTTATTTTGGTCATGGCTTCTTTTCAAGTCATGATTAATGATTCAAAAAAAGAATCTACCTAAGATAGAGGTTAAGGGATGAGCTCAAAAATAGACCTTAGGCATTTAGTTAAATCTCATACCTAAGCTTTTAGTTCATCCTTACTTTCCTTATCCTTTTTAGACCTTTTAACCATTTTGATTGTAGAAACTTGAAAGATCTAAATGTCTCCATATCTGATAGGGGGACCAAGATCTATTTTTTTCACCTAAAAATCATTTGTTGCTGCCTAATTGACATCCTTTTGTGTTGAAGGATGCACAATATCTACTTGGAGGCTTCCTGACTCTACATTGTCTATCAACCTGGCAGTAGTCTTTAACTTCTCAGTTTTGAGGTAGAAGTTCTTTGTAACAATTGGCTTACCATATCTTGTTTGGGAACACTAAGCTACATATCCTTCCTTTTCCTAGATAAAGTATCCTCCAACCAAGATGGAGTAATTGGGACATTAACTACTTTCAAAGCTAAAGATCCAAACAAAGTTCTAGGAACATGAGGGTTGTCCACTATAGATGAAACAATCTGTGACCTCTGTGGTGCAATCACTTCCCTGATAGGTATTTCATCTTGAGAGGGAGAGGAGTTGATATATAGGGTTTCCAAACCCTCTTCTTCCTCTTCTCCTTCATTTTACTTTTTCAAAATAGGTAGGTTAAGGATATCCCCCCACAAGTTTGTGAGAACACATTTTTATCTAGTGGATTCCCACCACCATCTCCTTGAGATCCTAATGGTAATGATTGGGAGGTATCACCAGCTAATTTCCCACTTGCAAAAGCTTGGTAAGTTCCCTCAATAGGTTGTGACTCCTTATATCTAGTGTGAGGATGAGATTTTTCTATTGTTTTCTTAGTCATCCATTCTCGTGTTCTAGTCAAGACATCAACAGTCCTTGCTTCAACAGTCTCTTTCTCCCTACCACTCTAGTCCATGGAATTGATTGGCCGCTTTTGTATTAGCCCAATATAGACTAGGTCTACCATGTTAGACCCATCCTCCACAATTCCCTATAAGTCCCATTTTAGGTCATAGATGATGACCTGTTCCACTGACAACCTCATCCAACTCCTCTTCTTTACTTCATACTCATCAAAATAGTTAGCCAAAAAATCCTCAAGGCTAGGTTGATGAAAGGAATTAGGGCTTAGTTTCAAATTATTCTTAACATAATCCTTTGTATCGAAAGGAAATTGTTCTTCATATGAAAGCATATTATACTTAGACACTTCCCTCAATATTTAGGGCATCAGACATGGATTGACAACTATAAGAATTGAAACCAAAAGGCAAGTGAACTGTCAATCTTTTCCTTCCTTGGCACAACCTATTTACATTAGCCAATTTCTTACTTACTTCAATGAGCACCCACTTGTCCTTAGGATATTTAGGCAATTTGATAAAAAATCTAGCATATCCACCAACTCTGATGTAAGCGAATCTTTGAAATTGAATGAAATGACTAAGATAGAAATATACAAATTGCATTGATTCAAGTGATAACCACATTATAGGACGTCACTGTAATTCCATGACCATCCTCATAGTAAAAGTATCAGTTACTCTCTTGAAATATTGAAAGATTTGATGAAGTTGTAGCTTATCAAAATAATCATAAATGGGTAGTTTCTCTGGGGGTAGGTCACTTGTTCTTAATCTAGGCCAAGGTCTTGTGTTGGTGATGGCGTATATCAAATATGAAGACATGTAAAAGAACTTGTTGAGGGTGAAGAAGTTCATCAACTCATGCAGGTGATCACTGATAATTTCTGCCCAAGCTAGGAATTGCTCTCTGCATAACACAATTTGGATGAAGAAATACATCCATTCCTCAAATCCATGAACATCTTTATTCCCCCTTATCCTATGCAACAATACCACAATGTCATCCACTTCTTCCACAAAATTGGTTATGTACAACTTCCAAGGCAATTGAGACTTACCCCTTTTAGGCTTGGCCAACCAATTTTTCACTATTTCATTCCAATAGACCCCTTTCTTTGTAGAAAATTCAATTTGAGAGTTTGTCATATTCATGGGTGAATACTCATCTTTTTCTTGGATTCTAAAGCAAGACATGAAGGTGTACCTCTAGATTTTTAGAACTAAACGATTATTAATGCTATGAGATTTCCATAATCTGTCATGCTGAAGATTTTGAGATTTCTGGATTTTGATTGTGTTTAAGTTTTTTTCATCAACGTTTCGGATCACACTCAGTGATCCATCATTAGGATGATAAAGAGCTAAGAAGATGAGCATAAAGTGTGATAAAGTGTAATGCCTCATCTTCTTAGCTCTTTATCATCCTGATGATGGATCACTGAGTGTGATCCGAAATGTTGATGAAAAAAACTTAAACACAATCAAAATCCAGAAATCTCAAAATCTTCAACTAAACGATTATCTTTTGTCCTAACCTCTTGTGTTTGTGAATTATAATACCTAATGCATTTTGAGATGAGATCGAGGCATTACACTGCTAAAGGAAATGTGGTAGCTTCAACCAACCCACTATCAATTATTTGCTTAGTGATGGGTGGTGGATTTGGTTTTTTGAATTTACTTCTTATTTCATACAAACTCATAGGCCTTAGATGGGTATCTCCAATTTATGGTTCCTCATAAGATAGTCCAGACACCTATTCATAACCTGCATACTTAACCCTTGCCATGAATGAGAATTATAGCTCAAGTAATAGAAAACCTTCTGACATAAATATTCCAAGAAAGAAAGCTGAAACAAGTAGATAATATAAATACCTTCAATGGAAAATTTTGTAGCTGGAATCCCACATCTCATCTGACTCATCCTCGAAAAAACTTGTTTCAATGAGAATGTTTTTCTAGCACTTGAACTTTCTTAAAACTTCATGAAAAAATATGAGGGTAGATGATAATTTAATATCTTTAATTTCTCCATAAAACATGGTAACTATCACTTCACTACTTTCATTGCAAACATATTTCTATAGGCGGTAAAGTGGAGAGTTCAGTGAACTATATAAAAGTGCACCTGGGTTCAAATATCATGTCATAACACCGCTTAAATAACAACTACCACATAGGCGAGGAAAGGAAAAGTTCAACAAACTAAATGAGGAATCACTCGCATGAGAGAACACAAAATCTTAGTAGAAAACAAGCTCCGATGGAAAAGCAAGGAGTTCAACAAACTACACAAAACACCGCCCAAGTTCGCATGACTAAACAAAACACTGCTTAGGTGGGACTGAGTCATTTATAAGTCAATAGACAAATTTTCATGGAGCATGGAAAAATTATAGGGTAATAGTATAGAAAGCCCAAAACCCCCATTTTTGTATAAAATACTTCATATTTTGAGGTAAATTTATTTTTTGGTGATTTTTCAAAAACATTGGGTGACTATCTTAAATTTGACAACCAAATGACTATCACGGAAGTGCCATCATTTCTTAATTAGGTAGTTTTCATAGAATTTCCATAACTTTTGACTCGAGTATTAGACTTTTGTAAATGAGTTATCATTGGATAGTTGATTTTGAGCACTATCCATTAGTGTAGGAATTATTATTAGATTTTATTCCTATAATATTTTATTATTGTTTGAAGCTAGATCTCCTATTTGGACCCCAAAGCTCATAAAATTTTTCCAGTTTCTCTGATTTTGGTGATTCAAGTTGCGTTTGGAAGGTATTTAGGAGCTTTATCATTGTGCCCATGCACCTTTTCCTGATTTAGCCCCAATTATTATTTATTTAGTATTTTTCATATTTGTAATTTTGACTGATTACTTGGACATACTAACTCCTAGAGAGGTTCTATCAATTTGGGAAGACTTAATTTGCAATATATATCATATTTAGGAGTTTCTAATTCATATTGAAGGATATTGTCTTTGTAATTTTTGAGATCATTCATAGTTCATTATGGGGTTTTTAATTTCATCCTGCATTGATCATGTTGAAAAGGGGAAACTATACACAATGGAGAAATGGTATCATCAGACATCTCTAATGGCTTCCTTTGTTGCCATATTTGTATAATCATTTTCTCCCTCCTAGTACTAACAGTAAGAAATTTGCTTGGAATTAAAAAAGGGGTCATTTCTTAGGAGTCATTGCAATGCATAATGATGTTTCCACTTTGAAAAGTGTTGATCATTTTTATTTACCACACTCTTTGGACTAAAATTTGGGAGATCCATGGTGATCATGATACTTAGCCATTCGTCGATGATTCTATTTTAGATTTTCTTGTGCCTCTTCATCTTTCAGACAAGATACCCTATGATGCATAGATACTATGTAGGAGTTTGAATATTTGGAATACTTTGAATCTTCAAATAGGATGAAGAGGATTCTTTAGATGCTCCTTCTCCATCAGAGACAGTTGATGTACCTTCACCTTTAGTGATTCCTTGTGTAGAGTCATTAATTGAGGCTCGTATCATTCCTATTCAATAGGAAAATTCTCATGGTGATGATTCATTGAGCACGTCTAGTGATTCATTACAAAAGGTATCTAATTGTCTTCTTGATTGGGATTCCTATCTATCAAACATTACATCCTTGTTTTTGGAGTCTCACATTTTAGATTTGTAGGACACATTTGAAGGGATATCTCTCATATTTGATGACAACCATTGCACACCTATTGTCAAGCCATCATGGTCTTTGGATATTGTTCATCATTGATTAGGCATGTACCTGACTTGATTGTGGCATCTTCATCTTCATTAGGAAAGGAGACACATGAGCAACTTTTAGAGACATCATCAACATCCATATTAATTTTTCCTTCCTTCAATTCCTATCCGAAATGGGAAGCATTCACGCACTTGTACATGTATGGTTTTTTTTCTTCTGAAAGAGAGACAAGTTGTTTGTTGACATTAGATCATGTTTTGTCTACAAGCACTTACCATATTTGTAGGTGATCTCACATTATGAGGGGGATTCTTAGTCTGATGAGGGCACAACCCGAGACTTAGAAAATAACCCACAAACAAGAGAATAATTTTATTATTCAAAAAATGGAGCTTCTTACATGCAGAGGATCTCAAATCCCCAAGTTCTACAACACATGCAAGTTACAGAAAGCTACAAAATCACCCTTTCGCAATATGCGAGCTTGCCCCCAAAAAGTTACCCAAAAATTAGAAACCCGCCCATAAATAGAGCTCCTCTTTAGTTTGGAGCCAAAACAACATTCAAATTTGAGTTTAGGCGGTTTAGAGCCGAAAAATTACAACTTGAAGTTCAAATTTCAAAAGAACATTTGCAATTGTATCTTCTAGAAAGTGTGCCAACTTCCCGGGGCCATAACTTTTGATCCGAGACTCTAATTTGCGAACTGCTTGAACCGTTGGAAAGGTCTCGAAGTCAATAACGCACTTGAAATTAGCTATGCTAATTTTGGCAAGTTTCGAGGCTGATCTAGGAACTCTAAGTTCCTCAAATCTAATTTGGAAGATTTTCAGGTGCAAATCTGGGAAACTAAAACTGCAATATCTTTCAACCTAGGAATAGAAAATAAAAACCATAAATTGGGAATTTCATTATGATGAAAAGGGTATCAAAAAATGTAAAAACATCTAAAAACTAAGAAACTTTAAATTTAACTATTTTTGGGTGATGCGAGATTGCCCTTACACCACTGGATGCTCGTGCATCATATTCTCTCTCTTCCCTTCCTATGGCGAGGCTATTGATTTTATTATATCCATGTGATAGATGGTTTACTTGGGGGTATCATGGAGTCCTCCATCGTTCCTCACTTATCTGCATTTCATCTCCTTTTTGGAAAGGGGTTTTCTTCCCACAAGGTTTCCTCCTTTCTCTATTTATCATAGATTAGTTTCATTTCATATTATTTATAAATGGGTACCTAATATGGCCATCATGTTTCCAAGACCCATCATCCATTGCATAATCAATGCATTTTTATTTTCCTCCATAAGTTACACTTATGGGGGGTGTTGGTATAATTAATTATTTAATTACACTAACATAAGTTTTACTTAGGTCTTTTATTTAATTCATTAAGTCCTAGGTTGCATTATTAGAAAAAATATTAATAATGGGGTGATCCCCCTTTCCATACATTTAGGAGACAAGATTCCTTCTAGAATATCATTTAGAACTTATCTCAATTAATTCATTATTCCCTAGCTAGTTAGTTAGGGTTTATATGTTGTCACATGTTGTCTGGTCATGACATGTAGAAGCATAATATAGCTTACTACATCTCAACCTTTCCTATATAAGGAGGGTTATTATATCATTTGTATTATACTTCATCATACTTCATACCTCATCACTTGAGAGGTCTTAATATCAAGCAAGCTCATATTCTTGCATATCCTCTTGAAGAAGTTTTTCATTGTTTTTTAGGTGTTCTTGGGTGTCAATATAATTTCCTACTCTTTCATAAACCAAAGGCTCAAAACTAATGAACAAGCTAGCCCTTCGAGTGCTTAAATCCAAGTGTGTGAAAATATATTAATTTCCCTCCCTACGCTACTACAAAAACCAAGTTGAGTGAAGTTAAGATACATGAATTATTCTAACTCCAAAAATCCTAGATAGAGCCTCAATGCCAATTAGGTGTCCATAGCCCTGATGAGGTTATCATTGTGATTCTCCTGAACATAGCTTTACTGCCAACCAAGCATCCATAGCCCCAATAGAGATATTCAAATTCTCTTGAAAATTTGAATTTTATTTTGATTTTTAATATTTTTTTCTTTACTTTCTTTCTCTTTTGATTTTATTTCTTTTCACTTTCTTTTCATTTCAACCTATAAGTAATGAATCTCACACGTAGGGCTAAGTATCACAGTGGCCTAATAGTAGCAATCTAATATTTTTCACTTAACAAGACTTCATAAGGAACCTAATAGTAGTCTCAAGATTATTAAGATGTTTTCTCTTAAGAGGAAGCATTGGAAGAATTCTTAGGTACCTACTCTCACTTTCCTTCTTATAACCATAATGGTGATTCCCATATCACTTGAACAAACAAGAATACTTTGGAGAATCTATTATGATCACTGATGAGAAGGCTCCTTTGTCTAATGTTGATGATGATGTTCCTATTTCACTTCCTTAAGAACACAATACTCTCATCAAAAGGGATATTGTTGGCATATTCATGGATCCTAAGTCTTCTAAAAAGGTAATTAAAATTGGAAAGTGCATTTTCTTAGAATAATCCAATTTTTTTTTAACTTTTTACATTCTCATCTCGATATCTTTGCTTGGTCATATGAGAACATGCCTCATAATGATGAGTCCATGGTGGTTCATAATATCATTCTATGTCCTTATGCTAAGATTGTTAATTTTTTTTTTAAAGATGAATCCCAAGGTCACCTTATTAGTCAAGGCTAAGATAGAAAAGATTTTGAAAGTTGGAATTATCCATCCTATTAATTATTTACCTTGGATATTGAATAATATTGTTGTAAGCAATCCTAATAGTCATTTTTGCATTTGTATTAATTTCGATTGCATTTTGGGATTTATTGTCTCTCATCATGGAATTGAAGTTGATACGAATAAAATTGATGCAATTTTCAACATGCCTCTTCCTAAAAACATCTCTCAACTATGTATTTTGCAAGGGATTTTTTAGGAAATTCATAGATTTGTGTCTTATTTGGTTGGTCCTAGCCTTCCCTTCATGCATTTTTTGAAGAAATATGTTCGCTTATAATGGGATAATAAGTGTGAAAAATATTTTGAGTCAATCAAGAGTTATATTGAAAATCCTCCCATCTTGATGTCGGTTGTATAGGATAGACCCTTTTTTATTTATATCTTTGCATCACCTCATGCTTTAGCAACTTTATTAGCTCAACATGATGATGATAGTAAAGAAAGAGTGGTCTACTATATTAGTCATTTTCTAGTTGATTATGAAACTTGATACTCGGCTATTGAAAAGCAATGTCTCGCTTTCATCTTTATGACACATAAGCTATGAAAATACCTTCTTCATGTCAAGACCCATGCCATTGTGAAAAGTGATCTTCTCAAACATCTACTTACTAGGACTGATCTTTTGAGAAGGTTGGCAAAATGGGTAATGTTTCTCTTTGAGTTTAACATCAATTTTGTAGCTTAGAAAGAAATTAAAGGTCATTTTATTGTTAATCAATTAGTAGAAGCTCCCTCATATCACCCCTTCCCTAATCAAGATCTATTTCTAGATGAAAATATTTTTACAATAGACCAAAAACCTAAATGGGAGATGTACTCCAATGGATTGAGATGTCAAGTTGGATTTGGGGCAAGTGTAGTTTTAGTCTCACCCAAAGGAAAACTAGTTCCTCTATCATTTTGATCAAATTTCATTGTACTAATAACATCATTTAGTACAAATCCCTTATTGCTGGATTGCATGCTGTGATGGCTTTAAAAATTAAATATATTGGAATCCATAGTGATTTTGAACTTATTATAAATCAAATTATAGGAACATATCAGGCCAAGCAGAATAAGCTATCCCAATATTGAGATTTAGCCTTATCCTTTCTTGATCATTTTTTGTCATTCACAATAGATAGTGTTCTTAGGAGAGAAAATTGACACGTAGATGCAATGGTGAGTGAAGCCTCCCTTTTGTCTTTAGATGATGGTATATATAAGAGTACCACTTTTTGGTAGACATTATCCACTCTCCCACTCTCTTGAATCAACCTGAACTCGATGTTCTAGTGTGTGCTCACGTAGACTCGAGCAAATAGTATTCTCATATTTATAATTATCTAAAGACTAGAAATTTTCCTGTCGATGTGACTAAAAACACTCACACTCAGATAAGAAAACATTCAACCTACTATATTATACTATCTAATGTTCTCTATCAAAAAAATCATAATAGTCTTCTCCTGTGGTGTCTCACTAAGGAAAAAATATCCCTCGCCCTTCAAGAAGCCCATTCGATCTCTAGAGGTGGAAATTTTGGAGGTAAATCCTTGGTGCATAAACTAATTCACATGGGATACTTTTGGAAAAAAATAGACCAACACTCCTTTTCCTTTTTCAAGAAGTGTCCTCAATGTCAACAACATAACAAACTTATTCGAGCTCCTATTCAAGAGCTTCAAAATTAGACCTCTCCTTGGCCATTTGCAAAATTGGGGTTGGATAATATTGAAAAAATATCACATCCTTCTTCTAAAGGACATAATTTCATCATTACTTCTACCGATTACTTTATGAAATGGGTCAAAGCTATTCCATGAATATTGAAGCAATTTTTAGCTTTCTTCTAAAAAATATTATCCCATTTTTTTTATTACCTTCCATCCTTTGTTTTCTATAATGGTACTTCATTTAAGAAAAAAGAGGTGAAGCAATTCTTGGAAAAATTTCACTTTCAACATTATTTTTCTACATTTTACTATCCTTAGTCTAATGGTGATCTATAATTAAAGGTTTTACAAAATAATTTTCACTTAATTCTAATTATAGATTTTTTTGAATGCAAACAAAACTATGTGGTTATGTACTTTAACCTTTGGAACTACAGAAATTGAGTCCACTTAATCCTTTTCTTATTCTAATAACAAAATCTAATTATGTAAATGACATAATTAAAAATAAAAGTAGTAATTGAAACTAAAAAGAATGAGAAAGAATAATGAGAATAGAGAGAATCGAGAGACATAAGAAACTTGATAACAGAGTTCAACCATTTGTTCGGGCTATGTCTCTAGGTCCGTTTCTCAATGAGGAACTACTTTATTAATGATGCCAAGATTATTTTCCTTATTACATCATTCAAGCCTCAAAACCTACATTACAAAATCTCTCACAGTCTCCTTCTCACACCTTCAAAATTCTTTCCCAATATGCCTAGTTTTCCCACCATCGGTTCATTGTTTCCAAGAGAAAAAACACCCCATTTTATACAATTACATTAAATCATTATGGTTAATAACCATATGATTTACATAATCAACTATATCTCCCATTTACAACATGTAATGTTTCAATATCCCCTATTTACAAAGATAAATCTTCAGATAACCCTGTACAATATCACATGTTGTTATGGGGTTAAAACAATAATATTTTAAAAATCCCCTAAATCACCTATTCTAAGCCCCTTTAGATTTAAAATAAAATAAAAATATTTAAAACCCTTTTAAAATTTTTAGGCTTAATAGATTTTAATATTTCAATGGCTCTCATATAATCAAGCCCTTAAAAATCTTTTAAAAATTGGCTTATTTAAATTATTATTATTGCCCCTTATTTCTCTCCTTATTTTATGGTTTAAATAAAATAAAAAAATTCTTATGCTTATTTTAAACTTTATACATATGAAGGAGATCCCCTTATATCCTAGGAAAGGGTCAAGGCAAGAGGATTTTACGGCACAAGTCAAGGGATCAAATCCCACCAAATGCTCTTTGTTTTAATTTTTAGAGTAAATGCTTTTTCTTTAATAAATATGGTTTAATCCTTATTTTATCACTTAGTTGGTCCATGTCAATGTCAACTCACTAATACCACCACATCATCCACCATATATCCTACCAAGTGTCAAGCTTTGGTGATGCCACGTCACCACTTTGGCCAAGTTTAACCACAACTTTGACTAGTCATAACTTCCACATACAGAATCAGATTTGGTCCATTCAAAATGTGTCAAAAATATCTCGATGACCTCTACATGATGGAACTAATAGAGAAATGTTCCATGATAATTAATTTTTCTAGTTGACCAACTTTGACCTCATGTTGACCAAACTATGACCAACTACATCGAGAGAAAATGAGCTATGTTTCTTTCATTCTGCATATTATTGAAAAGATTTCAATGAGATCTATGCAATGATGCCAACTTTGTCAAATTTTGAAACTATACATTTTTGGTCTTCTAGATCCTCCTGGATCATTCCTCCCAATTGAGAAGCTTTTGGACCACCAAAAGTTTATTTTTACATAGAATTTAAGTGAAGGAATTGTCACCTCACTTGTCCAGTATCATCTGTCCACCCTGTTGGAATTTTGATCATTTGAATCATCACAAACAAGATGAAGAATGAGATATCATAGTTGATACAATCAACTAAATACCCATCAATACTCATTGTCATGTCCACTATCCACATAGAACTAATTAGTAGAATGATAAGCAACAATATCGAATAAACTAATGTGAAGGAAAAAGTATTAACTTGTTGAATCTCCTGAACATGAACATCATTAGAAAATGAATCATTCAAAGCCTCTTTTACCACCTTAGGTTGAAGGCTTAAATGTGCTTGCAACTGATCCTCACACTATGTTGTATGTGACACCGTATCAAGATTACAAATTGTTTAATTTCCATGCTTAATATCAATAGCTATTATAGACATAAGGGTGAATGTATTGCTTGCATTTACAACCATTTTCAAATACCCTATGTTTACAACATATTTATCATTCTTCATGTGATGAGCTTTCACAATGAATTCAATTCCATCTTTAAACAAATGATACTAGTTATGTTCCATGTAGAAAATTTCCTTTCTATCATACAAGTAAGGACTTCCTAAAATCATCCCACATATGTCAAGCATAATTACATCTAACTCTACCCCATCTCCAAACTTAGATGTGATTCCAAATCAGAGTTTACATTACCTTGAAACATGTAACCAAGCATTATCATGCACCCAACCCAATGGATATGGTTTTGGATGAGGAATTGTTTTTAATCCCAATTGCTTGACAACTTGTTTGAAGATTAAGTTCACTTATGATCCACTATCTATGAGTGTATCAATTTTACTCTATTTTACAATAGTCCATACATGAAACAATTCATTCCTTTTACTTTCAACAAAGATCTCATTACACTTTAAAGAAGAAGAATTGGAGTTAGTACTAGCAACATGAATGATACCTTTTACACCCACAATTTCTATCTTGGTTTCATCATTAGAACCTGATTCGAGGTTGTAATACCCCTCCTCTTATTGGTAGGATTTAGTATTTTTCAATGCGGTTGTTTGCTACTTGTGACGATGATGATATTGTTTGATGTGGTTAGTTGGACTTTGATGATACTGTTATTCCATTAGTAGACATGAGCATTTCATATGACATCGTGGTTAGTAATGTTAGTTGATTTTCAGAAATATATTATGATGCAATAATTTAATGAATTATGTTAGGAGATGAATTGTTAGTTTAGAAATGTTATTTATCAGATAGATTGTGATTGTTAGAATAGTTGTGATGAAGGACAATATGACATCACTCATTCGCGAGTGCCCTGTTATGTTGCGATTCCTTCTCACAATGTAGTATTTTGATTTAATGCCTTAATGTTATATATATATGCACATGTACACAACTTCGTTTGTATGCAGGACTGCAGGTACAAGTCTCGATTCCACCTGCTTCGGCAGGACAGGGCGAGCACCAATAACCCAACGGTTAAATGTTGATACAGAGGTGACGATGAAGTCCTCCCGTCCCATGATGTCAGGTCGTCTCGTTGATTTGGTATTGTGCATTTCTGTAATTGTCGTCATTGTGGTTTGTGGTGTTTGTCGTATTTTGATTAATGAGGTATTTTATAAGTTATGATTGTTTAATTGATGTTATTTTATAAGTTGTGAATTAGTTAATTAAAGGTTGGAAACGTTTGTTTATTTTAATGCTATAATAAATTGCATTTAAATATTTAAATGTTTTTAATGTCACGTGCTTATTCAATGATAATTTAAATATTAAATTGTGTCATTTATTTTAATTAAATATCAGGTGGGGATAATTATTAGAATAATTTATTTAATTAAATAGAAAATGTGTTGTGCAAGAAAGTGGTAAAATAGAAATTAAAGCAAGAAAACAAATAAAAGATTAAAAAAGACTGTATGAGCCAATAGGAATTAAGAGTTTGGAAAAAGCTAGTTTTAAAGAATGGATTTTTCTTTTAATTGGGATTTTTGGAGAGTTTTGGGAGAAGGGACAATATATTTTTATATTATTATGAATTTTTGGGGGTTTTTACACACACAGAGAGATTTGGATTACAGAAGTTGTGCATGAGTTTGGTTGTGTATTCTGAAATTTTAGAAAGGGTATTGAAATCTTCTGTTGTATTTGGAGAAGAATTTTAGGGAGAGATTGTCAATCTATTTTTGGTGTATGTTCTGGAGAGTCTTCTGAACAACGAAATAGGATTCAAGTTCGAAGGTGAAGTTCTGTGGAGGAGATTCGGAGGAACGATCAAGGAACACCTCGAGGGCATCAGAATCAACCAGGCATCTTCAGACTCTCGAATAAGCATAGGACTCCAGGTTTTCAAATGTTTCATCTCATCCTTCTTTATGTTTCAAAAAGAAATTAGATAAATAAATGAATATATATGATTGATTTTATTTACAAGAAAAGAAAACTTTCATTAGAAAATTTAATGATTCCTACTTAGAAAACCTATAGGAGAAAATTATTGCCATTAAAAAAAATATATATATAATATTAAGTGAATAGTAAATTGAGTACAGAAGAACCTTTCTGATTGGTTTTATTAAATATATCATTCAAATTAACATATAGATATATTAATATATAAATATATATTAATTGTATAAACATGTCATTTTATTTTTATGGTAAAGTTGAAATTCTGTTCAAGCCAAATCTATGGCCATCCCTGTGCACGGCACATAATTCGAAGTTATAAATTAAAAATTAGAATAAAAATAAAATAATATAATTAACTAAACGAAAATCGCGAAATAGAATTTCACATTTAAGTTGTTATTAAATAAAAATAAAAATAAACATAAATAAAAGTTTTGTTTATTGTGTATGGTATGGGGGACGGCACTGGGCCGTACCCCAGTACCTGCGCAGTCCTTTGGATTGTGCACAGCAGTCGATATGACTGCTGCACGAAGCAGTCATATTGACTGCTGTGCGCAGTACCTGGTACTGCGGAGGCCGAAAGGCTTTGGCCTGTGCCATTTATTTTAATTGTTTTGTTTTTTTTGTTTTTTTTTTGTTTATGTTATTTAAAATTCGATTTTTTTTTAATAAAAGAAAAAAAGAAAAGTCTTAAATTCATTTTTATTAGGTATATTTAAATCTTAATTCATTTTAAATACATATATTTAATTCTAAATTCATTATATATATATATATATTTATTTATTTATTTAGATTAGTCAATTTGATTTATTGTATTTTTAATTTATTGTATTTTATAACAAAAGATATAACAAATGTTAAATAACAGAGTAAATGAATAAACATATAATAGTGTGTACCTGTTGTATAAGTATGAGTAAATATTTTGAGTGGAATATTAAATATGAAAATATTGTAGGTATTTATAATTATTGTGTTAATATTATTTTATTATGTTTAAGAAAAATAGTGTAATTGGTGTAATCTGTTGAAAATGAGTTAAAATGTTTATATCTGGGTATTTATATATTGGTTGGGCAAATAATACAATCGGGAATTTATTTATTTTTATTTATTGTTGTGAAATTTTGTCGAGATAATGACATTTCTTTTTATTTGGTGTTAGGAACCTGATACTCTTTTGTGATTGAATTAAGTTTATCTTATTTTAAATGCATTGTTAGTTCTTTTCCGTAATGGTCATCGGTTAGTGTTGAACCCAATTAGGGTTAGAGTGAATCTTAGTTCCAGAGGCATGTTTTAGTCTTGAATGTTATTCTTGTGTTGGTTTAACTCTTGAAGTTGATATTTGTTGCCTTATGTTGGAAGGGTTGTATGGGGTTGTGTTTTGATTATGGATTATCGCGAGATGAGGAATGCCTCGCATGGTTGGTCTTGAGATTTCTGCTTTATTTGTTTTGGTACAACCCTTGTCTTATTCTAGGTTCTGTTAAAGGTCATAGGGAGAGTGGCTCTTCATGGGCGCCGGCGCCTCGGGTAAGAGGAAGTGCCAGGGGAACCCACGTAAGAGTAGTTAAACAAGTGATAACCTAAAAATAGAATTTAGGGGGATGGGTAGTAAAACATACAAGATAAAGAAAAATGGATTTCCTCGTCTATGCATTAGGGCTACCATAGACTAGTGATAGACTGAGTAGGCCGTGGTCGGCAAAGTCGTAGTCTCGTCTTCACGAGAGATTATCGGCTCCGCATTAGCTACCCTATGGTGCCGGTGCCTCAGTAGGAGGAAGGGCCAGGTGATCCATAGATGGGTGCCAGCGCCTCGTTAGGAGGAAGTGCCAGGGGATCCCATGAGAGCTATGTGATGACACTCTCCACTAGACATCCTTGTTGTTCTTGTTTCTTGTTGCCTCTAGATATTGTTATTTTTATGTTGTTCTGATTATAGGGCTAGGGAATCCATAGGTGGGTGCCGGCGCCTCAGTTGGAGGAAGAGCCAGGGGATCCCATGAGAGTTATGTGATGACCCTCCCTACTTGACACCCGTCTGACTTGTTCTTGTTGCCTATTGGAATGGTGTATTAAATGGTTGATTCAGAGTTATTATGGAATCGTGTTCTTTATATTGGTTCAAATTTATTTGGAAAAGTATTTTAGGTGTTGGTTCGGTTCCTCTGGATGTTATCTCTTTATGATGTTTCTTTGAATTCTTGTGAATTTGTTTCATGATTGTTAATTGATAGTACTTCATGTTTTTGTGATGAGTTTCTTGGTTTTAACTTGTTATGTGATTTGTGAACGTGGATGGTTGTTCGTCGTATGTTTGAGTCATACTTGTTTTGTGTCATGTCATTGTTGAGTCGGTTTGACATTCATGGTCGGGTTCACTTCCTCGTCACCTCTGAGCATGGGGGGTGAGTTACTTGTAATTCACATGGTTGGGTGGAACGTGCTCCGCACCCGTTGGGTTCCCCATCAGCGTCTTGTCTTCCCAGCATTCCGCAGTGGAGTTGTACCAGTGATCAGTTGTACTTCATGTTTCATTATACTTGTATCAATCCCCATGTTGGGAAATTCAATGTAATTCATTTATCAAAGAAAATTGTAATGTAATATTATAACAATGATGTAATAGTTAGGCTCTTTTGTAACTCTATTAAGAGGTTTATCATGGATGTAATTATGCGATGTTTATTATGCTCGCATCATGGTTATGGGATGTATCTTTGTTTATGGTGATTGTAAAAGTATATAGTTATGTTGTAATTGTTAGCTTTATTTATGTTTAGTTGTTGCAATGTAACCTCTCATGCCCCAAAGATTTGTGTGTTAATGTTATGTAATGTGCAATGTTATTACGGTTAAGTGTTATGGCATGTTTAATTTAATTGTTTAAAAAAAAAATTATTTGCATTATGTGTGTGTTCTCTGGGGTTTGCACGGCGGGCATTACAGAGGTCTTGCACGATAGTTTTTGTCTTTTGCTTACCCTTTCAATACTTGAACCATTTTGGTTTCTGATTAGGATGCAATTTTGAAAAATTTGCATCTTTATTCCCTTTCTTTTTGTAGTGTAAGAAATAAGGCTTTTCCTGATTCATAGAAGCTATCCACTGCATTTCCTTCTTCCCTTTCTTTCTTTCTTTCTTTCTTTCTTTATGCTTACTAGATTCCATTAAGAAACTATTCTTTGTGTCTATTTCCAGATTAATGGCTTACACACTAACTTCATCAAGGTTACTTGGATTGAACATAAGTATTGTATGCCTCAAATTTTCATTTAATCCACCTATATACTTCAACAAAGTTTCTTACATGTATAATGGAATACCCAAAATTAAAGCTCCTTTCCTAAATTCAAGTGTATATTCCTATACACCTTGTCCTTTCTCTTACCTTAATGATTTCCAATTCATTACTAATTGTTGCATGTGACCTTATTGTTGGAAATATGTGTCTCAATACCACAGGCTAAAACCTCTATTGGAGCCAAGTCGGTGTGACATCCTTTGTGTCTGGCCGACTAGCAGCTTGAACTTTATTGAAATCATTCAGGTCACTATGACCTTGCTTCTGTCTCACCAAAGAATTTTATCATTGTGACTTGTGACTATTGGTATTACCTCTTACTGTGTGGAGATCTCTAGCTGATATGCCATTCTATCGTATATCGGGGAGACCCTTGGCTGAAAGGCTTAGTTCAGGGTGAAGTCCCAATGATAGCTAAAGTCTCACCAACAGTGTTCTCTGTTGAAGTATTTGGGGAGATTCTAGGTTGTTCAGTAAGAAGTATTACCAATATGGATGTCTTGCTAACAACTTTCTACTAGGGACATCATTATGACTTGAACACTCAGAAAGAACTCTTGGCGATAGTGATATGTCTCACCGATAGGATACACTGGGTCTCTTCGGTGTAACACAGAGGTTTCGCTAAGTCTCCTGGTGATAGTGGTAAGTCTCGCCGAATGTTGAATGTTTCAGTGTAACTTGGAGACATTAGTATGATCTCTGGTGAAAGTGATAAGTCTCATTGACTAATGGATGCTTCGGTGTAACATAAGGAATCTCGGTGTAACCTCTTGGCAAGTGGTAAGTCTTACCGATGGAAAACTGAAATTGTTGTGACTTGTGAGCATCGGTATGAGTCTTGCCGATGAGAAATCTCTTGCCGATAGGATTGAAATGGATGTCGGTGGTTTCAATATGACTTGTGGCATATTGTATATCCTCTTGTCGACTATTTGAACCTATGTCAATATCAACGATGAAGCCTTTGGGCATCAGGGAGACACTTCTTGTGACTCACCGACATGGCGATACAATGTGAACTCTTTTTACCATTTGACCATCCTATGTGGAGTCTCGTGGACCAATTAGAGGAGCCAAATGGGAACTGTTGGAAGGCTGTTCATTGTGGCAGTTTTGAGAGGAAGCTCAACAGATAGGGAACAACATGAATATAGTTTGTAGTTGCAGATACGTGTGGGTTCAATTGGTTTGATCAACAGTTGGATGAATAGTTCAGTGTATGATCAGTGGATGAATTCTATTATGTGAAGACTGTAAACGTGAATTTTCTATAACAAGGTTGTTCATGGTGAATGGTACTGTAATATGACATCAAAAAGATAAGTCTGATATCTGTATGTAATTATTTGTTACTATAATACAAAGTGACTTCTCTTGGTGTGGTGGGTTTTTCTCCCATAAGGATTTTCCCACGTAAATCTGGTGTTCATCTGTGTTTGTCTAATTCTCCGTTTCTACTATTTATTTCAAAGTGCATCTTAATTGAACTGCAATTGAAAAATTAAAGTATATCTGCATTCTTCCATGAGTTTTTGACATTAGGAGAGTTGTTTCTGAATCTAGCTTTCCTTACAAGTGGTATCAGAGCCTGGGCAGTTGTGTTATCCTTGTGGGTACATTGGGTTTTTTGTGTCAATTTCCATTCAGTGGGATTCTTGTAGAAGTTTTTTCAAATTCAAATTATAGATTGAGATGGCAAGCACATCAGGAAAGGTTGAAATAGAGAAGTTCAATGGCAGCAATTTTGAGTTGTGGAAACTTAAGATGGAAGATCTCTTAGTGGATCATGATCTATGGCTTGTTGTGTCTAGAACTAAACCTGTAGGAATGAAGCAAGAAGATTGGGACCTTGCAAATAGAAATTCTAAGGGGATAATAAGGCTCTATTTGGTAGACTTCATTCTTCTCAATGTGCATGAGGAGAAGATTATATCTTCCTTGTGGAAGAGACTGGCATCTATTTATTAGGGGAAGTCCTTGGTGAATAAACTGTTCCTGAGGAAGAAGTTGTACTCTTTGAGAATGCAAGAAGGAGGGTATGTAGCTAATCATTTGAATGCATTTAATATGTTGATTGCTCAATTAACATCTGTTGGTGTAAAAATTGAAGAAGAGGATCGTTGTATGCTATTATTGTGTTCTTTGCCAGACTCTTGGGATCATCTAGTGATGGCTATTGGGAGTACAACATCTAGCTTCAAGATGGAAGATGTTGTTGGTTCTTTGTTATCAGAAGAGATCAGAAGGAAATCTTCAGAGATGACGAAGGAGGCCCTGGCTATTAGAAGAAGGTCAAAGGAGAAAGGTAAGAAGAAGGACAAGGAGTCCAAATCAAAATCAGAGGGGAGATCAAAGTCTCCTGGAAAGAAGTACAAGGTGAAGTGTTGGAACTATGGGCAACTTGGTCATGTCTGAAAGGATTGCAAAGAGGAGAAAAAGAAGAAGAAGAAGGGATCTTCTGATAATGATTCTTCTCATAGTGATGCAGGCGCCTTCATTGTAGCCTTGGCTACAAAAGCATCAGATGATGTCTGGATGATTGATTCTGGAGCATCTTTCCACATGACATCTCATAGAGACTAGTTTACGAAGTATGAAGAATACGATGGTGGAAAGGTGTACTTGGTGAGTGATTCAACTTTGGAAATTTTTGGCCATGGAAGAGTCAGAATCCAATTCCTCAATGGAAGAGTGAAGGGAATTAAGGATGCTATGCATATACTAGGTCTGGCTCAAAATTTGTTGTCTGTCAATAAGCTGAATGATATTGGAGTGCAAGTCACGTTCTCTAGAAATGGTTGCAAGATGACTAGAGGCTCAATGGTGCTAGCAAGGGGTGTTCATATTGGTACCTTGTACAAGCTGGATGCACATGTTGTGCAATGTAACAATGTCTCTGTAAAGTCACAAAAAGCTACTCATGGAGGTAAAGAGGGAAATGTTCCTAATTGTGTAAACTCTATGGAAGTTAAACTTCCAATAGAGAAGACTATGCTCTGGCATCATAGGCTAGGCCAAATTGGAGAGAAAGGTTTAAAAACCTTGAAGAACAAAAACCTAGTTGAGGGGCTTGAAGATTGTAACCTTGAATTTGAATTCTATGAGCATTGTATATATGAAAAACAACACCATGTTTCTTTTTATTCCAGTCCTCATAAATCTTCTGGTTTGCTAGATTATATCCATTATGATGTATTTGGTCTAGTGAATGTTCCTTCTTTGTCTAAGTCAAGATACTATTTGTTGTTCATTGATGATTATTCAAGAAAGCATTTGTTTATTTTTTGAAAAGTAAATTAGAAGTGTTCAATTAGTTTAAGGAATTTAAGAACCTTGTAGAAAATCAGACTGGAAGAAAAATTAAATGCTTAAGGATTAATAATGGTGGTGAATTTTGTTCTGATGATTTCGAGAGGTATTGTAAGGACCATGGAATTAAAATACATAAGACTACACCTTATACTCCACATCAAAATGGAGTTGCAGAAAGGTTCAATAAGATAGTGATGGAGAGAGCAAGAAGTATGTTGAGTAGTGCTAGCTTGGAGGAGAAGTTCTGAGCTGAGGCTGTTGCTACTGCATGTTACTTAATTAATCATTCCCCAAATTTTGCTCTTGTTGAGAAAATACCTTTGGAAGCGTGGTTTGGTAAGAAGCCCTCTTTAATACATATTCATGTTTTTGGTTGTGAGGCATATGCTCATGTGTCGTATGAGAAAAGATCTAAATTGGAGAACAAGGTTGTCAAATGTATTTTTATTGGCTATAGTGTTGGCATAAAAGGATACAAGATTTGGAACCCTGATACAGAGAAGGTTGTATACAACAAAAGTGTAATCTTTCGTGAGCTAAAACCTTCTACCTTGGATCTACAGTCAGAGACAAAGTCATAAAACAATAAGGATGTAGTTGTAATTCCTCATACACCAGAGAAAGAGGAATTGAAAATTCAAAATGTACTTGAAACTAAGGAGAGCTCAAGCAGCTTTGAAAGTTTAGAAGAAGAAGAACCTCAGCCTCAACAATTGAGGAGGTCAACCCATGAAATAAAACAACTTGATAGGTATGGGTTCTCTTTGATAGATTCTACTTGTGCCTATGCTTTAATTTTCAGCATTGATGAGCCTAAGACTGTAAAGGAGGCATTTAAAATGTCTGATTCAGACTCTTGGTTGGAAGCCATGAAAGAAGAAATGACATCATTAGAAAAGAATGAAACTTGGAGTTTGGTTCCCTTGCCTAGAGGCAGAAAAGTTGTTGGCTACAAATGGGTATTTAAAAAGAAGATTGGTCTGGATGGCAGTGTGGAAAAATATAAGGCAAGGTTGGTTGCGAAGGGTTATTCTCAGGTAGAGGGAATTGATTATGGGGAATTTTTTTCTCCTGTAGCTAAGCTAACATCTATCAGATTTCTTTTGTCACTTGCAACAATGTATGCCTTAGAGGTCGAACAGATGGATGTGAGGACAACATTTCTTCATGGTGATCTTGAAGAAGAGATTTACATGTCCCAACCTAAGCACTTTGTTGAAAAAGGTAAAGAGAAACTGATTTGCAAGTTGAAGAAGTCTTTGTATGGGTTAAAGCAGTCACCTAGAATGTGGTACCAGAAATTTGATACTTTTTTATTGTCTTTGGGATTTGTGAGATCAAAATCTGATCATTGTGTTTATTATAAAGCTGAAAGTGATCAAGTGCTTATTATTGCTCTCTATGTTGATGGTATGTTGTTCACAAGCAATAGTCAGCTAATAATTTATGATCTTAAGTCTCAGTTGTCTGCTAAGTTTGAAATGAAAGATCTTGGTGCAGCAAGGTATATTTTGGGAATGGATATAACTAGGGATAGGAATAATAGAAAAAATTGGCTTAGTCAGAGTAAGTATATCAGGATTGTTCTAGAGAGACTTTGGATGAATGATTGCAAGTAGCTAGTTGTTCCAATCTTGCAGGGAATGAAGCTATCTACTAAAGATTGTCCAAAATATCCTATTGAGATGGAGGACATGACTAGTGTACCCTATGCTAGTGTGGTTGGAAATCTTATGTATGCAATGGTCTATACAAGGCTAGACATTTCCCAAGCAGTGGGAGTACTTAGTTGATTTATGGCTAATCCTGGAAGGACAAATTGGAATGTTGTGAAAATAATTTTTAGATATTTGAAGGGCACTTCATATTTTTCTTTGTGTTACCATGGGAACTTGATTGAATCACAAAGGACTCTCAGTATTCGAGGCTATGTGAATTCTGATTGGGCAGGGGACATTGACAACAAGAATCCACCAGTGGATACATTTTCATGTTGAATGGTGGTGCAGTGAGTTGGATGAGTAAGTGACAAGCTGTAGTCACTTTGTCCACTATAGAGGCCAAATACATGGTAGCTACTCATGCTTGTAAAGAAGCAGTTTGGTTAAAACATTTGTGTTCTAACATTGGTTTTGATGCAGGGAAAATAACTATTTTTTGTGACAGTTAGAGTGCAATTTCTCTAGTAAAGAATCATACTTTCCATGCCAGGACAAAACATATAGATGTAATATACCACTTTGTATGAGATATGGTGGAGGATGGAAAGGTCAGTTTGGAAAAGGTTGATACTCTAGATAATGTTGTAGATGCATTGACGAAGCCATTGATCATAGACAAGTTCAGGTGGTGTGCCAATTCAATGGGCGTTAGTGCCCATGATCTTTAGTAAGTTTTGTTGTTCTTTGGAGGTGCCTGTATGATCTTCGTCAAGTGGGAGATTGTTGGAAATATGTGTCTCAATCCCACAGGTTGAAACCTATATTGGAGCCAAGTTGGTGTGCTATCCTTTATGTCTGGCTGAATAGCAACTTGAACCTTGTTGAAATCATTCAGGTCACTATGACCTTGCTTCTGTCTCACCGAAGAAGTTTATTGCTGTGACTTGTGACTGTTGGTATTACCTCTTACCGCATGGAGATCTCTGGATGACAGGCCATTCTATCATATATCGGGGAGACCCTTGGCCGAAAGGCTTAGTTTGGGGTGAAGACCCAGTGATAGCTAAAGTCTCGCCGATAGTGTTCTCTATTGAAGTCTTTAGGGAGAGTCTAGGGTGTTCGGTAAGAAGTCTTACCGATATGGATGTCTTGTCGAAAAATTTCTACTAGGGACATCGGTATGACTTGAACACTCAGGAAGAACTCCTGGTGATAGTGATATGTCTCACCGATAGGATACACTTGGTGTCTTCAATGTAACATGGAGGTTTCGCTAAGTCTCCTGGCAATAGCGGTAAGTCTTGCCGAATGTTGAATGTTTTAGTGTAACTTGGAGACATTGGTATGACCTCTGGCGAAAGCGATAAGTCTCATCAACTGATGGATGCTTTGGTGTAACATAAGGAATCTCGGTGTAACCTCTTGGTGAGTGTTAAGTCTTGCCGATGGAAAACTAAAGTTGTTACTTGTGAGCATCAGTATGAGTCTTGTCAATGAGAAATCTCTTGCCGATAGGATTGAAATGGATGTCGGTGGTTTTGATATGACTTGTGGCATTCTATATATCCTCTTGCCAACTATTTGAACCTATCCCAATATCAATGATGAAGCCTTTAGGAATTGGGGAGACACTTCTTGTGTCTCATCGACATGCTGATATAATGTGAACTCTTTTGACCATTTAACCATCCTATGTGGAGTCTCGTGGACCAATTAGAGGAGCCGAATGGGAACCGTTGGAAGGTTGTTCATTGTTGCAGTTTTGAGAGGAAGCTCAACAGATAGGGAACAACATGAATATAGTTTGCAGTTGTAGATGCATGTGGATTCGGTTGGTTCGATCAACAGTTGGATGAATAGTTTGGTGTATGATCAATGGATGAATTCTATTATGTGAAGACTGTAATGTGAATGTTCTATAACAAGGTTGTTCATGGTGAATGCTACTGTAATATGACATCAGAAAGATAAGTCTGATATCTGTATGTAATTATTTGTTACTATAATACAAAGTGACTTCTCTTGGTGTGGTGGGTTTTTCTCCCATAAGGGTTTTCCCACGTAAATCTGGTGTTCATCTGTGTTTTTCTAATTCTTTGTTTCTGCTATTTATTTCAAAGTGCATCTTAATTGAATTGTAATTGAAAAATTAAAGTATATATGCATTCTTCCTTGAGTTTTTGACGTTAGGAGAGTTGTTTCCGAGACTAGCTTTCCTTACACTTATGGACAAAACTATTTTCTAAGTGTAGCTATAAACTCAAACCAAGAAGAAATGATTTTACCATATCGACTTAGATCTTCCTAAGTTTTTCTCTCCCACTAGATTAAGGTTGTGCCTGCCAAGCGAAGAGTGGCTAATTGGATTTTTGAAGCATCATCAGTAAAATTTTGAATCTTATAATAAACGTCAATTTGTTTTATCCAATTATCAAGTTTCTTTGCATCCAGTTCTCCATTGTAAGTTGGCAATTAAAATTTAACATCAAGCTTTAACAAAGGAGCATTAGATTCAGGTTGCATAGGTTGTTTCTTCTTTGAAGATGAAGTAGGCGTAGTTGATGGAGAAGATGAAGAAGGTGACATAGGTTTAGGAGGGTTACCACCACCTCTTGCTCCTTTACCTTTGTCATGTTTTGAAGAGGATTCACCTTTCTTCTTCTTCTTCTTTTTCCTATACAACTCTTCCAACATAATCTTCATGTCTAGGAATGCTTTGCAAAATTGTTCTTCATTCTCAAAGATTTAAGTATTGGGAGATTTCCCTTCTTCTAGTTGTTCCATAGTTTTTCTTCGAGTAACTTGCCTCGATCTAATCTCTAGATTAAACTCCTCAAGTGCACCTTGTGCTCGCTTTAATTTCAACTTGGTTAACATTCACCACTTGTAATTTTTTCTATTAAATTGCTCTAATACCAAACTTGATCTGTAATTAAAAGTTTTACAAAATAATTTGCACTTAATTCTAATTAAATATTTTCTCGATCATAAATAGAATTGTGTGGTTATGTACTTTAACTGTTAGAATTACAAAAATTAAGTTCACTTAGCCCTTTTCTTATCTTTATAACATAATCTAATTACTTAAATGACGTAATTAACAATCAAAGTAGGAATTAAAACTGAAAATAATTTGACAAAAAACAACTTTTGGTATAAACACTATGTAAATATTGTTTATATATTAATATATACTATAAGCATACCCTTCTTTTTAATTTAAAAGAAAAACTAAAAAGAATGAGAGAGAATAGTGAGAATATTGAGAATAGAGAGACACAAGAAAATTGATAAAAAAGTTCACCCATTTATTTGGGCTATGTCTCCAAGTCCACTTCTCAATGAGGAACTACTTTATTAATGATGCCAAGTGTATTCACCTTATTACATCATTCAAGCCTCAAAACTTGCATTACAAAATCTCTCACAGTCTCCTAGCCACACCTTCAAAATTCTTTCCCAATATGCCCAATTTTCCCACCATTAGTTCATTGCTTCCAAGAGAAAAAATCCCCCCTTTTACACAATTAAATTTACTCAATATGGTTAATAACCATATGATTTACATAATCAAATATATCTCCCATTTACAACATGTAATCTTCCAATATCCCCTATTTATAAAGATAAATCTTTAGATAACCTCGTACAATATCACATGCGATTATTGGGTTAAAACAATAATATTTTAAAAATCCCCTAAATCACCTATTCTATAAGCCCCTTTAGATTTAAAATAAAATAAAAATATTTAAAACCATTTTAAGGTTTTCAGGCTTAATAGATTTTAATATTTCAATGGCTCTCATATAATCGAGCCCTTAAAAATCTCTTAAAAATCTTTTAAAAATAGGCTTATTTAAATTATTATTATTCCCCCTTATTTCTCTCCTTATTTTATGGTTTACATAAAATAAAAAAATTCTTATGTTTATTTTAAAATTTATATATATGGAGGACCTCCCCTTATATCTGGGGCAATGGTCAAGGCAAGAGGATTTTAAGGCACAAGTCAAGGGATCAAATCCCACCAAATCCTCTTTGTTTTAATTTTTAGACCAAACGCTTTTTCTTTAATAAATATGGTTTAATCCTTATTTTATCACTTAGTTGGTCCATGTCAGTGCCAACTCACTACTCCCATCATTTCATCCACCATGCATCTTGCCAAGTGTCAAGCTTTGGTGATACCACATCACCACTTTGACCAAGTTTGACCACAACTTTGATTGGTCATAACTTCCACATACAGACTCAGATTTGGTCCATTCAAAATGTATCAAAAAGCTCTCGATGAGCTCTATGTGATGGAACTAGTATAGAAATGTTCCATGATAATTAATTTTCTAGTTGACTAGCTTTGACCTCATGTTGACCAAACGTTCACCAGCTGCATCAAGAGCAAATGAGTTTTTTTTCTTACATTTTGCATACTGTTGGAAAGATCTTAATGAGCTCTATACGATGATGCTAGCTTCGTCAAATTCTAAGACTGAATTTTTTGGTCTTTTGGATCCTCTTGGATCAAATGGCCAAGTTGAAGCATCTAATAAAAGTCTTGAGTTGATTCTCTAAAAAATAGTGAATAAACATGGTAAAGACTAGCATACTCAATTAATGTGTGCCTTGTAGGCCTATCACATGAGTATTTGTATGGATACTAGTACAATCTCATACAACCTCATGTATGGTGTTGAGGTTATCATGCCTTAAGAGTTGGAAATTCTATATTTGTGAGTTTCCCTTAAAATTTTAATTGATGATGACACTTGTCATGTTGATCATTTGTATCAGATTGAGTTGCTCAATAAGCACCAGTTGCAGGGCCTTGAACATCTCCAATCTTATCAATGATCTATCTCTAAACATTATAATCAGGGTATAGTTCTTTCTCAAACTTTCATGGTAGGTGATCTCGTTCTCTATGGGAATCAGAGAAATCTAAATGTGGCACCTAATCAAAAGTGGAAGTTTAGCCCTAATTGGTTAAGCCCCTTACATAATCATCTTCGTGTATGGTTTTGGTGCCTATGGATTGATTTCCATAGATGGAACACCTCTAAAATAACCCATCAACATAATGCATCTTCATTGATACTATGCATAGTGTCTATGTGGTATATGCATGATGCCCATCCCTTAGGGATTATAGTCCATTGTGCTATGACATTCCTTCATTAACACACTATCTCTGCATTATGTGTTTATGATGTAAACATGTGTATGCCATTAATTTATTTAATTAGTAATTATGTATACATGTGTTTTATTATGCTATGTATTAGTGCATTGTATTTTATTAAGTCTTTTTGTTACACAATTACATCATCATTGAATTTAATTAACATACACATAATGTGTGTTTATTAGATCATGCTAGCATCTAATCTAAACATACATCCATAAACAATATATCACATAACTATGCATGAAAGTTTATATGTGTCTGTACATCAAACTAATGCTATACAAAACAATATGACCTATATATAAAATCTAGCATGTACAAAATGGGCCTCTAACCCCTAGTGCATGGCTCCCTGATCCCTCTAGCATTGGTGGTGGTGGTGGAGGTGGATGTTGAATTGATGCCATGGACCGCAACCATGAGACGAACATCATCATTCTTAGACCTCGAACCTCTCCTATTAGCTCAACTACCTCCTTCTAAATCCTAACCTGCTGATCATTGATCTAACACAACTCCTAAAGTTTCTACACTTGGGGATCAATTGTTAGCCTCACCACCTCCACCTATCTATCAAGGTCATCAAGCTAGATCTACAAGACATCATGAGTCAATGTGGCACTCTCTACTCATGGAATCACCTAATCTCACTCAAACGATGCAACATGAGGGTTTGTTGAATGTTGATCTTGCTTCCCAATCACAATGGTGAGGTCAACAGCCCGCTAAACAGTCTCCACACGTGCCTCCTCATAAGCATTCCTTAGAAATGCAACAAGCTCAAAAATATGAGCATGTCACCCCACTAACACTGGCCTATATGTGTCTATGACACTCCTCTGGATAGGAATAACTGGGGAAACTTCAATAATGCATCACCTGATGAAGGTGGTCCACTAATGTGTGTTGACTGCAACCATAGAAAAGTAGATTCTATCTATATTGGATCATATAAAATAATGTAGATATATATGAGATAAATAAATAAAAAAATACTACCTAGGTCCCCATCCTACCAGTGTGGATTAGGAAGAGGTGCAACACTATGTCCTACTACTACTATTGCTACTATAAGAGGGATGACTACCACTGAAGGTGGCATCGATGAGACTTGGACTCTATGTGGAGGTGATGATATTCTCCACCACTATCTCAACCTTTCTATTTCTTTTCCTAGTGCGACCTCACCCTACTTGCCATCATTGCTACTACAATCCACTCCTCTCAACCCTGCACACTGACATTTCCCATGGGGGAATGAGCCACAAAAATTGGGTCAAAACTAGTCATTGCCCACTAGGCTCTGAAACCATGTGCAAAACTGACATCATCGATAGATAGGACGAGAGGCTAGTCAATGTTATCCAACCTGCCATTTCTAATAGTGGCATTTACAATGGTTAGACAATGACGATCACTTGCCTAGATGGTGCTCCTCATCAAACAAACCTATATAGGAGACACTCATAGTAATTTTGGGTCAAATTCCTCATACCTCATCAACCTTGCCTCCCTTGGCTATGGTTGTTCAGAGTTGTTTGATCCTCGGGGCTATGTAGTCTTGTTTGCAAGGAATTTTTTGGATTTTCTCTCACAAAAATCAACAAATTCTCCGTTGTGAATTGTGAAAATGACGCTTCTATGGGCCCACCCATGTATATATACAAGGTCATTTTTTTCCCATTTTCTTGGTGGATTTGGTCCTTCCATCCTTCCTATTTTTCCCCCACCTAGCTAGGGGAAAAAATAGGAGGAGGCATATATTCACCTCTTCATCAAATTTTTTTCTCTAAACCACCAAATTTTCTTAAGCATTCTTCTTGTCATGGTAGCTTCTTCTGATTTTCAAAAACTAACTTAAATTTGACTTTTTCATAACAAAAATTCACATCTAGCACTATAGTTTCTCATTGAGCTTGATCATTGGGCATCGTCAGTATCCACCTACTAGACTTCTATGGCTTCTACAATATCCTTTTTGCATGTGAATCTGTAAAATTTTCAATCTTACATTTAAGTCTTCTCAACTACTTTAGTGCAATAGATTTTTCTCAAAAATTAGCTCACTAAAGTGAGGGAAAAATGTAGTGTCATAAAATTGCACCTCATGGTAATTTCACACTTGCGCATTTAGCCCACTGCATTATGGCACCTAACTGGATTGATGGAAAAATCCTTATCAGTCAAAATTTCATGATTTCAACTATATAAGGGAAAATGATGAAGTGTTAGTAGTCTACCACCTTATTTCTTACAAAGTTGTGAGTTGGATGCTTGTGTATCATGTAGACATACATGTGGTGCAATAGAATCCCTAAAGTTTTTGTGTTTAAATGAGAGAATCTCATGAAATTTTCCCATGAAACACATTGCCATGGAAGAATCATGGGTGTAATAGCTCTTCTCACCCATGAAACCTCACAAAACTTGATGTTTCACTTCTATTCTCATTCATTTTCACTTCTTCTCATTCCAAATTGATCTTTCAATCTCTTCTTTTCTACATCTTTTCTCTATGGTGAAGCTCTACCATATTCACATCCCGTCAATAGCCAAGGCTCTCTTGCAAGCATTCAATGTTTCATCTATCAAGATAAGAGGGAGCCACAAACTATTGGTAATTCTCTCTTGTTGCATTATCTTTTCTTGTCCATCTACAAATATAGTTGTCTTTTCTATTTTATTTATGATATAGGTTCTCCTCCACGGTAGGGTTGGTCTTTGTCACATGTCTCATCTATTTTATTACTTCTCATCTATTTTTTTATCTATCTAATTGTATATGGAGTTGGAAACACCAAAATGGGGGTTTTACGTAGGCAAGCCCTGAAACAACCTAAACACTTTTCCTTTTCTCCTCGGTTGTGTACAAGTTTCCAGATTTGAATATTTGGACATGTGTTATTTTTGGTTCTTAGTTCCTGATTTGACAAGGACGACAGTGTGGGGCACAAACATCTGTGAGATGCATTGGCATCCATTAGCCACGAATCTCTCCTTCTTATGTAAAATTATTTAATTCATCCTTTTTTGTTCTTGTAGTCAGTTTTTTATAATTTGTTATTAGTTTTTGTTAAATTGTAGTTTCCTTTTCTTGGCTTAGCATTTCCTTTCATTATGTTTTTGTAATATCTTTCATCTTGTACCCCCATCACTTGAGCTTTTACTTTGAGGTTATCAAGGGTCATTCTCTCCCTTTAAACCCTATTTGTCTTAGGACATCAGAGCAAGAAATCCCCTCCTTTACAATATATATGCTCCAAAAAGGCCCTCTTTAATTCTCATCATCCATAATTTTCTTAGAAAGTCGCCACCCTCCATCTCTTCCCAATTTTTATCCTATTCTTATACACTAATAATAAGATTCCACTTTTAATATTGAAATCGTCCCTTGAAAATGGGTTGAACCCACCAATCCATTGCATAAGATCAAATTATATACATCCATTATCATAAATTAAAATCTATTAATCAATCATTCCTTAAGCCATTTCTAAGAGAATACATTGGATGCAATTAAAACTCATGATATTCGAAGAAGCAACCACACCACCTCTCAACTATAGTCAAACATCTTTAGAAATCACTTGGTTAATTCCTTAAGCCATTTCCAAGAGAATACATTGGATGCAATTAAAACTCATGATATTCGAAGAAGCAACCACACCACCTCTCAACTATAATATAGGAACCTTGGTTAATTCATTGTTCTCTATCATTTTGTTATAGATTTTTATATTAAAATCCTAGCATGCCTAGTGGGACAATATCTCTATCTAATTTTATCTGTGTAAATATATTTTTGAGTAATTTTTGCATGTTTTCATGTTTTTTTCTATTTTTCCTAGTTTGGCATAGGTTCTCTATCAAACAAAAATTTCACTCTCAATTTGGTACATTTTCACTCCTCCCTAGTACATTTTCATTATGTCAAACATAAAACCAAAAAGCTTATTATATGGTGAAGGAACTTTTCATATTGGTACACCTACACTACCTAATGGAATAATACATCAATAATGGAATAGACATCTTCTACACTAATCAAATTCCATCATATTCATTACTTTGATTTCTATTATCAACATTTTAATTTTTACTACATATCATGGGATTTGTTAGGATTATTATGTTTGTTGCTTGGTTATTTTTTAGTGTTTCAAATTCACCTTTTTAATTCATAAGCATTGTTATGATCATTAATTATACATTATTGTCCTATATCATGATATTTGTAGATAATTTATAGATGCGATTATTTGATATCATGGGTGTGGATTTGAGGTAGAGTATTTTTTCATCTCATCCTTGTGTTTGTAAGCGAGAATGAATATGGATTAAAACCATATCATTGAAATGGGTTTCCACTCTCTCATAGGTTCATCATGATTGGTAATTCTTCTAAGAATATACCACCTTTTTTGAAGAAATGATGATGTCTTTTGTGTGTATCATTCTTCTTGATACAACACTTGTAGTGTGTATTAGTTTCCAACATAACATATCATTTTTTTTATCTTAATAGTTAGTGTTCTTCAAAAATCTAAATTTTCACTTTGCTAATTCCCTAGGGATTTATCTTGGGGCATTAGATTTGGTATTAGAGCCCAATTTCCAATATTGAACTACCTTTAGTTTATTTTCTTTGTCTTTTGGTTGATGTGTGTTTATTTATTTTTTGTGAGTAGTGTGTGGAATTTCCCAATTCGTCTCCTTGGATATGTTTGAAAAGTGCCTATTTGGATGGTTAGTAAGACCCTTGAGTCTATTGAGAAGTTTATTTCTAGAGTTAATTTTATTCTATTTTTTTTACTCCTTTCTTTATGTGAATATTATGTGACCCTTATGGGGTCCTAATTGTGCTTGTGTATCCACTTTGTGTTTTGTGGTTGAGAAAACATTATTTGAGAAAAATAAAAAATGATGTTCATAAATCTTTGATTGAGCATTGTGTACTCTAATGTGAGTGATTCATTGAATATAAAAGAGGTGATTTTATTATCATGTGCTTAATTTATGGATAAAAATAAAGATTTATTAATACTTTTTTAAAGGAACCATGCATTATGTACTTTTTTGGGTATATGTCATATTGAAAGAATAACATTTTTTTTCCTTATTGTAATTGGAAAATGTGTTTTTTATTTGTGCAATAATTTGAAATTATTTTCTTAACTCCATTGTCCATTGATCTTTGTTGATTTCATATCATATATGTGAATTTAATTTATATGTGCATGAAAGACATTTTCAATTGTTTATTATTGTAGTGTCAAAAAATGTCATTGTGTACATTTTCACACTTAATTTGGGAATATTTAAAGGTCACCTTAATCTAGTGTTGTAATGTGTTGTACACATTCACATTGGGTTTAGGACCCTTTTTAATCTAAAAAGACCTATTTTTCCTTAATTGGATGTTGTAAAGTATATTTATTTACACTTTCACATTGAATTTTGAGCCCTCTTGCATTGATGACCTTTATGCCATCTTTCATAGGCCCCTAAGACCCTATATTGTGCATCCCAAGGTATATTTCAATAAAAATCCTAACAATATCAACAAATAAACTTAATTTCTTAACACTCTGACATGTTTGCCACCTAAAAAGGCCCTGTGGGACCCATACGCCACCCTAGGCATATGGGTCCCACCCAGGTGGGACCCATACACTAGGTGTGTTGTATGAGTCCCATTTGGTCCCTTTTTCAGGGTGTTGAGTGAGAAATCTAGGTTTTAAGTTCAATTTTTATGAATGTCGGCATGTGGGATCTCATAAATGGGATATTAGATGGATTTCCTATATAAATGAGGTCTCAAATCATTATTTCATTAAACCTTCATGAAATCAAGTCAAGCACTCAAGATTTAAGCATTCCAAGACTTCACAAGAGCACCAAGGGAGTTTACAAGATCACTTGTAAGGCATACATGAGAAAAATTCTTCATCAATTGTTGCAACAATTCAAGATCTATCATCATGCCAAGGTTATCAAGCATCAAGCATGATGGTGGGCTAGTGTTGTGATGTTGCATTCAAGATATAATATCTAGCATTGTTTTACACTTACTTCAATATCTATATCTACATCCTTCATGGTCAGTTCATGTTAAATTATAGATTTACAAGACATCATTCAAGGTATCATTATCCATGTTTTATTTTCCTTGTTTCATGTTTCATGTCCTTATTTCATTATCTGTCCTTATTTCATTATCTTACTATTTGGTTTAATTACCTAAAAGGGGCTTGACCAAGGAAAACCCCTATTCAGTAAAAATCAACAAGTTTTGCTCCTCTTTGCATGTGTGATTGCAGATCTAGGTGTCTTGGAGCATGAAGAATATTTGAATATTAGGTTACAATCTTGAAGGAAGTTGTTGGAGTTGTCTCCTCACTTGCAAGGTCACAGAAAGACTTCTACAGGTCCAAAATCAAATTTTGAGATCTAGAAACAAGGTGTGGTAAAAAGAAAAGAGATTGGAGACTTAAGTAAGATCTTAACCCTCCAAAAAGGCCTAATGGGACCGATACACCACTTGTAGTGTGATTCCCATTACAATGATTTTCCACATTTCAATGGCTTCAGATCAGACATTGCCAGATTACTGTTTTGGCCCAAAAACCCTAGTCTGGGAATGATACGCCCAGACTGCCATATGAGTCCTAGTCAACATAAAAATTAGTTTTTTTAGCATTTCCAACCCTCATTTAGGCCTCTTCAAGTTTCCAAGTGCATTCCTATGATTTTACAACTTTCTATTTTGATTTAAATTGCATTTTTAGGTCATTCATTCAAGTTTCATGCATCAGTAGGTTTGAACATTAGATCTTGAATTTCATTAGTCTTTCCAAGCCCTAGCTTGGTGGTGAACACCTCTTCATTTAATAATTAGAGGTCCTATGAAAAACCTATTGTTAGATCTATTTCCCCTTTATTCATTGGATTGATATCTCTAGGGTTTTTCCTTCAATGAGAGTGTTTGAAGTTTGTTGTTCTATCTCCCAAGCATAGAACCCAAAAAAATGATGCTTTCATGATAATAGCTATCCATAATAGGTTGGGAATAAAAAGAACCCTTGTTGATAATGGCTTTGCTCTTAACGTGTGTAGTGTAACCCTTTTGGATAAACTTGGCATAGATAAATCAAAAATTCAACTTGATTCTTTATCTATTTAGGGGTTTGACAATGTAGGAAAACAACCACTGGGAGTGATTAAAAATTACCTATTATAGTTGGAAAGGCCACATTACAAACCTAGATTCATGTTATGCCTCATGATCTTTCATACAACCTCCTTTTAGGAATACCATGAATTCATGAGATGCACGCAGTGCCCTCTACCCTTCATCGTACCATCAAATATGTCTATAACAACAAAGTATATATAATCAAAGACGACCATGAACCAAAAAGTTGCTTGAACATTGAAAAAGATAAGGAAAATCCTTTGGAAACATTAGTTCACCACCTACACAAGTGGAACCTGTACAATAAAAGACAAAGGAAAACATATTGTGGAAGTCATGAAGCTATTAGAAGATGATTCAGGTTCCTTAGATTTCAAACCAACATTCATGGGAGAATACAAGATCATAAACAAATATTCAAACAAGGGAAAAGAAAAAGTGGTAATTTCAACACAAAATTTGAAAGACCCTTCAAAAGCATCCACCTCAACCACTTTAGAATATAAGACAACAAATTACACAACAAAATTTGATGAACTTGACTATGAACACCTGCCAAATCCAAAAGAAATGAAAAAGCTTTACGGAAGAGGTTATGAACTTCTGAAACAACTTGGACATTATGGAAAAGGATGTGGTGCTCAAGAACAAGGTATATATTTCCCTATAGAGCCTCATATATAGGAAAAGACTAATGATCTTGGTTAATGTCCTTCAAAAGAAAAAAACAAGCCTTCGCTCAATATAAACACTCTTACATAAGATTCTTCTAAGCCAAATTTAACAGTGGTGGATCCTGAATTGATAGACACTAGTGATCTTGATTATTATCCTTTGAAATAAATAAAAGAAACAAGGAAATCCTTGGTTAATGTTAATGTCGTCATGCAAAACACTGATTATCTAAATTCATTAGATTTTACACCCTCCTATAAGGGAGAGAACAAAATCTCACAATCTAAAGAGTCTTGTGTAAGTATGACATCTTGTACTAAGAAAGAGATATCTTTGTCACAAAATAAAGGAACATTTTATAATTTTGGTCAAGAGAGTATCTTGTTGAGACTCCTCCAAGATCATTTGATATATCTCCCTCTAAGAACATGAAAGAAATTCTACTACAAGAGTTTATTTTGTGAATATCATAGAGTTCATGGTCATTCTACTAATGAATGTAGGGCTTTAAATGATAAAATTCAACATCTTAAGGAGTGTGGTGCTATTCCTTGTGTTGAAGCACCTTATTCCTCTAACTAATATTGATTTTCACTCGAGCATATTTCTCATCAATCATTTTGGCTCATCCTTGTCCTACACTAAGTGGGGGAAAGGGGTTAGGTAGCCTTTTCCTCATATGTCACTTGTCATTTTCTCTTTTGGTCAGTTGACTACCTTTCATGTATATATAATAGCAAGCTTGGGATGTAGATGACATGCCTTAAGTTCACTTGCATGTGACATACTTATTCATGATGTAGTTCAATTCAGAAACATATGACTTGGCATAGGGCTTTTCAAATATGCTTTCATGTATTCTTCTACTTTAAAGAAATTTCTCATAGTAATGGTGTTAGCAACCACTTTAAAATGGGGGCATACATCAACACTCATATTTCAATGTGTGATTTTATTTTTTCTTGCAATGTGTCCTTTTCTTGGTGGTGTCACTGGGTTTGATATCCTCTAGGAGCTTGATAAATCTTTGAATTGTCCTCTATTGGAGACATTAGCCATTATTTTTCCTAAGAAGAGACCTTACATGAACTAAGAAAAATCCATTTGAACACACCTTACACTATTTTTCATTCACAACAATCTTGATATGGCCACCTCGCATAACAAACTTTGCATGTATGTGGAGCCATCTTTTTTTTTCATGAGTTCCATGCATAGAAAGTTTTTCTTGCCTCATGAAGCTTGAAGTTCATTATTGTGTGGTTCCTTATCAAGGTTATTAGGAGGTATAAATTTGGTCTAGTTGGATGTGAAGTTGATCCAAGGCATGAATTTCCCATACCCACTTGCATGTGTGTGTGAGTGCATACTGGCCATGTGTGTATCTGTCTCACCTTTTTTGGATCCTCACCCAGTGGTCAGCCTAAAGTTTTGTTGCCTCATAGTGAGCATGCATTTTTGGACAAACAGTCGAAGCTTGATCCACCTCATTTTAAGTTTTTCTTGTTTTTTTTTTCTTATTGACATTGCATGTTTATGTATCTTGATGCTACATATTAGACACCTTTGTGCATGTCCTTTTTGTGCTTATGTTTTCTTGATGTAGGATCTTGGATCCTAGGGGCTTGACCACCTCCTCATCTCTATTGTCCTAGACCATTTGCATTGGTACGATTGGACACTTCTTGAATGTCTACTTTAGTGTGAGTTTGAAGCAAATTCATCCTCTCACTAAAGTGGGGGTTAAAAAATGTTGTCATGTACATTTTCACACTTAATTTGGGAATAATTAATGTTGAAATGAACTTAAGGTCACCTTAATCTAGTTTTGTAAGGTTTTGTACACTTTCACATTGGGTGTAGGACCCTTTTTAAACTAAAAGACCTATTTTACCTTAATTTGATGTTGTAAAGTATATTTATTTACACTTTCACATTGAATTTTGAGCCCTCTTGCATTGATGACCTTTACATAATCTTTAATAGGCCCTTAAGACCCTATATTGTGCATCCCAAGGCATATTTCAATCAAAATCCAAATAATATCAACAAATAAACTTAATTTCTTAATAACTGACACTTTTTCCACCTAAAAGGGTCCTATAGGACCCATACACCACCCTAGGTGTATGGGTCTATAGTGTCCCCTTATTAGACTTAGGCTAGCTTGACCTAGAAACATCAAATGCACAAGTCAAGATAAGGGATTTTATATTTACCAACACATATTTTTGCTCATATAATTTGTCTTGAAGACCTCCACACATCATGTATTATCAACATGACACATAGTTCCTTGTTCACGAATAGATTAGACCATTTCAAATTGTACATTTTAAGAATAAGATAAATGCATTATCATCTAGTGCATTAAACTATCATAATCTGATATGACTGATTACTCTTGATCAGAATAGATCTTCACCTTTTTCCTCTTTCCTAACCTCATCGGAAGATGGAAGAATTACTATGCCAAGGGCGCATGAATGGTCTCCAAGTGGACTCCCTCAAGATTTCCTACTTGTTTTGGGACCATCCATCAATTGACCAATTTACCAACCTTTCCCTCACAAACTTCCTATCCTCAATGGGTATTAACGAAAGGGATTTTGGCCTGAAGTCTATTCACATAGTAAAGTCATAATAGCTTAGTAAGGGACAATAATTATTGTAAGCAACATTATTGTGGCACTAACAAGTAATATCCATTAATCTTTAGATTGTCTTACATTGCATATAAGAACTTAATAAACATGCATATATGTATTGATTACAAATCGTATCAATTAGTATCTCTATGCACTCACATTTCATATTGTATTAAATTGAATCCATAGATAAGAGTGTTTATAGACATTCATTGTTATTGATTCTAACCTATAACCCACTACCATGAGAATTCACATTATTTCCAGAGTTTGTAATGACGTATAATCAGGTGAGTATACATACCTCTGTATGATGCACTAGTCTGGGTTTCTCAAACACATCCACTATAGCCGATTTGACTTCTTTCTTTTTCCACGATTATTGATTCCTTATGCTCTATATTGAGACCCATTTTAAAGGCCTGGAGGGACGTGACCCTTGACTTGCTTGCTATCCATTTGGAGGAGACACCACCTTTCCCATGATCACGTCTCTAGGAAAATTCTGATCCATGATCGATTTTTCAATGCCTAAGGTCGCTTACCAACTTCTAAATTAATTTTGTTATTATTATAAGCTCATAAAATCATTCTTCAAAGACAATAATAAAAAATATTTCAATCTCTCATTATTTGATTATATCCATTATAGTCAAGAAAAAGTATATATTGAGCTTCTTCTAGTAATAATAGATTACAAGAACATTTTTTTCTTTTTAATGTTGTCAATTCTCCATTCATAATTTCAAGGGTTATGACAGTTTTCCCCTCTTTAATTTTCTTGTCCTCAAGAAAAATTCAAACTCGGATGCTTTAAAATATTTTCACTTTCCCATGTAGCATCTTCCTCAGGTAACCACTTCCATTTAATCAAGTATTCGGGGATAACTTTGTTCCTCAAAATTTTCTCTCACATGTTAAGGATAGTTTTTGGTTCGAAAACAAGTCTACCCTCATCATCAAGGGGTGGTAATTTTGTGCATGGAGTAACTTGTTATCAGAGCTAGGTTTGCAAACACTGGGTTCTCTAGGTAGTTTAAGCCCATTAGGAAACCTTTGTGTTTAACTCTTAATCTCACATGTTCCCCTCTAATGTTGTGCAGGAACATGCCTCAGGGTAGAGGTCATGGCCATGGTGGTGGCCACAGGGCCAACCACCAAAGTTCATCACCTTCGAGCTCCCATGGTTTAGAACGTGAGGAACTTTAGAGTTCCCAAAACAATCCAAGAGGAGTTCAAAACCCAGAGTAGTCAAGCCTTGAAGGAGGTTAGTTGCGACACCTAATTGAGGGGATTCTTGGCCACTTAGGCCCTAGGATGAAGGAGGAGTAGTGAGTGGAAGAGAAAGAGAGAGATCACCGAGATGGGGGGAATTAGCAATAGAGCAGGATGTCATAGTGGCAAGTCACATGAGAGACCTATTGAGAGCACAACCACCCACCTTTGATGGTTTTGGTGGGGGTCTAGAGGTAGAAATATGGCTAATCAATCTGGACCAATGCTTTTCTATGCATCCTTATGGCAGTAATACTAAGGCTAGGTGTGCCATCATGCACCTCAAATGCTTCACATCCACTTGGTGGTGACTAAATGAACATAAATTACATCTTGACATCAACATGGTGACTTGGGAATTGTTTATGGAGAGATTCAGGGCTTGTTTCCTTTTTGATCACTAGAGACAACACTAGGCAGATGAATTCCACGAGTTGAGACAAATGGAAATTTCCATTTAGTAGTATGAGTGACACTTTTATGAGCTCAAACAGTATGCGAGAATCAATAATGATGAGGCTATGCTAGTTCAACACTTTGTCAGGGGCTTGAACACCTGAATTAGTGGTGGTGTCTAAGTCTTTGATCCAAAGACAATGGAGGTAGCTATTAAGAAGGCTCATTTTGTGCGACCGTTTGAAGTTTTGGAGAGAGTTGGCCCCATTGCTTATCGCCTAGCATTGTCGCCCAATCTATCGTGCATACACAATGTGTTTCATGTTTTTGTACTTAGACCTAATTATCCAGATGTTTCTCATGTACTTGATTGGAATGCATTACAGGTCGAGAACTAGAAGCTAGCACTCAAGCTCATGGTCATTCTGCAGCACAAGAGACTTGCTCTCAAGGGAAGAGAAATTGAACAGGTGTGGGTCCAATGGGACCCCTAATGATGAGACTTTTGTGACATGGGAGGATGCATTCCACATTAGAGAGTCTTTTCCTTATTTATTCACTAGCTTCTAAGAGTAAGCCGAGATCTTGGGGGAGGATGTAATACCCCTTTTGTAGCTATTACTTTTCTGATACTCTTTTATGTTGTACTGTGGACTTGAGACTTGGATGGTGGTTGTTTCACCAGTTTTACTTGTGTGGATTTGCATTTTAGTTTGTTTAGATGTTCATGATATTGTTTTTTAATGATTGATGACATAATGATATGCGTTCATCTTTATTTGGTTATGTTATTATTCTCATGTGGTACTATGTTGTGATGTTATAGTTTAATGCTTAGTTATGGACATTTATGATGATGCATTTCTTGGTTGAGTTCTAGTGAAAGGATAGTGTACCATTGCTTGTTTGCGAGCACCCTGCTATGTCGTGACTACCTTTCATAGTGTGCTTGTAACTACAAATTTATATGCTACTTGACATTGGTTTGATATAGGATGCAGGTACTGGACACCAACTCCACCTACATTGCTAGGTCTTAGCATGTCACACAAACCCAATGGGTATGAAGTTGAAAATGGAGTTGACAAGAAATTCCCCATCCAAATCAATCACCTCATCATTGTGTATGATGTCGTTTGTCTACGACCCCGTCATTGTTATGGTATTGTCCTGTTTGGTGTTGTTTATTCTAATTGTTTATTTAACGTAGTTTTCATTTAATGTTATTGTTGTTCTTCTTGGGATGTTAAATTTTTTTTCATTCAAGTATTCGGTTTAGCTAACGATGTTCATAAGTAGTATGTTGATTTAGTTAATGTTTCAAATTAAATTATTAAATTTGGATTATTAATTTGGTAAATGAATGTTGTTAGTTATTTAGTTATTAGATTAATTTATGAATTTAATGAATCAATAATATAAATATATGTACTTTTGTTAATGAAGATTATTTTAATGATGTTTAATGGATTATTGTACAATTTATTAATAATATTAATTTTTATATTTAAATTAAAAAGATTATTATTATTATTATTAAAGCTATTTTAATTTTTATTGCTTTGGATAATGTTATTTTAATAAATTACTAATTTGGAATTTAAAATGAAAACTTAGAGATAAGAAAATTAAAATGCAAAAGTTATTTAAAAAGTTGGTAAAAAGGAGTTTTATTCGAAAATATTTTGCATGCGTGGGCATGCATTGTTTTGAACTGGAAAAATGAAGGCAACTTGCCATTTTTATGGATTTTCATGTTTTCTAATTTGATTTTTATCTTTGAAAGATAAAAAAATTTCCTTAATTAACAGAAAAATAGGAAGAAAAGAGAGAAGGGAACTTCAATTTTAATTTTGGGGGGTTTTGAACAAAAATTTCCTCTACAATTTTTTTTTTTATTATCCTTCCTTCTCTATAATAAAAAAAGAGCATACAAATTTTAATTGGTGAGGATTTTCTTGGTGATTTTGAAAAGAAAGAATTGTCTTTCTCTGTCATTTTAATAAGAACAATATAGTTTGAATATTTAGAAGGAGGTTGGTTTCCTGAGAACAGAAAAAGGGCTTTGGTATTGTAGCGAAAGAACGGCTTGCTCACCGTCTTCATCAACAAACATTGGATTTTAGGTCGTTCATCGTTCTTCTTTATTTGTATTCTAAAGTTGCTGATGAAATTTTACTTCTCCTATATCTGGCTGAGTCGACCCTCTTAAAGCGAATATATATATATATATATATATATATATATATATATATATATATATATATATTTTAGTCGATTCTCTTTGAAAACTTTCCTTGAATGTTTGGAAATGAGAAAGAAATTTGTGTAAAGTTGCTAAACATAGGTCTGTATTTTGCGTTAGATCTAAATATAAAAGTATGCTGATGGTGTCCCCTTCCAATATGGCGATGATCAGATTTTCTTTTTTCTATAGAAATATCCAATGTAATTCTTCTGGGGACTTCTTTTATGCTTCCCTTGGGCCATTTTTTTTCCAGCTTTCTTTGGACATATAGTTTAGGTCCATGTTTTCTTTCAAACTATTGTTGTGGCGTAAATTCTCCCCTATCATTTCAAAGTGGCAGAGTGTTGTTGTTTTCTAGCTTGTGTTCGATTTAATTTCTAAAAACCTTGGCTTTTATTGTGGTCTTGGCTGCTCTGTGTAGCCCATGGAGGCCACGTCTTCCTCCCCCACATTGGCTCTTCCTATGCCTTGTGAGTGCGTTGATCTTCATGAGGATTTCAACCTATATAAGTTTGTATTTTTTTCAAAGCATGAGGTTTCTTTTATAAGTAAACCATTTGAAGGCCCCTTACGTTATATTTCCCCTCTCCTTTTATTCCTATAGTTGCGCCCTCCAATCTCCATGATCTTGTATGGTTGCTGGTGTGTAGTCTGTTCTTGTGTGCACCTCCTTAGATGGGGTTTACTTTGTATTAATCTTTGCATTGAATCCACATAATAAACAAATGATAGGGAGGAGTATTAAGGTATGAATTTTTGCAACACATAAATGCGGGATTATTGTTTTGGTAATGAAATTTAAAAGGAAAACATTTATCTTTCTCACCCTTGTGTTGTGTGTAGCAACCCTTGGGCTATTGTGTGCAGCCCAAGGAGGCCACACCTTGTCTCTATGTTGTTTTATTTATATATATATATATATATATATATATATATGTGGGGGGTTTTTGGTTATAATTTATAATTTAATTAGTTTTTCATATGACTATTTTTTTTATAATAGTTGAAACAATTAAATTAAATTCAAAATAGTGATTATTTAAAAATAGAATATATATATATATATATATATATATATATATATATATGTGGGGGGTTTTTGGTTATAATTTATAATTTAATTAGTTTTTCATATGACTATTTTTTTTATAACAGTTGAAACAATTAAATTAAATTCAAAATAGTGATTATTTAAAAATAGAATTTACATTGTGAAATTATGATTTATAATGAAGGTTTTGTGGAAAGATAAACATGATTAATTATATATATCTGGTTATAATTATATATATATATATTGGTAATTTGGATGAATGCTCGATCAAAATATTTATAATTGGCTATATTTAGATGATGGGAATATGTATACATATAGTTAGATACTAGTATTAATGCAACTAAACAAATGAACATTGTCTTTGAAAATCCTTGAGTTGCTAGTTGGGAGGATAGAAGTTAATTAATGGGTAGGAGGATTTTGAATTGGAGAAATAATTAATGTTAGATTGATGGTATTAAGAAGTTGGTTAAATTGTTGACTGGTCATGTAACTTACGATGTAGTTGATTATTTTAAAGAACTCTACAAGCATTGTCTTGATAATGTTTAGTTAAGCTATGATATTAATCTCTTATGATGGATGTGGTGATTCCATGTGGTTTGTACTCCTCTTTTTGCTTTACTTTGCTTGTGGAGATGACTTTATGTTTGGTCATGTTTTGAGTATGTTGGGAATCCGCATTGTTTATGTTGCCATCTCTTGGTAGTTGGTTTTAGGCTTCTAGAGGCAGTGGGGTAGAGTGATGTACGTTGAATTTTCCATGGTTAGTCCCTTCTGGATTGATGGTTTATTTTCTATTTTGTGCTTTTATGGATGAACCTTGTTTCATGATCCTACATGTCCTGAGTTATGATATTGTGTGAGAAGATTCTTGCCTCGCTTGTGTTCTTAGTTGTTGTGGTTTTGTCCGTACATGCTTTGGTACACCCTTGGTGTGGTGAGTTTTGTTTTTAGGCTATTAGGGAGAGTGGCTCATCATAGGCATTGACACACAAAGGGGCAGCCTAGATAGCCCATGACGAGTTGGTTAAATAAGTGAAAAATTAATAAAAAAATCTAGTGGGATGGGTAGGTAAACAATAACTAAAGATAAGTTAGATACCTTGTCCATGCCATTAGTGCTTTCAAAAACTAAGGGTGGGCAGAGAAGGTCATGGTTGGAAAGGTCACTACCTCATCTTCATGAGAGGCTAGCGGTCTTGCACGTTTCACCCTATGGGGTCAGCTCCTTGTAAGGGGAAGCTAGGATAACCATAGATGGGGGTACGCGCCTGTTGAGAGGCAGCCAGGATAACCTATAATAGGGTCGTACGATGACACTCTCTCATAGTACCCCTTGCCATTACCTTAGAATGTCTCTAGAAGCAGTCATCTCATTGTATTCATTGATGTTGTTTATCATTATGTTATGGGTTTAGGATACATAATGTCTTCATGTGTACCACAGAGGACATAGATGTCTAATGTATCTGTTTAATTGAGTGTTGTGCATTGGAAATTAATGTACATTTCATATATGTTAATTTTTTTTAAAAAAATTGTGTGGTATTTGTTGTCTTAATTTTCCTTTGGGGTTTGCACGATGGGGCATTACACTTTTTGTCCTAAACCGTAGATTTTTGGCACCTAAGGACTTTCTAACTCTTCTAGGGTTTTTCACCTAAAAGGAGGGAATGGGGCCAAAAATGCTAAAGGGTTCATTCAAATTATGTTATGTATGATGTTGTTTAAGCTAAATGTAATAAACTAAGTGTAATTAATTGATCTAAATGATTGATTATGAATGCAAAACCTAAGATTTATGCAATGATTGAAAACACATTATGATATGCAAAAGACCTAGAAAATGACTTAGAAATGCAAGTAAAACAAAATAGAAAGCTGTAAAACTGAATGTGTGCACCTAAGAACTTGTTGGAGACTGGAAATGACTTTGAAATTCTAAAGATGCTAATTTTTAGGCCTGGTGGGACTGATTCATCATTCTCAACAAAACAATCCTAGTTCTAGAAAACTATACTGGGGCCCATTTTTCACAAAAGGGTATCAGAAAATACAGAAAACACAAAACTGACCTAGAATTTAGACTCATTCACCACTCATGGTGAATGAGTACACTTTTGAATTTTTGTATTTTCAAAAGTGGATTCTAGAGCTTTTGATTTGCACTTTGACTTCCTATAGGTGTCTGCTTCCGAAACTCTGATTTACACATCTAAAAATGAGTTTTTGTTGATATTTTGACTTCTTGAATGAAGAGAAGACTTGAGAAACCTTGCAACATGATCTTCAATGATTTTTAAGCTTCCAAAATTCCTAAATTTGTAAACACATGATGTAAGAGAGAGAGATATTGAATGTTAGGGCATGGGGGTTTGCCTTGGTCAAACCCCTTTTAGGTAATTAAACAAAAATGATGAAAGAATGGAATGAAACATGCAACAATGGAGTTGATTATCTTTCCATGATGTTTTATCTTGAAATTTTGCAACAAAACATGATGGATCTTCCCTTGAATGTCTAAAAATTGATGTCTTGGTGACTTGAAATGAAGAAACCCTAAGTTGCTTGAATTGAGATGGAAGATTAATGAATGAAAATAGATAAGAGATGTGAAAATGAGTTAAAATACTTTTTTATTATAGGAAATTCATCTATTTTACCCATTAATACCTCATCATAGGCTAACATGAAGCAATATTAAACTCAAATTTCACTTTTTTCCCACTCAAAGATCAAAATTGAGCCAAATGGGACTCATTCGCCACACATGGTGAATGGGTCCCACCTAGATGGGACTGATTCACCATGCATGAAAAATGGGTCCCACATTGGCCAATCTGATAGCTAGGAAGCTAAGAGATAAGGAAATAAGGTTTAAAATGCAACATTGTCAGGTATTTGGTCAATTTAGGCCTCGGGATGCATAATATGGGTTAATATGGGACTAATAGTGATAATGTGAATGTCAAATAGGGCTTGGAACACAAAAATCAATGTGAGAGTGTGAATAAATACACTTTACAACACTAAAATGAGGTCCACATAGCCTGGGAAGGCACAAGAACCTAATGTGAACGTGTGAGACACATTACAACACTAGTTTACCATTAAGTTTATTTCACAAGCCTTCTAAATTGATGTAATAATTTTATTAAACACATTTTATTATGTTGAATTAGGAAGAAATGCATTCATTAAGTCTAGAAAAGTGTGAAATCATCTTGCAACACTTTACAACACCTTTACAAGACATTGTGAAAAGCATGTTATTCAATTTATAAGGGCCCAAGGCCCAGTGTGGATGCATAAAGTGCCTCACAACACCTAAATAAAGGCCTCATTAAGTCCAATTTATCATGAATTAATCCCATGTCAAGAAAAATGTACTTTTTTCTATGACACATTTAGCCCCCACTTTAGTGAGAGGATGAACTTGCTTCATACTCACACTAAAGTAGACATTCACGAGAGATCCAAGTGTTTAGATGCAGATGACAAGGAATGACAAAGATCAAGAAGGCAGGAAATCCCCCAGGATCAAAGATCCTAAGTCAAACCAACAAGATACAAAATCATGCAATGGAAAGAACTAAAGGAAAAAAAATGGGGTGGAAAAGATGTACTCGCTTTGGGGCCACAAAATTTTAGGTTGTCTGTGGGGTGAGAAGTCCACACATGCTCACTTTGGGGCCACAAAACTTCTAATTGTTTGCGGGTTGAGAAATCCCAAAAGGTGACAAACATTTGCTAGTTGGTATGAACTCACAAACACAAAGGTGGCTATGGGGAAAGTCATTCCATTGGATGGGCTTCCCGCTCAACCCTATCAAAGTTATACCTCCTAATAACTTTAACAAGGCACCACAAGGGAAAATGACTTTTGAGCTCTATGAGGTAAGCAAAACTTCATATGCTTGACACTTATAGACATTTTTAATGAAAAATAGTGTAAGGATTGTTCAAAGGGATTTTTCCTAATTCGTGCAATGTCTCCAAGAGAGGATAAGTGCAAGGTCTCATCCTAGGGAACATTGTACCTAATGTTTCCAAGAGAGGAAATCACAAGAAAAATAAAATCACAAAATGAAATGCAAGTGGTGATGTATTCCCCCACTTTAGAGCAGTTGTGAGCAATTGCTTTAAAGTAGGAAAGGACATGAGAGCTTACTCAGAAATCCCTACACCAAGTCAGATGTTTCGAATAAGCTACATCATGAAAAAGGCGAAATATGTCATATGCAAGCCAACTTAAGGCATGTCATCCACATCCCAAGCTTACTCTTATGTGTTCATGAAAATTTAACAACTAGACAAAGAAGGTGACCACAAGTAACATACAAGGACAAGGCTAGCGAACCCCTTGCCCCCACTTAGTGCAGGACAAAGGCGATCCAAAATGTTTGGTGAAATTCATGCTAGAGTGAAAATCAATAGAATTTAGAGGAATGAGGTACCCCCACATAGGGAAGCATACCAAAATCTTGAAAATGTTTTATTTTTATGACTCAAGGAATTACATTTATTAGTGGAGTGACCATGAACTCTATGATAGGTGCAATATGAAGTCTTGTAATAAAATTTCTTTCAAGTTCTAGGAGGAAGAGAGATCACATGAACTTAGAGGAGTCTCAACAAGATACCTTCTTGATCAATGGTAGAAGGTGGTTTTGTGATTGGTGTCAAAGAGACATCTTGCTTAGTAGTAGATGTCATACTTATGTAAGACTCTTGAAATTGCAAGATTTTGTTTTCTCCATAGGAGGATATAAAATATAACAAATTCAAATCATGATAATTTTGTGAGATGACATTGAAATTAAGCAAAGGTGTAGTTGTGTGTTGTATGTTTGGTAAAGGATGATGTTCAAGACCGCTAGTTGTTAAGGATGATTTAGGAGTGTGTTGTGTGAGTTTTTTGATGTTGGGTGAAGGTTTGGCGATTTCTATTACAGGACAATAACCTAGACCATGACTTGTTTTTTGTGTGAGGGGGTCTATAGGGTTATGGATACCTTGTTTATTAACACCACATCATTTTCCACTATATCCAAGTTGTTTCATAATCTCAAAACCTTTTCCATAAAGCATTTTCATGTATTTTGGGTCAGGTGGTTGTTGGTTATTGTGTTCATCAAAGGTTGTTGTGTAGTTTGCTTCTTTGTCTAAAGTGGTTGAGGTGGATGCTTTCAAAAGGTTGTTTGAAATGGGTGTTGACATTATTGTTGTGTCTTTCCCTTATTTTAATCTTTGTGGATGGTTTTGTATTCACCCGTGAAGTCATGCTCAAAATCCAAGGAACCCCAATCATCGTCCAATGATTTTGTGTGATGTTCAATGTGTTTATCATTTTTTTGTGTAGGTTCCACTTGTGTGGCTGATTTTAATGTGTTCAAGGGGTTCTATTTGGTTTTTTCAAGTTGTAAGACACTATAAGGTTTAGGGTTAGTGTCAAGGGTGTATACTTTATTATTGTAAATGTATTTCATTTTGCAATGAAGAGTGGAGGGCACACCATTCATGGCATGAATCCACTCTTTGCCAAAGATAAGATTGCATGAAAGTTCATAAGGAATGACATGGATTGGTGTATTTAAGGTGACCACTCAAGTGGTAAGAGGTATAATGATTACCCCTAGTAGTTTCTTTGTGATATTGTAAAATCCTATAATAGATAGAGAATCGGGTCAAATGGTTGATTTATAAATGCCAAGCCTATCCAAAAGACTCATACTACACACATTAAGAGTAGAAATAGCATCAACAAAAAATATCTTTATCCCTTTTGTGTTGTATTGACCGATGATCATGAAAGCTTCATTTTGTTTTCACAACTCTAAAGGAGGGAGCTCGTGTTGATGGAAAGTAATATTGAGATTCATGCTATGGATTAAAGTTGCCACATCATTCAGAGTTGTACTAGGAGGAATTGTAATTTGTTGTAAGATTGTTTGAAGAATAGTGTGGTAATTTGGTGAGTTCTGAAGTAAATCCCAAAGGGAAATATTTGTAGGGGTATTCTTTAATTGTTCAACAAGATCATACTCCTTTGTGTGTGGGGTGTAACGAGGAGCACTAGGTGGATTGGGTAAAGGTAAAGGGATTGCAGTTGGTTGTAGTGGTTGGGGATTATTTTGAGTGTTATATGTATGAGCAACAGTATTATAGCTCAGTTGTTGTGATACATTATTCTTAGGTGGGTAGAGGATGAGTTTAGGTTTGTTTTGAGTTTGTTGTTTGTGTGAAGGGAATAGAGAATTAGAGGGTTGTTAGGATGTCCCACGAGGTATGTATGAAGTCCATTGATCGAGGGGGATCTAATGAAAACTTGTGCATTCATAACCTCAGTGGTCTTGGTTTGATGTAGTTCTAATGAATGACAATCAAGAACCACTTTTTTATGGAAGGAAGATACTTTATGATTGTTGTCATTTTCTAGCATCATGATATTCTCCTTAATAGGAGAGATTTTAGAACAACAAGCAACATGTTCTTGAAAAGTAAGGCTAGGTTCTTCCAAAATGACTTCATTGCTAATAAGGGAATGACCAATAATAGGATTTTCAAGAGGGGGATGATTAGGAGAAGGTGTTAGTTGAATGTCCATTGCCCTTAAGGTATTATTATCTTGTTCTATGTTATCTACCCTACTAGGAGATCTTGTAATATGTTCATCCAAGTTTGAAGTGTGTAAAGTGACTTCACAAAAAGTGAGGGAGGCATCAAGAGAGGATCACTATGGTTTTCAAATAGATTATCCCAAATGGGAGGAGCATTAGGGAAGGGAGGGCCAAGATTCTCATGACTTGTAATGTTGGAGTTAACAACCCAAGATCATCAATCTGCAACGCCAAAGAACCTCCACAAGAGATAGAGAGAAGCAACAATGGAAGATGCTATTCCACCAAACAAAGATTGCAATATGATACAATATGATCAATGCAATACTATACAATGCTATATGCCAAATTACATGCTAGAGATGCCTTGCTTATAAAGGCAAGGATGAGAGATCGGATAAGACAAGATCATGACAAGTGTCTTAATCCTATCACATGAGACAACTAACTCATAACTACCTAGGAAAGTGGAAATTCTAGATAAGACAACTAATACTTATCTAGATATGACAACTAATATCCTAAGTAAACTTAACATGTGAATTAAGTCCCCTAAGTCCTAGTAAAGGAATAAACTAGGTACAAGACTTATTCACACCAACACCCCCCCTTAAGTGCAACTTAGGGAGGTACAAACCAATGCATAATGCAAAAGATGGGTCCCGGCAACTAGGCCTGATAAGGTACCCATGTACAAAACAAAAAACTCTCACAAGCGGAGAAAAGGAGAAAAACCCTATGGGAGAAAACTCCTCTCCAAAAGAGAGAAAGAAACAAAGAAAACTAATGAAGGAAGGAGGACTCCTCAAGACCCCCAAGGACAACTTCCTTCACCCCAAGCATCGATCGCAACTGAAGATAACGAGGCGATGCCAAAGGTTTAGTGAAGATGTCTGCAACTTGCTGATGTAGGCAAATACTCCAAGTTGAGAACACCATCCTGGATGAGCTGCTTGATGAAGTGCATGTGGATCTCAATATGCTTAGTACGCTGATGCTCCACTGGGTTGCGAGAGATATGAATGGCACTTTGATTGTCACACCAAAGAGTAGTGGGATGAGTGGAAGGGAATCCAAACTCAGTCATCAACCGAGGAAGCCACAAAACCTCCTAACTAGCCAACCACCCGGCACCTGATGCACCGGCCTCTGTCGATGATAATGGAATAGCAGTCTACTTCTTGCATGACCACGCAATCAGACCAGAACCAAGGCAAAAGAAAAAGCTAGAAGTAGACTTTTGATCATTGACATCACCAGCTCAATCTGAGTCAGTGAAGCCCACAATTTGAGATGCACTTGAAGTGTAGTGAATGCCAAATGAGTAGTGCCACTGAGATGTCGCAAGATAAACTGGCGACTTCCAATGACTCTTATGAGGCTCTTGTGAGAAGCGAGAGATAAGTCCAACCATAAAGGAAATATCAAGAGGACTATGTGTCAAGTATAAAAGACTACCAACCAACTACTGATACAAGGTAGGATCAATTGTAGGAGTAGTGCAACTGGTAGACAACACAACAATTGACTGAAATGGAGTGGGGGAAAGCTTGCAATTAGCCATGCCAAATCTTTGAAACAAATCAAAGAGCATATACGCTGAAAATGAAGATCCCCTCAGAAGTCTGATGAATCTGAAGACCAAGGAAGTAATGCAAAAGACCAAGGTCGGTCATATCAAATCGCTCCATCAATGCTCGCTGTGTACTCTGAATCATGGAAGTAGAACTCCCTGTGAGAATCAAATCATCCACGTAGAGCACAAGTATAAGTAGATCCTCTCCATGTCTCTGTGTATAAACTGTGGGATCAGAATGGCAGCGAGTGTAACCGAAAGCAAGCAAGAAACTATCCATCTTCTCATACCAAGCCCGAGGGGCTTGTTTGAGACCATACAATGAACGTCGAAGCCTGCAAACAAGTGAAGAGTCTTGCACAAAACCTGGTGGCTGCTCCATATAGATCTCCTCATGAAGATCCCCATGCAAGAAAGCACTCTTCACATCCATCTGAAACACTGACCATCCTTGAGATGCAGCTATAGAAAGGACAAGGCGAATAGAATCCATCTTGGCAACAGGAGCAAAGGTCTCGGAATAGTCAATTCCTTCAACCTGAGAAAACCCCTTTGCAACAAGACGAGCCTTGTACTTGTCAATGGAACCATCTGCTGCATACTTGGTACGATACACCCACTTGCATCGAACCAACTTTCTTCCTTTAGGAAGTGGCACAAGATCCCAAGTATGATTCTTCATCAAGGAAGAATACTCATCATCCATAGCACTATCCCACTTTGGAATACCCGAAGCATCTGAAAACTTCTGAGGATCATCTGAAACTGCATGACTCAAAAGACTAATTCCAGAAGTTTGAGAACGAGTGTGGCGAGTGTCTATGGGATCACCAACAAGAGGACCAGCCTCCTCAAGAGTAACTCGAGCCCATCGTGGCCTAGTGGGTGAGGGAGGAGGTTCATCAAGACCATCATCAAAATCTTCCTCAAGTAGCAAAGTATCATCAACTGAAGAAGACTGAGTAGGTTGTGATGAAGAAGAAGTCGAAGGAGGATCTGGCTGGGTGAAGGTCTCAGAAAACTGAACATCACGTCGGAAATGAACCTCTCGTGTGTTAGGATCAAATAATCTGTATGCCTTCACATCCTCACAATAGCCAACAAAAATGTAATGCTGACTCTTCTTCTCCATGGATTTACGCCGACCATTCGGAATGAATGCCCAAGCCTCACTACCGAATACTCTGAAGAAGGAAACATTTGGCTTGCGATGAGACCAAGCCTCCTCAGGGGTCATATTTCGCACTGCCTTGTGGGGCATACGATTCTGAATATAGTTGGCACAATTGATAGCTTTGGCCCAAAAAACGAGAGCCATGGACCTAGACTGAATCATACAATTGGCCATTTCCCTGAGAGTCCTGTTCTTTCTCTCTACCACACCATTCTGCTGAGGAGTGTAAGGAACTGTGTGCTGATGAAGAATACCATGCGCACTGCAAAAATCCTGAAATGCCTGATTAACATACTCCCCCCCATTATCTGTGTGTATCTATCGAAGAGAAAAACCTGACTACTTCTCCACAAAGGTTTTGAAGGTCTTGAAGTTGGTGAGGACTTCACTCTTGAGCTTCAGAAAATAGACCCATGTTTGGCGGGAAAAATCATCAATGAATGTTAGCACATACTTGGCCCCTGAAAAAGAAGGAGTTGGGAATGACATAAGATCACTATGGACCAACTCAAGGGGTGTGGTGGCACGTGTAGCTTGACCCTTAGGAAAAGAGTCTTGATGTTGCTTGCCAAGAACACATCCTTGACAAACACCATCTGTGCAAGTGATCTTTGGAAGACCAACCACTAAGTTATGTGCTTTCATTTGCTGAAGATATCTATAATTCAAGTGCCCAAATCTCTCATGCCAAAGCTTGCTCATTGAATCAACATGAGCAACAAAACATGAACCTGATGTAGACTCAAATCCATCAAATCGATACAAATGATTCTCATGATCAACTACCCCTGTTGCGACAACCTTCTCAGGATCTTGCAACTGTCTAATAGTCACATTTTGTGGAGAAAACTCAACTAACTTCCCATCTCCAGAATGACAAATCTGATATACGGAAAGAAGATTCGCTGAAATATCAGGAACAAGTAAAACATCCTCAATGCACCCATCTAGCATTTGAACGGAGCCTGTCCCCAAAACTAGAATCTGTGAAGAGTTCCCAACTGCAATATGAGAAGTAGAAGTATGAACTATGGAATCAAGAAGATCACGTGAATTTGTCATGTGATGTGAGGCACCTGAATCAAGAATCCAACTATCTGAAGGTGAATGCATAGCTCGTGCAGAAAGAGCTTGCCCTTTGCCCATTGAAGAAGGCTTAGCCACTGAAATATTGTGCTTCTTCATGGCTTCCTCCAAGGCCTCTAATCTCTTAAAGCAATGAGATGCATCATGTCCAGTTTTGCCACAAAATGAACAAGGATCTCCGTTCTTTTTCTTGGACTTGGAGGAAGAATCTCCAGAGGTAGAAGAAGAAGGAGATTGAGTGGACTTCTGATTGTTCTTTGGCTTCGGTTTGGAGGGATTCTCACTACCAGAAGATGATTCTGCTTTGGGCTTCTTCTTGTTCTTTCCTTTACCCTTGGATGATTGAGCCATTAGAGCATGATTCTTAGAATTAGGTAAGGCATCCAACTGAATTAACTTGGCCTCCTCCCTAGTAAGATGCTCACAAAACAACTCAAATGTAGGCATTTTGTAATCTGTCCCTATTGCATCCATAGTTGAATAGAAAGTAGAAGAAAACACTTGATAAGGGCCCTTTAACTTAGATAGAATCAAGAAGATACATTCATTACTAGATACATCACGTCCACATCCTTTCAACTAGGACAAAATCATCTTGAATTGAGCAAGAAAATCCTGCATTGAAGGAAACGTATCTGGAGAGAGGGATTGAAGTTCTGCTTGAAGTTGCAAGGTTCTGAAATGATTTACTTTACCATACAATTCTTCAAGTTTGTCCCAAACATTCTTAGGTGTTTTGCACTCCGAAATATGAAACAACAGATTATCAGATACGTGTAAGCCAATGAGCCCTTTTGCTTCATCCATTTTACATCTATGGACAAAATTTTCATAATCCCTTGTAAATTCAGGTTGTTCTGCATCTAACATTGGCCATAGACCCTTAGATTGTAACAACTGAGTCATTTTTAGCTTCCATGTATGATAATTGTGTGGAGTGAGTGGTTCAATTTGCCTTAGATCCGCCATGAATCACCAAAAAGAAAAGGACAATGTGGCACTTAAATTATGCCTTTCACCCCCCTAGAATGTATTAAAACTCAATTTGCAACCCCCCCAGCAAATTACAATGAACAATTTTTTGCAATTTTACAAGTGACAAGCTCAAATCAACCGTTTATAACACATGGTGATTTTTTACAATTTTTTAGAATAAGGAGCTTGCAAAGCTGAAAACAGAGGTTACAAACAGATTCCTTGCAATTTTTTGATCAATTTCAAAAAAAAGTTTGCCAAATTTTGACTTCATTGGCAAAAGTTACATCAAGAATAAGCAATAAATGCACTTGTACCTTCAAGCTGAAAAATTGGAAAAAAATGGAAAAATCTGGAAAATTCACCTACACCACTATGAAGTTCATCGAACCAGCTTTCCGACGGTATCTTGTTTGCGAAAATCTGACTTCGTGGTGAAAAGTTATGCAAAAATGAAAAAAATTACCTATTTTAGGCACTGTGAACACTAAACAGGTGCAAAGTTTTAGCCCTCGGGGGCTAGCTGGCGGTCGGCAATATGACCAGGCGTTGAGCGGCGGCAAAAAAAACTAGGCGGTTATTTAACCGCTAGCAGTTTCGGCGGTCGTCGACGGTTTAAGGTGGCGGTGGGGTTTAAACCGCCCGCCGGCGGTGTCTGCGGCGGCTACGACGAAGCGGTGGCGGCTGGCGGACTGTCCGCTGGCGGTTACCGACTCCTGTGACTGCTGCGGTGACGGTAGAAACTGCCCGCTGGCAGTTTTTAAGCCGCTGGCGGGTGTGTACCCGTTGGACAACAGTCCGCAGAAAAATCTGTAGATTGTTTAAATCCGATAGCGCTTTATAAAGCGCTTTACAAATTTTTTTTATATTTTTTTTTGAAATTTTTCAAAAAAATAACAATGCCGACCGAAAAGAATATTTTTTGAATTTTTTTTTTTTTTAAAATTCTGACGACATGCGTACCTGTGCAGGGGGGTCGTACGACCACCTCTGCTAAAAAATTTTTGCCCTGAAGACAACTTTTGCCAAATATAGGAAAATTATATATCAAAAAACTCGGAAACGGCCACCCGGACGCAATGGAAGACTTATTTTTGGCTCAAAGTGCACTTGTAAGAAGTTGTTCACCAGATCTGAGCTCGAAACCCTTCTTTGCCAAAGCTGCAAATGGTGACGAAATTAAGTGAAACAAAAGCCAGATCTGACTTTTTCGAGCCTCCTGGACGCAATGGGACAACCTATAATACTGCCACTATAGCCAAAAGCGCTGCAATCACCAGATCTCACCAAAATGCAAGCATGCAATATAGGATACAAGAACTCAAAAAAATGACTATAGAAATTGATGGAAACTCTCTAATAAAGAAATGGAAGGGGCTTGCCAGATTCAAAGCTTTGATACCATGTTGGAGTTAACAACCCAAGATCATCAATCTGCAATGCCAAAGAACCTCCACAAGAGATAGAGAGAAGCAACAATGGAAGATGCTATTCCACCAAATAAGGATTGCAATATGATACAATATGATCAATGCAATACTATACAATGCTATATGCCAAATTACATGCTAGAGATGCCTTGCTTATAAAGGCAAGGATGAGAGATAGGATAAGACAAGATCATGAAAAGTGTCTTAATCCTATCACATGAGACAACTAACTCATAACTACCTAGGAAAGTGGAAATTCTAGATAAGAAAACTAATACTTATCTAGATATGACAACTAATATCCTAAGTAAACTTAACATGTGAATTAAGTCCCCTAAGTCCCTAGTAAAGGAATAAACTAGGTACAAGACTTATTCACACCAACATGTAATAGGGAAATCTTCTAATACCAACCTATCCTCTTGACATTGAGGAGGGATATTAGGCAATGGAAAATTTTTATTTCCATGGTTATGGAGATTAGGGAAGGTGGTATTCAGGAATTTTTCTATTTTTTCATCTTCTTGTTTTTTGATGTCTTCTAAAGGCTGAAGAGGAGAGGGACAATCAAGACCCATAGTACTTGTAGCTCCTATCACCAAAATACCTTTGTCACTAATAGGAGACGTATCAGGAGAAGAACAAGTATGAGTTTCATGATTATCGACACTTGCATCCTCTTTTGTTATTATATTCTTGCAAATCCAATAGGTTCTAGGAGGGTATGCAAAATGCTTATTAAATATTTTACTTGGCTGTCCTAGATTATGTTCATGAAAAATAGAATCATACAAGCCATTTGTTATTCTAGAAACATGGAATGCTTTAAGAGAATACATATTAACATAAGAAATTAAATAAAGTGCAATGCAATGACTTAAAATGAAATGCAATTTTCAAATATGAAACAAGGTAATGTTCTGATTACACTATGCACCAATCAGAAAATGATATGAAAAATGTAAATACAAAATGAAACAATGCATGAAATGAGCTATTTTAAGTGAGATCTAGTGAAATGCATGTTACAAAAATGCAACTAACTGATATAGGTAGGGTAAGGCACCAAACAAAAGCTTAAAAACAAAGTTTTGAGTTCTATAAAATGTAGTTTCAAGGGTCAAAAGGGACTGATTCACCCACGGTGGAAAATGAGTCCCAGTATGGAATTTTTGCAGATTTTTCAGAAATTTTTGACTGATTTTGATGGTTTTTGATTTCTATGAAGCATACCTAAATGGAAAATGCAGAATTTTAGAAAAGCGATATGAAATTAGATGTCAAAAATGCAACCTAAATGCACTTTTATGAATGAGAAATTTGAAACCTAGCATGCAAAGGAAATCATGCAAACCCTAATGAAAAACCAATGCAAGGCTAGATCTATGATGAAAGACTCCAAAATTAGACAAGAAAGTGTTCTAAAATGTAGGTTCACCAAAATGAACCATAAATTTTTGGCACCTTAGGACTTTCTAACTCTTCTAGGTTTTTTCACCTAAAAGGAGAGAGTAGGGCCAAAATGCTAAAGGGTTCATTCAAATTATGTTATGTATGATGTTTTTTAAGCTAAATGTAATGAGCTAAGTGCAATTAAGTGATCTAAATGACTAATTATGAATAAAAAATGTAAGATTTATGAAATGATTGAAAACACATTATGATATGCAAAAAGACCTAGAAAATGACTTAGAAATGCAAGTAAAACAAAACAGAAAGCTATAAAATTGAATGTGTTCACCTGAGAACTTGTTGGAGACTAGAAATGACTCTAAAATTTTGAAGATGTTGATTTTTAGGCCTGGTGGGACTCATTCACCATTCTAGAAGAATCAGTCCCAGTTCTAGAAAACTGTACTGGGGCCCGTTTCTGACAAAACGGTATCAAAAAATGTAGAAAACACAAAACTGACCTAGAAGTGGGACTCATTCGCCACTCATGGTGAATTATTCCACTTTTGAAATTTTGGATTTTCAAAAGTGGATTCTAGAGCTTCCGATATGTACTTTGACTTCCTATAGGTGTTTGCTTCTGAAACTCTAATTTACGGGTCTAAAAATGAGTTTTTGTTGATATTTTGACTTTTTGAATGAAGAGAAGACTTGAGCAACCTTGAAACTTAATCTACAATGATTTTTAAGCTTCCAAAAGTCCTAAATCTGTAAACACACAATGCAAGAGAGAGAAATGTTGAATGTTAGGGCATGGGGGTTTGCCTTGGTCAAACCCCTTTTAGGTAATTAAACCAAAATGATGAAAGAATGGAATGAAACATGCAACAATGGAGTTTATTTTCTTTCCATGATGTTTTATCTTAAAATTTTGTAGCAAAACATGAAGGATCTTCCCTTGAATGTCTAAAAATTGATGTCTTGGTGACTTGAAATGAAGAAACCCTAAGTTGCTTGACTTGAGATGGAATATTAATGAATGAAAATAGATAAGAGATGTTAAAATGGGTTAAAAGACTTTTATTTATAGGAAATTCATCTATTTTACCCATTAATACCTCATCACAGGCCGACATGAAGCAATATTAAACTCAAATTTCACTTTTTTCCCACTCAAAGATCACAATTGAGCCAAATGGGACTCATTCACCACACATGGTGAATGGTTCCCACCTAGATGGGACTGATTCACCATGCATGTTGAATGGGTCCCACATTGGCCAATCTGATAGCTAGGAAGCTAGGAGATAAGGAAATAAGGTTTAAAATGCAACATTGTCAGGCATTTGATCAATTGAGGCCTCGGGATGCACAATATGGGTTAATATGGGACTGTTAGTGATGATTTCAATGTAAAATAGGGCTTGGGACACAAAAATCAATGTGAGAGTGTGATTAAATACACTTTACAACACTAAAATGAGGTCCACATAGCCTAGGAAGACACAAGAACCTAATGTAAATGTGAGACACATTACAACACTAGTTTACCATTAAGTTTATTTCAGAAGCCTTCTAAATTGATGTAATAATGTTATTAAACATATTTTATAATGTTTAATTAGGAATAAATGTGTTCATTAAGTCTAAAAATGTGTGAAAGCATCTTACAACACCTTTACAAGATGTTGTTAAAAGCATGTTATTCAATTTATAAGGGCCCAAGACCTAGTGTGGATGCATAAATGCCTCATAACACCTGAATCAAGGCCTCATTAAGTCCAATTTATCATGAATTAATCCCATTTCAAGCAAAGGGTGATTTTTTCTATGGTACATGTCCAAGAACCCTTTTAAGTCTGAACACGTGGAAGATATTGTGAGTCTTGTTGTTGCTTGGAAACTCTAATTCATAGGCTACTTCACCTATTTTCCTTAGGATCTTGTAGGGACCAAAAAATTGAGACTTTAATTTCTCTGCACTGCTTACTTTAATTGAAGATTTCTTATAGGTTTGGAGTCTAAAAAAAACCATATCTCCAATTTCAAATGTTCTTTCAACCCAATTTCGGCCCTCATACATCTTCTGTTGATTTTGAGCATGATGAAGATTATCTTTGAGAGCTTTCATTATATCCATGCTTTTTTGTACAAAATATCTGGCTCTTGGCACTCTGGTATCTTGGATGACTAAGTTCCCAAAGGTAGTTGCTTTATACCTGTAGAGAGCCTTGAATGGGCTCATCCTAATGGACATGTGGTATGTATTGTTATAGAAATGTTCTCCTAGGTGCAGCCATTTAACCCGAGTTTTGTTGACCTATGACATAATTCCTCAAGTATCCTTCCAACCATTTATTCACAATTCTTTTTTTTCCATTGGTCTGAGGATGGTAACTAGTACTTGGAGTAAAATTAGTACCTGCGAGCCGGAAGAGTTCTTACCAAAACTGGCTAAGGAAGCGGCTAGCATGACCACTGGCTATATTCTGAGGTAAGCCATGTAACTTGAAGATTTCCTTAAAAAACACTTCGGCTATTTGGGGTACTCTAAATTCAGTGGATTTTGGAAGGAAATGAGCATACTTAGTTAACCGATCCACCACCACAAAAAGGAAATCCTTTCCCTATACTTTAGGCAAACCAATGATGACATCCATTCAAACACTTTCCCACTTTTGGTCCGATATAGCTAGTTGTTGTAGCAATCCTATTGGATGTTTTAGTTCTTCTTTGTTATTCTAGAAAGTCATACATTCTTGAAAATATTTTCCCACATCCCTTTTGAGGCCTTTCCATGAATATCTTTCTTGTATTTTCTTGAAAGTTTTATAATATACAGGGTGTCCTGCCAAGGGGGTATCATGGTATTCCTTCAAAATTTTGTCCTTTATCTTGGAGTGAGGCACAAGGAATATTCTATCCTTATACAAGATGATAGCTTCAACTACCTTATACTCACTATTGGGTGCATTTCCTTCAAGTATTTCTTGAGCTTGAGGGTCTTTGGTAAATTCCGCAATAATATCATTCCTCCAACTTACAGTGATGTTGTTGATTGTATTTGCTTGTGGGTGCCTAGACAAGGCATTAGCTACCACATTATTAGTTCCTTTGAAATATTCAATATCGAAATTGTAAGCTTGTATTTTGCTTACCCATTTTTGTTGGTGGTCATTCAAGTCCTTCTGATTCATGAAGAATATTAAGCTTTTATGATTTGTCTTGATATTGAATTTCCCACAAACCAAGTATTGTTTGAACTTGGCCAAGGCATGCATGATGGCCAACATCTCTTTATCATAAATGGAATAGTTCCTTTTAGTCTTTATAATTTTGCATCTTTCAAAAGCTATTGGATTTATTTTTTGCATAAGTACTACTCTGATTCCCTCCACTGAGGCATCACACTAAAGTTCAAAAGGTAGAGTGAAATATATAGTTGCTAGGACAAGACATGTACACATTGCCTCCTTGAGTTTTTAAAATCCTCTTGTGATATTTCACTCCACACAAAGGCCCCTTTCTTGGTTAAGCCTGTAAGTGGGGCGACTATTTTTGAGAAGTTCTTCACAAAATTCTTGTAGTAGCTACATAGCCCTACAAAACCCCTAAGTTGAGTTAGGATCCTTGGTTTTGGCCATTCCTTGATAGCTTTGATCTTTTCATCATCAACATTGACTCCTTGGGCACTGATCTTATGCCCTAGGTAAATAATCTCATCTAAGGGTATGTGCAGGATCATGGTGGGCCAAAAAGTGGCAATGAGGAAAAAAACATGTCTTTCGTCGACCTAAAAATGTGAAAATATCGTGTTGAATTTTTTTAGGCTTAGGTGTCAGTACACACCACCAAAGCAAACACCAATCCTAGTTTTGCATATCAGATATCTGATTTGTAAAAAGTATATATATAAAAATTTATGGTTGTTTTAAAATCATTTGACAGTCAAACAACCCGTAGGCGCACAATGAGGAGGTTCTTCGCATAACAGATATCCGATTTCACCAATATCCAATTTAAAAAGTTGAGATTTTAGATTTTTATTTGCTTTGATTCAATTTTGAATTAGATTTGGATAATTCAATTAGTTTTTTGTGGATTTTTTTTCAAAATAGGGTTTTTGATTGAATTTTAATGAATAATTTGAGTTTAGAATGGATTTCGATAAAAAAATGAATTTTTTTTATGGATTTTGATTTAAAAATAGTGTTTCTTATGTATTTGTATTAAAAAATAGAGAATTTTATAGATTTTTGTTAAAAAGTAGGGTTTTTTTTAGATTTTTTAAAAAAACTAGGGTATTTTTATAATATTTTCATTTATATTGTCTAATTTTAATTAGATTAATTATTTTTAAACTTTAATCAGGCATTATGGTTGTTGAGAATGAGAATGCACAAATTCCACTAGTTGAGAATAAAAATCCACCAGTTGAGAATCAAAATGCATAAATTCCAAATGCTCCACCACCTCTGTAGCCATCAATTGAAGACTTAATTGGTGAAAAATTGGAGCAATTAAGGGGAATTTGTTATGTTTATAAGAAAATCTCTCGATTATCCCATATGTCAACCACATTGACAGGAATAATTACAAATGTAGAAACCCTCTCCACCCAACATAATTCCTTTCATTCGTGATGAGAAACCATGAGGGAATATTATGCATGTGGATTGTCTTATGATGATGTGAAAAATCTCCAAATAACAAAATCCCAAATAGCATCTTTATTTATTAGCCCCAACACTAGTTTTCCAGTTAATGTTAACAAACCAAAACTTTCTATAAAATGGTGCATGCATAGGGGCATAGTAGATAACTTTTGGGATTGTTGGTGTATGGATTTTGATAAACCACCCAACAATAATCTTGATGTACCTTTTTACTTTATTAAAAAATTATACGCTGAGTGTTTGTTAGGGCATCATGTCAATTACTTTGACATTAAACCCTTCTAGGGCGTTGGTGGAGGTATGCCCCAGGATAGGCTAGGGGCACTTAGAGTAGTCAGGTGCCCACATGTTCCCATTCCTCCTCTTCCTTGGCCACCTCCAATACAAAATCCAGATATTATGGAGGATGCAGCCACACAGACTATCTAGGCCATTCACTTTGTGAGTGGTCTTTTGGTTTCCCATGCTTCTTCAGTAGCTCAGCCACATTTTGGTGATGTTGGTGATGGATCCAGTGCTACTACATCATCCTCCTTGGGTCCACATATTTGCAATACGTGCCAGCAGATATGCTTGGTTCGTATTGTACAACTAGCTAAGCATCCATTAGACACTTCTAATCATGACATCCAGGATGTGGAGATTATAGCAGATCACATGCAGGGGAGTGGAGCAAACCCTACAGAGTCCTCTCCTATTAGAGAGGTGGACATTGGAATAGTTACACAGGTAACATCTAAGGTGTAAATTCATAACTTACATTTTTTAAAAAATGAATATTAATAAGAGATAGTATATTACTAATATTTATTTACATGGTCTATTTAACAGTTAATGTATGAGGAGGAGCTCACACAGGTGACTGATAGTGCCCTTAGGGCCATTTCATTTGGCCTCGACATGCACATAGTATGTATTTTCTCACTCACTCATTTACATTTTTTTACTGTATACTTGCTTGTCATTTGAATTGTCATTAATGAAATTATATATTAACTTATATGTTTATCTTATTCTCTGCTTGTAAATTAATGAAATTATATATTAACTTATATGTTTATCTTATTCTCTGCTTGTAAATACCTAGTGTGAGCGAGGTGCGATGCTCTCCAAACTATGGAGGAATAATGTTAGATAAGGGAAAGGTAATTGAACTCAAATTTTATTGAATTGAGATTTATAAGATCATTTATTGATTATGCATACATTGACATAGATTCGTAGTTTCATATGTACTTTTCATTTTTATGTATAGGTGGTTAAGAGCTATACATCATTGTTGACAAGTGTCACAACACTTGAAGGAGTAGGTATTCAAAAACCTGAAGGAGGAGGTGTTGAAACACCTCAAGGAGGAGGTGTCAAAACACATAAAGGAGATAAAGAAAAAGATCATCCTAAAGAGGTATCTATTTATTTTATTTTGTGCTTGGTAAATATGTTCTTATTACTGACAATTCTATGACAACTTGGATCAATTTTATGTTTTTGTTCACATGTATAGATTGACGTTACAAAAGTTGGTTTGGTTGGTTCTTTGAGAGGGGTATATTCTAGGACTCCTGACCCTTCGAAGAGACAGATATTTCAGGTAATCAAGATTTTAATTTTAGAGTTCAATTATAATTCAATGTATGTTGATTTTTATGTTAATTATTCAATTTTAAATTATATAGTATAACTAATCTCAATTGTGGTTTAAATTTTTCTTGTGCAGCTACCTTCAAAGCCAACGAGTGCTTCAAAGAGGCTACATTTTGATGATCCACCAGTAGTTTAGGATGAGATAGACATTTTGGCTTGTAAATTTTGAATAGATACTGAGATGGCATATGCCACATATTGTAAAACTTTGTTTGAGTTGGCATTGATGCCATTTTTGTAAATGGACATACACTTGATTATTGGATAATTTGATATATAGAAGTTGAAAATCAAAATTTAATTTCCTCCTCATGTGCATGATTAAACTCTTTGAAAATTTAATCAAGTGAGCAATGTTTAAATATCAATGAACAATAGCATAAAAAGAATGGTTAAATATTATGTAGTTTATATTCATATTGTTGATTACATTTCATTGCACATCTTTCAAAATCAAAGCATTACTTCACATTACATAAGTAACAACTAGATGCTAATAGATGAAAAACTTTCAATAACAATATAGTTTTTACAAAGTCAACCTAAGCAGTTATGCAATTACTTCACATCACATAACTAATAACTAGGAGAAACTATCAATTTCATTAGTTTGTCATGGAATTCTATGAGACCACATTTCTTTGAGGAAACTTGGCACAAAACTCACAAAAAATGAAAAGAAAGCACTCAAACAAACTTTAAAGGGGTCTCAGGCCTACTGCACCCTCATTCCACACATTATGCAGCCATTTACTTGCAATGTAGGGGCTAAACAATGGATAAAACATGAAATCATAAGAATTCATTTAGTACACTAGCCATTTTGATGTCTTCTTGCAGTCTCAAATGTTATTTTGTATCATTGTTACATTTTTCTTGAGAGTGATTGGACGTTTGAAGTGTATAAACACATACCTTTTTGTAATATCAAGGATAATTTTTGAATCTTCCATGCATTGCTAATCTAAAAGCAAAGGTATTTTTCCTAATCTGTATGCAGCCATGCTTTTAACATTGTCAAAAAGAGAAAAAAATCCCTAATGATGCAAAGGCATGGCCAAGCAATTCTAACTCTCCACATGAGAGAAGAGAGATGTTGGAGAGTACATCAAGTTAGTGAGAACCGAAATATAATGTGTTTTATTTTGTAGTACTCCTCTATTTCTCTGCAGATGTGTGATAAATTCTTAGTTCAATGATGTTGAACAATTTTTGAAAAAATAAAGTTGTGTCATGGTTTGCATTCAATCCAACAAGTGAAAATGAAAGCTTAGTCTCTTGTAATGAAAATTCTTGTTTGCAAAACAAATGAATAATAATGAGGTAGTTAAGGTGTTTGAAGTTATTTAGAGGTCACTTTTAGGGTGCATGGCTTAAAAATTCATTTAAAATGCACTCAAACAAACTTTAAAGGGGTCTTAGGCCTGCTGCCCCCTCATTCCACACACTATGCAACAATTTACTTGCAGTGTAGGGGCCGAACAATGGAGAAAACATGTAAAAATTATATATGTGTGTGTGTGTGTGTGTGTGTGTGTGTGTGCAACCTAGAAGCATGAATTACGATTAGAATATCACATAACATCATATAAACAAAAAAAACACCATAAACTTGAATGTCATTTAAAACATGCATGATAAATATTCATCGTTGAAACTTGAATTGTGGTAGCTTGATATACAAAGTCTATTGATGCTAGGGTTCAATTTGTATGATATTGAAAAAAGAAGACAACTGAGTAGAGTTATCAGCATTCTTCAAAAATCATAAGAATTTTTTTAGTACACTAGCCATTTTGATGTCTTCTTGCAGTCTCAAATGTCATTTTGTATCATTGTTACATTGGTCTTGAGATTGGTAGCTTAATATAGGTCCACAATACAAAACTTGGTTTACCTGTGCAGTGTAATAGTGGCATAGGAAGATTTTTCTTTGAAAGGAAAAATGAAAGCTTAGCCTCTTGGAATGAAAATAACTATTTGCAAAACAAATGAATAAGAATGAGGTAGTTAAGGTGTTTGAAGTGATTTAGAGGTCACTTTTAGGGTTTCTTTTAGGGTAGTTAAGGTGTTTGAAGTGATTTAAAGGTCGCTTTTAGAGAAGAGAGATGTTGGAGAGTACATCAAGTCAGTGAGAACTGAAGTGTAATGTGTTTTAGTTTGTAGTACTCCTCTATTTCTCTGCAGATGTGTGATAAATTCTTAGTTCAATGATGTTGAACAATTTTTGAAAAAAGAAAGTTGTGTCATGGTTTGCTTTCAATCCAACAAGCAAAAATGAAAGCTCAGCCTCTTGGAATGAAAATGCTTGTTTGCAAAACAAATGAATAAGAATGAGGTAGTTAAGGTGTTTGAAGTTATTTAGAGCTCACTTTTAGGGTGGAAGGCTTAAAAATCCATTTTAAATGCACAAAAAGGAATGAAATTACTTCAAACCAATTTTGTGAAGAAGTTAACTATGTTGCCCACTAGTTTCCCTTAAGAGTCCAAAGTGCTAAAAGCAAGCAATCTTTGAAGGGCTATTTCTCAAAGACCGTGATGCTTACAAACTCTTCATCCAAGGCTATAGGATCATGTTGGGACCATCTATAAAAACCTCTCATTTTTTGCTATCTTAGAGGCATTTTCTTGTGGTGATGACTTTTTAGTGGAGGGAAAAGTTGCTAGATGTAAGCAGTGTAAAGTTGCAAAGTGGCGCAACTTTCATTCCGTAACTCATACGACCAAATGAACTATTCCAACATGTCTGGATGGGTATGTTTATGTTAGATATGGTCCTCTTTTGCACCCAAATATGCTGAATCACTCTGAGCTACATTGAACCAATGATTTCCCTTAAGAGTCCAAAGTGTTAAAAGGAAACAATCTTTGAAGGGATATTTCTTAGAGACCATCATGCTTACATACTCTCTATTTGAGGTTATGGGATCATGTTGGGACCATCTACAAAAAACTCTCTCAATTTTTCCTATCTCAGAGGCATTTTCTTGTGGTGATGACTTTTCAATGGAGGGAAAAATTGCCAGATGCAAGCAGTGTAAAGTTGCAAAGTGGTGCAACTTTCATTCTGCAACTTGTACAACCAAACAAATTGTTCCAACACGTTTAGATGGGTATGTTTACACTTGGTATGGTCCTCATTTTCACCCAAATATGTTGAATCACTCCAAGCTATATTGGACTAATGATTTCCCTTAAGAGTCCAAAGTGCTAAAAGGAAACAATCTTTGAAGGGCTATTTCTCGGAGATTGTGATGCTTACAGACTCTCTATTTGAGGCTATGGGATTGTGTTGGGACCATCTACAAAACCTCTCTCAATTTTTTCTATCTCAGAGGTGTTTTCCTGTGGTGATGACTTTTCAGTGGAGGGAAAAGTTGTCAGATCCAAGCAGTGTAAAGTTGCAAAGCGGTACAAATTTCATTCCGCAACTTGTATGACCAAACAGACTATTCCAACACATCTAGATGGGTACGTTTACACTAGGGATGGTCCTCTTTTGTACCCAAATACACCGAATCACTACAAGCTACATTGGGTCCACGATTTCCCTTAAGAGTCCAAAGTGCTAAAAGGCAGCAATCTTTGAAGGGCTATTTCTCGGAGACCGTGAGGCTTATAGACTTTCCATTTGAGGCTATGGGATAATGTTGGGACAATCTAAAAAAAAAATTCTTAGTATTTTCTATCTCAGAGGTGTTTTCCCATGGTGATGACTTTTCAGTGGAGGGAAAAGTTGCCAAATGCAAGTAGTGTAAAGTTGCAAAGTGGTGCAAATTTCATTCCACAACTCGTAAAACCAAACAAACTATTCCAAAACATCTGGATGGGTACGCTTATACTAGGGATGGTCCTATTTTGTACCCAAATACGTCGAATCACTTTGAGCTACATCGGACTGGTGATTTCCCTTAAGAGTTCAAAGTGCTAAAAGGCAACAATCTTTGAAGGGCTATTTATCAGAGACCATGAGGCTTATAGACTCTTTGTCCAAGGCTATGGGCTCATGTTGTGACCATCTACAAAAACCTCTCTCAGAGGCGTTTTCCTATGGTGATGACTTTTCAGTGGAGGGAAAAGTTGTCAGATGTAAGCAGTGTAAAGTTGCAAAGTGGTGCAACTTTCATTCCGCAACTCGTACGACCAAACAGACTATTCCAACACATTTGGATGGGTACATGTATGCTAGGGATGGTCCTATTTTTTAGCCAAATATGTTGAATCACTCTGAGCTACATTGAACTGACAATTTCCTTTAAGAGTCCAAAGTGCTAAAAGGAAACAATCTTTGAAGGGTTGTTTCTTAGAGACCGTGAGTCTTACAGATTCTTTGTCTAAGGCTATGGGATTGTGTTATGACCATCTACAAAAACCTCTCAATTTTTTCTATCTCCAAGGCATTTTCTTGTGGTGATGACTTTTTAGTGGAGGGAAAGGTTGCTAGATGCAAGCAATGTAAAGTTGCAAAGTGGTGCAACTTTCATTCCGCAACTCGTACGACCAAATGAATTGTTCCAACATGTCTGGATGGGTACGTTTACACTAGGGATGGTCCTCTTTTGCAACCAAATACACCAAATCACTCTGAGCTACATTGGACCCTTGTAATAGTGAGAAACTAGTTTTTGTCCAATTACTCCAAAATTTTCCAGAACACTAGACCAACACATGACTGATTCAAGCACCCATATCCAAGTTACACAGCATATATGAGAAACAACATAGACTCCTTTGGACTAGCGTTGACTTCCTATACATTCACCCTTGAAAAGGCTACTCAATTAGCCCAAAAATGCAAAGAAACATAACTTCAAACACCACAAAGACCCTTGAAACCTTGAGGTAGCAAATAAATTTCTAAGAAAAAAAAGATTCTACAATTGGATTCCATTTGTGCAGAACTGTAACCATCAAATCAGAAAACCCTTGTTTTTAGTGTAATTCTTGAGTATTTATTGGATGTAGCACTTCCACAATTTTAGAATCTACCACCACCTTAGACACCTTTATTTAGGCCCCAATATGCTTAGAAAATAAAGAAACTTCTAGTATCTCAGAGATTTTTGCAAACCCTAGGGTAAAAAATCTATTTTCATGTGAAAAAACCACCATTTTTAGACCTTTAACTCTTCATTCTATTTCAAAACCCAGTTCTCCATGTCGTCCACTCTTGAAATATCATTTCATAATCCATACCAACTCATCCCACTGATTCACATTGGCACATAGTAGGTGGGATGCTATTCAAGCCATTAAAACTGCAAAACTCTTATTCCCCTGTTCAGGAACCCATCTAAAGAAAGTCTGGGTTTTGAGGCACAAAATGAATAAAGAAACTCTCTATTAAGAAGCCAGAATAAATTCAAGACATGTAATGATGTTTCTACATAAATTTTTGATACAAAAATTCTTGAATGGCTTGTGCACAGGAAGAAAACACAAGAAAAATAATAAAATATGAACTGAGCAATTGAAACTTTATTGATTCAAAGAAAAAAACTCCTTCAACCAAACTTGTCTCGAGCCCTTGAAGACCTAAGTAAATTTCTATGCCTTGGAATCCAACTCCCAATTCCTTTAACCACCAATATTAACTGACTTTTGAAACCTTAATGACCGTTGAAGGCCAAAATACAAACATTTTTCACATTAATATGACTCATAATGAAATGTTGCACTTTTCCACTTCTAACTTTACTAAGACCTCACTTAATGGCTTGAAATAACATCATTACATGTTCAAAACACTATTCTTGCTTGTCCCTAAACAAATTTACTAATTTTTCCTTCAAAGGCTACAAAGCAACAACTAGGATAAATTGGGATCTCCATGTTTTTTTTACCCTAAAACCTAAAAAATCCTCCTAATACATGACCATTAGGACTATTAGATCTCATTAAAGGAAAAAAACTCAAAATATTAACACTTTAATCATTGAAATGATCCACAATGATATTGTGGTGTAGGTGCTTCTGCACCAAAAATGGTGGTTACAACTTGCTAATGTCAATGAAACGTGGGGGCAGCAAGATTTAAATTTGGATCAAGCTTGTGCAAGTCCTAATAGACGTGTTTGATGAATTTATAGGGTGTGGAAAGGTTGGAAACATTGATTTGCTTAAAAACCTCATGAAAGTTGCTAAAAATGAAGTTGCACCCAAATTGGATTTGAGGAGAAAAACTTGCAAGCCACTATAATTTATTATATATAAATGGGAGATATTACAAAACCTGGTTCAAGTGAGCATATCAACAGGAAAGAACCAGGAAGAAAACCTTCAGTTGTAGCTTGATTAAGTACAAAAATAGACCCCTTTACAAAACCTATGAGTTTCCAAAATATAGATCCCTTTACATTTTAAACATACCCTTTATACAATGCCAGACATTTGACCCATATTTCAAAAAACATCACTAGGTATAGATTATGCCCATAACAAATATGACTGTTTTACATTGTTTCCAATTTGAGAATTCAAATTTTACAAAATTTTCCTATTAGAGGCATTCAGGGCACAGTCTTCGACAATAGTAGTATGTTCACATTCTGGATTGACAAGCACCTATACAAACCATCAAGGCAGCTTAGAATAGCCAATCTATATTATTCTAAATGACACAAAATATGATGAGATGGTAATGTAAACTATAAAAGATGCTTAGAATAACCAATCTATATTGTTGTAATTTATTGCATAAATATCCGAAAGGATCAAAACTGGCTATTGTTGCAGTAGGTAAATGATCAATCGTGCTAACAATATCACAAAAGTGGGAAAATGAGAAATCTATATTGTCACAATAGAAAAGATTCTTAGATTAACAAATCTATATTAATCTAAACAACTTGAATGATGATGAATTGGTGATGCAAACTATAAAAGATGCTTAGAATAACCAATCTATATTATTCTAAATGACATAAAATATGCCTAGAATAACCAATCTATATTGTTGTAATCTGTTGCATACCTCTCCACAAGGATCAAAGTTGGATATTGTTGCAGCAGGTCCATGATCAATCATGCCAGGAATATCGCAAAAGTGGGAAAATGAGAAATCTATATTGTCACAATAGAAAATATGCTTAGACTAACAAATCTATATTAATATAAACAACGATCAAGTTAATCCGCGTCGGATAAAATCCCTAAAAATCGAAAAACCAAAAATCCAGGATCCCATCCGTCGTCGTTCAGATTCAGGTCGAAATCAAAGAAATCCAAATAAATAAATCTTTGCGGCCTCAAAATCGGAAAAATTTCGTCAAAATCATCAATCGCGCAAAACAGATCCAGAAATCCATCAAAGTCCAGGATCCGAAAATCGATCAGATCAATCACTTCAAAATCGAATCGAAAGATCCATTCAAAATCAGAAAAATCGAGATCCAGGATTCAAATCAAAATCAATCCGCGCATCAAACAAACTCCAGAGATCCGGGTCAGGGTCAGGGTCAGTCAAAAGAAATCAGCATCAGATATCAGGATCAAATCGTCGGAAAGAGAACAAAATCATCACGCGCGTCTCAGAAAATCTCAGAAATCGAAAAATCAGGATCAAATCGAAATCCGTTCAGGTCGGTCAGGATCCGGCTCTATCGTTCAAAATCAAAATCACTTTTTTTTCGAAAAAAAAACAAAGATCCAGGGTCCGTCAAAAATCAAAATCATCTTTTTCAGAAGAGTCTCGGAAAAGTCGAATTCAAAGGAAAAGGAAGAAATCGAGAAAAATAAATCTCGGGGTCCTGAATCGAATTATCGTTCGAGATTCAGGTCCGGGGTCCGGGATTCGATTCGGGAAATCAGAGAGACAATAAATCAAAAGAGCTCCTAAAGAAAGAATCGTCAGGGAAAGGAAAGATCTCAAAAGATAAAAATCGCGTCCGAAAGTTCGGGATTCCGGATTCAGGGGTCCTCGTCAAGAAAAATCAAAAGAGGTCATCAAAAATCGAAGAATCGATCGAATCCGGAAGTCAGAAAATCAAAAGGATCGATCGGAAGTAAATCAGAAATCGAAGAATCGGTCGGAATCGAACATCGAAAAATCGAAATCGTAAACAATCAAAACTCCGAAATCAATCAAAATCCAAAAGTTCAAGTTCAGGTTCAGGTCCGTCTCAAAATCAGGAATCAAAATCCAAATCAACTCAAAAAATCATCAATCTTAAGACTAAAGAAAGAAGAAAAGTGAAAGAGATCACAAAGATCAAAGTCGTCTCGGATAAAGAACAAAATCGAAGATCGTCGAAACAGTCCGTAAAAATCAAGGTTCCATATTCAGGGATTCAAAATCGAAAGACTCCGTCAATCATCATCAAAAATCAGAATCAAAATCAGAAAAATCAAAATCAATAAAGTTCGGATCAGGTCAATCCAGAAAAGTCAGAACTGCAAAATAAAATCCATCAGGATCCGAAATCCAGAACTCGTCAATCAATCACGTCATCACAATCAAAATCAAAGATCGAAATCAGGCAAAATCAAAGTCCATCAGGATTCAGAGTCAGGATTCCGGATTCAGGATCAAAATCCGCAAAAAGTAAATCCGTCAAAAAACAAAATCAAAAATCAAAATCAGGATTGAAACTCCGGGGTCGAAACTTCCAGGATCCGAAACTCAGATTCAAGTCCTCAATCCAAAGCATCAAGATCTCGAAAAATCGAAAAATCAGGATCCGTCAAAATCCGTCAAATCGCATCCGCAAAATCATCAAATCCGGAAATCGAAAAATCAAATCCAGGATCCGGGTCCGGTCAGGATTCAAGTCCGTCAAGAAAAACAAAATAAATCAAAAAATAAATCAGCGATCAAGATAAATCAGTTCAGGATTCAGATCCAGCTTCCGTCGAAATCAAAAAAATCGGCATTCAAAATCGAGAAATCACTCATCAGGCAAATCAA